>CM065385.1:35147500-35747500 GCA_033060915.1 Euryodendron excelsum | reverse complement strand
AACGCCCCGGGGAACACACCGGCTCTAGATATCAAACCGGTAACTTCTCGTGAATGATTTTTATAGTATTTCAGACCTTCCTTTATCTTTCCAGATCATTCCGGGTCAGTTCCAGTAAACCCGGTGTAAAATGACCATTTTGCCCCTGGTTGGCCGGTCTCCTTTTCCGACCACACCGGCTCTGGGTATTAACCCGGTAACCTTTGAAAACATTCTAAATAATATTTCCAAATCTCAAATCTTCTTTCGGGACATTCCGAGTCCGTCCCGGAAGCTTTCTAGCCCGGTTGACCGTTTTGCCCCTACTGGCTCGATCGACCCCTCTAACAAACCCTGACATCATTTTTTAAGTCCATTACTTCTGGGACCCTATTCTAAGAGTTCCTGTCCCTTTCCGGCTTTCCGAGCCATTCCCGGCTCCTTAAATCTTTCTCGAACCTTCTGGAGTCACTCCTCGTGAAGCTAGGCTAAAAATTGTATAGTAGTTACTAGTACAGGCGCCCAAATCTTCCCAAGATATGTTGCTTGCTGACCTTAAAACTTTCTTAACTGGCTAGCGCCAGCTAATTTTTGGCCTGGCGAGTGGCGCCAGAAGCATTTTTGGCCTTGCGCCACTGCAACAGGCGCTAGGTCATTCCTTTGTCTGTAAATACAGAGCCTCCTCTAGTGTGAAAGAGGTCCGCAAACTCAGTCTGAAAACCCTAATTTTTGATACACAGAGCTCGTAGTCTCTCTAAACCCTAGCGTCTCTAGGTTTTCCAAACCCTAGCCACCATACACAAACCCTAGCCTCCTATATACTCATACATGTTGACTCAAGGTTAATTCCCATGTTGATTTTGATGATAACTAAACCTTGTGTTATTTTACTAATGAATCTACTTAGTGTGCAGATTAACAAAATTCATAATTTAGCCTTAAATTTCAATCTTAAGTCTAATGTATATCAAAGAGAATACACAACAAATTCAAAAGCTATACAACGAACCAAACAGAGGATTGACGCCTATCTCTACTTCAAACAAATGTTCTACATTCGAAGAGATTGAAAGTGTTCAAATGAAGCCTCTATCAAGTATGCATAGATTCAATGAAGATTGTTTTGCACTCAAGATAGACTAAAGACTTCATTAGAATATGCAAAGAATAGTAAAAGAAGTGCAAAGATCAGTTGAAGAGGAATTGATTGTTGAAGAGATTGAAAATGCTCAAGAGATAACTTCATCAAGTATGCAAAGTTCAGTTCCAGCTTATGTGATTGAAGTTGCTGAGAAGATGACTCACAATGATTGGCTGATCTCTACCTAGAATGTAAGTGAAGAATTCTTCTACAATATAAAGAATCAATGAAGACTAGGTGTATAAAGAGATTTCATCAAACCTGCAAAAGTCTCACTGAAGTGATCTTAAAGAAGAAAGAAGAATTGCTAGCAAAGAGAAGAACTCAGCATTGAAGCATTGTGAAGCTCTACATAATTGAGGAAGCTTGGCATTGAAAGATAGTGTTCTTCAATGAAAGAAGAAAGCTTTGCAAATGAAGAAGAAAAGATGAACATTGATCGAATGAAACTTTGACAGTTTGAGAATCAAGAGAAGATCAATATCCAATGATTGATTCAATCCAAATTGAATAGCAGTTAACTCTGATGAGTTAAAGAGATTTGATTGATCATCATACCCCAAAGAAATACTCCTTGAAGATCTTACATCAGTGCTGAGTTGAGCTAGATCATTAGAAGTCAGAAAGTAGATTTCTGGACAATGAGGGGACTCATGAAAATGATGAGTCGCCTCTTGATCACAGAAGCAAAAGGCCTAAAGACAAAATAAACAATGAGTGGACTCATGAAAAATGAAGTGTCGTCTCTTGATCACAGAAGCAAAAAGCCTGGAGACCAAATAGACAAAGAGTAGACTCATTAAAATAAAGAGTCGCCTCATAGAGACAGACGCAAAGGCTTGAAGATGACATGATCAATGAGCGGACACATGAAGACGAAGAGTCGCCTCATGACAACAGAAGTAAAAGGCTGAAGATCGAACGATCAATGAGCGGACACATAAAGACGAAGAGTCACCTCATGACAACAGAAGTAAAAGGCTGAAGATCTAATGAACAAAGAGCGGACTCCTGAAGATAAAGAGTCACCTCATGACAGTAGAAGCCAAAGATGTGAGGACAGAATGAACAAGGAGTTGCCTCATTGATATGAAGAGTGGACTCATGAAGTCAGTGAACAACATCTGGTAAATGCAGAAGCAGAAAGTGTCAACTCCATAAGCCTGGAGCCGACTCCTTGGATATAATGGCTATTTTTCTTAACGTTATAACGGACTGGACGTGCATTAATGATACTCAACAACCTTTAACGGTTGGAATCAATACAGGGGTATATATATAAGCTTCCAGCTGCATTTATACAAGAGATTGAAGATAAAAACAAGATCAAACTGACTGAATCACTGATATACTCTGAATATTCTTCCTGCCTTTATCTGTGAGCTCAGATTGTAAAATCTTCTCTCGCTAGAGAGTGTGTTAGTTATTTGTATATTCTTATACACTTGTAATTGAGAGTTTGAGAGTTCTCTTGTGAAAGCAAAACTCTTGGAAGTTTGAGTGGTGCTTGAACAAAACCACTTGGAGATTGAAAAGCTCGATGAGGAGTTCTTGTGTATAGTGAGCTGAGCACTTTGTCAATCAGCAACCCATTTGTAATTAGTGATTACATAGTGGAAGAAGACTTCAAGGAGGTCTTGGGGTGAGGACGTAGACCACGGGTTGTGGTTGAACCTCGGTAAATCTGTGTGTTCTTTCTTATGCTCTGTTTTCTTTCTCTTCTCTGATTAAATTGCATTACATATAGATTGATCACTGTTACATTGATTAGATTAATTTTAATTAATATTCATTGTTTTTAATCTTCGAAAAACCCAATTTACCCCCCTCTTGGTTTGCCTTTTGGACCAACAATTGATATCAGAGCTTGTATTCTTGTTTATGGCTTAACATCCAAGGAATAGATCCATGACAACCAATTTCGGAAGCTCTCTTGGTGAGGGTCAATCCACAAATAGATCACCTATGTTCAATGGCACCAATTACAATTATTGAAAAAATAGAATGAGAATCTACATTCAATCGGTAGATTATGAACTATGGAGACTTATTGTAAATGGTCCTAAAACTTCTACCTCCAGAATAAAACAAATAGTTGTCCCTAAACCAGAATTTGAATGGGATGAAGATGATCTGAAAATGCTACAATCAAATGCTAAAGCTATGAATATTTTGTATTGTGCACTTGATCCCAATGAATTTAATTGTATTTGCACTTGTGAATCAGCTAAGGAAATATGGGATAGACTAGAAGTCTCACATGAAGGTACCAATCAAGTAAAGGAATCTAAAATCAATATATTGGTACATAATTATGAATTGTTCAAAATGAAACCTGAAGAATCCAACACCGAAATGTTTACTAGGTTCACTGATATTATTAATGGTTTAAAATCTCTTGGAAATGTGTATCCTAACAGTGAACAGGTAAGGAAGATTCTAAGATCTTTGCTAAAGGCTTGGGAGGCTAAGGTCACAACAATCCAAGAAGCAAATGACCTCAACACCCTACCACTGGAAGAACTCTTGGGCTCTCTAATGACACATGAGCTCACACAAAAATAACATGCCCAAGAGGATGAAGAAAAGAAGAAAAGGGTACTTACATTCCAATCCACCTGCCAAAATGATGAATTTGAAAGTGATGAGAATGAAGATGAGATTGCTCTTATCACTCGGAAGTTTAGAAGATTCATAAAGAAGAAATGGAGAGGTGGAAAGAAGCATGAAGCCAAGAGAGAACCTAACAAGGAACCCAACATAACCTGCTATGAATACAAGAAGCCTGGACACATAAAGGCAAAATATCCTCTGCTCAAAAAGAGAGGAAAGAGATATCAAGGAAAGAAGGCCATGGCAGCTATAACATAGAGTGATGACGAAGAATCAAGCTCCGAAGAAGAAACTGAACCACAGGAAGTGGCTAACCTATGTCTCATGGCTCATGAAGATAATAATGAGGTATTTGATTCTTCCCAATTCACTTTTAATGAATTACAAGATGCTTTTGATGATTTAATTTGTGAATTCAGAAAATTAGGAATTAAGAATGGACTTCTTAAAAAGATGGTTTTCACTCTTTCAAATGAAAATGAGAATTTACAAAAGAAAAATAAAGTCTGTATCTTAGAAGATAAGGTTAAAAAAAATTCTCTTCAAAAGGATTTTTCAAAAGAAAATCACATTTTGCTTAATAAGGTTAAAAACTTGGAAACAAGTTTTCATAGATGTGTAAATGGAAAAGAAAAACTGGATGCAATTTTAGAAAAACAAAATTGCTCACTTGACAAAGCTGGCCTTGGTTTTGATCCATTTAAAAGGAAGAAATTTTCAAAAGGCAAATTTGGAACTTCAACTGGAAAAACACAGGTCTCATGTTTTTACTGTCATAAAAGGGGACATATTGCTAGTAAATGTTTTGCTTTACAAAAATCAAATGTTCCTAGCAATGCATGGGTCTCTAGAAGACCAATGAGGACTAACCCCCAAGGACCCAAGATGATTTGGGTACCTAAGGTCAGATAAACCCTTTTGTAGGTTTGCCTTCAAGCCAAATCCAAGAAAGACCATTGGTGCTTGGATAGTGGATGCTTAAGGCATATGACGGGAGATGAAGCTCAATTCACTTCTCTCTCACCAAAGGATGGAGGTCTTGTCACATTTGGTGACAATAGCAAAGGGAAGATTATCGGTATAGATAGTATTGCTAAGAATTCCTCTACCTCTATTGAAAATGTGTTACTTGTTAAGGGGCTCAAACACAATCTTTTGAGCATTAGTCAACTGTGTGACAAAGGATGCAAGGTTGTATTTAAATCCTCTAAATGTGATGTAATTGACATGAATGATGACAAGACAATTCTCACTGGACATAGACAAGACAATATTTATGTTTTCAATCTTAATGATTTTTCTTCATACAAAATAGAATGTCTTGTTGCTATGAATAGTGATGAAAGTTGGTTGTGGCATAGAAGACTTGGTCACATTAGTATGAGCATACTTTCAAAAGTGTCTAAAAATGATTTGGTCAAAGGTCTTCCAAAGATAAAATTTGACAAAAATAGAGTTTGTGATGCTTGTCAATTAGGTAAGCAAACTAGAATTTCTTCCAAATCTTTAAATATGCTCATTACTTCTAGGCCATTTCAACTATTGCATATGGACTTATTTGGACCTTCAAGGACTTTGAGTCTTGGTGGTAAACAATATGCACTTGTTATTGTTGATGATTATTCTAGATTTACATGGACATTCTTCTTAGCTCATAAGGATGAGACAATTGTTTTCTTTACAAAATTTTATAGAATAAATGAAAAAGAAATTTCAATTACTTCTAGTAGGACTGATCATGGAGGGGAATTTGATTGTAAACCTCTTGAAATGTTTTGTGATGAAAATGGTTTTGATCACAATTTCTCAGCTCCTAGAACACCTCAACAAAATGGGGTTGTTGAGAGAAAAAACAAAGTTTTAGAAGAAATGGCTAGAACCATGCTTTGTGAAAATGGTTTACCAAAATACTTTTGGGCTAAAGTTGTTAACACAGCTTGTTATGTTTTAAATCGAATTTTATTTAGAAAGTTTCTGAACAAAACCCCCTATGAACTTTGGAAAGAAAAGAAACCAAATGTCTCATACTTTAAAGCTTTTGGATGTAAATGCTTTGTATTGAATAACAATAAAGACAACCTCAGCAAGTTTGATACTAAATCCGACGAGGGTGTATTTCTTGGCTATTCAACACATAGCAAGGCTTATAGAGTCTTTAATAAGAGGACTCTAGTGGTTGAAGAACCAGTCCACATTACTTTTGATGAACTTAACTCTTCTTCAAAGAATGTTACAAGTAATGATGCAGACGAGCTAGAATCTGGAATGGAAAAGCTGGACATCCAACCAAGCTCAAATGAGGAACCACAAAACGAAAGAGAATTACAAGGAGTTCCTACCAGCCAACAAGAAATTAATGAAGGACTACCTAAGGAGTGAAAGTTTGTGCATAATCATCCTACAGAACAAATCCTAGGTGATCCTTCACAAGGTGTAAGAACTCGATCATCTATAAAAAAATATATGTAATCATCATGCATTCTTATCTCAAATAGAGCCTAAGTGTTTTAATGATACTAAACATAATGAATTTTGGATAAATGCAATGCAAGAGGAATTAAACCAATTTGAAAAGAATAAGGTATGACACCTTATTCCTAGACCTAATGATCATCCAGGTATTAGAACTAAATGGGTATTTAGAAATAAAATGGATGAATCTGAAATTATTGTGAGGAACAAGGCAAGACTTATTGCTCAAGGTTATAGTCAAGAGGAAGGCATTGATTATGATGAAACCTATGCCCCTGTAGCTAGACTAGAAGCCATTAGACTATTACTTGCTTTTGCTTGTTTTAAAGATTTTAAATTGTATCAATTAGATGTGAAAAGTGCATTTCTAAATGGCTTTATCACTGAAGAAGTTTTTGTTGAACAACCACCTAGTTTTGAAGATCCAAAACTTCCTGACCATATTTTCAAACTAACAAAAGTTTTGTATGGTTTGAAGCAAGCCCCAATAGCTTGGTATGAAAGATTGAGTAAGTTTTTTTTATTGAAAAAGGTTTTTCTAGAGGAAAAATAGATATCACTCTTTTCATTAAAATAAAAAACAATGATATGCTTGTAATGCAAATTTATGTGAATGATATCATATTTGGCGCTACTAATGAATCGCTTTGCGAAGAATTTGCTAAATGTATGCAGGGAGAATTCGAGATGAGTATGATGGGAGAGCTCAACTACTTTCTCGGACTTCAAATCAAGCAATCAAAGGAAGACATCTTTATCAACCAAGCCAAGTACATTAAGGACTTAATCCAAAAGTTTGGCATAGAAGATGCAAAGTCTATAAATACTTTAATGAATACTACAACGAAATTGGATAGCGATGAGAAAAGTAAGTCAGTAGATACTAAGCTTTATAGAAGCATGATAGGCTCTCTATTGTATCTAACTGCTAGTAGACCTGACATAATATTTAGTGTTTGCTTATGTGCTCGCTTTCAATCTAATCCTAAAGAATCTCATGTGATTATTATAAAAAGGATTTTTCGTTATCTTAAGCACACACCAAATCTTGGATTATTGTATCTAAGAAATATATGTTTCAATTTGAATGCTTACACTGACGCTGACTATGTGGGGAGTAGAGTTGATAGGAAGAGTACAAGTGGCTCTTGCCAACTCCTAGGCAATATGATTGTGTCTTGGTATAGCAAGAAACAAAATTCAGTTGCTCTCTCCACAATTGAGGTTGAATATGTAGCAGCTGGTAGTTGTTGTGCACAAGTGTTGTGCATCAAACAATAATTAAAAGATTATGGAATCTTGTTTGATCACATTCCTATTAAATGTGATAATACTAGTGCAATAAACTTGACTAAAAATCCTATTCAACACTCTCACACAAAACACATTGAAATCAGATATCACTTTATACGTGATCATGTATACGTGATCATGTATAAAAAGGTGATATAGAACTTGACTTTGTGTGCACTGATATGCAATTAGCTGATATCTTTACTAAACCATTAAGTGAAGATTGTTTTTGTATGATTAGAAGAGAATTAGGGATGAGTGATCCTATATCTTAAATTGTGTTTGATTTGAGTGAAATTTGTGTTTTAAATGTTTAAATGTGTTTATCATTCATATGAAATGCTTTTCTTGAATTCATGATGCATTATATGATCATATTAAGACCTCTTTTATTACAAATTTTGAAAAAGATCATTTCCTGAATTCATTATGATTCCCATGCTCAGTCTGGGTGAAAAAGTCGACACTTTATTTCATAGAGTCGGCTCATCACGACAATGGACTTAAATCATTTCATTAACAAGGCATGTGTCGGCTCATTTAGTTCATGAGTCGCCTCATGCTTCGGGCCTATATACTTTGACGAAGCCCACTTTACAAACATTTGAAATTTCCCTCTCACTCATTCACTCTCACTCTTTTTCTCTCCTGCTCCCCTGTTCGCACCAAAACCCAACCGTCACTTTCAACCATCGCATCTCTTTATCTCAAATTCGTTATAAACCCTAATCGACCACTTTCCATTTTCACTCAGCCTTCCTTTCTTCTACAATGGCTCCCAAAACCTTTAAACCGAAAAAGATGTCCAAAGCCCTAGTAGTAGTACCAGCTCTTTCTTCAACAGAGCCAAAGAGAAAATCCAAATGAGGGTCTAGCAAAGACAAAGGGAAGCGGAAGAAGAGTAAAACTGGAGAAACTTCTTCCTCAGTAGTCCCGGAATGGAATGAACTTTATTTTAGTGAGGGCAAGGCCTAAGAAAGGTACAATTCGATCTTTTCTCTGAGAAAAGTGTTTAATGGAAGATGGATAGATTACAAATTCTTCAATCTTCATAAGTTTGAATTTGGTACAAAATTTGAAAACTTAGCGTGGAAATATATGACAACACACAAAAATGATGTTTACCCTGATTTGGTTGCTCATTTCTATTCAAATGCTGAAAGGGATTCTGGAAAAGTGTCTATCAAAAGCTATGTTAAAGGAATTACCATCAATTTGGATAGAGAAGTGATTAGAAACATTCTTGGAATCAGAATTGGTGAAGAAGTTTATAGAGATAGTGTCTCTAGAAAAGACCAATTAAAAGCTCTATATGGAAAAGACATGGATGAAAATGTACAGCCTCTTGCCACTGATCTACCTCTTGAATTAAGGCTTGTTCATCACTTTACCTGCACCATATTTACTCCAAAAACTGAAAAATATGATTATGTTTCGGAAAAGGAGTTGTTCTTCCTATGGGCATATATAACTGATTCAAGAATTGATTTGCCTCTGTTTATTTTGGATCATATATATAAGGCTACAATCTCCAAAATCACTTTGCCATATGGAATTTTCTTGACAAAAATTTTCAAGCATTTTGATATTGATCTGCAAAATGAGAAGAAGATAATCCTCAAAGCCATTAGTGATGAGTACAATGAGAGAACACTTAAGAGAATGGGGTATGCTCTCAAGAACAACAAATGGACTCCAAAGAAAACAGAAAAGGAAAGTACTTCAAAAGAAAAAGCTCCATCTGGAAGCACCTCGAGGCAGAGAAGCACAAGAAGATTATTGAGTTCTGAATCACAAGAAAGTACATGAGATCTGAATTCTTTTCTGACTTAAGTTATGGAATCTCTAGACAAATTGCATCACAAGGTAGACATTGCAAATACAAGGATGATGATTTTTGAAAGAAAAATGAGAGAACTCAAAAAGGAAGTTCAAATATTGAGAAATGAGAAAGGGAAAATTACAGAAGAAGAAGAAGAGGAAGAAGAAGTTAATGAGGAAGAAGAGGAAACACAGGAAGGGGAAGAAGCTAGGGAAAAGGACTTTTCGGCCACTGAATCTGAAGCTCACTAGACTCTCTTTCTCTAATCCTATTTCTCCTTACCTCTATCACCTCTCCTCACCTCATATTTCCTCTTACCTCATCACATCTCTGTTTCTCATGACCCTGTTATAACATCTCTTTTTGTGTTAACTGATTGTTTTGATTATAATTGGCATACTTTTATGGACATGATAACTGTACAAATCTTGTAATCTCACCTCTTTGTAATTTCAATAGTTCAATCAATAAAATATCATTCTATTCTGGTATCAAATGTGATTGCTCTGATAACTTGTTTGATTGATTCTTTATTTATACAATCTATTCTGTTTTAATATATATATATATATATATATTTGCTATTGTACCTGTCTATCATTCTCATTCTCTTTTTGATGCATTGAAAAAAAGGAGGAGAAGTATTAAGGTATAGTTTGGGCAAAATTAGATATGATTAGAGCAAAATTGTATTACATAAGATAAATTGTGCTTAAGTTGTGCTTAAGTTAAAAAGGGGAGAAGTATTTATTCAAAATTGGGGAATCCGAATTGGACAAGAAATGAAAGTTACTAAAATAAACATGAATTGTTTATTGTATTGGCATTAAATGAAAATGAAATGAAATGAGTTCTTTTTGACATATATAGAGCATGTTGTTAGGGGGAGTAACATGAATCTTTTTCCTCAAAATGTTTTTGAATTACTTGACAAAACTCCCTAAAAATTGTTTTTAAAATGTTTTTATCCTCTAAACATCAGTTGCTTAATTATGAAACAAAGGGGGAGTTTCCTTATTGGTATGTTATTTAACTTTATTCATTTCACTTAATCATATATGTAATTATTTTGCAAAGGTTTTGTCATCATCAAAAAGGGGGAGATTGTTGACTCAAGGTTGATTCTTGTTGACTCAAGGTTAATTCCCATGTTGATTTTGATGATAACTAAATCTTGTGTTATTTTACTAATGAATCTACTTGGTGTGCAGATTAACAAAGTTCATAATTTAAACTTAAATTTTAATCTTAAGTCTAATGCATATCAAAGAGAATGCACAACAAATTCAAAAACTATGCAACGAACCAAACAGAGGATTGACGCCTATTTCTACTTCAAATAAATGTTCTACATTCAAAGAGATTGAAGGTGTTCAAATAAAGCCTCTATCAGGTATGCATAGATTCAATGAAAATTGTTTTGCACTCGTGATAGACTAAAGAATTCATCAGAATATGCAAAGATTAGTTGAAGAAGTGCAAAGATCAGTTGAAGAGGAATTGATTGTTGAAAAGATTGAAAATGCTCAAGAGATAACTTCATCAAGTATGCAAAGTTTAGTTCCAGCTTATGTGATTGAAGTTGCTGAGAAGATGACTCACAATGATTGGCTGATCTCTACCTGGAATGCAAGTGAAGAATTCTTCTATAATATAAAGAATCAATGAAGACTAGGTGTATAAAGAGATTTCATCAATCCTGCAAAAGTCTCACTGAAGTGATCTTAAAGAAGAAAGAAGAATTGCTAGCAAAGAGAAGAACTCGGCATTGAAGCATTGTGAAGCTCTACATAATTGAGGAAGCTTGGCATTGAAAGATAGTGTTCTTCAATGAAAGAAGAAAGTTTTGCAAATGAAGAAGAAAAGATGAACATTGATTGAATGAAGCTTTGACAGTTTGAGAATCAAGAGAAGATCAATATCCAATGATTGATTCAATCCAAATTGAATAGAAGTTAACTCTGATGAGTTAAAGAGATTTGATTGATCATCATACCCCAAAGAAATACTCCTTGAAGATCTTACATCAGTGCTGAGTTGAGCTAGATCATTAGAAGTCAGAAAGTAGATTTCTGGACAATGAGGGGACTCATGAAAATGATGAGTCGCCTCTTGATCACAGAAGCAAAAGGCCTGAAGACAAAATGAACAATGAGTGGACTCATGAAAAATGAAGTGTCGCCTCTTGAGCACAGAAGCAAAAAGCCTAGAGACCAAATAGACAAAGAGTGGACTCATTGAAATAAAGAGTCGCCTCATGGAGACAGACGCAAAGGCTTGAAGATGACATGATCAATGAGCGGACACATGAAGACGAAAAGTCACCTCATGACAACAGAAGTAAAAGGGTGAAGATCGAATGAACAAAGAGTAGACTCCTGAAGATAAAGAGTTGCCTCATGACAGCAGAAGCCAAAGATGTGAAGACAGAATGAACAAGGAGTCGCCTTATTGATATGAAGAGTGGACTCATGAAGTCAGTGAACAACATCTAGTAAATGCAGAAGTAGAAAGTGTTGACTCCACAAGCCTGGAGCCGACTCCTTGGATATAACGGCTATTTTTCTTAACGTTATAACAGACTGAACGTGCATTAATGATACCCAACAACCTCTAATGGATGGAATCAATACATGGGTATATATATAAGCTTCCAGCTGCATTTATACAAGAGACTGAAGATAAAAACAAGATCAAACTGACTGAATCACTGATATACTCTAAATATTCTTCCTGCCTTCATCTGTGAGCTCAGATTGTAAAATCTTCTCTCGCTAGAGAGTGTGTTAGTTATTTGTATATTCTTATACACTTGTAATTGAGAGTTTGAGAGTTCTCTTGTGAAAGCAAAACTCTTGGAAGTTTGAGTGGAGCTTGAACAAAACCACTTGGAGATTGAAGAGCTCGGTGAGGAGTTCTTGTGTATAGTGAGCTGAGCACTTTGTCAATCAGCAGCCCATTTGTAATTAGTGATTACATAGTGGAAGAAGACTTCAAAGAGCTCTTGGGGTGAGGACGTAGATCACAGGTTGTGGTTGAACCTCGGTAAATCTGTGTGTTCTTTCTTATGCTCTGTTTTCTTTCTCTTCTCTGATTATATTGCATTGCATATAGATTGATCACTTTTACATTGATTAGATTAATTTTAATTAATCTTCATTATTGTTAATCTTCAAAAAACCCAATTCACCCCCCTCTTGGTTTGCCTTTTGGACCAACAATACATACCCTCTTATACACTTATACACTAGCCACAACCCTCTATTGAAGACTTGAAGTGCTGCAACTCGAAGCTCCCGAAGATCCAAGACAAAGTTCTCGAAGATCAAGACAAAGACAGAAGCGAAGACCAAAGAAAAGCAAGGCGCGCAAGGCAAAGTGAAATAAAAAGATATAAGGTAGGCTTTCTTTTTACGTTTCTGCATTTCCCCTTCTCTCTTCTCCCTTCGAACCCACTTGGGTTTTCTTCTATTTTAATCCCCCATCTTCTTTCCCCATTTCTTTGCTTGCTTGAAACAAGAGGATTTCCGGTCCATGTGTAGGATTAGGCTATTGGAGAGTCACCGTGTTGGGGGCTTTCTTTTAGTCTAACCGAAGACCACGTGGGTTCGGCCTCTTTGATTATATGGTGAAACATCTAACCTTGTATGTTCACGACCCTTTTTGCATTGTGCATATCATGATCTTGCATTCTTCCAAAATTCGTTTTCAAACTCTTTTTCAAAAAGCTTGCATCAAATTCTTATTTTTCAAAACTTGTTTTCAAAATCACAATCCTAAGGTGATTCTAGCCTTTCCATGGCTAGGGTTGCTTTAGGAAAGTGTTACATTTAAAGTGACCAATATGGTCCATATTTTCAAAACATTATTGTTTTCAAAACCACTATCTTAAAGTGGTTCTAACCTTCTTATGGTTAGAATTGCTTTAGGAAAGTGAGGTATTTTATATATACTTTATAAAAACTCTCTTTTCAAATCCCTCCTTCCAAAAATCTCCTTTTCAACATACTTTCCAAAAACTTTTTCCAATCTCATTCTTCAAACTTCTTTCCAAAATTGTTTTCTAGAAACTCCCTCCAAAAATCTATTTTCAAAGCTTCCTTTTCAACTCCTTTCCAAAACACCCTCTTCAAAATTCCTTTCCTAAAACACTCCCTAGGTTTCTTTTTTAGACAACTCTCTCCAATCTCCTTTCCAAAATTGTTTTCAAAGACTCCTTTCCAACAATCTCTTTCTAAAAAAATATTTCCTAAAAGCTCCTTTCCAAAAATGCATTCCTCAAAGTTCACTCTCCAAAGACGCTCCTTACGTTTCCTTCCTAAACAACTCTTCCCAAAAATCTCTTTCTAAAAACTCCTCACTAGGATTTCTTTGCAAAAACTCTCTTTTCAAATTCACTTTCTAAATGATCCTCTCTAGAATTTTTTTCCAAAAATCTCTCTTTCTAAAAACTCACTTTCCAAAAATCTCTTTTCTTGGTGTCGAACTTAAGCATTAGAACCCACAATTAGGAAACCCTAATTTTCTTTCCCAAAAGCATGATTTCCAATCCCTTATTTTGGCTTAAAAACCTAGGTTTTCAAAACCTCTTGTTTTCTACATCAAAACTATATATATTTCCAAAACTTCTTTTTTACGTCAAAACTATGGTCTTCCCAAAACTAGAATTTCCAAAACTCTATCTTTCCAAATCCATGTCAAATCCAATCTTTCCTTTAGGAAATCAAACCCAATCTCCCCTTTAGGAAACTAGATCCAATCCTCCGTTTTTGGAAACAAAATCAAAACATCTCTTTTTAGAAACAAAATCCAATCCCTTGTTTTAGGAAATTGGAACCTCAATCCTTCCAAACCCAAATCTTTCCTAATTCAACTGCTTCCTAATCTAGTACCTTCCAAAACCATAAGTTTCCCCAAATTTTCAAATCTTTCCTTAAACATTAAGCTTCTAAATATTTGCTAATTCAACCCTTTCCTAGTTCCATCTCTTTCCAAATTTCAACTTTTCAAAATCAAAACTTCAAATCTTTCTAAATCTAATCCTTTCTAAACTCAAAACTTTCTTACTTTCAAAACTTTCCTATTTCAAAACTTTCCAATTTCAATACTTTCTTAAAACGAAACCTTTCCTAATTTCAAAACTTTCCTAAAATGAAAACTTTCCTAAATTCGAACACTTTCTTAAATTGAAACTTTCCTAAAACGAAACTTTTCCAAAAAAACACCTTCCTATTTTGAAACTTTCCTAAATCGGACCTTTCCTAATTTGAACCCTTCCTAAATCCAATTTTCCCTAATCTTCCAAGTCCAACATTCGAGTCAAGTCTTTCTTAATCTCGAGTCCTTTCTAAGTCTTATCTTCCTAGGTCTAGGGTCTCTATTCTTCCATTTCAAATTCTAATTTTCTATTCTAAATTGAAATCAAATCCAAATTCCAATTCAATTTCTTTTTCCAATCAAACCTTCTATTTTCTATCGGATTCTTGTCCGAACTATGACTTACCTAATTCCTCCAAAAGGATACGTAGGCAACCCTCATGGGTGCGGTCACAACATTTTTTAAATTTCTATTTCTACCACTTCTTTCAAATCTCCAATTTCACAACCTTTTTCAAGTCTCCAATTTCCTAATCTCTTCTAAGTTTTCAATTCTAAATTTCTATTTTCAAATCTCTATTTCCAATTTCTAAGCTTTCCAATTTCAAATCTATCTTTTCAAATTTCTTTTTATTCTAAATCAATTTTTTTCGAAATCAATTTTTTCAACTTTCTTTTCTTTTCTTGCATATCATGCATCATATCTTTTAAAACATTCTTTTTCAAAGTGGATAGGATTGAACATTTGTTAGTTGAAGACTCTCATAGGTGAATCTAGGAAAAATAGACATGTAGGTACCGCAAGGGCGGGGTAGAGTAATGACTTAGTGCGTCTTCCCTACACGTAACCAACCTTCGAACCTAGATCACTGTTTTCGAAAGACCAAAAATTGAGTTATTTTTAAAGAAAAAGGCTTAAATGTTTTCTAAAGGTTGCTAAACAACCCGTTTTCTTAAAAACTCTCTCTTGAGGTTGTTTTCCAAAATTGTTTTCCAAAAACCCTAAGTGTAGTCTTCGGATTATGCTTAGTTTTTAGGTGACCTAACTCACCTTAATCAAGTTAGGTGGCGACTCCAAATCTTTTCTAAAAGCCCTTTATTCAAATCTATTTTCAATTCAAATCGAGTCGCACTCATTCTTCTAGAGGGGTGAGTTCTAACGAGAGAGTATAGTGTTTTTTCCGCTTGTGTGTGTATTCCTCGAGTGCGAAAAATCTGGGCGTGACAGCCTTTGATGCCATAACTTCTTGAAGATCACCCTTTTCATCATTGCTTATTAGCTCCTACTTATGACTTTTGCCTTAACCCAGTATGGGCGATGATCATCTGGTTGATTTTCTTAAGGAAAGTAACCTGCTCAAATGGGCTTTACAAAGGGATTTGTTTGTGTATGGTAGAAGAAATGAGGGCCTTTCAGCATTTCAAATTAAATTGCTTAGTCTATAAAGCCTTATACAAAATTTAGACAATTTTCGTAAAAAAAAAAATGGTGTGTTTCTGCCAGTGAACCCCTACATATTCTATCAAATCAACTACTCTGTGTTTACCCCAGTGTGGGGGATGGTTATTAGTTTGGGGACATCTGAATAAAAATCAGTTATGGCTCTAGTGGGCTGAGTAAGGGGTAGTGTTTATTTAGGATAAATAGAACAATGGATTCTCATCATTTCGAGGACTCGGCTGCCCATCGCTTAGCCAGGATATCACGCAAATGTCGCCTCTTTAATAAACTCCACACCTCTCTGTTGAGACTATTTTCTTTCTATCTCTCACTCTGTCTTTGTCTATCAAAGGTTTTAACCCCCGTCTGAATGGGCTGCACATGCTGTCCCATCCTCCAAATCGAGTAATTACTGAATAGGAAAGAATCCTTAAATGCAGCAATCGTCCACAAGAGTATGAGACAAAGGGAATAAACTAAGGACTACCTATTTTCATTTAAAAACATGATTACATAGCATGCATTGTTTATTTAAAGAAGATATACGAGAACTAGAAAGATGAAAAGAAAATAGACGAATTTTATGAAAATCTCCCTTTTCTTGTGGATTTCTTAGTGAGAACCCCTGACAGGGTTTTGAAACTGTCAGCTTCTTTGGCATTTCATTCTTCAAGTGTATCACCAAACGATGGAGGGCGGATTGACAGATCTCTTGTAGTGTTTGGCATGCATTCAGAAGTTAAGAGATTCTTTTATAGCAATGCACGGATCTGATAGGACTTTGTAAACGGTGAAGCCTCCTTTTGCATGGACCGTGGTTGTCATGGCTTGGTGTGGAGGTAACGTCTTATAAATGAATGGTTAATTCTTCTTGCTCCTTGATGTAGGTTCAGCCTCTTCTAACAACTAGGCTCATCCTTCCATGACTTTGAATCTGGTGGGGTATTAAAGGGATTCCATGAATTCAGTTGTGTTCTCTGACCTACAAAAAGAAAAAACGAAAACAGAATGCAGTCAACATGTGGAGTTGGAGGTTCTATACGATGCATGTCCTATGAAGGTCCCTTCTTTGAGGGAATCTAGGCATGATGACAAGACCATTTTGGAGGTGGGGTTTTGCCCCCATTATACAATACAATACCTCTTCGACGTGGGCTGGTTAATGTTTCCTTATTTGGGCAATCCCACCTCCGTGGAGAAAGATTTGGGCTTCTCTTGAGATATGGTTCTATGCATACCATGAATCCTTAGGGTTTAAGAACCCGTAGGAGTTTTGGTAGGTTCGAGTAACATGAGATTAGATTGCTCCTTTCTCTTTACGGTTGATTAAATGCATGAGAATGAAATGACTGGAGTTTTTTGGAACTTATTGTCTCCGAATAGATATAGATGCATGAACATAATAAAAGTGAACATGTGAGCAGTAAGATAACAATAAATTAATGGTTTAGGAAACTCCCTTCGCATCTTGCTTCTGTCTTCGGTTCTCTTAGTACTTGGAGATGAGGAAGGGGAGGATAGAAGACAAGAAACAAAAGAGAAGTCAGTACCTTGATTTGAAAATTTTTATGCAATGCATGTCTTAGGGGTGCCCCTACTTGAGAGAGGGACAAAGCATGATGTAATGGCTCACTTTTAGAGATAGAGGATTTGCCCCTGTATTCAAATACCTTAACGTCAAGTGGGAACCTCATCCATTCACATATTTATCCACTCATTTGCTCAAGGGAAATAAAGAAATACATTTAACTTTGGGTTTGAGATACAAAAGAATTGAAATACATTTTAACAAGGAGAGGGAACATGTTTCTTTGGGATTTCTGTCTATCTAGTTTTACAGAAGAAGTCCTAAATTACTCTTGGGTCTTCGGATTTGTCTTCCTTGGATTCAATGTCGAGGAGGTCGCTGAGAGACCTTGTTGATTGATTGCCCCTTGTCTTTTTGGCAACCCTATCTCCGTGAGCATAGAGGGATTGGGGCCCCTCTTATGGAATGAATTGATGTACATGTTATGAGTCCTTAGGGTTACATGGGAACCCTTAGGGTTTAGGTAGGTTTAGTGCAAGGGAGAGTGAACTAGGTGTCACTCTCAATGAGTTGATCATATGTATGCGAATGCAGTGACTTGAGTTACTTGGAACTCTTGTCTTAACATGGAATATGGGATGCATGAAAATGGATGCATAGAGTATAAGGAAAGAGAATACAGTTGAAGTACATATACATGTATGAACAGTTAGACAGGCATTATAACAGTACTAATACAGTCATTATAACGGCAGGAATAGACAGGTATAAATGAAAATAAGAGTAGTCGCCCTTTCCTCCATGGTGTTGAAAAACGGTGTGCCTGTCTTAAATCCGGCAGAGGTTCGACTATGCAAGGTGTCTATATGAGCATGAGGTTGATGGTTGACTAATGCGTCCTAAAAAGGCTCGGTCTCTGGATCTTTAAACCTAGGCCCACTCCCCGAGGTGGTGCCATGATCGGTTGGTGATCCGAGTGGGGGAACCATCAAGAGGCCATAGGCGAAGAAACTGACACAACATCTTGCCCACAACCAATATATCGTTCCCCCTTTCTAACTAGAAGGGTCATATCAGGGTAAAAATGCAAGTATGCAGAATGTAAGTACACGTGCAGTATGTGTGTGATTTTTGAAAGCGGAGGAAAGAGCCCAACAACTCTCATTCATCCTGTTCATCACATTCATGCATAGCAGTTAATAAAATTTAAAATTGCAAACAAAAGCACACCTACAAAACAAAGATGCAAGAGTTAATATGTGGATGACAAACTTTATACAAGATAATATGAATAAATGCATGTTTTTTTGAAAACAATTTTGAAAATTTGGTTTTGAAAGTTTAAAGTGAATAGGATTGAACAAGTTAGTTGAAGACTCTACATGGGTGAAGGGAAAAGAGACATGACTACGGCCTAACCCTTTAAGTGTCCCCAATGGAGTCGCCAGCTGTCGCACCCAGATTTTTCGCACTCGAGGAATACACACACAAGCAGAAAAAACACTGTACTCTCCCGTTAGAACTCATCCTCCTAGAAGAATGAATGCAACTAGGTTTGAATTGAAAATAGATTTGAATAAAGGGCTTTTAGAAAAAGATTTGGAGTCGCCACCTAACTTGATTAAGGTGAGTCAGGTCACCTAAAATCTAAGCACAATCCGAAAACTACACTTAAGGTTTTTGAAAGTGATTTTGAAAATACTACCTCAAAAGAGGGTTTTTAAGAAAACAAGTTGTTTGGCAACCTTTATAAAACATTTAAGCCCTTTTTGAAAATAAACTCCATTTTGGTCTTTTGAAAATAGTGATCCTAGGTTTGGAGGTTGGTTACCAGTAGGGAAGACGCACTAAGTCATCACCCTACCCTGCCCTTTCGGTACCTACATGTCTATTTACCTTAGATTCACCTATGAGAGTCTTCAACTAACAAATGTCCAATCTTATTCACTTTAGAAAATAATTTTTGAAAAGAAACTAACATGATGCATGATATGCAAATGCAATAGAAGGAGAAAATTTAGAAAATAGATTTAGAAAAGAAGAATTGAAGTTTGAAATTAGAAAGAAAGTTTTGAAGATTAGAAATAGAGATTTGGAAATTGAAATCTGGAATTGGAAGTTTGAAATAGGTCATGGAATTTGAGATTTGAAAAAGGTGGTGACTGCACCCATAAGAGTTGCCTACGTGTCCTTTTAGAGGAATCAGGTCAGTCGTAGTTCGGATAAGAGTCCGATAGAAAAATAGAAGGTTTGATTGGAAAAAGAAATTGAATTGAAATTTGGATTTGATTTGAATTTAGAATAGAAGATTGGAATTTGAAATGGAAGAATAGAGACCCTAGACCTAGGAAGATAGGACTCGAGATTAAGAAAGACTTGACTCGAATGGTGGACTTGGAAGATCAAAGAAAGATTGGATTTAGGAAGGGTTCAAATTAGGAAAGGTCCGATTTAGGAAAGTTTCAAAATAGGAAAGTGTCATTTTTGAAAAGTTTTGTTTTAGGAAAGTGTTCGAATTAGGAAAGTTTTTATTTTAGGAAAGTTTTCGAATTAGGAAAGTTTTGAAATTAGAAAATGTTTTGAAATTAGGAAAGGTTTCGTTTTAAGAAAGTTTTGAATTTAGAATGTTTTGAAATTGGGTAGTTTTGAAAGTTGGAAAGTTTAGAATTTAGAAGTTTTAGATTTGGAAAGATTTAAAGTTTTGAATTTGGAAAGTTAAAATTTGGAAAGGGATGAAATTAGGAAAGGGTTGAATTAGGAAATATTTGGAAGTTTAATTTTTAAGGAAAGATTTGAAAGTTTTGGAAAACTTAAGGTTTAGGAAGGTGTTAGATTAGGAAGGAGTGAATTAAGAAAGGTTTAGACTAGGAAGGATTGAGATTCTTATTTTCTAAAACAAGGGATTAGAATTCGTTTCTAAAAAGAGATGTTTTGATTTTGTTTCAAAAAATAGAGGATTGGATCTAGTTTCTTAAAAGGGAGACTGGGTTTAGTTTCCTAAAGGGAAGATTGGATTCGACATGGAATTGGAAAAATGGAGTTTTGGAAATTCTAGTTTTGGGAAGACTATAGTTTTGATGTAGAAATTAGGAGGTTTTAAGGCCAAAATATGGGATTGGAAATCATGTTTTTGGGAAGGAAAATTAGGGTTTCCTAAACGTAGGTTCTAGGATTTAACTTGGGCACCAAGAAAAAGGATTTTTGAAAAGTGAGTTTTTAGAAAAGGAGATTCTTGGAAAGAAATCCTAGAGAGGAGTTTTTAGAAAGAAGATTTTGGAAGGAGCTTTTAGGAAAGCAATTTTAAAAAGGAGTTCTTTGGAAAGCGAATTTTGAAAAGAGAGTTTTTTGGAAAGGAGTTTTGAAAAGAAGGAGACCTAGGAAGTGTTTTTAGAAAGTAGATTTTGAAAAGAGTGTTTTGAAAAGGAGTTTTTAGGAAAGTGAGTTTCGAGAAGGGAAGTTTTAGAAAACAACTTTGGAAAGGAATTTTGAAAAGAAGGTTGAAGAGAATTTTTAGAAAGTATATTGGAAAAGAGATTTTTAAGAAGAGAGATTTTTGAAAAAAGAGTATTTAGAAAGTATATAAAATATCTCACTTTCCTAAAACGATTCTAACCATAAGAAGGTTATAACCATTTTAAGATAGTGGTTTTGAAAACAACAATGTTTTGAAAGTATGGACCATATTGGTCACTTTAAATGTAACACTTTCCTAAAGCAACCCTAGCCATAAAAAGGCTAGAATCACCCTAGGATTGTGATTTTGAAAACAAGTTTTAAAAGAGAAGATTTTGATGCAAGCTTTTGAAAACGAATTTTAGAAGAATGCAAGATTATGATATGCACAATGCAAATTGGGGTCGTGAATATACAAGGTTAAGGCTTCACCACATAATCAAGCGGGCCGAACCCACGTGGTCTACGGTTAGACTAAAAGAAAGCCCCCGACACGGTGACTCTCCAATAGCCTAATCCTACACATGGACTAGGAATTCCCTTGTTTCAAGCATGCAAGAAGGGGGGGGAAAAAGATGGGATATTAAAATAGAACAAAACCCAAGTGGGTTCAGAGGGAGAAGAGAGAGAGGGGAAGTGCAGAAATGTAAAAAGAAAGCCTACCTTGTGTCTTTTTATTTTGCTTAGCTTTGAGCGCTTTGCCTTTCTTGCTTTGCTCCGGTTTTCGCTTTTGTCTTCGTCTTGATCTTCTTCTTGATATTCGAGTGTTTGCTTCAATCTTCAAGAACTTTAAATTGCAGCACTTTAAGTCTTCAATGGAGGGTTTGAGGCTAGTGTATGAGTATATGAGAGTGTATGAGTGTGTAGGAGACTAGGGTTTGTGTATGGAGGCTAGGGTTTAGAGAAACCTAAAGAAGCTAGGGTTTTGGGAGGCTACAAGCTCTGTAAATCGAAAAGTAGGGTTTTTAGACTGAGTTTGTAGACCTCTTTCACGTTGGAGGAGGCTCTGTATTTATAGACAAAGGAATGACCTAGCGCTTGTTGTAGTGGCGCCAGGCCAAATATTGGCTTGCGCCATTACTAGTGGCTCCAGCCAATTAGGAAAGTTTTAAGGTCAGCAAGCAACGTATCTTGGGAAGATTTGGGCGCCTGAACTAGTGACTACCATGCAATTTTTAGCCTAGCTTCACTAGGAGTGACTCCGGAAAGTCCGAGAAGGACTTAAGCGACCGGGAATGGCCTGGAATGCCAGAAAAGGGCAGCAACCCTTAGAATAGGGTCCCAAAGGTAACGGACTTGAAAAATGATGTCAGGGTTTGTTAGAGGGGTCGACCGAGCCATTAGGGGCAAAACGGTCAACCGGGCCCGAAAGCTGCCGGGACGGACTCAGAATGTCCCGGAAGAAGACTCGAGATTTGGAAACATTATTTAGAATGCTCCCAAAGGTTACCGGGTTGATACCCACAGCCAGTGTGGTCGGAAGAGGAGATCGGCCAACCAGGGGCAAAACGGTCATTTTACACTGGGTTTACCGGAACTAACTCAGAATGATCTGAAAAGATAAAGGAAGGTTGGGAATACTATAAAAAGCATTCCCGGGAAGTTACCAGTTCGATACCTAAAGCCAGTGTGGTCCTCGGAGCGTTCAGATGCCTAGGGGCAAAATGGTCGACTTGATTGGAAAGTCTTTAAATTGGCCGGAAACTGACTAGAAGGCATCTAATTATGTCGGATTGCTTTTAAGACAATCTTGGAAGGATGGAATTCCCATTTTGAGGACTTAGGTATTATCTCAAGAAACGTGCCGAAAAATGGCCCTAGGGGCAGTTTGGTCATTTTTCATCGAAATGGACTAGCAGGCACTGGTGTTGACCTGGGTTTTGAGTGTTTCTGCCACTTTGACGGTGGTCTCGTGATACAGGGGTTTGTTGGCAATTCCATATATCGACCTACTTGTGAGTATTTCTGCTACTCTGACGGTTGCGATGTTTACGAGTACTTCCGCTACTCTGACAGTCCTCGATCATTCCCGAGACTACCTGATCTTAGGAAGCTGCTAAAGGGGCTTAGCGCCTAAGAAGTCAACTTTCTCAGAAGGCGTGCCAAAACGGACATTTCTACATTGGCGGGTTAGCAGGCGCCAAAGGTGGACCGTTCTAGGGGACTTAGAGTCTCGTCCCGATCGACAAGTTTTAAAGGGGACTTACCGTCTCCGAAAAGACGTGCCTGATTTGGAATTGGAAAAGGAACTTACCGTCTTCGGAAAGACACGCCTGATTTGGAATTAGAAAAGCGACTTACCGTCTTCGGAAAGACGCGCCTATTGGAATATGGAAAAAGGACTTACCGCCTTCAGAAAGACGTGCCTGATTTGGAATTGGAAAGAGGACTTATTGTTTTTGGAAAGACACACCTGATTTGGAATTAGAAAGGGGACTTACCGTTTTCGAAAAGACGCACCTATTGGAATATGGAAAGGGGATTTACCGCCTTCGAAAAGACGTGCCTGGTTTGAAATTGGAAAGGGGACTTACAGTCTTCAGAAAGACGCGCCTGATGAAATATGGAAAAGGGACTTACCATCTTCGGAAATGCGCCTATTGGAATATGGAAAGGGGACTTACTGTCTTCGGAAAGATGTGGCTGATGAAATATGGAAAGGGAACTTACCGTCTTCGGAAAGACGTGCCTAATTTGAAATTGGAAAGGGGACTTACCGTCCTTTGAAAGACGTGCCTAATGGGGAATTAGAAAGGGGACTTACCGTATTCGGAAAAATGTGCCTGATGGAATATGGAAAGGAACAATTGCCCCTAAGGGCATTTTGGTCATCTTGCCTTTATTTGGGCCTGGTGGGCCCGCAAAGCGATGGATAGACGGGATTAGACTTGGAACGTTGATTTCGATTGGAATACATCCATATTGACTTGAGTACAAGTCTGAACGAACCGTAAACCGCCGAGCAGTCAAAAATGGGGTGCTTACACTAGGTTAATATACTTCAAGGTTCCAACTCATGATCCCTTTTTAAAGGTTCTTCCTATTTAGAACTACTCTCATTACCCATTTCTCCAAAACCTTTTACTCTCTTGAGATTTCAAAAACTAACTCCATGATCTTTTCAAATATTTCTACCCTCTATCTTTAAAAACGTTCTCAAAAACTCACAACCCTAAGGTGTCCTACCCTTTCTATGGTTAGAGATTCCAAAGGAAGGTGATATATCAAGAACAACCTCCAAGGTTGTCCATATTAGAGTTTCAAAGTCCTAGGTGTTCTCAAAAATCACTTTCGAGAACTTTTCAAAAACCAATTTACTAAAACACTTCAAAATCATACCTCAAAGGTTTTCAAAACAAAACTTCAAGACACTTTCAAAACTCTCTTGAATTATTTCAAAAGCACTTCCAAAACTCCCTTGAGTTGTTCCAAATACACCTCAAAATATTTCAAAACCCCTTTTTCAAAAGTTCCAAAGTTCTATTTCAAAACATTCCATTACCCGATTTCAAATCAAAACTCTCAAGTTCTCTCTTTCCAAAGACTACAAAGTGTCTTGAAACTTTTCCTAAGACCCCAAAGTATCTTCAAAACTTTCCAAAGGCCCTAATGCGCCTATTTTTCATCGGGCTCTTACCCGAACTATAATGACCTGACTCTCACCAAATGAGATACGTAGGCAACCTAAAATGGTGCGGTCATAACTATTATTTTAACTCCAATCCCTTTTTTAAAAATTCCAATCAATTTAAAGTTTCTATTTCAAACTCTTTTAAAACCCCCATATTTTCAAACTTCTTTCAAAAACTTGTATCATGCATCATTCATCCTTAAAGTGATGACTAAACCCCATTTTTAAAATTCTAAAAGTGGATATCAAGTGGATAATGGTAACCGGTTATTTTAGTGAGTGAACAAAGGGTGATTAGACATGTAGGTACCGAAAGGACGGGGTAGGGTGATGATCTTAGGATATCTTCTCTACACGTAACCAACCCCCGAACCATATATTTCTGTTTTTGAAGAGACCAAAATGGAGTTATTTTCGAAAAGGGCTTAAAACTTTCTAAAGGTTGCCAAACAACCTATTTTCTCAAAAACCCTCTCTCGAGCGAGTTTTTCAAAACCTTCTTAAAAAACCCTAAGTTTAATCTTCAGATTAACACTTAGTGTTAGGTGCCCTAACTCACCTCAATCAAGTTAGGTGGCGACTCCTATTTTTCTAAAAAGCTCTTAATCAAACTATTTTCAATTCAAATCTAGTCGCACTCGTCCTTCAAGGGAGATGAGTTCTAATAACAGAGTTCCGTGCTTTTGTCTCCGAGGTGAAAGAACCTTGGACCAAAAATCGGGGCACGACAACACTGATTTAAAACATGCTAGGTGAGCGAGATGATCGTTAGAGATGGACTTGGAACCAGGAACCTTTGAGTAGAGACCTCTATAGGATTTTCTTATTGTCTTCTGTTAATAGACAGTCTAGTCCTAATTATGAGACTTGGATATTTAAAGTAACTCATTTTCTGGTGGTTTTTCAGAGATAGTATTGTCATTGGTTTTATTGTTCACTTTTTGGATGATCAAACATCTTAATTGATTTGATTTGATTGAGTAAAAGGAATTGCCACTAGCATGGTATTTTATTTGTTATTATTACTTGAGCAGGTATTAGGCGTTCATGAACCATGGGCTAAGGCTCTGTGACTCTCAGCCAATCCCATCCCTAAGTGGGGTGTGACATATAACAATGCAGATTCTCCAATGAGGCCTACTTCAGATCTCCAAGGACTGACTAAGGTTGTAATTTTGGCTATACGAAAAAATTAGAGCAATGTAAAAGTACAAAAGGAACTATGCATGAGTTATTATCAACACCCCACACCCCCCAACTTGTTTCTTGTTGAGGACTGCGAAATTTCCCACGACCTGGCTATAGTGTATACGCATACTACCAAAAATTCTAATCTGATTAACATAGCCTAATCTACGTGATTAGAATCGTACCTTTGAAATCTCTCTAGTTTGATCCCGAATAATAAGAATCAACACTAAGCACGAAGCAACCGCTCAAACTCAACCTTCGAACTTTTGTTGTATTCCTCGTACACGCCTTGCTCTACAGAGAGTGGGCTCGCCGCTACTAGGGTTTCTCTTCCTCATAAAAATGCGTATCTCTCAATTATGTGCAGAGTGTAACCCTAGTAGCTCTTAGAGCGTGTTTATATATAGGGGCTACAACAGGGACCATAGGATTAATATAACTAGGGCTTCCTACGCAAATAAAGACTCCCAATCCAACCAAGATTAATCCTTATTTACATAAATTATAATTTATACCACTAACGAATTATAATTGCACTCCCTGCTATACTAAAAATTATATTTCGAGCTCCATATTATTAAATGCTTATTTATCTCCCCACGTTAAGATTACAGATACCCGTCTATTAAATTAAATTACTGACAATTAAATTTAATAGACTTATTTAATTCCTTAAGACCTTCCACTTAACTTATTTGATATGTCGGATTCATAATCCACCTGCAGGGTTTGACGTAATCAAAACTTATAAGCTTTCTCAAGAGGATATCATCAATCCCTTTACAGGGACGTGGATTCCATCAATAATAAATATTCATCATACACGTAATGTTATTGTCCAACTCACTGAGTTTATTGACCCACAAAAAATCTCACTCTTTTGTGAATCAAGACAATAAATACTACATGCACATGTCTATTTATTATATTAGGATTAAGAGCATAATTACTCATAATAATCATAAGGTATTAATTGTTTTATATAGTCAGTATAAAAACAATTACCTCAACACGGTCATGTTCAATACACACAGAGTGTACTAGTGCAAGGAGTTGGAACTATACCGTTCTCTATAGTAAAGACAGACCTATTAAAGCCTTGTACTACAGTCCTACTGATGGTGTGTCCATTTCCATCTAAGACTGTAAATGATAAACTTATATTCCATAAGAACCGATAATTTGATCTTCCGTGTGTAAGTCGTACTCTACACACCAAATCATCTACTATATAGAATAAGAGACACACATGCATAATTATTAAATAAATAACGTAATGCAAACATTTCTCATACAGATTCTCATTAAAATGGAATAACTAATTTATTAATAAATACTAAAGTCATAACACAAAGCATGTCTTTTAGTATAAATTCTCAACATTTCCTTCCTTCTTTCTATTTTTTTTTCTTGCCCCAATAACTTTGGACTCATTTCTTTTCCCATTTTTTTTTTATTTTCTCTTTGACATCCCTCTCTTTTTCTCTTCTTGCACTTGCATTAATATGAAAACTAATGTATTATATAGGAATGCCACAACTTCTTTCCAAAAGATTTTCAACTAACAACCACAACTATCTTTTCATGTACTTTTGTATCCTTCCATAATAAGATATATACTTTTCAAAAAATAAGGATGCAATCAGGTATTCGAAAGAATAAATAACGTTTCAGCTCAAAGTGGTTGCAAAGGAAATAGATATCCGAATACTCTGTGGCTCAAATTAAGAAAAATTGCCTAGGATCATATCCGAAGTATTCAAAACTGGGATCCAGTCAAGTTTAACACAGCCAATGATTCCAATTAGTTCTCACATACGAGTCAAATACAAGAGTAATGAAACTATTCAATAAATAAATGTGGAAAAAATATCACCTTGAGTAAATATAAACACTCTGAAAGAGATAACAGCTCTAAAGCTCACAAGGTATAATCTTCACTTATGTAGAACAAAATCATAAGAACTAGTAGTGAACATTGCTATAATGATATGACAGTGCACAATAAGGGTGATCCCTTCTTTGGTTCCTTGAGTTTTTAATTGTAATATACAATTTGAAGAACTAGTTTTCATTATAAAAACTCAAGGAACCAAAGAAAGCTGGCCTATTTAGAAGAACTACACATGGCATCTATTGATGTATATTACAATTAATTCAAATTCATAAGATCAACAAAAGAAGCCAACATTAACACCAACTCTTCCAACAGAACAACGTAAATAAAGAGTTTTAGATCAAAAGGGAGGCATGCAATGAAGAATTACGATCTAAACTCTAAGTTCACAAAGAAGCGCATGTTTTTTTTTTTTTTTTCACAACTGAAATTCAAAAATTAAATTTTTTATAATGAAAAATTCAAAACAAAACAAAAAAAATGAAAACCACCCAGAACTAGTTCTCTCCCCCAACTAAAATCATACAATGTCTTCAATGCATAAAACGAAGAGAACAACCAAAGAATCTCGGAGAGAGGGAAGAGAAAAACCAATGAGACAACACCCCCCCCACCCCCCCAACTTGAGGAAAACTCTAAAAAGAAAAAAAACCTATAAATTAACAAAAATCTAAAACGAACTACCCTATCTAATATACAGTACCATGGATGGCTTGGTCTCTTTCAGGAGATGGCTTGACATTAAAAGTTCACTAAACCTCTCGCAAACAGTGTCCTCCCTCTACCCCCACACTCATAATTCTTCTAGACTTAACACGGTCACATTCTACCCGGTCAGGAGGCTCATTTTTCACTTGTTCACGCTCGAAAGTATCTTTCAACATACTTGCTCTTAAGATGATCAAGAACTAATGCGTTGATATGGTTTACTTCCCTAACACTCTCACCCGCATCCAACTGCTTACTAACATTGAAAATGCTCAATTCAGTAGTCAAATTGCCAAAAGACAACTTCATGACCCCATTCCCCCAATCGATTTGAGCATTAGACATGGCTAGGAAGGGTCTTCCCAAAATGACTGGAATTGCGAATTTAGCACTAGAGTGCACTATGAGTTGAGTATCAATCACAATAAAATCCAGAGGAAAATAAAATTTATCAACCTGGATAAGTACATCCTCCACTAGACCCCTAGGCACCTGAATAGACCCATCAGCAAACTCGAGAGTAATTCGAGTGGGATGTAACTCTCCTAAACCCAGCTGTTGATAGACAAAACAGGGAAGCAAGTTGATATTAGCTCCCAAATCAAGTAAGGCATGGTATATTTTGTGATTTCCAATCATACAGGAAATGGTTGGATGACCAGAGGAGGGAATCTATCTAATAGCATCAAGGAGAGGGATGTTTATCTTAACTTATTTAAATAACTCATAGATTTCAGCATTGAGTAATTCATGTTTAGGCCTGGTTAATCTATAAGGGAAAAAAGCAGGTTTTAGAACCTCTTTGTCACTCACCCCATGCTCTTCAGTCTCCACAAATTTCTCTTTTTCTTTCTCTCTCAGGTCTTTCTTTCTGGTTATCCACCCCATTATACGTTTAGTCACTAGCCTTAGAAATGGTGTTGAGTTTTTCGATGATTTTTCCACTTCGTAAAGTAATGATAGCGTGAACCTGCTTGTGGGAGGTGGTAGGATCAATAAGGCCCTTGCTCATGTGTGCTTGACCAGTAGGATTATGATGGGGTTAAGCCGAGAAACGTCCCTTCTCGGGGGCAGTCAAGGTCTAGGTCGATCAGTAAAGTCAACTGACTCTTTATGTCATCTAATGTTCGACCTTGCTGTTCCAAGGTCTTGTCAACCCTCACATTCATTCCTCCCTGAGTCTGCATGAACTGATGCAAGGTGTCCTCTAAAGACCTTTTATGAGGTGCCTGATAAGAAGTGGATGCTTGCATCGGTGTTGTGGATGGCTGTGGAAGAGCTTGATATGGTTATAAGGCAGTGTTTCCATTGCTCCCCCAACTAAGGTTTGGGTGGTTGCGCCACCCTAGATGATAAGTTCTAGAATAGGGGTTTCCTTGCCCCCTTGATTTGAGTAGGGTGATCTAATTGGTCAACTGCATTAGCTTGACCATACAGAATGTCCCTAAAAGCTGGGATGGTGGGACACTCACTTGTGATGTGGGAAGTGTTATCACACACACTACAAGGTTGGTGAACTGGTGGATTCACAGAGACATTTTGCACTTGCTTAAGTGTTAATGCCTCTATCTATTTGGTAAGAATGTTGGCAAATGCACTCAGTTTAACACTAACATCATCCAACTAATTCAAGGTGAACTTACCACTCGCTCTCTCAGTAGGTTGGGACTCAATGTACTTGGTCCCTGCAGAAGCCAATCCCTCACAATATCGGCTAAATAATTGAAATAGCCAAAATCTCCTGCAAACATGGTCTCTACCAACCACTTAAGTTGTGGCGTCAAAGATGAATAGAAAGTATTAATGACACGGTAAGTCTCAAAACCATGATGGGGGCAAGAATTCAACAATGCTTTGTAACGCTCCCAACAATGAAAGAAAGTTTCGCCCTCTTGAGGAGCAAATTGAGAAATGTTATGACGAATCACTTTAGTGCGGTGGTTCGAAAAGAATTTCCTTAAAAATTCGGCTTGTAACTGATTCCAAGTCGTGATAGACTGAGGCCTTGAGGAATCTAGCCACATCTTGGCATTATCGTTTAATGAAAATGGGAAAAGTTTAAAGCGGAACACCTCGGCAGGACAACTATTATTGTGATACATGAGGCACACCTTCTCAAAGTCCTGAATGTGCTGGTAGGGATTTTTAGACTCTAAACCATGAAAATTTTGTATAAGTTGGAGCATACTTGGTTTAAAATTCATGGTTTGTTGATGGTAGGTAAGACAATGCATGAGGGTGGACTTTGCCTGACTAGGTTCATATAATCTTGGAGAGACCGAGTAGGAGGCGCCGGAGCACCTGTGACAATCTGAGCATTGCTATCTCCAGTTGGGGCAAGTGGTGGGTCCATGGTATGTAATTGCGTAGGGTTAAAAGATATTAGTCTACCAGTTGTGTCCTAGACCCAACAATGCATGCAACACCAAAAATCTAGAAAATTAAGAAACTAAAGCAAAACCTAAAAAATTAAAACAAAAATTCTAACAAAAATTTAATATGATTACACTAAAGTGGTGGAACGAGGTTACCAGGTAAAGCGTGAGATCCCCTTATTGTTATAAAGATATGGCGAAGTAGTTTATGATGTTCTTTAGCTTTTGCTTTTTGCCCCAAGATTTGCTTCCTTTATGCTAAATTTATTGCTCCCCGAAAACGGCGCCAAAAAACTTTATCGCTTCCAAGAAGTGCGATATAAGAACCGCAAGTGCATGGTTGCAATGTAGTAATAAACTCCAAAAGTCCGAGGTCAATCCACAGGGAACTCAGTTGGTGTTTAGGGAAAAGAGTTCTCTTGGCCAAACAAGAACTCAAAAAACAAAAACCACTTCAAAAAGAAAAGAAAAATCTAATTGTGAAAGTTGTTTGATTTCTAAACTAAAGAAGAAAATTGATATTAAAACTTTTAAAAACGCGTTTTGACTCAGAACAATTTAGTTGCTCGGATATTTGATAAAACCAAAAGGTATAGTGTTAACTCAGTTCATTGGTATTAACCTGCACCTTTGAACCGGGATATTATGCGATGAAAATAGTTGGGGATTCCTCCCACTTCATCCGATGTTTAAACCCTATTTTCAAAACGTTCGTACTAGAGATTCAAGAAAAATCTATACAAAACTCACGTTTAGCATGGATTTTCTTGAATATAATCCCGAATGTTTGATTTTGAAAGAAAATGGTGAAAGAAGAACAAATCCAAGATTTAAAAGATGAAACCAATGAAGTTCAATTCATTACTTTGTGTGTTTATTCAAGAACCCTTACAACCTTCTTGTTCTTCACCAAAAAGATGATTAGCTACTCATAACAATGGAAAAGATTGCTTGAAATTGAAAGGAATTTGAAATTAATTATAAAACTTGGAATCAAATCACCAAAATAATCAAGAATCACAAAGAACAATTAAAAGAACAAGTTTTCTCTCTGTAGCAGCTCTCAAAACTCTCTGAAAAAACGTCCCCCTTTTGTTAGGTTTAAGTTTCCTATTTATCTAGTACAAGGAGGCACAAGAAAACGAGTAAAAACCCTAATCTGGCCCGATCGTCTGGACGGCTAAATGGGTCGTCCTAATGATCAACAACTATGCATATTTTCGTGGCTCAATTTTGACCATGATAGAAGCCGATTCAGGAAATGTCCATTAGAGGAAAAGTTGTAGATCTTGAAGTTTTCTTTCCAATGCTGCAAAAATCAAATTAATCAGATGTCGAATAAAAATTTATGGTCAATCTCCCGAGACAGCATCAAATTTCAATTTCCTATTTGATCTGTTTGAATTCGCTTTCATCATTTTTACTCCCTTTTATATCTATTAGCTTTCAAAACCTACAAAACACAAATAAAACATTATCATACATAAGATTAACTAAAATAAAGCAATTAACACTATTCTAAATCTAACGAAGTGCAAATTAAAAGTGTATGATTGCACATTTACAGTGCAATCAGTTGTATTTACAAAATGGACACGATTCTGGATTTTCTACAGTGCCACAAAGTTCTGAAGTTCTGACTCAAACTCGGTCTGTGTAGTCATCTCACTTCCCACAATTACTGCATGCAATGACGGCACCTGTAACCTCTGTTATTGGATAAGTTGCAAGCTATCATAAAATTCTCGGAGAAATAAACCCTGGCCTTTTCCACATGGAACACCTACAGTTTCATAGTAGAGCAGTGATCAAAAAATGCAGACGCCAAAAATATCAGTGTATAAATAACCTCATGTTTGGAGAGGTAGATAATATCTAGAAGCCTACATATACAATTGAAATTAACTATATAGTATGAAACCGCAACATTCACTTTTAAATACAGAAGAGTTACTGGATCGAAAAACTTCAGGTTACAGATATCTGTTACTTTTCAAATCTATAGTGGATAAGAAACAAAATCCAACATGTAAAAGACATACTGTTTGCGAGAGCAAAGAGTATATCTTCGTTTCGCACTCCAAGAGACTCCCGAACATGCTCGGGCAAAACCTTTTTTGCCACACTATCTGCAGCAACATCCATTAGTTCCTTGCTATTGCCAAGGTGAACAACATAGGTCTCAGGCATTTTACTCCTACACAGAAACAATAAGCAGAATTGATTACCATCCGAACAAATCTGCAAAAACATGGTGAAAGATGAACTAAGCCACATATATGATCGTGTTTTGCTTATACTGCGTGGAAATTTGTGACCAAACCCTTATCCACTGTATTAGCCACAACGTTGCATCAGGCTAGGAGTGTGGTTTCAGTTCCAAATTGGAGGCACTACACCAAACAAGAGAAGATGATCAGTGACCCATGTTCATTGGCGGAGATTAAAATGCTGTGTGTAAAGTATGAACTCCACTCACCCCACATGTACTTTAGAGTTTCCTGATTTCAGGCTGGAATGTCCTTTCCACTTGAAATCTGAACCAAAAGTTTGCAAATGTCCGAATGAAAGTAAAAAATTGAGGTATATTTTGGTTGGCTACAAATCAAATGGACAATGCTTTTTATCTTTTGACGGGCCCCTGGAATGGGGCAACACTTGCCAGTCAAAACTACATATAGTAAAAGTAGTTTTGCGCCATTCACCTATCTATGTGGTTTTTTATTCAAGGTTTGCTTATGACACAAAGATGGATGGATGTAAAAAAATAATAATAAAAAGCTCTTTTCCATCCATATTCCGATGCTATGGTGTATGTTTGCATGTATATTGTATATGCATGCATCCAATTGTACTGGTACAAATATGTTGAAGAAAACATGATATGCATGCTCTTGTCATGTCTCATACCGTACCAGAGGCCTAGCTCTAACCTTTTAAATCATGGCAAGCGTAATGTAAACAGCTGCATTAAGTGGCATGTCACATGTATATCTCACAAAGAAGTAAGAAATAACTCCAATCTCTTGCCTATCTATGGGGGAAAGTTATGGATGCCAATTAAAAAGACAACGAATGTTGGTTGAGAAACATTACTTTGGTAAGAAGTAATATAAGATAAATTGGCTACGGGCTATAACACAATTAATGGATAGCCCTCCCACTACCCATTACCCCCACCCAAAAAAAAATAATAATGATAATAATAAAAGAAATTGATGATTTCAATCCCACATCTCCCGTAATCTTAGCTAATATTATAACAAGCTATAACACAATTAATGGATAGCCCTCCCACTACCCATTACCCCCACCCAACCCCCCACCCAAAAAAAAATAATAATGATAATAATAAAAGAAAATGATGATTTCAATCCCACATCTCCTGTAATCTTAGCTAATATTATAACAAGCAAGTTCATTGCTGTTAAAAGATTTATATTCCTCATAAAGTGTTCTCTTGACTTGATATGCATGCGAAAGGAACCAACATTTTATCACAACTAATAACTGTTGTAAGTGGGATTTTTGGGAAGGCCTACCCGATCACTCAAGCCAATATCGATGAGTCCAAACTCTCTACAGGAGAGAGAAGTTAGAATGGGTCGACCCTTTTTACGCCAATCACACTCCAATAATTAAGTTAGCAAACTTAATCAAGAGTCGAATAGATGAAAGCTGTGTATACATCGGCATAATTGTCCATACCTTGCTCTTGACGGCTTCGGTATTTATAATGTGTTCAATGGAGTGTTTCGCCCTTGGCCGACCAAGAGGTCATCATGACCTGATGGGTAGACTTCATCATTTGCCGCCGATTAACCCAATGCAGGTCCTGTCTTATCGTCGCTCAAAAATCCAGCTAATCGAACATACAGGTCGACGTCGAGTAGGGGCTGCTGGCGCATTTAATACGGGTCAACTCTGCATTTAATGCTCTGAGACCGCTAGCGGTTTGGGCTTACCTTCTGCGGTTTTGGTCCTTGGTCGGCATCAGGTCGGCACACTGGGCCAGACCGTCCTTTAGTATTAATTTGGGCTGCCCCGCATCCCAGTTTCAATGTGTGTTGGTTGGGCCTAATCAGATGGGTTGGGCCACGCATATTTATCTCATAATTGCCCCCAGCCCTTGCGTCATTTTGAATTTCCAAACGACCAAGGGCTGCGCTGGGTCATAATGGCACCCCCTCAAGTATACAGCCGTTTCTTTTGGTTACCCGGCCACGTGGACAGCGGGGATTTAAAGCTGTATTAATGGGACGCTGCCGAATAGATGACGGTTCGATGGAGCGACATGATTGCTGCGGTTTTCCTACGCACGAACCAACAACTTGCATGCATATAAAAGGAGGATGCCATTTTTTGTATAAGGCATTCCATTTTACTTTGTCTCCTTATCTAGCATGTTCGTTGTTAATTTCGACTAACACCACTGTAAGTCTCTCTAAGCCTGTATTTCTTTCATGCTCCTCTTTGCTTACCTTCTCATTTTTGACAATTATCCCCTGATGGCATCTCGTCTTAGGAAAATACTAAATGGTCCAGCGGCCATTGCCACTTTTAGGGCTAGATATGAGATCCCGGACGAGATAGTCTTAGAGCTAGTCGATCCCAGTGATCACCGCATGGGGGAAACTGAGAAGGGAGTATCCTTCCCAATCATCACCATTGTAGAAGGGGGCCTTAGGTTTCCCCTTCATCCCTTACTCCATAAGTTTATTGTAAAAAAAAAGGTGTCGCCCTCCCAACTGTCATCAAATGTATATAGGATCATCTTTGGTATGCTTGAGCTTAATCGGCGCTTGGGTGTGAACCTAAGGCTTGCCGAACTTGAATATTGTTACACACTCTGTAAGGTCGAGGGGAGTTCCAAAGTCTATCTTCGGGCTGTAGAGCAAGCTAGAGAATTAGTGAAGTGTCTACCATCCTCCGAGAAGGGCGTTAACAATGTTAGGATTTGGGTAATTGGGCCTTGGGAGTTCAGCGACCTTCTTGAAGCTGAAAGAACGGCGTTCCGATGCTCTAGAGTTCCACTTGAGATAGGTTTGATGCCGACCTTTCATCTTGTCTGTCTGATTTGATTCTAATGCGTGTCTGAACGTAATCGTAATATTTTGCAGAAAAGAAGAAGTGATCGACGGTGCGAGACTGGCTTGTTAATTTCGCCGATCTGAATAAGCCTCTGAACTTTCGTGGTGAAGGCAAATTGAGGGACCTTGCTCGAACCGCCCACATATTGCTAAACTATCCTCTCCGCTACTCGACCTTTACCACTGATACGGGGATCCCACAGAGCGTCCTGGCAGGTTTGGCTAAGCAAGGCACTGAGGGAGATTTCGAGGAAATTCTTGTCAGGATTGCTATCGAAAGAGCCCGTGACACTATGAGAGTAAAAGTTATTGTCCCTCCTCCGTCAAAGCCTGTTGTCGAAGAACTGTTTGGACGTGAAGCCCTCTCTAAGTTGAACAGTTCGGCCTCGAGTTCGTCACCCACTTACACTCCTAGATCGCCGAGTCAAATTATCTACTAGAACACAATATCCAACCCATCTCCAGACGAGGAAAACGAAATGAATTTGAGGGAGATGATGTTTGCCGCAGTAGGCATGCCACTGAAGACGACTGCCACGACTTTTGCTGATCCTTCGGCCGCCGCTCTGGAGATTGCCCCGGCAGAGGAAGCTGCCCCTATTAAAAAGAAGCTGATGACCTGGCAACAAAAGAAAAAGGCGCCTGAGGTTGCCACACCACCTCCAGCTCCTAAGAAACCAAGGGTCAGCACTAGCAAAGCTGTGGTGGAACAAGTCGAAGAAGTGGTCACCATTATGCCAGATGTTTTGGGCTGACCTCTGACAACAGCTAATTCGATGATTAACTGTAAGCACCCCATTTTTGACCACTCGGCAATCTACGCTCCGTCTAGACTTGTACTCAAGTCAATATGGACATTTTCTAATCGAAACCAACTTTCTAAGTCCAAATCCCGTCTGTCCATCGCCTCGCGGGCCCACCAGGCCCAAATTGAGGTAAAATGACCAAAACGCCCTTAGGGGCATTGTCCTTTCCAATTCCAACCCCTCTCTCGAGACAGTTTATTCCTCGAGACGGTTCCAAATCAGGCACGTCTTTCCGAAGACGGTAAGTCCCTTTTCCAATTCCAACCCCTCTCTTGAGACAATTTATTCCTTGAGACGGTTCCAAATCAGGCACGTCTTTTCGAAGACGGTAAGTCCCCTTTCCAATTCCAACCCTTCTCTCAAGACAGTTTATTCCTCGAGATGGTTCCAAATCAAGCACGTCTTTTCGAAGACAGTAAGCCCCCTTTTCAATTCCAACCCCTCTCTCGAGACAGTTTATTCTTCGAGACGGTTCCAAATCAAGCACGTCTTTCCGAAGACGGTAAATCCCCTTTCCAATTCCAACCCCTCTCTCGAGACAGTTTATACCTCGAGACGGTTCCAAATCAGGCACGTCTTTCTGAAGACGGTAAGTCCCCTTTCCAATCCCAACCCTTCTCTCGAGACAGTTTATTCCTCGAGACGGTCCAATTAGGCACGTCTTTCCGAAGACGATAGACCCCTTTCCAATTCCAATCCCTTTCTCTAGACAGTTTATTCCTCGAGACGGTCCAGCACGTTTTTTGAAGAAAATCTCTTCGAAACGGTAAGTCCCTTTAAACCTGTCGACCAGGACGAGACCCCAAGTCCCTTAGATGGTAGAACGGTCCACCTTTGGCGTCTGCTAGCCCACCAATGCAGAAATGTCTATTTAGGCACGCCTTCTGAGAAAGTTGATTCTCATGCGCTAAGTCCCTTTAGCAGCTTTCCGAGATCAAGCAATCTCGGGAATGATCGCGAACCATCAGAGTAGTGAAAATACTCACAAACATCGCAACCGTCAGAGTAACAGAAATACTCGTAAACAGGTCGATATAAGGAATTGCCAAACAAACCCCTGTATCAGGTGACCGCCGTCAGAGTGGCTGAAATACTCAAAACCCAGGTCAACACCGGTGCCTGCTAGCCCACTTCAGTGAAAAATGACCAAACTGCCCCTTGGGCCTTTTCCGAGACTTTCCAATCAAGATGATCATTTCGCCCTCAAGCATTCGAACGCCTCGGGAACCACACCGGCTCTGGGTATCAAACCGGTAACTCCCGAGAATACTTTTTATAATATTCTCAACCTTTCTTTATCCTTTCGGATCATTCCGAGTCAGTTCCGGCAAACTCGGTGCAAAATGACCATTTTACCCCTGGTGGGCCGGTTACATTTTCCGACCACACTGGCTCTGGGTATCAAACCGGCAACCTTTGGGAACATTCTAAATAATGTTTCCAAATCTTGAGTCTTCTTCCAGCACAGTCCGAGCCCGTCCCAGCAGCTTCTCAATCCGATTGACCGTTTTGCCCCTAAAGGCCCGGTCAACCGTTCCGACACATCTTATCCTAATTTTTCAAGTCAAATACCTCCGGGACACTATTGTAAGTGTTCTTGCTCTTTTTCGACCTTTCGAGTCATTCCCGGTCTCCCAAACTCCTTCCCAGACTTTCTGGAGTCACTCCTAGTGAAGCCAGGCTAAAAATTGCATGGTAGTTACTAGTGCAGGCGCCCAAATCTAGTCAAAGATACGTTGCTTGCCGACTTACAAACTTTCCTAACTTGCTAGCGCCACTAGTAATGGCGCTAAGAGAAATTTTGCCCTGACGCCACTGCAACAAGCGCCAGGTCTATCCCACCTCTGTAAATACAAAGCCTCTTCCAGCGTGAAAGGGGTCCGTAAACTCAATCTAAAAATCCTATACTTCGATATACAGAGCTTGAACACTCTCTAAACCCTAGCTTCCTTAGGTTTTCCAAACTCTAGCCACTATACACTAAACCCTAGCCTTCTATACACTCCTATACACCCCTATACACTTATACACTAGCCTCCAACCCTCCTTTGAAGACTTGAAGAGCTACAATATGAAGTTTGAAGATTCAAGACAACTCTTGAGGATTGACGACGAAGATCAAGACGAAGATCGAAGACAAGCAAGGCGCGCAAAATAAATAAGACACAAGGTAGGTTTTCGTTTTATGTTTCTACACCTCCCCCTCTCTCTTCTCTCTCCTAACCCACTTGGGTTTTCTTTATTTTAATCCCCCATCTCTTCCCCCCCCCCTTTTGTTTGCATGCTTGAAACAAGGGGACTCCCGGTCCATGTGTAGGATTAGACTATTGGAGGGTCACCGTGTCGGAGGCTTTCCTTTAGGCTAATCGGAGACCACGTGGGTTCGGACCCTAAACTTGCATTGTGCATATCATGATTCTTACATTCTTCCAAAAGTTGTTTTCAAAATCGTTTTCAAACTTGTTTTCAAAGTTGCATCAAGATCTCCTTTTTCAAAACATGTTTTCAAAATCACAATTCTAGGGTGATTCTAGCTTTTCTATAGCTAGGATTGCTTTAGAAAAGTGTTACATTTAAAGTGACCAATATGATCCATATTTTCAAAATCTTTGTTGTTTTCAAAACTACTTTCTTAAAGTGGTTCTAGCCTTCTTATGGTTAGAATCGCTTTAGGAAAGTGAGACATTTTTATACTTCCCAAAAACTCTATTTTCAAAAATCTATTCTTAAAAATTTGTTTTTCAACATAATTTCTTAAAACTCTCCTTTCCAAAGTTGTTTTCAAAAACTCCCTCCTAAAATCTATTTTTCAAAACTCTCTTTTTCAACTCCTTTCTAAAAACATTCCCTAAATTCACTTTCCTAAAAACTTTTTCCAACAATCTTCTACCGAAAATCTTTCTAAAAACTCTCTTCCCAAAAATCTTTCTTCTAGAAACTACCCTCTAGGATTTTTCTTCTAAAAACTCGTTTCCGAAAACACATTTTCCAAAAACTCTTTTTTTAAAAATCTCTTTTCAAAAACTCTATCTTTCCAAGAACTCCTCTCTAGGATGCCCTTCTAAAAATCTTCGTTTCCAAAAACGCACTTTCCAAAATCCTTTTTCTTGGAGCCCAAGTTAATTCCTAGAACCCACAATTAGGAAACCCTAATCTTCTTTCCAAAAACATGGTTTTCAATCTTGCCTTAAAACCTAAGTTTCCAAAACCTCTTATTTTTACATCAAAACTATACACATTTTCAAAACCTCTTTTCTACGTCAAAACTATAGCCTTCCTAATCTAGGGTTTCTAAAACCTCCCTTTCCAAATCCTTGTCAATTCCAATCTTCCCTTTAGGAAACCAAATCCCATTTTTCCTTTAGGAAACCAAATCCAATCTTCCCGTTTAGGAAACTAGATCCAATCCTCCGTTTTTGGAAACAAAATCAAACCTTCTCTTTTAGAAACAAAATTCAATCCCTTCCTAATCCAAATTTTTCCTAATTCGAATCCTTCCTAAACTTCTACTTTCCTAAACTTGAACAGAAAAATCTTTCTTAAATTTTAAACCTCAAAATCTAAATCTTTCCTAATTTCTTAAACCATAAGTTTCCTAAAACTTTCAAATCTTTCCTTAAATATTAAACTTTCACATCTTTCCTAATTTTACCCCTTTTCAAATCTTAACTTTCCAAATCTATGTTTTCAAACCTTTCCTAAACTCAAACCTTTCCTAATCTCAAGATTTTATAAAACTAAAACTCTAAAACTTTCTAAATCTTACGCTTTCTAAATTTCAAATCTTTCTAAAATTCTAAGCTTTCTAAATTCAAAACTTTCTTAACTTTAAACTTTTCCAATTCTAAACCTTTCTTACACTAAACTTTTCCTAATTCAAAATATTTCTAAATTCAACACTTTCCTATTTCAAAATCTTTCTTAAAACGAAACTTTTCAATTTTCAAAACTTCCATATTTCAAAACATTCCAAATTCAAAACTTTCCTAAGTTGAAACTTTCCTAATTCCAAAACTTTCCTAATTCGAAAACATTCCTAAAATGACACTTTCCTATTTCGAAACTTTCCTAATCCGAACTTTCCAAATTCAAACCCTTCCTAAATCCAAGCTTTCCTAGCCTTCCAAGTCCAATATTCAAGTCAATCTTTTCTAAAATCCTTCCAAGTCAAGTCAAATCTTTTCTAAGTCTCAAGTCTTTCCTAAGTCAAGGTTTCCAAAACCAAGTCTTTTAAAATCAAATCTTTTCAAATCTTCCAATCAAAGTTCAAGCTCTCAATCTTCCAATTCAATCTCTTTCTTCCAAATCAACTCTTTTATTTTCAATTGGACTCTTGTCCGAACTACGACTGACCTGATTCCTCCAAAAGGATACGTAGACAACCCTCATGGGTGCGGTCTTAACATTTTTCAAATTCTAATTCTACAACTTCTTTCAAATCTCCAATTTTACAATCTTCTTCAAGTTTCCAATTCTATGTTCTATTTCTAATTTCCAATTCCAAAAATCTATTTTCAAATCTCAATTTCCAAATTCTAAAACTTTCCAATTTCAAATCTTTCTTCTAAAATCAAATCAAATTCTTCTTTTCAAATCTATTTCCAAATCAACTCTCTTCTATTGCACTTGCATATCATGCATCATGTTTTTCTAAACATTATTTTCTAAAGGGGATAAGATTGAACAGTAGTTAGTTAAAGACTCTCATAGGTGAATCTAGGGTAGATTGACATGTAGGTACCGAAAGGGCGGGGTAGGATGATGGCTTAGTGCGTCTTCCCTACACGTAACCAACCTCCGAACCTAGATCACTGATTTCAAAGACCAAAAAGGAGTTATTTTTCAAAAAGGGCTAAATGTTTTCCAAAGGTCGCCAAACAACCTGTTTTCCTAAAAAACCTTTTCTTGAGAAGGTATTTTCAAAATTGTTTTTCAAAAACCCTAAGTGTAGTTTTCGGGTTATGCTTAGTTTTTAGGTGACCTAACTCACCTTAATCAAGTTAGGTGGTGACTCCAAACCTTTTCTAAAAGCCCTTTATTCAAATTAATTTTCAATTCAAACCTAGTCGCACTCATTCTTCTAGGAGGGTGAGTTCTAACGAGAGAGTACCGTATTTTTTCCGCTTGTATGTGTATTCCTCGAGTGCGAAAAATCTGGGCGCGACAGCTGGCGACTCCACTGGGGATACTTAGAGGGTTAGGCCGTAGTCATGTCTCTTTACCCTTCACCCATGTAGAGTCTTCGATTAACTTGGTTCAATCCTATTCATTTTAAATTTTCAAACAAAATTTTTAAAATTATTTTTAAAAAAAAATGCATGCATATTATCTTGTATTAAGTTTGTCATCCATATACTAACTCTTGCATCTTTTGTTTTGTAGGCACGCGACAGCTGGTTGTGGGCAAGATACTGTGTCAGTTTCTTCGCTTACGGCCTCTTGATAGTTCCCCTGCTCGGATCACTAACCGATCATGGCACCACCTCGGGGAGTGGGCCTAGGTCTGAAGATCCGGAGACCGAGCCTTTTTAGGATGCATTAGTTAACCCTCAACCTCATGCTCATATAGACACCATGCATAGCTTAACCTCTGCCGGATTTAAGACACGAGCACCGTTTTCAAAACCACGGAGGAAAGGGTGACTACTCTTACTTTCATTTATACCTATCTATTCCTGCTGCTATACTAACTGTATTCATACTTGTAAGCACCCCATTTTTGATCGCTCGGTAGTCTACACTCCGTCCAGACTTGTGTTCAAGTCATTATGGGCATATTTCGACCGAAACCAACATTCTAAGTCCAAATCCCGTCTGTCCATTGCTTCGCGGGCTTGCCAGGCCCAAATAGAGGCAAAATGACCAAAATGCCCTTAGGGGCATTGTCCTTTCCTTTCCAATCCCACTCTCGAGACAGTTTATTCATCGAGACGGTTCCAGTCCCAGGCACGTCTCTTCGGAGACGGTAAGACCCCTTTCCAATCCCTCTCTCGAGACAGTTTATTCCTCGAGACGGTTCCAGTCCCAGGCATGTCTCTTCGGAGACGGTAAGACTCCTTCCCAATCCCTCCCTCGAGACAGTTTATTCCTCGAGACGGTTCCAACTCAGGCACGTTTTTTCGAAGACAGTAAGACCCCTTCCCAATCCTTCTCTCGGGACAATTTATTCCTCGAGACAGTTCCAATCCAGGCACGTCTCTTAAGAGACGGTAAGACCCCTTTCCAATCCCTCTCCCGAGACAGTTTATTCCTCGAGACGGTTCCAATCCAGGCACGTCTCTTCGGAGACGGTAAGACCCCTTTCCAATCCCTCTCCCGAGACAGTTTATTCCTCGAGACTGTTCCAACTCAGGCACGTCTCTTCGGAGACGATAAGTCCCCTTTCCAATCCCTCTCTCGAGACAGTTTATTCCTCGAGACGGTCCGAATAGCAAAACCACTCACAAAACCGTTAGAGTAGCGGAAATACTCACAAATAGGTTGATATGGGGAATTGCCAACGAACCCCTGTGTCACGACGACCGCCGTTAGAGTGACGGAAACACTCAAAACCCAGGTCAACACCAGTATCTGTTAGCCCACTTCGGTAAAAAAATGACCAAATTGCCCTTTGGACCTTTTCCGAGACTTTCCGGTCAAGATGACCATTTTGCCCCTAGGCATCCGAATGCCCCGGGAACTACACCGGCTCTGGGTATCAAACCGGTAACCCTCTGAGATTGCTTTTTATAGTACTCTCAACCTTCCTTTATCTTTCCGGATCATTCCGAGTCAGTTCCGACCAACCCGGTACAAAATGACCGTTTTGCCCTTGGTGGGCCGGTCTCCTTTTCCGACCACGCCAGCTCTAGGAATCAAACCGGCAACCTTTGGGAACGTTCTGAATAATGTTTTCAGATCCCAAGTCTTCTTCCGGGACAGTCCGAGTTTGTCTCGACAGTTTCCCGGTCCGATTGACTGTTTTGTCCCTAAAGGCCCGGTCAACCTTTCCGATACATCTTATCCTCACTTTTCAAGTCAAATACCTCCAGGACACTATTTTAAGTGTTCCTGCTCTTTTCCGGCCTTCCGGGTCATTCCTGGCTCCTTCAAATCATTCCCGGACTTTCCGGAGCCACTCCTAGTGAAACCAGGCTAAAAATTGCATGGTAGTCACTAGTACAGGCGCTCAAATCTAGTCAAAGATACATTGCTTGCCGACCTTAAACATTTCCTAAATGGCTGGCGCCACTGCAACAGGCGTCAGTGTTGTCCAATCTCTATAAATACAGAGCCTCATTTAGCGTGAAAAGGATCCTCAAACTCAACCTAAAAATCATATATTTCAATATACAGAGCTCGAGCACCTCCTAAACCCTAGCCTCCTTAGGTTCTTCCAAACCCTAGCTACCATACACTAAACCCTAGCCTCCTATACACTCATACACACCCTCATACACTCATACACTAACCTTCAACCCTCCTTCAAAGACTTGAAGACAACTCTTGAAGATTGAAGACGAAGACCGAAGACCGAAGACCGTAGACCGAAGATAAGCAAGGCGCGCAAATTAAAGAAGATACAAGGTAGGCTTTCTCTTTAAATTTCTGCACTTCCCCCTTTCTCTTCTCTCTCCTAACCCACTTAGGTTTTCTCTATTTTAATCCCCCATCTCTTTCCCCCCCTTTCTTTGCATGCTTGAAACAAGGGAATTCTCGGTCCATGTGTAGGATTGGGCTATTGACGAGTCACCGTGTCGAGGGCTTTCTTCTAGTCTAACCAGAGACCACGTGGGTCCGACCCCCTTGATTATGTAGTGAAGCCTTAATCTTGTATGTTCACGACCCCAAATTTGCATTGTGCATATCATTATCTTGCATTCTTCCAAAAATCATTTTCAAACTCGTTTTCAAAAATTGCGTTGCGTTAAAATCTTCTTTTCCAAAACTTGTTTTTAAAATCACAATCCTAGGGTGATTCTAGCCTTTCCATGGCTAGGGTTGCTTTAGGAAAGTGTTACATTTAAAGTGACCGATATGGTCCATATTTTCAATTCCTTGTTGTTTTCAAAACCACTTTCTTAAAGTGGTTCTAGCCTTCTTACGGTTAGAATCGCTTTAGGAAAGTGAGACGTTTTCATACTTTTCAAAAAACTCTATTTTCAAAAGTCTCTCTTTCTAAAACCCTCGTTTTCAATATGCTTTCCAAAAACTCTTCTTTGCAAAATTGTATTCAAAAACTCTCTCCAAAAATTTATTTTCCAAAACTTCTCTTTTTAAACTCCTTTCCAAAACACTCTCCTCAAAATTCCTTTCTTAAAAATACTCCCTAGGTTTCCTTCCTAGAAAACGCTTCCCTTAAAATTTACTTTCCTAAAAACTCTCTTCAAAACGTTTCTTCCAAAATCTATTTCCAAAAACTCTCTCTTCTTAAAACTCACCTTCTAGAAACTCCTCCCTAGGATTTCTTTCCAAAAATCTTCGTTTCCAAAAAACTCACTTTCCACAAATCCTTTTTCTTGGTGTCTAAGTCAAGCCCTAGAGCCACAATTAGGAAACCCTAATTTTCTTTCAAAAAACATGGTTTTCAAACTTGCCTTAAAACCTAGGTTTCCAAAATCTCATGTTTTCTACATCAAAACTATACATATTTCCAAAACCTATTTTCCATGTCAAAACTATAGTCTTCCAAATCTAGGATTTCTAAAACTTTCTTTTCCAAATCCTTGTCAAATCAAATCTTCCCTTTAGAAAACCAAATCTAATCTCCAGTTTAGGAAACTAGATCCCATCCTCCGTTTTTGAAAACAAAATCAAATCTTCTCTTTTAGAAACAAAATCCAATCCCTTCCTAAACCAAATCTTTCCTAATTCAACTCCTTCCTAATCTTCCACTTTCCTAAATCTTAACTTTCTAAAACTTGAACATAAAAATCTTTCCCAAATCTTAAAATTCAACTTTCAAATCTTTCCTAATTCAACCATTTCCTAATTCTACCCATTTTTCAAATCTTAACTTTCCAAATCTGAGTTTTCGAATCTTTCCTAAACTCAAACCTTTCCTAATCTCAAGATTTTCTAAACTCAAACTCTAAAGCTTTCTAAATTCTAAACATTCCTAAACTTCAAATCCTTTTAAATCTAAAACTTTCTTATTTTCAACACTTTCCTATTTCAAAACCTTTCTTGAAATAAAACTTTCCATTTTTCAAAACTTTCCTAATTTCAAAACTTTCCTAATTTAGGAACTTTTCTAATCTGAAAACCTTTCCTTTTTCGAAAACTTTCTAAACTCGAAACTTTCTAATTTCAAAACTTTCCTGAAATCGAAACTTTCCTAATTTCGAAACTTTCTAAAAATGGCACTTTCCTAATTCGAAACTTTCTTAATTCAAATCTTTCCTAAATTCCAAGTTTCCAAATCTTTCAAGATCTTTCCAAATCCAACATTTCAATCCAATCTTTCTTAATCTCAAGTCTTTCCTAGGTCTCCTATCTTTCCTAAGTCTAGGTTTCCTAAACCTCCATCTTTCCAAAATCAAGTCTTTCCAAAATCAATCTTTCCGAAGCAAGTCCAATCTTCTCAATTTCAATTTCCAATCTCCTCTTCTAATCTCAAATCAAATCCAATTTTCAATTCAATCTCTTTCTTCCAATCCAATCTCTCTCTTCAAGTCAATCTCTTTTCAATCAGACTCCGGTCCGAACTACGACTGACCTGATTCCCCCAAAGGGATACGTAGGCAACCTTCATGGGTGCGGTCACAACACTTTTCAAACTTTCAATTTCACCCTCATGGGTGCGGTCTCCATATTTTCAAATCCCAAATTCCAATCTACTTTCAAAATTCCAATTTTAAAATTTCTATTTTCAAATTTCTACTTTCAATTTTCAAACTTTCCAATTTCAATTCCATCTCTTAAAATCTATTTTCAAATAAAATCAATTTCAAATCAATCTCTTTCCAAATCTATTTTTCAATTCTCTTAACTTGCACTTGCATATCATGCATCATGTTAGTTTCTTTTCAAGCATTGTTTTTCAAAGTGGATAGGATTGGCCAATAGTTAGTTAAAGACTCTCATAGGTGAATCTAGGGTAGATTGACATGTAGGTACCAAAAGGGCGGGGTAGGGTGATGGCTTAGTGCGTCTTCCCTACACGTAACCAACCTCCAAACCTAGAATCACTGATTTCAAAGACCAAAAAGGAGTTATTTTTCAAAAAGGGCTAAATGTTTTTCAAAGGATGCCAAACAACCTGTTTTCTTAAAAACCCTCTCTTGAGGAGATATTTTCAAAATTATTTTTCAAAACCCTAAATGTAGTTTTCAGATTATGCTTAGTCTTTAGGTGACCTAACTCACCTTAATCAAGTTAGGTAGCGACTCCTAATCTTTTTCAAAAGCCCTTTATTCAAATCAATTTTTCAATTCAAACCTAGTCGCACTCATTCTTCTAGGAGGGTGAGTTCTAACGAGAGAGTACAGCATTTTTCCCGCTTGTGTGAGTATTCCTCGAGTGCGAAAAATCTGGGCGCGACAATACTGTTCTAATGATTGTCTAACTGCTCATGCATGCACGTTTATCTTGCTATTGCATTCTCCCTCCTTATACTCTTTGCATACCTATGTTCATGCATTCCATATTCCATGTCGAGACAAGAGTTCCAAGTAACTCAAGTCATTACATTCTCATGCATATGATCAACCCATTGAGAGTGATATCAAGGTCACTCTCCCTTGCATTAAACCTACCCAAACCCTAAGGGTTCTCGCGTAACCCTAAGGACTCATTGCGTGCATCTCAATTCATTCCATAATAGGGGCCCCAATCCCTCTAAGCTCACGGAGATAGGATTGTCATAAAGACAAGGGCAACCAATCCGCAAGGTCTCTCAACGACCTCCTCGACATCAAATCCAATGAAGGCGAATCCAAAGACTCAAGAGTAGTTTAGGTTTTCCTTTGTAAAACTAGATAGGTGGAACTCCAAAGGAAAATGTTCCCCCTCCCCCTGTTTAAAATGTATTTCAATTCTTTTGTATCTTAAACCCAAAGTTCAATGTACTTCTTTATTATTATTATTATTATTTTTTTTTTGTGAATGAATGGATAGATGATTGTATGAATGAATGAAGGTTCCCACTCAACAGTAAGTTATCTGCATACATGAGCAAACCCCCTATCTCCAAAAGTGAGCCAATACATCATGTTTAGTCTCCCTCTCGAGCAAGGGCACCCCTAGAACATGCATTGCATAAAAATTTTCAAATCAAGGCACTAACTTCTCTTTTGTTTTTGTCTTCTATCCTCTCCCTCCTCATCTCCAAGTACCAAGAGAACCGAAGACAGAAGCAAGATAAGAAGGGGGTTTTCCTAAACCATTCATTTATTGTTATCATACTATTCACATATTCACTCCTATTATGCTCATGCATTCATATCCATTATGAGACAAGAGTTCCAAGAAACTCAAGTCATTTCATTCTCATGCATTTAATCGACTGTAGAGAGAAAGGAGCAATCCGATCTCGTGTTAATCGAACCTACCAAAACTCCTAAAGGTTCCTCAACCCTAAAGATTCGTGGCATGCATAGAATCATATCTCGAGAGAGGCACAAATCTCTCTCAGTCCATAGAGGCGGGATTGCCCAAATAAGGAAACATCCACCGGCCCACATCGAAGAGGTATTGTATTACATAATAGGGGCAAAACCCCACCTCTGAAATGGACTTGTCATCATGCCTAGATTCCCTCAAAGAGGGGACCTCCATAGGACATGCATCGCATAGAACCTCCAACTCTACATACTGACTACATTCTATTTTTCTTTTTCTTTTTCGTAGGTCAGAGAATGCAACTAAATTCATGGAATCCCTTTAGTACCCCACCAAATTCAAACTCATAGAAAGATGAGCCTAGAAGAGGCCGAGTCTACATCAGGGAGTAAGAAGAACTAACCATCCATCAACAAGCTGTGGCCTTCACACCATGCCACGACAACCACCGTCCATGCAAAAGGAGGCTTCACCATTTGCGGAGTCCTACTGAACCCATGCATTGTTATAAAAGAATCTCTTAACTTTCGAATGCATGCCAAGCACCGCAAGAGATCTGTTAATTTACCCTCCATCATTAGGTGATACTCTCGAAGAATGAAATGCCAAAGAAGCTAACAATTTCAAAACCCTGTCAGGGGTTCTCACCGAGAGATCCACAAGAAAAGGGAGATTTCCACAAAATTCGCCTATTTTCTTTTCGTCTTTCTATGTCTTGCATATTTTCTTTAAATAAAACATTGCATGCCATGTAATCATGTTTTTAAATAAAAATAGGTAAATCCCAGTTTATCCCCTTTGTTTCATACTCTTGTGGACGATTATCACATTTAGGATTCTTTCCCATTCAATAATGACTCGATATAAAGGATGGGATAGCATGGGCAACCCACTCAAAAGGGGTTGAAACCTTTAAGAGTCTAAAAGATAGGAGGAAGGCAATCTCAATAGAGAAGTGCGAATTTTATTAAAGAGGCGACACTTGCATGATATCTTAGCTAAGCGATGGGTAGCCGAGTGCTCAAAATGATGAGGAGCCATTATTCTATTTATCCCAAATAAACACTATCCTTTGCTCAGCCCACTAGAGCCATCAGTGATCTCTTTTCAGATATTCCCAAACCTATAACCATTACCCACATTGGGGTAAGCACAGAATAGTTGATTCAGTAGAATATGTAGGGGTTCACGGGCAGAAGCACACTATCTATAGGAACATTGTCTGAATTTTGTATAAAGGCTTTATGGACTAAGCAATTTAATTTGAAGTGATGAAAGGCCCTTATTTCTTCTACCATACACAAATAAATCTCTTTGTAAAGCCCACTTGAGCTGGTTACTTTCCTCGAGAAAACCGACTAGATGGTCACCGCCCACACTGGGTTAGGGCAAAAGTCATAAGTAAGAATTAATGAGCAATGATGAAAAAGGGTGATTTCCAAGAAGAAATAATGAGCAATGATGAAAAGGGGTGATTTCTAAGAAGATATAATGAACAACGATGAAAATGGTGATCTTCAAGAAGTTATGGCGTCAAAGTCGTCTCTAAAGAAGATATTATGTTTGTGGGGATCTTCAAAAGAAGATATTGTCAGCCTAAAATATAAATGAAAAAGTTGGCATATCCAAAAGTTGACTAAGCAACAAATTTCTTGATGAAAAAAAAAAAGAATCTTAAATTAGAAGGCAGAAAGCGGTCCAGAAGAACAACAAGAGTATGAAGGAAAGAAGAGAGCAGTGAATGGAAGTTAAGTTGCCAAAGGTGATCATTGGTCTTTTTAAGCACCCCATTTTTGACCGCTCGGCAATCTACGCCCCGTCCAGATTTGTACTCAAGTCAATATGGACGTATGCTAACCGAAACCAACTCTCTAAGTCCAAATCCCGTCTGTCCATTGCCTCGCGGGCCCACAAGGCCCAAATAGAGGCTAATGACCAAAATGCCCTTAGGGGCATTCTCTTTTCCAATTCCAACTCCAACCCCTCTCTCGAAACAGTTTATTCCTCGAGATGGTTCCAAATCAAGCACGTCTTTCCGAAGACGGTAAGTCCCCTTTCCAATTCCAACCCCTCTCTCGAGACAGTTTATTCCTGGAGACGATTCCAAATCAGGCACGTCTTTCCGAAGACGGTAAGTCCCCTTTCCAATTCCAACCCCTCTCTCGAGACAGTTTATTCCTCGAGACGGTTCCAAATCAGGCACGACTTTCCAAAGACGGTAAGTCCCTTTTCCAATCCCAACCCCTCTCTTGAGACAGTTTATTCCTCGAGACGGTTCCAATTAGGCACGTCTTACCGAAGACGATAAGACCCCTTTCTAATTCCAATCCCTCTCTCGAGACAGTTTATTCCTCGAGACGGTCCAGCACGTTTTTTGAATAAAATCTCCTTGAAACAGTAAGTCCCTTTAAACCTGTCGACCAGGACGAGACCCCAAGTCCCCTAGATGGTACAACGGTCCACCTTTAGCGCCTGCTAGCCCGCCAATGCAAAAATGTCCGTTTAGGCACGCCTTTCGAGAAAGTTGATTCTCAGGCGCTAAGTCTCTTTAGCAGCTTTCCAAGATCAGGCAGTCTCAGGAACGATCGCGAACCGTCAGAGTAACGAAAATACTCGCAAACATCGCAACCGTCCGAGTAGCAAAAATACTCGCAAACAGGTCGATATAGGGAATTGCCAACAAACCCCTCTGTCACGACGACCGCCGCCAGAGTGGCGGAAACACTCAAAACCTAGGTCAACACTGGTGCCTGTTAGCCCACTTCGATGAAAAATGACCAAACTGTCCCTTGGGCCAATTCCGAGACTTTTCGGTCAAAATGACCATTTTGCCCCTAGGCATCCGAACACCCTGGGAACCACACCGGCTCTGGGTATCAAACCTGTAACCTTCTGAAAATACTTCTTATAGTATTCTCAACCTTCCTCTACCTTTTCGGATCATTTCGAGTCAGTTTCGGCAAACCCGGTACAAAATGACCGTTTTGCCCCTAGTGGGTCGGTCTCCTTTTCTGACCACACCGCTCTGGGTATCAAACCGGTAATCTCCTGATATTGCTTCTCATAGTATTCTCAACCTTCCTTTACCTTTTTGGATCATTCCGAGTCAGTTCCGGCAAACCCTGTACAAAATGACCGTTTTGCCCCTGGTGGGTCGGTCACCTTTTCCGACCACACCGGCTCTAGATATCAAACCGGTAACTTCCTGAGAATGATTTTTATAGTGTCCTCAACCTTTCTTTGTCTTTTCGGATCATTCCGAGTCAGTTTCGGCAAACCTGGTGCGAAATGCCCGTTTTGCCCCTGATGGGCCGGTCACCTTTTCCGACCACACCGGCACTGGGAATCAAACCAGAAACCTTTGGGAATATTCTGAATAATATTTTCAAATCTTGAGTCTTCTTCTGGGACAGACCAAGTCCGTCCCGGGAGCTTTCTAACCCGATTGACCATTTTGCCCCTAACAGCTCGGTCAACCCCTCCGACACATCCTATCCTCATTTTTCAAGTCAAATACCTTCAGAACACTGTTCTAAGTGTTTCTTCCCTGTTCCATCTCTCCGGGTCATTCCCGGCCTCTTCAAATCATTCCCGGACTTTCCGGAGTCACTCCTAGTGAAGCCAAGCTGAAAATTGCATGGTAGTCACTAGTACAGGCGCCCAAATCTAGTCAAAGATACGTTGCTTGTCGCCCTAAATACTTTCTAACTGCCTGGCGCCACTCCTAGTGGTGGAGTGACGCCAAGAGGAAAATTGGCCTGGCTCCACCGCAACGGGCGCCAGGTCTGTCCTACCTCTATAAATACAGAGCCTCTTCCAGCGTGAAAGGGGTCTGCAAACTCAGTCTAAAAACACCAATATTCGATATACAGATGTAAGCACCTCATTTTTGACCGCTCGGCAGTCTACACTCCGTCCAACTTGTTTTCAAGTCATTATGGACATATTCCTATCGAAACCAATTCCCTAGGTCCAGATTTCATCTTTCCATCGCTTCGCGGGCCTATCAAGCCCAAATAGAGGCAAAATGACCAAAATGCCCTTGGGGGCATTGTCCTTTCTTATTTCAATTCCAGTCCCTCTCTCGAGACAGTTTATTCCTCGAGACGGTCCGAGTAGCAAAACTACTCACAAAACCGTCAGAGTGGCGGAAACACTCAAAACCCAGGCACGTCTCTTCGGAGACGGTAAGACCCCTTTCCAATCCCTCTCTCGAGACAGTTTATTCCTCGAGACGGTCCGAGTAGCAAAACTACTCACAGAACCGTTAGAGTAGCGGAAATACTCACAGAACCGTTAGAGTAGCGGAAATACTCACAGAACCGTTAGGGTAGCGGAAATACTCAACCGTTAGAGTAGCGGAAATACTCACAGAACCGTTAGGGTAGTGGAAATACTCAACCGTTAGAGTAGCGGAAATACTCACAGAGCCGTTAGAGTAGCGGAAATACTCACAGAACCGTCCGAGTAGCGGAAATACTCACACCGTTAGAGTAGCAGAAATACTCACAAATCATCAACCCCGTCCGAGTAGCGGAAATACTCACAAATCTTCAACCTCGTCCGAGTAGCGAAAATACTCACACCGTTAGAGTAGCGGAAATACTCACAAATCATCAACCCCGTCCGAGTAGCGGAAATACTCACAAATCTTCAACCCCGTCCGAGTAGCGGAAATACTCACACCGTTAGAGTGGCGGAAACACTCAAAACCTAGGTCAACACCCGTGTCTGTTAGCTCACTGTGGTGGGAAAGGACCAAACTACCTTTAGGACCTTTTCCGAAACTTTCCGGTCAAGATGACCATTTTGCCCCTAGGCATCCGAACGCTCCGGGAACCACACCGGCTCTGGGTATCAAACCGGTAACCTCCCGAGAATACTTTTTATAGTATTCTCGACCTTCCTTTACCTTTCCGGACCATTCCGAGTCAGTTCGGGCAAACCCGATACAAAATGACCGTTTTGCCCCTGGTGGGCCGGTCTCCATTTCCGACCACACCGGCTCTGGGTATTAAACCGGTAATGTCCCGAGAATACTTTTTATAGTGTTCTCGACCTTCCTTTACCTTTCCGGACCATTCCGAGTCAGTTCCGGCAAACCCGGTACAAAATGACCGTTTTGCCCCTGGTGGGCCGGTCTCTATTTCCGACCACGCCGGCCCTGGGAATCAAACCAGAAACCTCTGGGGACATTCTAAATAATGTTTCCAGATCCCAAGTCTTCTTCCGGGATAGTTTGAGTCTGTCCCGGTAGTTTCGTAGTCCGATTGACCGTTTTGCCCCTAAAGGCCCGGTCAACCTTTCCGACACATTTCGTCCTCACTTTTTAAGTCAAATACCTCCAGGACACTATTTCAAGTGTTCCTCCTCCTTTCCGGCTTTTCGGGTCACTCCCGGCTCCTTCAAATCATTCCCGGACTTTCCGGAGTCACTCCTAGTGAAGCCAGGCTAAAGTTTACATGGTAGTCACTAGTACAGGCGCCCAAATCTAGTCAAAGATACGTTGCTTGCCGACCTTAATTGTTTCCTAAATGGCTGGCGCCACTAGCAGTGGCGCCAGGCCATTTTATTGCTTGGCGCCACTACTAGTGGCGCTAGTGTAAATTTTGCCCTGGCGCCACTGCAACAAGCGCCAGGCTTGTCCGGCTTCTATATATACAGAGCCTCGTTCAACGTGAAAGGGGTCTGCAAACTAAACCTAAGAATCTCATATTTCGATATACAGAGCTCGAGCACCTCCAAAACCCTAGCCTCCCTAGGTTTTCTCAAACCCTAGCCACTATACACAAACCCTAGCCTCCTATACACTCATACACACCCCCATACACTCATACACTAGCCTCAACCATCTTTGGAAGACTTGAAGAGCTGCCATCCAAAGCTTGAAGACAACCCTTGAAGGTTAAAGAAGAAGATCAAGACGAAGACCGAAGACTGCACGGCGCGCAAAATAAACAAGAAACAAGGTAAGCTCCCTATTTAATTTTTTGCACTTCCCCCTCTCTCTTCTTTCTCCAACCCACTTGGGTTTTCTCTATTTTAATCCCCCATCTCTTTCCCGCCCTTTCTTTGCATGCTTGAAACAAGGGGACTCCCGGTTCATGTGTAGGATTGGGCAATTGGAGAGTCACCGTGTCGGGGGCTTTCCTCTAGTCTAACCAAAGACCACGTGGGTCCGGCCCCCTTGATTATGTGTTAAAGCCTTAACCTTGTATGTTCACGACCCCAAATTGCATTATGCATATCATAGTCTTGCATTTTCCAAAATTCGTTTTCAAAAAGTTGTTTTCAAAAATCGTTTTCAACCTTGTTTTCAAAATTGCATCAAAAGCTCTTTTTCAAAAATATGTTTTCAAAATCACAATCTTAGGGTGATTCTAGCCTTTCCATGGCTAGGGTTGCTTTAGGAAAGTGTTCCATTAAAAGTGACCTTTTGGTCTATATTTTCAAACCTTGTTTTCAAAACCACTTTCTTAAAGTGGTTCTAGCATTCTTATGGTTAGAATTGCTTTAGGAAAGTGAGATGTTTTTACACCTTCTAAAAACCCTCTTTAATAATCTCTTCCTAAAAAAAATCTCTTTTTCAACATACTTTCCTAAAACTTCCCTCTCCAAAATTGATTTCAAAAACTCCCTTCCAAAATCTATTTTTCAAAACTCCCTTTTTCAACTCCTTTCCAAAATCCTCTCCCCAAAATTCACTTTTCAAAAACCTTCCCTAAAGATCTTTCCAAAAACTCTCTTCAACAATCTTTAACCAAAAACCTTTCTAGAAAAACTCTCCCCAAAAACCCTTCTAAAAAAACTCTCTTTCCAAAATCTTTCTTCTAGAAATTTCCTCTCTAGGATTTTCCTTCCAGAAACTCCCTCTTCAAACACACTTTCCAAAAACTCCTTCCTAGGATTCCCTTCTAGAAAATCTACGATTCTAAAAACACACTTTCTAAAAACCCCTTTTCCTTAGAGCCTAAGTCAAGCCCTAGAATCCACAATTAGGAAACCCTAGTTTTCTTTCCAAAAACATGATTTTCAAACTTTGCCCTAAACCTAGGTTTCCAAAACCTCATGTTTTCACATCAAAAATATACATGTTTCCAAAACCTATTTTCTACGTCGAAACTATGGTTTTTCAAATCTAGGGTTTCTAGAATCTCCCTTTCCAAATCCTTGCCAAATCGAACCTTTGCTTTAGGAAACCAAATCCAATCTCCCCGTTTAGGAAACTAGATCCTATCCTCCGTTTTTTTTTAAACAAAATCAAACCCTTGCTTTTAGAAACCAAATCCAATCCCTTCCTAATCCAAACCTTTCTTAATTCAATTCCTTCCTAAACCATAAGTTTCCTAAACTTAAACTTTAAATCTTTCCTTAAATTTCAAAATCCAAATCTTTCCTAAACTTCCATTTTCCTAAACCTTAAGTTTCCAAAATTTGAACATAAAAATCTTTCCTAAACTTTAAAACTCAACTTTCAAATCTTTCCTAATTCAACCCCTTTTCCAAATCTTAACTTTCTAAGTTCAAGCTTTTAAACCTTTCCTAAATTCAAACCTTTCTTAATTTTCAAGATTTTCTAAAACTCTAAAATTTTCTAAAATCTTAAATCTTTCTAAACTCTAAAACTTTCTAAATCCTAAACTTTCCAAATTTCAAATCTTTCTAAAATTCTAAGCTTCCTAAATTCAAAACTTTCTAAATTTGAAACTTTCTTAAGTTGAATCTTTCTAAACCTAAAACTTTCTAAATTCTAAACTTTCCAAAACTTCAACATCTTTCCAAATCTAAAACTTTTCTAAACTCAAAGCTTTCTTAATTCAAACATTTCCTAAACTGAAAACTTTCCTTTCTCAAACCTTTTCCAAAACAAAAATTTCTTATTTTCAAAACTTCCTTGTTTTCAAAACTTTCCAAAATCAAAACTTCCCTTTTTCAAACATTTCTAAATTCAAAACTTTCTTAATTTCAAAACTCTCCTAGTTTGAAAACTTTCTAATTTCAAAACTTTCCTAAGTTGAAACTTTCTTAAATTCAAAACTTTCCTGATTCGAAAACTTTTCAAAAATGAAACTTTCCAAATTCGAAACTTTCCTAAACCGAACCTTTCCTAATTCAAACCTTTCCAAAATCCAATCTTTCTTAAACTCTCAAGTCTTTCCTAGGTCTCCTACCTTTCCTAAGTCTAGGTTTCCTAAACCTCCATCTTTCCAAAACCAAGTCTTTCCAAAATCAATCTTTTCAAATAAAAGTCCAATCTTCTTCTCAATTTCAACTTCCAATCTCCTTTTCTAATCTCAAATCAAATTCAATTTTCAATTCAATTTCTCTCTTCCAATCCAATCTCTCTCTCTTCAAATCAATCTCTTTTCAATCGGACTCCGGTCCGAACTACGACTGACCTAATTCCCCCAAAGGAATACGTAGGCAACCTCCATAGGTGCGGTCACAATACTTTTCAAACTTTCAATTCCACCCTCATGGGTGCGGTTTCCAAAATCTTTCCAAATCTTAATCTCCAATCTATTTTCAAAATTCCAATTTCAAAATATCTATTTTCAAATTTCTACTTTCCAATTTCAATTCCATCTTTTCAAATCAAATTAATTTCAAATCGATCTTTTTCCAAATCTGTTTTTCAATTCTTTTCTATTACTTGCATATCATGCATCATGTTTTCAAACATTGTTTTTCAAAGTGAATAGGATTGGACATGGGTTATTTAAAGACTCTCATAGGTGAATCTAGGGTAGATTGACATGTAGGTACCGAAAGGGCGGGGTAGGGTGATAGCTTAGTGCGTCTTCCCTACACGTAACCAACCTCCGAACCTAGAATCACTATTTTCAAAGACCAAAATGAGTCATTTTTCAAAAAAGGGCTAAATGTTTTCCAAAGGTTGCCAAACAACTTGTTTTCCTAAAAAACCCTCTCTCGAGGAGATATTTTCAAAATCGTTTTTCAAAAACCCTAAGTGTAGTCTTCGGATTATTCTTAGTTTTTAGGTGACCTAACTCACCTTAATCAATTTAAGTGGCGACTCCGAATCTTTTTCAAAAGCCCTTTATTCAAACCAATTTTTCAATTCAAACCTAGTCGCACTCATTCTTCTAGGAGGGTGAGTTCTAACGAGAGAGTACAGCATTTTTTCCGCTTGGGTGAGTATTCCTCAGGTGCGAAAAATCTGGGCGCGACAACAGAGCTTGAACACTCCCTAAACCCTAGCTTCCCTAGGTTCTCCAAACCCTAGCCACTATACACAAACCCTAAGCCTTACATACACTCATACACACCCTTACACACTTATACACTAGCCTCCAACCCTCCTTTGAAGACTTGAAGAGCTATAATCTGAAGTTTGAAGATTGAAAACAACTCTTAAGAATTGAAGACGAAAATCAAGATGAAGACCGAAGACAAGCAAGGCGCGTAAAATAAATAAGACACAAGGTAGGCTTTTGTTTTACGTTTCTGCACCTCCCCTCTCTCTTCTCTCTCCTAACCCACTTGGGTTTTTTCTATTTTAATCCCCATCTCTTTCCCCCCCCTTTCTTTGCATGCTTGAAACAAGGGGACTCCCGGTCCATCTGTAGGATTAGACTATTGGAGGGTCACCGTGTCGGAGGCTTTCCTTTAGGCTAACCAAAGACCACGTGGGTTCGGCCCCCTTGATTATGTGATGAAGCCTAAACCTTGTATTTTCACGACCCCAAATTTACATTGTGCATATCATGATCTTACATCTCTCCAAAATCGTTTTTGAACTCGTTTTCAAAATTTGCATTAAACTTGTTTTCAAAATTGCATCAAAATCTCCTTTTCAAAACTTGTTTTCAAAATCACAATCCTAGGGTAATTCTAGCCTTTCCAAAGCTAGGGTTGCTTTAGAAAAGTGTTACATTTAAAGTGATTTTTATGGTCCATATTTTCAAATCTTGTTGTTTTCAAAACCACTTTCTTAAAGTAAACCTTCTTATGGTTAGAATCGCTTTAGGAAAGTGAGACATTTTTATACTTTCTAAAAACTCTCTTTTCGTAAAAATCTCTTCTTCAACACACTTTCCTAAAACTCTCATTTCTAAAGTTGTTTTCAAAAACTCTCTCCAAAAATTTATTTTTCAAAACTCTCTTTTTCAACTCATTTCCAAAACACTCTCCCCAAAATCCACTTTCTAAAAACACTCTCTAAAAATCTTTCCAAAAACTCTCTCCAACAATTTTCTACCAAAAATCTTTCTAAAAACTCTTTTTCCAAAATCTTCCTTCTAGAAACTTCCCTCTACGATTTTCCTTCTAAAAATCTTCGTTTTCAAAAACGCACTTTCCAAAAATCTCTTTTCTTGATGACTCAAGTCAAGCCTTAGAGTTAACAATTAGGAAACCCTAATTTTCTTTCCAAAAACATAGTTTTCAAACTTGACTTAAAATCTAGATTTTCAAAACCTCTTGTTTTCTACATCCAAACTATACATATTTTCAAAAACCTATATTCTACGTCAAAACTATAGCCTTCCAAATCTAGGGTTTCTAAAACTTTTCCTTTCCAAATCCTTGTCAAATCAAATCTTCCCTTTAGGAAACCAAATCAAATCTTCCCGTTTAGGAAACTAGATCCAGTCCTCTGTTTTTGGAAACAAAAACAAACCTTCTTTTTTAGAAACAAAATCCAATCCCTTCCCAATCCAAATCTTTCCTAATTCAACTCCTTCCTAATCCTCTACTTTCCTAAATCTTAAGTTTCCAAAACTTGAACATAAAAATCTTTTCTAAATTTTAAAACTTAACTTCCACATCTTCCCTAATTCTATCCCTTTCCTAATTCTACCTCTTTCCAAATCTAGGTTTTCACATCTTTCCTAATCTCAAGATCTTCTAAAACTCTAAAACTTTCTAAATCTTAAACTTTTCAAATTTCAAATCTTTCCAAATTCAAAGTTTTCCAAATTCAAAACTTTCTTAAATTAAATCTTTCTAAACTTCCAAACTTTCTAAACTCTAAGCTTTCCTAAATTTCAAATCTTTCCAAATTTCAAAACTTTCTAAACTCAAAACTTTCTTAACTTCCTTGTTTTCTAAACTTTCTAATTTTCAAAACTTTCTTATTTCAAAACATTCCAAATTCAAAACTTTCCTAAGTTGAAACATTCCAAATTCAAAACCTTCCTAAGTTGAAACATTCCAAATTCAAAACCTTCCAAATTTAAAACCTTTCTAAGTTGAAACATTCCAAATTCAAAACTTTCCTAAGTTGAAATTCTCCTAATTCAAAACTTTCCTAAAATAAAAACTTTCCTAATTTGAAAACTTTCCTAATTTGAAACTTTCCAAAAATGAAACTTTTCTAATTCGAAACTTTCCTAAATCGGACCTTTCCTAATTCGAACATTTCCTAAAATCCAATCTTTTCAAATCTTCCAAGTCCAACATTCGAGTCAAATCCTTCTAAATCTCAAGTCTTCCCTAAGTCCCATATCTTTCCTAGGTCTAGGTTTCCTAAACCTCCATCTTTCCAAAACAAGTCTAAATCTTTCTTCCAAGTTCTATCTTTTCAAATCAAAATCCAATCTCTTCAATTCTAGAATTCTAAATTCCAATTTTCAATCTTCTATTCTAAGTTCAAGCTCTCAATCTTCTAATCCAATTTCCAATTCAATCTCTTTCTTCCAAATCAACTCTTCTATTCTCAATCGGACTCTTGTCCGAACTACGACTGACCTGATTCCTCCAAAAGGATACGTAGGCAACTCTCATGGGTGCGGTCACAACATTTTTCAAGTTTCCAATTCCATAACTCTTTTCAAATCTCATTTCAATTCCAATTTCAAATCTTTTTTTAAATCAAATCAATTTCTTTTCAAATCTTTTTCCAAATCTATTTTCAAAGTCTCTTATCTTGCACTTGCATATCATGCATCATACCTTTTTAAACATCTTTTTCAAAATGAGTAGGATTGAACAATAGTTAGTTAGAGACTCTCATAGGTGAATCTAGAGTAGATTGACATGTAGGTACTGAAAGAGCGGGGTAGGGTGATCGCTTAGTGCGTCTTCCCTACACGTAACCAACCTCCGAACCTAGAATCACTGATTTCAAAGACCAAAAAGAGTTTTTTTTCAAAAAAGGGCTAAATGTTTTCCAAAGGTTGCCAAACAACCGGTTTTTCTTAAAAACCCTCTCTTGAAGTGATATTTTCAAAACCTTTTTCAAAAACTCTAAGTGTAATCTTCGGATTATTCTTAGTTTTTAAGTGACCTAACTCACCTTAATCAAGTTAGGTGGTGACTCCAAATCTTTTTCTAAAAGCCCTTTGTTCAAATCAATTTTCAATTCAAACTTAGTCACACTCATTCTTCTAGGAGGGTGAGTTCTAACGAGAGAGTACAGTATTTTTTCCGCTTGTGTGTGTATTCCTCGAGTGCGAAAAATCTAGGCGCGACAGTCTTTTAAAAACCCCACAAGTGATAATGTTTGAGCCTTTCTACACTTTTCATTTATAAACCCCTTAACCTAGCCTACGTTACGGTCCAAATTAAAGTCCTCTCTGATCAAAGAAAATTGCTTAGTCCAAATAAGCTTGAACAATACCAAGACAAGTAGGGTGAGAAAGGAGAATTGGAAGGGAATGCAAGGGGCAATCTCATGCTCCAAGATGTGCTCAGATGGTTTCGATTTAAACAACCCACTAAAAGAAGATCTTTGAGCCTAAATATTCCTTTATTTCTTACAACCCCTAAACCCATCCTACATTACGGTCCTAAAAAAAGTCTTCTCAGATTGAGGGCTTAGCTGTTTATCGCTCTGCAAGGGGCATGCGAGTTGTCGCTCGAGCCATGATGGCATTTTAGAGATCTAAGAGAGAAACCCAAGTGAGCTCAGAAACACCCCAAACAGTAACCCTGTAGAAAGTAAGGATAGGATAGCAAACCAAAAGGTCAAGATCCCTAGAGAATGGAGCAAATGCTATCACATCCCGATAAGAATAAGACAAAACTGAATGGGGCAAAATCCTGGAAAGGGACAGAATTCTGAGAGTATGGGCCCAAGGGGCAATCCTGGGGTTTTCTTTGTAAATAGCTTATATACATGTAGTACTGATGCATCCATGACATGTATAACCTGTACATCCATTTAGATTCTCGTGTAGTTTGTATCTATTCATGCATTCAACTGCATTCCTGTATGAACCTGTTCATTTGTAAGGAAGTAGGTCATGCATTTAATTCAATTCTTACATAAATATGTGCATTTATCACAAAAAAATGGGGGACATTACATTTAATTATATTCCTGTATGTGCATCACTCAAAAAGTATAACATGCATTCATTTCCATTTCTGTATGAACCTGTGCATTTATAAAAAAGTAGGATATGCATTCGATTCATTTCTTATATAAACATGTGCATTCATAAAAAATAAATCATACAATCATCATAAAAAAATAATGACACCCTTTACTAGGGCATTTTTAAACTGTTTTTACACAAAAACTCACTCTGTCTTTCTCTCTCTTAAATAGGAAACAATGAATAAGGCAAAACATAAAAAGGAGCTGAAGCCACCCCTCCGATATCTCCAGTATCGGCACACACCTCAGAAAACTCAGATTTCCAGGACCGACAAGAAACAAAAAATGGGGCAATGACCCACCCTCAACCTCCCTAATCAAACGACTTTGAAAGAAGGGTAGTGAATAAGTGTCCAATCACGCAAAGCTAATGAAGCACATCCCCAACAATGAGCATCGACCCCCTGCCAAAGTCTAATAAGGCTCACGAAGGTTTGTCCCACAACCATAGGAGCATATGAGTGTCCTTCACGAATACTGGCGAGCAACGCACGCAATCACCGATCGACCGAGTCATTCCCTCGTGGAAACATCAACAAGTTCAAGAGAAACAGAGCTAGGGCTATCATGAAGAAATGGACCAATCTTGAGGAGTAGGCCAGTCCCCTATCTGTCGCAAACTCAAAATGAGAAAAATAAGAACTTCATCTGGATATGAGGAAACTGGGGCAGCGAATCAGAAGAAAAGGCCGCACAACGGAGCTCAAGCTGAGAAGAGACAATCACGACTCAACTATTAGGAAAAGTAGGTCTCATAATGTTAGCTAAACCATCCCGAAGACCTAAGAGGAAGCCATACTCATGGGGAGTAGGGGCAAGCTCACATTCTCCAAGAAAGACAGGTCAGGTGGCCAAAAGGGAACCACTGCCAGAAAACAAGCTGCGCCAATAGGAGAAAAGCCATGCAACCAAAGAACCGGTGAAAAATGTCTTGCTCATCTGGAAGATACCCGTCATACCAAACCCGTAGTTAACTCAAAATAGCGTCGGCCATCCTAAAAGTCAAGAGTGGGAAATCTTGGCGTCCATCTTATCCTCGAAGGCTGGTTCTACTGGAGCGAAGGGGTGGACTGGAGGCCTACTCCCCCTTCCCTTTTAGATAGAAAATGTTGGCTGATTTGTACCCCGGATCGACTGGAACTGCCAACAAAATCTGTCCGAGCCGCCTTCCCAGAGCAACGTCTCCTCTAAGAACCATCATTACCCGTATCTGCCATCCTGAAAAGGTAAGCCATGGTAAGAGGTGTTAATATACAACACATACAGATAAATAATAAAATAAAGTAAACAATAAAAAACATAAAAAAATGAATAATAATAAAAAGATTTCAAATGCTAAGTCAAAGCAAATTGCCTATACGTTTTGTCCAAAATTTCCAAATGGTTTCTGAATTCCAGGGTTTTCAATCAAAATTCAACCCAATCTTTTTATTCCAATCTGAGTTTTTCTAAAGCTTCCTCCTCTAAAATGTTTTCTTCTTTCCCAAGTTTTTCATAAATCCCATCGAAAACCCTGAATTCTCTAAAAATCAAAATCAGTTTTCAACTCTATCAAAATATGTTCGTCTCCAAGTCCACTTTTCAAAGTCTCCCTAAATTTTTCTCCCAGTAGTTTTTAAGGCCCCCGAGTTTCTCAGGCCTTCTATGCCAAAAAGGCCCCATCTCCAATGGTTTTATATCTTTTTCCTTCAAAAAGATTTTATTTCAAAATTTCTCCAACCCATTTTCTGAATTTCTAATAAATTTCGACAGAGTCCCATTTAAAAAATAGCCCCTACAACACCCATAACATCAACACAAAACACAAAACATGCACTTTTCAAACGTTACAATCACAGAACATCCGCACCCGTGCACACTCTTCAATTTCTCGAAATTTTCAAAATATATGTTTTACTTTTCCAATAAATCAATGGTTTTCCAAGTTAACCTAAAATTTCTCAAAATCATTTCAAATGTTTTTCAAAAATGTTCCTACATTTTTCGAATTTTAAACTCTACGGAATTTCATCAATTACTTGAGTTTTCTCATTTTTCTAAATTTTCTAAGTATTTTCCTATTTTTCAAAAAAATCAAAAATTCACCAAGTTTTCAAAAAATCACGAAACTTCATACGACTGATAAACACATTTTTCTAAGGCACATGGCATAAAAATCTAGCCAGAAAACCCAATGCCCAAGTCTGTAGGAACAAATCCCCTATTCCTGCAAAAAACCTCCTTCACATATTCACATATAATCACTCAAATTCAATCATACAAGCACCAAAATGCAAAATACCTTCACCATCATGTTCAAAACATATCAAAACATCAATTTCCAGTATTCACATGATTCAAACAAAGTTCTACACACCAAAATCAACAAAAATTTGAAAACTCACTTTTTGGAAGTTCTCCAGTGAAATCTTCTCTTTCGGCGACTTTTTTGGCAACGTGGTCTCCTTCCGGCAATCACCCGTGGTCTCCAAGAAGTGCTCCTTCAATGTAGAAGTCAACTTCCTCGCAATGCCTCTCAGCTTTGTGAAAACTCTCCAAAATGCCGCAACTTGTTCGAACCAGAAAATTTTCTGGTTTTGTTCCTAAGACTAGCGCCACTAGCGGACGCACCAAGCCTTCTTTACCAAAGGCGCAACTCCTAGTGGCGCCAGTGTCAAATTCTGGGCAGCTTTGCCCCCTTTCCCGCCAAATCTCATTTTCGAAGGCCTTTTTGGCCCGCTATCCGCTTTCAACCCGTATTGTCGAAAGATTCCCAATGTCCGTCCCTCCGAATGCCTGGCGGTCAATATGGGACTCTTACTTTTATCATTTTCTGTCTTTGACATGCAAAGACAGAAAAAGAGGGGCAACTATAAGCACTCCATTTTTTACCGCTCGGCAGTCTACACTCCGTCTAGACTTGTACTCAAGTCAATATGGATGTATTCTAATCGAAACCAACTCTCTAAGTCCAAATCCCGTCTATCCATCGCCTCGCAGGCCCACCAGGCCCAAATAGAGGCAAAATGACCAAAACGCCCTTAGGGGCATTGTCCTTTCCAATTCCAACCCCTCTCTCGAGACAGTTTATTCCTCGAGACGGTTCCAAATCAGGCACGTCTTTCCGAAGATGGTAAGTCCCCTTTCCAATTCCAACCCCTCTCTCGAGACAGTTTATTCCTTGAGACGATTCCAAATCAGGCACGTCTTTCCGAAGACGGTAAGTCCCCTTTCCAATTCCAACCCCTCTCTCGAGACAGTTTATTCCTCGAGACGGTTCCAAATCAGGCACGTCTTTCCGAAGACGGTAAGTTCCCTTTCCAATCCCAACCCCCCTCTCGAGACAGTTTATTCCTCGAGACGGTTCCAATTAGGCACATCTTTCCGAAGACGATAGACCCCTTTCCAATTCCAATCCCTGTCTCGAGACGGTTTATTCCTCGAGACGGTCCGGCACGTTTTTCAAAAAAAATCTCTTCGAAATGGTAAGTCCCTTTAAACCTGTCGACCGGGATGAGACTCCAAGTCCCCTAGATGGTAGAACGGTCCACCTTTGGCGCCTGCTAGCCCACCAATGCAGAAATGTCCGTTTAGGCACGCCTTCTGAGAAAGTTGATTCTCAGGCGCTAAGTCCCTTTAGCAGCATCTCGAGATCAAGCAGTCTCGGGAATGATCGCGAACCATCAGAGTAGCGGAAATACTCACAAACATCATAACCGTCAGAGTAGCGGAAATACTCGCAAACAGGTCAATATAGGGAATTGCCAACAAATCCCTGTATCACGTAATCGCTGTCAGAGTGGCAGAAGCACTCAAAACCTAGGTCAACACCGGTGCCTGCTAGCCCACTTCAGTGAAAAATGACCAAAATGCCCCTTGGGCCTTTTTCGAGACTTTTCGGTCAAGATGATCATTTCGCCCCTAGGCATCCGAGCGCCCCGGGAACCACACCGGCTCTGGGTATCAAACCAGTAACTCCCAAGAATACTTTTTATAGTATTCTCAACCTTTCTTTAACCTTTCGGATCATTCCAAGTCAATTCCGGTAAACCCGGTGTGAAATGACCGTTTTGCCCCTGATGGGCCAGTTACCTTTTCCGACCACACCGACTCTAGGTATCAAACCGGCAATCTTTGAGAACATTCTAAATAATGTTTCCAAATCTCGAGTTTTCTTCTGGCACAGTCCGAGTCCGTCCCAACAGCTTGCCGATCCGATTGATCGTTTTGCCTCTAAAGACCCAGTCAACCCTTCCGACACATTCTATCCTCATTTTTCAAGTCAAATACCTCTGGGACACTATTCTAAGTGTTCCTGCTCTTTTTCGACCTTCCGGGTTCCCGGTCTCCCAAACTCCTCGAACTTTCTGAAGTCACTCCTAGTGAAGCTAGGCTAAAAATTGCATGGTAGTCACTAGTACAGGCGCCCAAATCTAGTCAAAAATACGTTGCTTGCTGACTTACAAACTTTCCTAACTTGCTGGTGCCACTAGTAGTGGCGCCAAACCAAGAAATGGCCTGGCGCCACTGTAACAGGCACTAGGTCTATCCCACCTCTATAAATACATAGCCTCTTCCAGCGTGAAAGGGGTCCGTAAACTCAATCTAAAAATCCTATATTTCGATATACAGAGCTCGAACACTCTCTAAACCCTACCTTCCTTAGGTTTTCCAAACCCTAGCCACCATGCACTAAACCCTAGCCTTCTATACACTCCTATACACCCTCATACACTAGCCTCCAACCCTCCTTTGAAGACTTGAAGAGCTACAATCTGAAGTTTGAAGATTGAAGACAACTCTTGAGGATTGAAGACGAAGATCAAGACGAAGATCGAAAACAAGCAAGGCGCGCAAAATAAATAAGACACAAGGTAGGTTTTCGTTTTACGTTTCTACACCTCCCCTCTCTCTTCTCTCTCCTAACCCACTTGGGTTTTCTCTATTTTAATCCCCCATCTCTTTCCCCCCCTTTCTTTGCATGCTTGAAACAAGGGGACTCCCGGTCCATGTGTACGATTAGACTATTGGAGGGTCACCGTGTCGGGCGCTTTCCTTTAGGCTAACCGGAGACCACGTGGGTTCGGCTTCCTTGATTGTGTGGTGAAACCTAAACCTTGTATGTTCACGACCCTAAACTTGCATTGTGCATATCATGATTCTTACATTCTTCCAAAAGTTGTTTCAAAGTTGTTTTCAAAATCGTTTTCAAACTTGTTTTCAAAGTTGCATTAAAATCTCCTTTTTCCAAACATGTTTTCAAAATCACAATTCTTAGGTGATTCTAGCCTTTCCATGGCTAGGATTGCTTTAGGAAAGTGTTACATTTAAAGTGACCAATATGATCCATATTTTCAAAATCTTTGTTGTTTTCAAAATCACTTTCTTAAAGTAGTTCTAGCCTTCTTATGGTTAGAATCGCTTTAGGAAAGTGAGACATTTTTATACTTCCCAAAAACTCTATTTTCAAAAATCTCTTCTTAAAAATCTGTTTTTCAACATAATTTCCTAAAACTCTCATTTCCAAAGTTGTTTTGCAAAAACTCCCTCCCAAAATCTATTTTTCAAAGCTCCCTTTTTCAACTCCTTTTCAAAATCCTCTCCCCAAAATTCACTTTTTAAAAACATTCCCTAAATTCACTTTCCTAAAAACTTTTTCCAACAATCTTCTACTAAAAATCTTTCTAAACACTCTCTTCCCAAAAATCTTTCTTCTAGAAACTCCCCTTTAGGATTTTTCTTCTAAAAACTCGTTTCCGAAAACACACTTTCCAAAAACTCTTTTTTTAAAAATCTCTTTTCAAAAACTCTATCTTTCCAAAAACTCCTCTCTAGGATGCCCTTCTAAAAATATTCGTTTCAAAAACTACACTTTCCAAAAATCATTTTTCTTAGAGCCCAAGTCAAGCCCTAGAACCCACAATTAGGAAACCCTAATCTTCTTTCCAAAAACATGGTTTTCAATCTTGCCCTAAAACCTAAGTTTTCAAAACCTTTTGTTTTTACATCAAAATTATACACATTTCTAAAACCTCTTTTCTACGTCAAAACTATAGCCTTCCTAATCTAGGGTTTCTAAAACCTCCCTTTCCAAATCCTTGTCAATTCCAATCTTCCCCTTAGGAAACCAAATCTCATCTTTCCTTTAGGAAACCAAATCCAATCTTCCCGTTTAGGAAACTAGATCCAATCCTCCGTTTTTGGAAACAAAATCAAACCTTCTCTTTTAGAAACAAAATTCAATCCCTTCCTAATCCAAATTTTTCCTAATTCGAATCCTTCCTAAACTTCTACTTTCCTAAATCTTAAGTTTCCAAAACTTCAACATAAAAATCTTTCCTAAATTTTAAAACACAAAATCTAAATCTTTCCTAATTTCTTAAACCATAAGGTTCCTAAAACTTTCAAATCTTTCCTTAAATATTAAACTTCCACATCTTTCCTAATTTTACCCTTTTTCAAATCTTAACTTTCCAAATCTATGTTTTCAAACCTTTCCTAAACTCAAACCTTTCCTAATCTCAAGATTTTCTAAAACTAAAACTCTAAAACTTTCTAAATCTTAAGCTTTCTAAATTTCAAATCTTTCTAAAATTCTAAACTTTCCAAATTTAAAACTTCGTTGACTTGAAACTTTTCCAATTCTAAACCTTTCTTAAACTAAACTTTTCCTAATTCAAAATATTTCAACACTTTCCTATTTCAAAACCTTTCTTAAAATGAAACTCTTCAATTTTCAAAACTTCCCTATTTCAAAACATTCCAAATTCAAAACTTTCCTAAGTTGAAACTTTCCTAATTCCAAAACTTTCCTATTTCAAAAACTTTCCTGAAATGACACTTTCCTATTTCGAAACTTTCCTAATCCAAACTTTCCAAATTCGAACCCTTCCTAAATCCAAGCTTTCCTAGCCTTCCAAGTCCAATATTCAAGTCAATCTTTTCTAAAATCCTTCCAAGTTAAGTCAAATCTTTTCTAAGTCTCAAGTCTTTTCTAAGTCAAGGGTTCCAAAACCAAGTCTTTTAAAATCAAATCTTTTCAAATCTTCCAATCAAAGTTCAAGCTCTTAATCTTCCAATTCAATTTCCAATTCACTCTCTTTGTTCCAAATCAACTCTTCTATTTTCAATCGGACTCTTGTCCGAACTACGACTGACCTGATTCCTCCAAAAGGATACGTAGGCAACCCTCATGAGTGCGGTCTCAATATTTTTCAAATTCTAATTCTACAACTTCTTTCAAATCTCCAATTCTACAATCTTCTTCAAGTTTACAATTCTATGTTCTATTTCCAATTTCCAATTTCCAATTCCAAAAATCTATTTTCAAATCTCAATTTCCAAATTCTAAAACTTTTCAATTTCAAATCTATCCTTTCAAATCTTTCTTCTAAAATCAAATCAAATTCTTCTTTTCAAATCTATTTCCAAATCAACTCTCTTCTATTGCACTTGCATATCATGCATCATGTTTTTCTAAACATTGTTTTCTAAAGGGGATAGGATTGAACAGTAGTTAGTTAAAGACTCTCATAGGTGAATCTAGGGTAGATTGACATGTAGGTACCGAAAGGGCGGGGTAGGGTGATGGCTTAGTGCGTCTTCCCTGCACGTAACCAACCTTCGAACCTAGATCACTGATTTCAAAGACCAAAAAGGAGTTATTTTTCAAAAAGGGCTAAATGTTTTCCAAAGGTTGCCAAACAACCTGTTTTCTTAAAAACCCCTCTCTTGAGAAGGTATTTTCAAAATCGTTTTTTCAAAAACCCTAAGTGTAGTTTTCGGGTTATGCTTAGTTTTTAGGTGACCTAACTCACCTTAATCAAGTTAGGTAGTGACTCCAAATCTTTTCTAAAAGCCCTATATTCAAATTAATTTTCAATTCAAACCTAGTCGCACTCATTCTTCTAGGAGGGTGAGTTCTAACGAGAGAGTACAGTGTTTTTTCCGCTTGTGTGTGTATTCCTCAAGTGCGAAAAATCTGGGCGCAACATTGACCAAGCCGAGGTCGCTTTCGACGTCATTAAGAGCGTCCTTCAGAAGAAGAATTTTGCCAAGTTAGAGGCGGCGAGCGATACTGGCATCTTCATGAGGGCCTTTTATGATTCTCTTTTGGTAAGTCGTCATTGCTTTTCAGTTCACTAAAGATTTTGCTCACATCATTTTTATGCAAACTTTGCTTTTTGGTGGCTTTGCTCAAAAACTTGCTGAGGAGCACGAGCACCTTATAGAGATGCATGGTGGCTTAAAGAAAGAGTGGATCAATGCTAACAAAGATCGAATCACTTTCAGGAAAGAGGTCGAACAGGCGACTGCCGAACTTAAGATGGTAAAGGCGGACTATGAGAAGAGAGACAGGGAAGTGGCCGACCTTCAAAAGAAAAATGATGTGCAGTCTATGGACCTGTACAAGGCTAAGTCTGAGATCGAAGCTCTCCAAGCTGAAGTGGCCAAGTTGAAGGCAGAGGAAGAGGCCATCATGAAGAGGGGAGAAGACAAGGCAGCAAGGGACCTGGCCATTCAGATGACAGACCTGAGCCGTAGCATCTTCCGAGAGGGCTGGAACAGTGCCCTTATTTTTACCGGGGTGGACAAGTCCTCTGATGTCTGGCACTTGTGCCCTAACTACTTCGACACTACTGAGGACAGTGTTGTCTATCCAAAGAAGGTGATAGCCAACGCTGAGTATAGCAGACAACTTGCTTTAGAGGCTGCTGCTGAAATGGAGAAGGCTACTGCTGAATCATCTAAGGCTGCAGAAGAGGCCGCAGATAACTCGAAGAGGCCGTCTGTGCAGCTGGGGGAGAAGTCAGTAGAGGAATAGAGTTGTAGTTTTCCTTTTTTTTTTTTTTTGTGGATATCTTTTTGTAACCAACCTTCCTATCTTTAATGAAAGTCTTATTTTGCCTTCATCTCGATATTACTTTCTCCTGGCCAATCTTAAGTAGATGTTTGGCTCTTTTTGATTGTTAAAAGTTTATAAAAGTTTGGTATGAGACCTTTGTTTACAAATAAATTTCTGGCCTGTCCTAAATAGTCCAGGATCAAGACCAAGTTTTGAAACTTAGTTTTTGTGACCTTCATTGGCCGACCTATCTAACTTGGACAGGACCAAGTCTTGACGCTTGGTTTTTGTGACCTTCATTGGCCGACTTGTCCAACTTAGATAGGACCAAGTTTTGACACTTGGTTTTTGTGACCTTCACTGGCTAACCTATCCAGTTTGGATAGGACCAAGTTTTGACACTTGATTTTTGTGACCTTTATTAGCCAACCTGTCTAATTGGACAGGACCAAGTTTTAACACTTGATTTTTGTGACCTTCATTGGCCGACCTCTTCAACTTGGACTGGATCAAGTTTTAACACTTGGTTTCTATGACCTTCATTGGCTGACCTGTCCAACTTGGACAGGACCAAGTTTTGACACTTGGTTTTTAGCTTCGTCCTTTAGTGCTTTGAGCAGGTTTGCTTGAACAATTTTGCATTCTATTGATCTCATAAAAGCTTTACACATTTGTTGAGTTGTTACATCATATGGGAGCCTACACTACTAGTAAAACTTCCTCAGACTGTTCGCATTCCATGGTCAAGGTAGCCTTCCATCTTCGACAATTTTTAGTCGGTATGCACCAACGCTGACCTGAAATGCCACTCGATAGGGGCCCCCTACTAGTTGGGGCCGAGCTTGCCATCTGCTGCGTTCTTTGTTGCCCCCAGCACTTTTCATAATACTAGGTCACCTGGAGCAAAGTTCCTTAGATGAACCCGTTTGTTGTACGAGCATCTTAACTGCTGTTGATATCCGGTGAGCCTGATCGAGACAGCTTCCCTATTTTCTTTGGCAAGATCCAAATCTTTTGCCAGAGTCTGATCGTTAAGTCCAGTATTGAATGTTGCCGATCTAATCGTTGGTAGCCCTACCTCTAAGGGTATGACTGCTTCCACCCCGTAGGCCAAAGGGAAGGGGTTTGGCCAGTAGATCTTCTTGTGGTGGTTCTATAGGACCACAGGACGCTGGGTAGCTCCTCCACCCATTTCTCTTTAGCCCTCTCCAGCCACTTTTTGATCCCATTGAGCATGGTCTTGTTTGAAACCTCATCTTGCCCATTACACTGTGGGTAAGCTGGCGTTGAATAATAGTTTCTGATCTCGAGTTCTTCACAGAACGATATGAACATGTTACCATCAAATTGGGTGCCATTATTCTAGACAAGGTGTCACGACCCGACTTTGCCCTCACAAGACTGCGACAGTGAAGGGTTTAAGGTTGGGTTTACGGGTTGACGATGGGGTTTATAATTCTTAACACAGCAACATAAATATGAACATGGCATAGATAGTTTAGAAATATTACATTAAGGCCATAAAACCAGTGCAAGTCTCATAACATTACAGTCCAGCAAAAACTAATTCAAGAGTTTAAAAGAAATAAAGTAACAAGGGACTTGATCTCGTATTCTCATTCCCTTGGAAATCAGTTTGGTGCCACTATTCCTGAAATGTCCCATAAAATAGTAATAAGCGGCAAAGCCCAGTAGGAGATCTAAGATTTCTATAAGGTAATGCAGTAAAAGAATGTCATAGCATGCATATGACCCTTGTAATTTCTTTTTCTTTTCGTTAATATCCGGATCCTTATAGGTATGTCCTACCAGGGCTAATTCAAGCCAATGGAGTCCACCCAAGATTCATCCTCCATCATCAAGTCCAGTGGGGCCCATCCATGATCATCCAGCCCGATATCAAGCCAGTGATACTGACCCATAATAGCCCCAAGTATCAAGTCAGTCCGGTACACCCATGATATACATCTTGGGGTCTTTTTCTTTCTGGTTATACCACCCTTATGCCTCCTCAGTGATGCAGTCATACAAATAAGAATGCTATGTTTCGAAGTAAAGGAGTAAAAGACATTTAGGATAGAAATATAATTGGACAGTAAACCTAAAGCATGTCAATATACAAGTTATTTAATAGAGAAAAGACGTAAGTATGAATCTTAAGGAAATGCATAGATTCCTACACTTAGTATCTTTCAGGAAATCAAGATGGTTCAGTATTTCTATAAAAAAGAAAGAAAGAGCATCTGGCTCAGTCTATAGTTAGCTTTATTATAAAAATGACCACGTTTAGGTGTAGTTAGGTGGGGAGGGTAAGTTAAATCAGTAAAGGCATAATTAAAATGAGGTGGAAGGTTCAGACTTCCCCTTTGGGGCGATATACGTCGCCGAGTTAGGAACCAAAACTGCCGGTGATTCAAAGTAGAGGAATTCTGAAAAATTCCATCCTGAGGGGCTATTAAGGCCACTCTCCCATTTTTGGATTCCTTGAATATTTAGGGGTGTCCCGGTAATTTTTCAGAATTTTTCTACTCACAATTTATTTTCTGTGAATTTTTATCCTTTCAATCGTAAATAAACCATGAAAATTCACAGAAATCTCAGATTGCCCTGAACTTTTTAGGGTAGCCTCTTGAAGTAATTTAATGGCTTCCATAAAAATTTTAGGGTCAACGGGCGTCACACGCGCCACTAGTCGCGTTTGGGGGTGGAAGGCTTGCCCTTCTTCTTCCTCCCGCTCGACTGACCGCGCTTCCAGTCCATTTTTCGGCAATTCCCGGTGTCTTCTAGCCATGCATGCATGACCCAGAGATTCGCAAGGACCTAGGTCACCCATCCATGGTCGGGGCTTGGCCAAAGATGGCCATGCATGGCCAAAAACACCGGTTGCATGGCGGAACCCTAGGGGTACCGACCTGCAACTGCGTTTTTGGCTGGCTTCCGACAATAATTAGGCCACGGTCCCTTCACGAAATTTGTTCCTTGCCCAGAGATGGTTCGTCCCCAAGTGGTCTAGTCGGCAAAGCTTGCCGGTGGCCAGAGATTCGGTTCTCTAAACATTTTTCGGTGGGTTCGGCTTTGCAGAGGATCTCGGTGCATGCACAGAGGCCGTGGACCTCTCTAGGACACCTAGAAAAGGTCCCCAAGAAGTCCCGAGCCCCTGTGATAGCCCTCGTCTCCTGGTTTTGCCAGAGTGAGGTGGTTTATGTTTTTCACACTCATTTCTTCCCTCTCGGCTCACGGTTCTCACAATGAGGTTGTGGATGATTTGTGCTGGGTTTGGGAGGTGTATAGGGTGGTGATGATGGGTTCCTCACCTGGCTTTCGAATGCCACAGCCTCAGCCCGTTTCTTCCCCACCTTCTCTTTCTTCTCTCTCTCTCGGTTTCTCTCTCTCTCTCTCTACAACTCTTCTTCTCGGCTTTCTCTTGCATAACTCGAATGAGGGGAGGGATGTGTGTAATTTATAGGGGCTGTGGGTGGGTGTACAAGGGTGAACGAACCCTCTCTCTCTCTACAATTCTATTCTCTCCCTGCCTCTCTCTCTCTCTCTCTCTCTCTCTCTCTCTCTCTCTCTCTCTCTCTCTCTCTCTCTCTCTTGTTCTGAGTCTTCATAGGTTGCTAAGGGCGGTTCAACATAGATTAGATGGTTTTGTGATACGTGTGTGTGGGTGCGTTATTTAGGGTCTCAATCTTTAGCCATAAGAGGGACAGCTGTGGTGGGCGTGTATCAATAGGGTCCTATTACTATGATAGGGTGTGAGTGTGTTTATAACCTATGCCATAGTTGTATCATAACACATTAGAATGGAAACTGTATTACATACGCCTATATGGGTGGAATTTCAACTAGGTAATGCATGCATGCATGCATGCTTATATATACTCATATATATGTGTTATACATGGCATTAAATAAGGTGCTGGCCATGCAAGTTGGTGGGGTGGGGGCAATCTCGTAAAATGTAAAGGAGTTCTTAGTTTAAAGCGGCTAAGTTCAAGGCCTCAATTTTTTGTCAAATGCATAACCCAATATCGTAAGTAGAAAGCTCTCAAAAAATTAATCAGTTTAGGCTCCAATTTCATACAATTCCGACACCAAGTGAGCGAGGAAGCTCGAATCGAAGTTACGGGGGATTCGGGCACGAATTTTCAGGTGCAGCGGCTTGCGGGGGCTGTTCGGGGAGCTGACATTCTCCAGAATGGAGTTCTGAGATTACCAAGGCGTCGGGCTCGAAAAGACAATAATTTTAGACATCTAATTCGTCGAAATCTGACGAAAAACGAGGGAGAAAGCTCCTTTTAAAGTTAAGGTGCCGTTTTGGTGCAAATTGTCGGGTGACGAGCTTCGAACCTTTTTTGGGGAATCGAGTTTCGACATCTAGACAGGGTTGGAATCGGAAAAGCCTCGTTTTTTACTTGTGGCCCTATGGTCATGCCTTATTTAGTCCCGTTAGGGGTAATTCAGTCAAAGAAAATTATGGGTATTACACAAGGGCACGAGGTATGCCGAACCTTGTCGCTATGCTTTTCCAAGCGAATCTCTTAGCATCGACTTCTCTGATGTTTGACAAGGCCTCTGCCTCCACCCATTTAGTGAAGTAATCTATTGCCACAATGAGGAACCTATTATTCCCTAGAGCTCGGGCCAAAGGCCCGACGATGTCTAGTCACCACTGGGCAAAAGGCCATGGACTGGTAATGGTTGCGAGATCCTCGGCAGGCTGATGTGTGATTGGAGAGTACCTCTGACACTTTTCACATTTTAGGACGTACTAGGCGGCGTCTTTGTGCATATAGGGCCACCAGTATCCTTGTGAGATATCGGTGCGCCACCAATCTTTCACCCACGTGACTTCCACATATTCCTTCGTGGATTTTGAATAGGACACCCTGCACCTTATCCGGGTAGACACAGTACAAGTAGGGACCTATGAAGGATCGCCAGTAGAGTTCCTTGCTTGGCGATAGCTAGTATTTGAGAGCTATGTGTTTAATTCTTCTGGCTTCATTTTTGTCCTCTTATAGTTCGTCTTTGTCGAGATAGGAGATAATTGGGTCCATCCAGAATGGTCCCAACTGTTCTACAGCCAAAGCTTATTCTTCTTCATGAAATATGCTTGGTATGGCTAAAGTCTCCACGTTGATTGTTCATTTTAACCTTGACTTCAAGGCTGTTGCTAATGTCGCCAAAGCATCGGCATGAGAGTTATTGTCCCAGCTGATTTGGCGGAGTTTGTAACGGGTGAATTTGGTGAGCAAGTCCTTAGCTTTTGCTAGGTACTGCATCATTCTATCATTTTGAGTTGCGTATTCTCCCGTAATCTGGTTGACAATTAACAAAGAGTCCGAATAGATGACAATCTCGGTAATTTTTAGTTCGATGGCTTAGCGTAGTCCGGCGGGAAGTGCCTCGTATTCAAATTTGTTGTTTAAGGCAGTGAACTCAAGCTTGATAGCTTGTTCAATGGCCAAACCGTCTGGGGTAATGAGCACTATGCCCATTCTTGCCCCCCGGTCATTGGAGGCTCCGTCGACGTAGAGTTTCTAATGATCAGCATTCTCCCAAAGATCCAAGGAGAGGTCATCGTGTTGTTGAGCAAAAGGTGGTGTTTGGTCGGCTTCAGGTGGTAGTTCAACCGAAGAATTCGGCAATGAAATCTGCAAGCACCTGCCCTTTTGCAGCCGATCTTAGATGGAACACTCCCCCAACTCCACAGCCCATTTTTGCCAATCTGCTACAGAAGTTGGCCCTTCTGAGGAGAGGTTTGAGCTGGTGGTCTGTGAGAATGTTAATGATATGAGCTCTGAAGTAGTGCATCAATTTGCGGGATGCCACTACCAGTACAAGTTTTGCTAGCATAGTAGACAGAGAACTATTGCCGATCTTGTTACCTGAGTAGTACGACGCTGATTGTATGCTCCGACACTATGAGGTAGAGCAAGAGTTCTTCATGCTTGAGTGGGGTGGAAAGTAAAGGAAAGGTGGTTGAGTCAAGTATTTCTTCAAATCATTAAGGGCTTGGTCACATTCCGAAGTCCATTTGAACTGTTCACATTTTTTGAGAAGCTGAAAGAATGGTCGGCATTTGTCCAAAGATCGGCTTATGAACCTGCTGAGTGCTGCTGCCATTCCAGTCGACTTCTGTACTTCTTTAGCATTCTTCAGGGCCTGAATGCTCTGGATTGCGCTAATTTGTCGCAGGTCCACCTTAATGCCCCGATGTGTAACCAAGAACCCCAGGACTTTCCCCAAGCTGACTCCGAAGACGCATTTTGAGGCGTTTAACCTTATTTTGTACTGCTTTAGGATGCTAAGTACTTCTTTTAGATCTTCCAGATAGGAGTTGCTAACTTTTCTCTTCACCACCATATCGTCAATGTAGACCTCCACAGTGCTGCCGATATGGTTTTTGAACGTCTTGGTGACCAATCGCTGGTACGTAGCCCCGACGTTCTTTAGACCAAGGGGTATTATTTTGTAGTAAAATATATCCCTTGGAATGATGAAGGCCATCTTCTCTTGATCATCGAGATGGAGGGGAATTTGGTGGTACCCCCGGTAAGCATCCAAGAAACTCATCCTTCTGAAACCAGCAGTTGCATCCATGAGCTGGTCGATCTTGGGGAGGGGGAAGGGGTCTTTGGGGCATGCTTTATTCAGATTAGTGAAGTCCACACAAACCCTCCATTTTCCATCCTTCTTTTTCACCACCACTGTGTTTGAAAACCAGCTCGTGTAATGGATTTTCCGAATTGCCCCAGCTTTTAAAAGTTTTTCGGCTTTTTCAATAACGGCATCCACGTGCTGTATTGCGGCCATCCTCCCTTTTTGGATGATAGGTCAGCATTTTGGGTCTACATTCAACCTGTGGCAGGCAATCTCGGCATCAATCCCAGGCATATTATAAGGAGTCCAGGCGAACACCTCAAGGTTTTTTGTCAGCAACTCGATCAGAGAGTTCTCCTCAATTTTGGATAAGGATGTGCCGATAACGAAGTACTTATCATCCTGCCGATCGATGTATATCTTCTTTAGCTCTTCCACAGCCTTATTCTCCGGTGTTTGCCCCACATCGTCGATAGTAGGGGTGTCCTCGTGCAACTCCATCATTTGCACTTTTTTAGCTTTTGTCCTTGTGGTGTATGTCGTCAAGAAACACTGTTTGGCAGCCACTTGGTCTCCTCTTATTTTCCCCACTCCACCGGGGATTAGGAATCTGATTAACTAAAGGTAGGATGAGGGAATAGCTTTCATGAGGTGTAACCAGGTTCGTCCCATAATCGCATTATAGGGGGAAGGCACGTTGACTACCAGGAATTCCGTCTGCAATGTAATTCCCCCAACAGTCACTAGAATCGTTACCTTCCCTAAAGGTCAAACTAGGTCTGAGCTAAATCCGACCAACCGGTTGAGTGATGGCTGGAGGTCGAACTCCTTGAGCTCTAATTTTTTAAACAGGCTGTAATACATGACTTCAGATGAACTTCCTTAGCCAACGAGTAGCCTTCTCACGTCACAGTCTGTCATTCTCAATATAACAAACAAGGCATCGTTATGAGCGGTCTGCACCTCGACGAGGTCCTCATCGATGAAGGTAATGGACACTGGGCCATCGTCGACTTTAACCTTTTTGCTCGGTGGTTATATCTACATCACTTCCTGTGAAACTCTAACTTGCTTAGCATCATACTTAGCTTAATAGCATGCTTGTGGTGCATGATTATCCTTAATCAAGGAGCTTGATTGGCATGGTTTAATGAGGACTTGCATTTGGGGTGGGGGCCAATTATCATATTTTTAAGCATGATTAGTGAGTTTAATCCATGATTAATTAGCTTAATTAATCTTCATGCTTAGCTTATATTAATGATGATTAATTATCCTAAGTGTGATTAATTATGTTAATTATGTGGATTAGAGGTTGATTAAGGAAGCAACAAAGTGCTAGGTGGGGGTTTAACCCTAAGACACCTAGGTGTGTGTTTCATGTGTGAGAGGTGTGTGTTTTACTAATTTTGCTAGCATATGTGTGTGTGTGACATGTGTGGATAATAGATACACATTGTATCTATTTTATGTCTTGCAAGACAAGAGAGAGAGGAGCTTGGTTTTACGATTGTTGGGAGAGAAATAAGAAGAGAGAAAAAGAAAAGAGAGAAAAGAAAAGGAGGAAGAAGAATTCAAAAGAGAAAGTTTTTGTGTTTATTCCTTGAGGTGAGAACTATATATTGATGCTTGTTCCATTGTATTTTTATCTATTGTTGTATGATAGCATGCCATTTCACGTCATAGAGGTTGAATGGAAGTGGAGAGAAGGAGGATGACTAAGGTTCCAACGAGGAAGCCTTGAATTTATCATGTTGTGCATGTTTTTGGATGCTTGAGTACTTGTTTATAGTCTTAGAGTTTCATTTTGAACCTTTAAGATACTTGTTGGAATGGTGATAAGTGCTTAAAACTATGTTGAGAAGTCCATTTTCGAGCCAAAGTGCATGGGGGTCACCCCCAGACCTTTGGAGGCGACACATGAAGCATTTTGTTGCAAACTTTTGGTCTCTGGTCCAAGGTGTCAACACCTGGTGCAGAGGTGTCAACACATTGAACAAAAATTTGACTCACTGACTCAAGGAGGCGACACATGAGATTGAGGACACGACACCTGTGACTGGTAGACTCGACACATGTTGGTAAAACGGTCATAAATTTCTCTACAAAACTCGAAATGGCGCATCGTTTGAAGCGTTGAAAACTAGACTCATGGGGCTTTTGATTGATATAAAGTGGGTACTCTAATTCTTTGTAGATTGAGAGATATATTAGTTTAAAGATGACCTAAAATTTCTATCAACAGTCTAGTTTTCCAGAATTTTAGTCCAACTTTCATTGGACATAACTCCTTCATCTAAAATGTATTTTTGACCCATGACCTAGCAATCTAAAGGTCTCTAAACCTATTTTCAAATGAGATTGACCTATTGCATTGTCTTAGGTTTTGGTGAAAGTGGTTTCTTGTCTTTGGTTGCATTAGGGAAGGGTTTAACATCCTATTGAGTTCTAATGCATTATGGATGTTCTCAATCATATATTTAAAGAGTATAAGCTATAATTATGCATTGGTTATGAATTATAGTATCTATTTCATCATGTTTGATGTGGTGGTGTTTGGTAGGTTCGGAAGCGGATCATACTATTCCGGTTCAACTAAAAGAGTAGCTCAATTTGAGAGTAAGCGGTATCAGGTGGGGATATTGATGATCTTATTCATATTGAACTGAATGTTTTGTTATGAATGATGGTGATTGATTGTGGGAATTAAAGATATTCTTTCTCATATAAACTTGAATGTCTTATTATCTATATTGGTGGTGATTACTTGATTATGAGGTGATAATTGCATACAATTCATACATTGTGTGAATACTTGGCATTGCATAGAGGAGGTTTAGCCGAGTGGGGGCTAACCTAAGGTTTAGCCGATGTGGGGCTAACCTAAGGTTTAGCCGATGTGGGGCTAACCTAAAGGGTCTCGATGTGGGACATCCTTGATAACAAGCCATCGATATATTGGGCCAATATTATCAAAATAGTGCGCACATATGTGGTGTATCATACATTACATCACAAGAGGCATTTTGTTTATTGTTAATGGTGTATTATCTATTGATGATTAATTCATTGGATGTTTATCATTCCTTCTTTATGAGTTTGATTATCTTGTGAGCACGTTGATATATAGCTCACACCCACACAGGTTATTTTGCAGGAAAATAGGGGAATGTCCAGTCCACTGTTGGTGTTGAGTTGGGGAGCTTCGAGAAGCTCTGTAGTTGAGTTATTAGTCATTTATATTGTTGTACATTGTATTAAAGTCTTGTTGGAGTTTATTTATTTTGTGGTTTTGTAAATATTCATAAGTGTGGATTAAGAGTTCTCTTAATGATGTATGTTAGAGGATTGTGAGATGTTTTGTATTTATTTAATATGATGTTATGTATTCCTATAAGATTTCTATCTTTGGGACTATGTTGAGGTTTCGCTTACAGGTAGGTGACCTATGCGATCACGTTCGTCCTAAGACGGCATTAATGATGCTTGTTTAGGAGCGGGCATGACACTTCCCTTAAGTGTGCAGCCTTTTGTATCTTGGCCCGATATCTATGTGGGTCGACGGTTCCTGATTCAGCCGAACTGTGCAGCATGTTGATTACTCGGACCGGTGTCACTTCAACCTCCTTCTGTGGGACATCTTCCATTCATGGTTGCTCGGCTTTGCTTTTTGTCTTATCCTGATCAATATACTGATTGAGATGGCCAGCCTTGGCTAAATCCTTCAAATGGCTTTTGAGATGCCGACATTGTTCTGTCTTATGCCCCTTCTCCCAATGGTAGGAGCAAAACCTCTTTTGGTCTCGGGACACTGGGTCCTCTCCTAACTTCGGGGGCCACTTGAAAATTAGTTTGTCCCAGATATAGGGCAAGATTTTATAGATGGGATCCTTAAAGACAGTGTAGACCCCATCATTCACATTTCCTCCCCGGTTATTGTCTTCTTGGCGATTATGCCGACCTTTGCTGAACTTGGCTGAGACACATCTTCATCTAATCTTGTATAGCGCTCGATTCTTAACATCAATTCCTGTACGGTGAGAGTCAACTTCTTCATCAAGGATTGCCGCAAACAATGCTCCCTGGGAAGTCTGAATTTGAATTAAGTCACGGCCAGTTGCTCGCTGCACTCATCAATTTCGTTATAAACCTCCCAGTAGCGTCGTATATGCGCCCACAATCCTTCTCCCTCGTCTTTCCATAAGGTTAGTAAGAAATCGACCTCCTTGGGTTGCATGTTGTTTGCTATGAAGCGAGCGGTGAACAGCTCGGCAAGTTACCACTAGTTTGATACTGACCTAGACGGCAACTTGTCGAACCATCGTAAGGCTACGTCCCCCAAACTGGAGGGAAAGATTCGGCACATCAATGTTGGGTTACCACACCATAACACCATCATTTTCTTGTAATGTCAAACATGATTAACTGGGTCAGCCTTCCCGTCATATAGAGTGAACTTTCGTGGGGTAAACTTTCGAGGAATTTGGTGGGACTCAATCTCCTCTATGAATGGCGTGGACGCAATCTGATCTAAGGCCTTTTTAATCAGGTCATGGGTTGTGCGGTCTTTAGTTTGCTGCTTCTTATCCTCCAGCTTTTCATTGAACCATTTTCCCAGTCTTTACGCTGCTGACCATCTTCCGCCCGTGCATCGTTCTACCAAGTCTTGCTCTTTCTTCGGCACTGATCTGGTCGCCTGTCTTCGCGGTGCCCAGTGCTAAAGGTGTAACTTCCTTTCATTTGTAGCACTGGAGTGTCCCCGCTTCTTACAATTCTCTAGCAGTTTGGGGACCCTTCCTTACCACTCCTGTCCCTTCCGGAGATTGCCTCTCTCATGACCCGAACCTAAGAGGTGAGGTAGGCAATCTCTTTGCTGCGCCGTCGAATCTCCCTTTCAGCCAAATGAAACGTATCTTCACTTGGGATGGTCCACTAGAAGATGAGAGGGCAAGGTCCCGGTGGTGGTTTCTGCAAAAAATTTTGCTCCTTGACATAGTCAGGGTTTCTCCGCAATCCGTCTTGTGCTTCCTAGTGGCTCCCAGCAGAGGTTTATATTTCTGACCTCAGTATTCCACCTCAACGCCAATCTACTGGGGTAGATTGGCAGTGCACCGAATTGGTTTGATCTTTGCTAGAGGAGACTTCGTTACCTTGTTCATTGTGGTTCTCTCCTCTTCCCTATCGATCGTTCAAACTCATGGTTACCTTAGCCTTCCCACAGATAGCGCCAATTATAAGTGGGATTTTCGGGAAAGCCTGGCCGATCACTCAAGCCAACATCAATGAGTCCAAACTCTCTGCAAGAAAGAGAAGTTAGAATGGATCGACCCTTTTTGGGCCAATCACACTCCGATGATTAAGTAAGCAAGCTTAATCAAGAGTTGAATAGATGAAAGTTGTGTATACTTGGGCTTAATTGTCTATACCTTACTCTTGAGGGCTTCGGTATTTATAGTGTGCTCAATGTAATGTTTCGCCCTTGGCCCACCAGAAGGTCATCATGACCTGATGGGTAGACTTCATCATTTATTGCTGGCTGACTAAATACAGGTCCTGCCTTACCGTCGCTCAAAAATCCAGCTAATCGGACGTGCAGGTCGACGTTGTGTGGGGGGCTGTTGGGGCATTTAATGCGGGTTAACTCCGTATTTAATGCTCTAAGACCACTAGCTGTTTGGGTTTACCTTTCGCTGTTTTGGGCCTTGGTCAGTATCAGGTCGGCACACTGGGCCAGACTGTCCTTTAGTATTAATTTGGGCTGCCTTGTAGCCCAGCTTTAATGTGTATTGGTTGGGCCTAATCAGATGGGTTGGGCCACGCATATTTATCCCACAACTGCTTCGAAAGAAGTTTCAAGAGTTGAATCAAAGGTTACTATTATAGATGTTAGAGGCATACTTCAAGCGCTTTCGAGTCCTATTCTTCCAGTATTCTGTTGTTACATGTGAATCGATCATAGCACCGGCAACCAAAGGGAGGTGCTTAATATACTCCATTTGGAAGCAATGACCGGGCATTTCATGAATCCACCACAACACCTTTGGGAGAACACGGGGAACATTTTCCTTGAGAACAGCATCCAGCCACTTCCCAGCAACAGCAGTGATTAAAACAACCAAATCAGCTTTTAGAGCTGTATCTACAGCTTCTTGACCTTTTACAGACAAGACTTCCCAAAGCCATAATTAGAAAGTGGTTGGAAAAGTTACACAGCAGGATCAGTCAAATTCAAGAGAAAAAAATTGATCCATCATAAGCTGCATGAAAAGCCACACAGGTTAAAGTACAGTAGCCATACTACCATATAAGTGTCCTAAAATCAACTTGACTACTGCTAAAATTATCATATCACAGAACAAAAAGGCTGCTTCCAGGACCATAAGCGTCATAATAACAGATAAGAATGGGTATATATGCACTTGTTCTTAGACTTTGAGTTGCTGAAAGAGGCCGACCAACTAAAACCCACTTTATTTGCGTGAAACAGTTATTCTCAAACTTGAACCAGCATTTTCTTACTGGGCAATCCAAGCCGTTACCATAATCCAGGAAATATGACGAACCCATAACCAGACCACAACATAAACTAATCCACATGAATGATAGGACTCTAGCAAACCATCATAGGTTCCTATTATTTTGATGTCATAAAATGACATAACTTGGTATAATAAGAAAGCTATGGCACCCATCATGATTTTGTTCTTTTTCATAATACTCATAAAGATGCAACCAAATGATGGGGAGAAATTCAAAAATTCAAATCCCAATAATAGCCTATTCCATTTTGTATCCATCAGTTCGTCAAGTTAAATTTTAGTGGAAAACACCAAATAACAAAGTGCAAGCATCAGTCAGCATCATTTGATGTTTATCCCCAAAAAAAAAGTGGGCGTCGTTTGATGATTACAGTGGAAAATTCCACCAATCATAAGGATGTCACACCACAAAGAACATATGTGTATCTATATAATAAAACATAACTTTTTTTAAAAATATCCCTTTCACATTTGTATCCGACGATTAAGATTGAATTCAACAACCACTCTATGGCTCAGATCATGTTTGACTTCATCTTTTCCACGTTCAATTCCCACCCATATGTCAAAGTCTACTTTTCCAATGTCTTTATCTATCCTACACAATTCTATGAGATTCATTTTAATCCAATGGCTGTTATTTAATTTCGCTAGGCTTAAACGGCTGAGATCAATCTTCATCCCACAACTACATTCAACGTATCTCCCAAAACACTCACAATTGGTGGGTCCCACCTCCCGCTTCACTCACTCTCTCATTCCTCTCAAACCCCACTTTTTATTGGTTGGTAATGTTAAAGTGGGATGATGTAACAGAGCTGCAGGGAGAGAGTCCAGCTAAAGTGATTGAATAGTGCAGTCTGAATTTTCAAAATTTAAACATAAATTCATTATTTTCTCTCTCTTGTTACCTCTCCACCCAAACAATAGAACTTGAACAACTCCACCAACGCAGCCTCCTTCCTCTGCATTTCTAAATTCTAACCCTCACGCCAAGGTGGTGAAGCATGAACACATCCTGTCTCCATTTTCTTCCCCCTCTAACACACTAGAGAAGCTGAGGACACAAAGTGCAGACTCTCCATCTTCTACCTCTCACAATCCCTTCTTCTTCAACCGAAGCTCCTCTACCTCTCTCTCTCTCTCTCTCTCCAAAACAGTATTGTATGTTCTCAATCTATTTGGCCAATGTTTAGCTATTTGTGGAGAATTCAGCTATTAGAGTTTGATTGGTTGTATGATTGATTTTTTAATTAAAAGGCTCTCCATATTTTAATTTTTTTGTGATTGGTTGTATGGTTGATTTTTCGGTGATCATTGTTATTTTGTTATACATTTATCGTTTCCTTCATATTTTGGAATTTAGTTAGGAATCCATCTCCTCAGACAAAGTATTATTTTCCCCAAGTTTTAACTCGAAATAGTCATTTAAAGTTTTTTTCATATTTTTCCCCATTTTGCTTCTGTTTTCTTCATAGCCATCAAAGCTACAAATGCATCAAATTTTACCAAAAAGTAGAAGGCTCACTTTGAGATATTTTTCCTTTTTTTTTTCTTTTGTTGTTGTGCTGAACAAGAGGAAAAAAAAAGTGGCTCAGAATAAGGTTGCAACAGGGGAAAAAAAAGGTCTATTGCTCTACTTATCATCTAGATTTGTGCTGACATTCCGTATATATAAAACCTTTTTTTTTTAGATAGTTTGTTTCCATGCATAGTAGATGAACTATCATTCTTGAGTAGTCCCACCTAATTCTATCAAGGGTTGATATTCTTTACAGTGTAAGGTATCTTTTCTGCTTTCATAGGTGTATGTTTTTTCTCTGACATGCCTTTTACTAGGTATTCACCATTTCTGGGTTTTGAGATATGAATATTACAGTTTTCTTAATTTTGGTTGTATTTAGTCCCTAACGTTGTCACTCGCAATAGTTTGAATGGTACCTATTATATAAGTTCTTCAAATTTTGTGTTGCAATGAATTTCACATTGATTTAGAATTCAAAAAAGTCTTAGTTTAGTATTTGAACTTTAGGTATCTTCTTTATTTTTTGGGGTTCTGCAAAACGTTAAATTATTCTTGGAAGTTGGATGGTTGGGGAGTGAATTCTAAACAAAACTTGAGAATTAGCATAAATTGGCAATACCTCTTTCTTTTTTACAATTTTTTTGTTTTTGCCACTCTCTTTTTTTTAGTTGATGTTTAGAAAAATTGAACTTTTAATCACTCAAATCCACAAAGAAACTAAAAGGTCAATTAATAATCATGTCTTCCCCAAATAGATGAATTTAATGAAACTGTAAATTTCTAAATCTTTTTACTTAACCATTATTTTCCTAGAGTGTTTGTTTTAGTTTGAAATTTTAATTGTTGGGTCTTGATTGCTATGAAATAGGGTGATGAGTGACTATAAGATGGAGTTGATCAATGATGACAGCATGCAAGGTTTTGTGGAATGGACCCAAAGACGGTAGCAATATCTTCTTAAGAATCTCATATGTTTTTTGGTAACCTTTTAGTGAGTTATAGTTTCCTTTAATTGTTCTGTGTTTTTCTTACTAGCTCCTCCTTTATTGTATTCTGCGTTCATTATATCAATTAGCTGAGTTGAACTATTTGTATGTGCTTTGAAGTTGTAGATATGCCCCTAACTTAGATAAAAGATAATTTGAGCTTCGAGGGTTCACAATGGCATTGAGTTGTATGTTTTTTGCCATTTGTTTCTTTGTTTTCTTTCTTTTTTTTAGTTTATTTTTCAACTGTTATTTCATCACATCTAAATTTAGAATCACTTATAAATCTTCTTTGGCTTTAATCACAATGGCATTGAGTTACAAATCTTCTTTGGCTTTAAACACAGCGTCACCTGTTGATCAATTCAATTTTTCTCTGTTTTCATCCTAGCTCCCATGGTGATCCAAGCTTTAAGCTCCAACCTTCCAGCTCTGGGTGATCAGCCCTCTATAGGTAAGCATATATATATATATATATATATATATCTCTCTCTCTCTCTCTCTCTCTCTCTCTCTCTCTCTTCTTACCAAAATCCTGACCCTTCTTTACCACCGACCCAGTGACCACCACACAAAGCCACCACCGGTCACCACACTACACCCTTCTTCACCATCAACTCAGTCACCACCACCTAAAGCCACCACCGGTCGCACACCCACACCACTCCTTTACCCCAAACTCACACCACACCCACAAAGCCACCACACTGACCTAGTGCATACCCACACAACTCCTTCACCCCAAACCCTCACTACATCCACAAATCCAATATACACACCACCACCACTTCAAAGCAAGTTTATTCATTTAACCATTGAATTTATTCGCGTAAAAATATGGTAAACAATATTGAATATCTTAATTAAATTTATGAATTTGATTTATGATTTTATATAGTGCATTTTTTTCAATGCTTATTTGTTAAATAGTGATACCATTGTGTATCTTTAATGTGGGTGTTTGTTAGAAGAGATTACTCACTAAGAGTGGAGTAATTATTCAGGGTAACCATCACACTATGTTATCACGCTTAAGTTGTATAAAATTTTAAATTTGAAAACTCACCATACAGTTAGGATAATATTTATAATTTCTCAAAAAGTGTTGTCTTCTCTACACATGATATCATATGAACAAACTGTCACATCACATAAGCATAATGACAATGTGACGGTCACCCTTGATAATTTCTGCTAAGAGTGGGTTTGAATATCCTTATCTTGAACAAATTTTCTAGTTCTCATACCTAAAAAAAAAAGTGCCAAGAATGTATATTTCATGCTTATTGTAAATTTTGTTGGGCACAGGTTATCTCTTGGACGCACAAATCACAAATCTATTTCCGTTCTTCGCTTGCAAAAAACCAATAACAAAGCCCTGAGCAGCTATTCGAACTTGAACCCTTGGACGCACAAGTAGATTTTGTTTAGATTTTTCACCTCCATAATATATTTTGTTTAGATTTTTCAAGGTGTCAAAGTTGTTGGGAGTGCTGTTGGATTTTGGTAAAGTTGTCTTTAATGCCTTTTGGCTGGGTCATTAAAATAAAATTTTGAACACTGATACCTCTGTTTCTTTCAACGGTAGCTTTGGTGTCTTTTGATTTGATTCATAAAACAGCTTGAATGTTTGAATGATATGGAACCTTGGAATGAATGCTCCTATATTTACATCTCTCAAGTTTCATTGAGTTATTTAGTTGTTGCAAGTTATTTTAAAGTACTTCATGAATTTATTTTTATTTAGTTGTTTTTTTATAATATAATAAGGAATTTTGATTCTAAGTCAATTAGTTAATTTTGATCTATACACGTAGGTTATGATTTTATGGGGAGTGTTATAGGCACGAGTCATAACTCAATGAATGGTCAATGAACTTCTCAATTTCGTTTTCCTTTTCCTTTTGTCTGGTGTGATTTTCATAATTTTCATTCAATGTATAGTTGATGAATATAATGATTTTACCCAGTCAGGGTGCTACCTTCAAAAACTGCATATGAAAATCATGTTGCACCAAAATTCATTGCCTTTTACTTAAAACTCTACATCTTTATTTGTTTATTTGTTCAATTGAGATCCTTTAATTTAGTGTTGCGGAGACCTTCTCATTATCAATATGAATATCTAGATACTCTCATACCGGTCACATATCTGGTTGGCAACTTTTTCATGGTTTGAGTAAATGGTCTTTTAGTTTGGAATTTGCCGGTTCTTTGTTCTACCTAATATAAGATGTTAGTAAGTGCCGTAGGCAATGCTCATTTGTTATGAATCATCGAACCCTCTTGAGCTCGGTTCATTTGGTCTTCCTTTCCTTTTCTGTCGGCTTTTCACTGTTGTTTTTTTGCCCCCCGATATGTTGTGATATGGTGGAGCTAAATGTTAGTTATTTTTGTTCAAACTATCTAACTAAGTAATTTTAGGTTAACGCAGAACCAACCAGTATCAATCTGTAATAATGGATAAAATCAATATTTTCGATCATGTGAGTGGGAATTTTTTTTTTTAAATATACTCCTACCTTATAGCAGTTCAACTACTTATAATGCCTACTTTTTAATTACTGATTATATATTGCTCTAATTACAGCTGGATGTAGACTTAAATGAAACAGTAAGACGAGCTTCTTTTACTCAAATTTTCATTTAATCTACATTTTCTTTATGTATTTATTTTTTTCTTTTCAAATGCCTTTGTATGTAGGTACAGTTTCTTCGTGAAAAATATAGGTATTGTGATCCACGATGAGCAAGACTTCAATACTATTTGCATTCGTGAGGTAAGCCTACCATTCAAATCTATAGGCTTACAAAATTGTGTAAAATTCGTTTAACATAAGATGCTTCTATTTTTTCTTTAAACTATATCATATGTTGATGATGGTATTGTTTTGGCAAACATAGGGGTGGGTTACTATGCCTGGATAGTTTTTCTTTCATTACGTAACTCTTTATTTTAGCTAAAGTACAATGAAGTAGCAAATTATAAAGATTGAACAGTTTATAACTCTTTGCATCTGTTACTTTAGCTAAAGTACAATGGTTTGCATTTGGATGCATTTATTTTTTTTCATCTTTGGTATCTTCATTTATTCTATGTTAAACACCTTATTATATAGTTTTCTTGTTTTACATATTTTTTTAAGGCAAAGTCAAAGGCAATGGTGATATCTTAGGGAAAAGAAAAGGCAAGCTCTACTTCCAAGGGAAAAGAAAATGCACATCAAGTGGTATAGTTCTTTAAGTATTATTATTATTTGAGTGTTTCAATGGGTTCAGTTGTTTAATGTAAAGTTTGTGAAGACACTCGCCACAAAATGTGTTTCAGTGTACTAGGGATAAACTCGTGCCTACGGCACTCCTCACAAAATCTAAACCTGGTAATGTATCCCATATAAGTTTAGAATTTGATTAGCATGAACCCCATAAACCAAGTTAAAGAAAGATAAGCAACTAACATATGTTATCCAATTTAGCAAATTGAATACGTATGAAGCTAAATTCAATATTTTTTTGTTTTCTTAGTAATTTCTATTGTTAGAATGACAAACAACTAGAAGTAAGAAAGATGGCTTCGGCCTTGGATCTATTAGTTTATGGTTATGGTGTGAGATAGACGAGGAGGGAGAGAGCTAGAAGGTGGTCGGCCATGGTAGGTTGTGAGAAATGACGATCAGAACTGAGAGATGATGGCTTTGGAAAAAGAGGGAGAGGAGATGTATTTTGCGAGTGGTGACTAGTCATTAGCGTCTCTTTTAGTATGTAGATTAGCCTTTACAGTGAAACCAATGTCTCTATGTTGGGAAATGGAAAAAGTATGACAAAGTCATTTTTTAGCAAAACTTATGGGTGAAAAGAAGTGTTGAATGGCTGATTTGGGCCGTTCAATTAAATTTAAAATAAATCTCACCCATTGAATGCAATCCAAAACTGAGTTTGAGAGTTGGATACAAATATGAGGAAAATATTTTTAAAAAAAGTAGTGTTTTATTATATAGATTAGACAATTTCTTGCTCATAAAAAAAATAAGAGAAAAACATATAAATGATACAATTCATGTATGTAACTAATGATATATTACTTACATTTTAATCACCAAATCATAATGTTATATCCAAAGCTGTAATGGCCCAACGCGCACGGCAAGAACGAGAAAAAAATAGAAAGATATATTTTGCACATCAATTGGGACAACACTTGCACCGAGAAAGGGAGAGCTTGAAACGAGATAGATCTGTACAATCAGTTGGGACATCAGTTGGTTGTATTCCTTCTTTGACACCAAGTCATCGCGACCATGCTTGCATGGAAAAAGGATCGAATATAGTTGACGTCATTCAATCTGTAACAAAACAAACTATAATTGCACATCCTTCCACAAGTTTGTTGTTTATGCCAAGCATATCTTCAGTTTCACAAAGAAATGGGTAAATGAATATGTTTGTTTATTAGAACAAATACTCTTATTTTCTAATATCTTATTATACATAAACATGAATTTATGTATGATTAATTATTGTAGGCCTCCTCCTACAAGCAGATTCACTTTAGACGATTCGTATAGCGAAGATGAATTAGAAGATATGCCTACAAGTACAAGGGCTCATCCGTGGTTAAACATAGATCTTGGTCAACATTTTCTCAGCAAAATGGATATATTATGTCCTCATTGTTCGGCCTTACATTGGATGAATGAGAAGTTAACAAAATCTTCTGAAAGATGTCCCCTTTTTGGTACTTGTTGCCTCTAAGGAAAGATTAAGCTACCTGGGCTTATTACACCCTCTCCAGTACTTCAAGCATTGTATGATGAGGATAATGATCAATCAAAATCGTTTCAACAGTATACTCGAATATACAATGCAGCCAATGCTTTTACAAGCCTTGGTGCTATATTGGATCCTAGAGTACTTAGTGGAAGGGGCCTTACATCATTCACTATCCATAAGGAATTGCGTCATCGAACAGGATCGCTAATACCACAGCCAAGTTAGGATGGTTCTTATGCTTAACTTTGTATTTTTTACCTTGATTCAGCTTTAGAAGTTCGAAATCGTAGAAACCCTAATTTAAGAAGGGATGTTCTTGAAACAATTCAAAATACTTTGTTGGAAGTCAATGGATTCGTGGATAAATATCATCAGGCTCATGCAATCTTAAATCAGTTAGCCTTGCGAGGACAAAATTTACCTACTCATCTTCATTACAGTTCAGCTACAGATCGACGACAGTATAATCTACCAACAACAGATGAGATTGCTATAGTGATCCCAGGTGATGGAACTGAGGTTAGTAGGATAAGAGACATTATCTTGCACTTGGGAGGAAATAACGAGCTAATACAAATCAATGAATGTCACCCAGCTTATTTACCATTACATTATGTTCTATTATTCCCATGTAGTGAGCTTGGATGGGAACCTGGTCTTAAATAGTGGGTTGTTCTACATGATCGACCTTCTATTGATCGACTTACTCAGTTGCAGTATTATAGTTATCGTTTGTTTGAACGACCCATTGAGTATTCAACCATTTTGAGATCGAGTAAACTTTTTCAGGAGTTTCTGGTAGATGCTTGGGCTGCCACTGAGCAAAACCAATTGACATACTATAAGCGTAATTAAGGAAAACTCCGTGTTGAACTTTACCATGATTTTCTAGATACCGGTCTAGGTGAGCTGGCCCTAACCAAATTGGTCAAAGATTTATTTTACCTTCTTCATTTACTGGTAGCCCTAGACATATGTTTGAAATATTTCAAGATTCAATGGCTATCACGCGTTATAACCAACACCCAGATATATTTCTCACCATGACTGCAAAACCCAATTGGCTAGAAATTACTTCAGCTTTATTGTCACATCATAAACCTGTTGATCGTCCTGATTTAATTGCCCGCGTTTTTTAGATGAAGAGAAAATGTTTGATGAAGGAGATAGAAACAATTAAGATGTTTGGTAATAAAGTTACACATGTTTTTACTATCAAATTTCAAAAGCGAGGCTTATCACATAAGCATGCACTTCTGTTTCTTGATGGCCCTGATAAAGTTTGTACATGTGCTCAGGTAGATAAAGTAGTCTATGTAGAATTTTCAGATCCAAAAGATGATCTTATACTTTTTGAAAATGTCAAGTGTTGTATGGTACACGGACCATATGGTGCTCGAAATCCACAAGCACTGTGTATGAAAAATGGTAAATACACTAAAGATACCCCCTACCATTTGCGGAAGCAACAACTGTGAACCAAGATGGTTATCCCATTTATCGTCGTCGCAATAATGGTCGAGTATACGTTGTCAGGGGGCAAGAAGTTGATAACAGAGATATTATACCATACAATGCATCTCTTTCTAAACGGTTCAACTGTCATATAAATGTAGACGTTTGTGTAGGATTGTGATGTGTCAAATATATTCATAAATACATTTATAAGGGTTATGATCATACAACAATGGTGTTGGGAATGATAAATGAGATCCAACAATATCTTGACTCGAGGTACATTGGACTGCCAGAAGCTGCTTGGCGAATATTTGGCCATCCCATGCATAAAGAAATGCATACAGTTGTGTGCTTGGCACTTCATTTACCTGGAATGCATCGTGTTGTTTTTAATCCTGCCGAATCACTGGACACTATCATTTCTAGAGCTGGCCAACAAATGTCGACTTTAACTGGTTTCTTTGCATGTTGTTCATCCAATGAAGCTACACGTGCATTCACTTACCCAGAATTCCCATAACATTTTGTTTAGAACAAGTCAACTAAGATGTGAACACCAAGAAAAAGAGGGTATGTAATTGGTAAAATGTACTTTGCTAGCCCTAATTGTGGGGAGAGATTTTATCTGCGTTTGCTATTAACTGTTGTCAAAAAACCACAATTATTTGAATCTTTACGTACGATGAACAATATATTACTTGACACATTTAAGTCTGCATGCGTTGCTAGAGGACTCTTGGAAGATGATAGAGAATGGGTACAGTGCCTTGAAGAGGCTACAATTATGAAAACTGGACACCAATTAAGGAGATTGTTTAGTATTATTCTCACGCAATGCTCTCCGCTACAACCATATGCTTATGGAAACAATTCTGGATGCATATATATGATGATGTGGCACAAAAGATTCGTACTTTATTTGCCATTTCAAACCCAACTAAGGCTCAAGTTGAAGATTATGGTTTGTGTTTTCTAAACAAACTTTTACAAGAATCAGGCAAAAGTTTAATTGACTTCCCACCTATGCCACAACCAACCAAAAATTGGAGTGCAATATTTGGTAGGAGGTCGCACTGCACATTCAAAATTTTGCATTCCATTAGATGTGCTGGAAAATTCAGTTTGTGGGTTTAGCAAACAATCGTTGAAGGCAGAGTTGTTTAGGAAAACAAAGCTCATAATTTGGAATGAAGTTCCTATGCAGCATAGACATTGTATTGAAGTTGTTGATCACACACTTCGAGATATTTGTGATAGTGAAAAGCCATTTGGGGGTATCACAGCTATATTGGGTGGAGACTTTTGACGAATCCTACTAGTAGTACCTAAAGGAGTCCGTAAGCAAATTATTAATGCATCGTTGAGGCGTTCTTTTCTATGGAAGGATATATATGTTTTGACTTTGGATTTGAACATGCGTTTAAATTCAGCAAATCTTGAAAATTCAAATTTTGCCAAATTTTTAATAGAGGTAATATTTCTTCAACTCTTTCTTTGTTCATTTGTTTTTAATTGATAGGATTCTTTTATATCCCATATTTTTTTAGTAATTCTATTTTTTATGTTTTAGATTGGGATAAATCATCAAGAAGTTGTACAACTTCCATCAACAATATGTAAATACCTAGATTTAAAGGAATTGCTCTCTACAGTTTATCCATGTCTGGATGTGGCGAGTACAACGACCCCAAATTTTTTAACTGATCACATAATTCTTTCTGTGCAAAATGACGATGTTCATGCTATCAACCTTTCTACATTGAATATTTTCCCAGGAGACACATATACTTATTTAGTTGCTGATAAAATGTCTGAAGGTGATGCAATCGATTCTACAATTACAAATCGATATCCTAACGAGTATTTAAACTCATTGGATCCTCCTGAGATGCCACCTTTTAAGTTAGAGTTGAAAGTGGGTTGTCCAATAATGTTGTTAAAGAACATTGCACCAAAAAAGGGTCTTTGCAATGGCATAAGATTGATGGTTGTTAAATGCGCCACCTTTATAATTAAAGCTCAAATCTTAAGTGGAGATAAGGTTGGCAATTTAGCTTTCATTCCTAGAATATCCTTGACACCGTCGTCTGCAGAACTGCTGTTTAGAATGACAAGACGTCAATTTCCAGTTCGATTAGCATATGCCCTAACCATTAATATCTATGAAATTTATAGGGGTTGATTTGGGTATACCAATGTTTAGTCATGGGCAATTATATGTGGCACTATCTAGATGCACATCATTTGATCGCATATGTGTTCCCCTCCCACGAGATGGATCAATTAACACAATAAACATTGTTTATCCTGAAGTTTTAATATAGTGTTCCAGTTTTTTCACCCCACTGTTATATAATTGGTATAATCTCTTTATTGTTGTATTTCAATTTATGATATAAATGTGTAATATAAATTAACTTTATAGTCCAAATGGACTTTTGCAGGACTGGGATGACAAATCTAGAGAGCTTAAAAGAATCAACACGACTAGATTGCTTCGACGGCGATGTAAGAATAAGGTAACTTCATATCTACACTGTAGAGAGCTGATATATTTGGTACTAATTTTTGCATTTGCATATGCATAAATAACTAGGTTATCGTACATGCTTCTTATTGGCCAAAGTAAGAAGAAATTGTTAACTGGACATTTTGGAAAGTGATGACAAAACCATGGCTATAGGCGTCTAGGGGCTTCAAGCTTGAATGCACATTATTAGTCATTTTTGGTAAAGCAGACACATTTTGTAAGGCATACTAGCTATTACTCACTTTTTGTTAGTCATTTTTTTGGTAAAGTAGACACATTTTGTGAGTCATACAAGCTATCACTCACTTTTTCTATTGCATTTTGTAAGTATTATGTATATTTGAAGATATCTATGATAAATCTTTTCTATGGAGTCTTCACATTTGTCTTCATTTCCATTTTCATTTCCTATGGTCAACTTACATTTTCTCCTGTAATAACATCCCTTCACCCCTTAATTTTTCTTCATTATATTTTTCTAAAATTTGTGTCTCACCTGTTTATCAATCATTTCACAGCCATAAAGGTTAGTTTTTACACCTTTTTTCTTTTTTGTTCCAGGTTTGTACCTTTATGCATCTCAGTTATTCTCTGTGTCTCATCTGTTTATTAAACATCTCATATCCATAAAGGTTTTTTTTTTTTTCTTTCCATTATTTTTGTTTCAGTCTCCTTTTCTTTGCTTTATGTATATCAGTTGGTATTAAGTGCAATTTGATTTTAACAACTTTAAGTAGAAAATTAAAGACAAAAAATCTACTATGACCATGGGATTAAAAGCAATATCAATTAAAAGTTTTAACAATTTGTAGTTAAAAGACATTGTCCAAGATTGAAATCTGTTTGTCAAAATCAAAAGCAATATTTTGTTAATTTGGTTTTCGTGTGATCATGCAAGCTTCTTTTAGTTTCTCAACCAAATGCTTTCCATTCAGATTTTATCATAAAACCACATAACGATATTCATACTTAAGAAAGAGAAGATTTTCACCCTTGTGCTAGCAATATAGAGTCATAAACCACAAGAAACAGTCCTATGTGCATATCAGCAATTCTGCTACCAGTGATTCAGAGAATGAAGACACAAAACACCAAACCCAACATAATTAGTAGTGCAGGGACGCTAAAAGCACAGTTATGTATGACCTTTACTCCTTGGTCTGACATCTTATGTTCCAAACTATACGCGGCCTCATCAATTTCTGAAGACTTCTGCATCGTAATCCAATGAACTTTAGCATCAACACCTCTCAACAGAAATGCTAGCTCCATCAGCAACAATGGTCCAACTAAAAAAAATTTTAGTTAAACAAATCATTAACAAAAAAATTGACCCACAAAAGATAGAAAAATGACCCATGCATTGTTTCTAAAATAAAAAGGAAGAAAATTGTTTAAAGATAGTAGCTTTCAGATCTTATATCGAGCAAGGGAGGGGGAGTGAAGAAGTGAGGGAACAAAAATTGGCTTCATTAATTGACAAGTACATATTACATTCATATCCAATATTAAAATTGAACTAGGGGAATATCTTGTCTGAGTCTTAAAAATATGCTCAGTACTGGTTGGTATGCATTTTCCAAAATACTCCATTGCTTTTGACAACTACAATTTGGAACAATTTATGCTACAAACACAGATATTCTTCCCCTGAATAGAAATCCCCACCGATTATAAGGCAGGTCAATCTCCACCACTAATTTACATGATTTTGTTGTATCCACCGCAAACATTTTTGTCGCATCATAAAGTGAATGGAGCAAATTAACTGGCGGAAGTACCAATTCCCTGATTATATAAATGGAAAGTAAAAGGAGTATAAAAAATGTTGGCACTCCTCAGATAACCACTCAATAATTTTATGCAAAGAAGTGAATGGTTGGTCATTCAAATACAACAATGTAACACAATTGAGAGAACCCTTCCATGTATGAGAATATATTCAATCTACTTAACTTACATTCATTGGAGCAATTGTACATTCTCACAAGCACTTAATAATTTGGGTGAATAACAAGTGAAGCTTGAATTAAATTAAAAAAATAAAATTTATTAAACATCCTCTACTAAAACATATTGATATTTCTAATGTTTGCATTTTAATAATTTAGTGAGAGAGAGCTTGCATAGGAAAAAAAAAAAGAAATCTAAGTGATTAACTAGTACTAAGTTTTTTCGATATTTGTGTGTATCAAATTTTGTTATATTGTATTTTTCTCTAAATTCTCTAAAGTTGCAACAAATAAATATTATTGATATATTAGAACACCTCATGTTACAATATAATAGGAATGTCTATAGAAATTTTGTACCACCTAGCCGTTGAACTTTTTTTTCATGGCTAGTTGAACTTTTTTTTCATTTCATGGAGAGAGCTCAGGAAAAGAAATGTTTACATGGAATTTAGATAATAAAACTATATATTTATAGATATTTAGCCAGATTCGTGGTTGTGTGGTGTGTGACTTTCAAACAACTAAGTTGTTGAATGTATATATATATACATGTATAACATCAGTCATGAGTGTCCAATAATCATCAGTTGATACTAGCCACTTTAACAGAAAAATAACTTTAATACTCACCAACTACTAAAATGACTAGTATTAACAAGTTAATGTTGGACACCAGCAATTGATACTTGCATTTTTCATACATATGTTTACTCTCTACTATTAATCTGAGGATTATCAATCCCAAGCCTCTTAGTCTTAGGACTCTTTGTCTAATCGAAAAATTAAATAATTTCTTACACTGTGTTTGGAACAAAAATTTAGTTATGAAAAATAAATAAATAAATAAAATAAAATTTTTTCATTTTGTTTTATTTTTTTCACATATTTATTTATTTATTTATTATTTTTTTAATAAATTTAAATTTCAAACACAGCAGTATTAAAGTTTTGGATAGGGGTTGACCCGCACTAAATAAGCCGACCCGTTTATCTCCTTGATTCTGATATGTGAACTGAGGTCACGTGAAATACCCGTGCCAAACTTCACAACCTGGAACGTTTTCTCGCGGACCCGTTGCGGCGAAGGCAGGTTCAAATTTTCAGGTAGTCTTCTTGCTCTTTCGACGTCGTTGCCGTTTACTTCACTAATAAATCTAAGTCATACAGGTTCAAAAATTCATCATCAACGGGAAGGTTCCAACATTTTAATTTAACATATTCAGGCATTGTGTTGCATACGATGAAGAGACTCCGTTGAAACAAGCGAGAAATAGCGAACTATATTGTTCTATTTTTTGCCCCTTATTTTTCTTGATTCTAAAGTAAATCTTTCCAACAACCCAATACAGAGGGTAATGATTTTATTCTTTTGAAGCCATACTGTGGATTTGATGGATCACTTATACTGGTTTATTTGAGAAAAACTCTGAAATAGAGTCAGATTTCTGCACGTTCTGATGACCGTTATTTTTTCATATCTTCCAAATAAAAATATAAACATGTATTATTTATACGCCGGTATTCCAATTGTTTTTGAATTGAGGTGGTCTCAAGCTGTGTAATAGTGATCAGAAGAATTTAAGTTTCACAAAATTTTGTGTCCTGTTATTTTCTCTTCAGGTTGCTTATATGCTGGCATTCCCCTTCGGATTCATTGTCTAATCCTGCATTTTATTTTTCTCTTTCTTTCTGTGTATTTTTGTTTGCTTTTCTTTTCATTTTTTTGTTCGCTTCATGTTTTTTGTTGTTGTTATTATATTTAGCTATCCGAATGATTTGTTGAGTATAAATCTGTAGTATACAATGTTTGATTTCAAGCTTTATTTGCTCATCTTTCCATGCAAACTCGATCACTCAGTAAGTTGTGATCTTGCACAATATACAACATTCTCTTTCTCCTAGCATAAGGTCATTATATAAGACTGTTTGTGTATAGCTCATGTAACCTTTTCGGCAGGACATTCTTCAGCATCTGAAAAGATGAGGAGCACGAGAAACCCATTAGAAGCACATTCATTACACTGTTTGTTTTTAACTTCAGCCACAGGTGAGGATGCCTTGATTAATTTAGCATTGTGCTACAGTAATACTTTTTTGGAAGTCTCCATCATAATTTTTTTTCTAAGTATAAAAGTGGATCTGATCCTTATTTATGATGTTGGTTCTGCATTTTTGTCAGCTGTTTTGCTCCAGGCACTTGGAGCTGCTTCATTTGTCGTTCCAAGTTCCAACTGCTATGCTCTTGACAATTCCAGCCACATTTATGATTTTGTATCCTATGCAGTGTAATAGGTTTGCAGCTCCACTAGAAAAATCTATTGTTCTTTGTTATGACATGTACATACGGGCAGGCATACACTAGTAAAGAAGAGGTGGATATTCGTATGTGTGCCTTACATTGGAAATCTCCTAAATTTATCACTTGTCATCCAATATTTGATCTACTGAAAATTTTAAATGTTAAAATTTCCATATTTAGGATCAAGAGAACTTTAAGGACATGATGTAATGTGCTATAATTAGATGGGTTCTGTAGGGAATTTCGTAGTTTTTGTTGGACGTGTTGTATGGTCAGTCATACTAACAAATGATTTCATTTATGCTGCTTCCACATACTCCTTAGTGGTGGCATGCCACCTGGTGGATGCTTGAGTTTCAAATTTGGCTCATGGAAGCATAGAAAAGAAAATAAATTGATTAAACTTGTTCGAGGAAAGAAGTCTTATTTAAGCCCTTCTCTTTCTTTCTTATTTCCAGGAGCCAAACGGAACCTAATGTCTTACTTTTACCGAGTGTCATTAATACTTCGTATGAATATTGGAAATGATTATTGAAATTGTTTTCCCTTAACTTGCTGCTTAGGGTAGCTGGATTGAACATCGGTTTGAGGACGATGGGAAGGTAATGTTTCAAATGATCATACATCATGATTATCTAAATGTGAAATGAAATGCAGTGTGTTTTGGTCGTTGGTAATAATTTTCAAAGCTCATATATTTCGTGCCTTTTGTTTTTTAGTTCAGGATTCTGACTTGGTAGTTCAGTGTAATGTGTTTATTTATAACTCTACTATTTTTTTTTTTTTTTTGGGGGGGCGGGGTGCTTTAAATAAGCTCAGTGGATGAATTGTATTTGAAATGTAGTCTTATGCTGTTACCTTCCAATAACAGTTTCCAGTAAAACTTTTGAACTGTTCGGAGTAAATTATCTCTTTAAAATGAGACCTGCCTCCACCCCTCTCTTTAAAGCAAACCACCCTTGTTTAGGGAACTTATAGTCAATATATAGAGCAAGAATGACATATATGTAATGGGAGTGGTGATATTTATCAAAAAAATATACATCAATGGGAGTGGTATTACCGCAAAAGCTTATTTTGTTGTTTGCAGAACTATTTAAAGTATATGATTGTTCAATACCACCTAAATTTCTACATGAATTACTTTCATATCATCTCCTTATTTTGAACATTTGCTCTATTGCTGACTGCATCAACTGCTTACATGATTGAGTTTTCACATTGCAACTTAAATGCCATTCTTTCTTTAAGTAGCCAATTGTGGTTTTATTGGGGAACTTTGAGTCACTCTTAGAATCTTGCTTCAAGGCTATGGTAGAAAAGAGTAATTTAAAGTTTGTTTCTCCAAACAAATGAGTCATCTTTTGAGACGGAATATAACAGAAAGACCACGTGGGTCTTAGTGTCCCATACAAGTATGTGGATACAACATGCAACAGGGTGAATTGCAACATTGGTGTTGGCGCTCAAAACAGGGTATATTCTGTGCATTTAGTGTGGGAAGGAATAGGAGTTTCCCTACTGTGGTCAGTCATTATCCAATGCCAGTAAGCAGATAAAAATGTTTAAATATTGAAGCAGCTTCATGTTGAACTTATAATTCAACCATAGAACAAAATTGAAGCAGCTTGATTTCTTTTAATATTCACATGGTCAGAATAAACGTGTTAGAAGTAAGTTGTTTGATGTACTTGTGGTCTGTACCACTTATTGTAGCTTATTTTGAATTAGTACGATGCTACTTAAACTATGCAATGTTTTCCAACTCAATGCTGGAATATGCAGTTGTATGCTTTGGATTTGTTAGTAATTTTTACATTATGCTTGTTCATGGCCATGCAGTCTAGGCATGAGTGGTACAGATGAGAGCAATTGGTCTCTAACTCATTCATGTTACTTGTCCTCTTGGTGACTTATGTTTGTTCTGTCTTCTGGTACTTGCACACACTTTTTTGGAGCAGATTGATTGTTTTCTCAATGCTATTTTGTTGTGGAGGGTTTGTTTACAAGACACGAGTGCAATGCATGCCTAGCCCTAGTGATTACTATTTTTTTTTTTTTGCTTGTCCAATAATCCTTGTGCCAAATTATTGTTATTAATATATTTTGGTCCTCTAATAAGTTCTATTTGATTTCATTATAGAGACATTAACTCCATTAGACAGGTGCAGGAATTTTTATTCTCCAATTCCAGTTATGATTTGGTAGTTCAATTGATTGCTTGTCATCGATATACAACTGTCAAATGAGCTCTTACCCTTGGTACAAGTATGATGAGGTTTGGTAGAGTCTTATGTTCCAGTTTTCTGATGTTAGTTCTCATATTAAAAAAAAAAAAAAAAGAGAACAAAGATGATCAAAGAGACTTAATATTTACTCACTGATTGTTTTGGCTCTTTTTAGTACCCGATTTCCAGTTTTGACTTTGTGTAGTTCATTCCTTTTATCACCTACTGAGCAGACTCTCTAACATTTTTCTGTGTTTTGGGATAACAAAACATAGGTGAGCGGAGGAGGGCTCGGTCATTCCAGACCAGAAGACATTAATAGTCCCTTTGTCCATCATACCTCTTGGGAACGGCAGCCTGTCGGTGCTCAAGGAACGAGGAGAACAAGTTAAAGAAAATATGGTTTAGTTTGAACCTGTGGCATTTTGCGGATCTTCACCTTTCCCAATTCTGTTACTTAGATGTTTCAATTCTGAGACGGCAACTATATGAGAGTGCAGTTCTCCTTTGGAGAGCAGAGGCATTCGAATGGTCCTCCTTCCATATAGAAGTTTTGGGTTTAGTATTGTTTATTTTTGTGTCAGTGCAAGCAGATAAATGCTTTCTCTGGCTGGGGTACAACCCGTTTTGTACATTGGAAGATGAAAATACTTGATGTGCAAGTTGCCCAACAGATAGAAATGCAGTAGTCCATACCATTGAGGAATATAAATCACATACCCCTTTTGCTTGTTGTCTTTAGAATTGTTTTAGATGAACATAAAAAATAAAAATAAAAAATTCTGGATGAAAACAAGAAAGATCCAGTGGAAGTTACAGGAGGGTTTTATTTGGCCTCTAAAAACTTAGCAAGAAAATCCAGCGGACAGTGACATGCATGCGCCTGTTTTCTGTAAGTTCTTCCCTCAAAACCATGCCTGATTCAAGGTTATTTATCTGTTTCAACCTTCAAAAAAGCTTCAACGCCAATGTTTAGGCTGACATTATAATGGTTTTGCAGGACTCACAAAGTATTCGAACAGAAATCAAATCTAGGAGCCCCCAAGTTTTAGGTTCTTCCTCCAGAAGGCACTCCAATGATTTGCTCGTCTGGCTTTTTAAGTTATTAAGTATGGTACCCCCTATTCCTAAATGCTCTTGACTTCTTAGTCCTTAGAACATTGATTTGCATATGAGATGGCCTCCAAAATTAGCATGCTTGATGCTAATGAAAGCAAGCAAAATTGGCTAGGAAAATAAGTACAATGGATCTGTAAAATGATAAATTTCATAACTGTAGGGCCTCCAAACTGAAAAAAAAAAAAGACTGGAATTATTCCATCTCAATGGTGATATGGGTCCTCATGAAAATCTGCATCATATATGCAAGGATTGAAGACTTTAAAGCTATTTTTCTCCTTAAGGTCATGTTATCTCACAGAGAGAGAGAGAGAGAGAGAGAGAGAGAGAGAGAGAGAGAGTTGAGTTTTTTGAATTTAGGCCACTGAACTGCAATCAATATCCGGAGCTGTTTAAAATTGAGAAACTGAGCATGCTAAATGAGATTATTATTTAAAGTTGATTCTCACTTTAATTTTGGGTAGGCTTTGTTGGGCTCAAGAGGTGATGGGTCCTGATATACTATTTTTGACATTGACATGTTTATTAATATCCATGGGAACCGCTGATTAATGCTTCCCATATTAAAAATGGATTGAAGCCAAGCTCAGTCTGATAATAGTATTCCAATTGCAGCCTGTACTGTCAGCATAACTCATTCAAAAGATGATGGATGACGAGCCAATCAGATTGTGCCTAGTATACCCTGCTATATGTAAGTTCTTATATTATTATTCTTTCATTGCATGAGGCCTGAAGATTCTCATTTATGTTTTTGGACAAATTAGAGGAGCAGTTCTCCAACCCTACCTATACTTATAGATATGTATATATATACGATTATTCAGATTAACCTGATATTCGCATATACTTTATAGGTTACCTTTCTCTGCTCCCCACACTCCCCGTAAAAATTAATACAGACAAACACTAGCTGGATAGGGGGGTCAAAGCCATAGACCCAATTCCATGTAGTGCACTAAACATTTAATGGAACTCTTGAATCCCCAGTGAAATTACCAATGCTAATATTAAAATCCCATGACACATGTTGGATCCAGAGTCAATTTGTGGAAGGAGAGAGAAGCAAAAAGATACGGAAAGAAAAATGAACTGGAATAAGCTTTTTTTTTTTGTTGGATTTAGAAAATGTGAAGAAAATTAATAGGTATTTGTTAAAAAAATTATTCTTTTGTTCGAGTATTCTTATGAAGAATGAATGTGTATAAATAAGTTCATTGAAATGTATATGAATAATTTCATTTTTAATTCATTTTTCTCTCTCTTTTTCTTGACAAGTTCAAAATTCAAACATGTCAGAAACTGGACAGCTAACAAGTGGGGCTTCAAAAAATTCAAAAGGATAGCAAGTGGGGCTTCATGTGTTGTTTTTTAGCTAGCTAGCTAGCTTTGTGATAGATATAGATTTCCATATTCACACTTTACAGATACTTATTGCCTGTTTGGAACATGAGAAAGAGATAATTTTTCTTCCTTCCTTTGATTTTTAGTTTGAGAGGAAAGGGAAAGAAAATCCAAAGAAAGAAATTAATTCCAATAACTCTCTCTCGCTCTTCTTTTTCCTTTCTCAAGTTCCAAATAGGCGATTACAAAATCTTATTTAATCGGAAATGTGAATCAATGACTCTCAGATCATCTAGTTTTGGTCAACGGAGCAGGTGCTTCTACTCCCACAGACTCACATGCATGTCCTCACCTCATGACTTAATCAAAACAAAACATACTCTGCTTTACTGACTACAACCATTTTTTTTTTTTTTTTTGTAGGAGAAGGTAACTCCAAACAACTCCTCAAAAAAAGAAGTTTGGGGAAGACTTACACTGTAAGTCTGAAGTCTCTTAACTATTGTTTCAATATTATGCAACTAGAGTACCAAATATGCCCTTCATGCTTATGCTATCAGATCCATGAATTAACAGTTAGTGGGCCATGAATGATTAAATCGTTATCAAGAAGGCCACAATCAACCTATCCAGGCAGATCGATATGATTGCTTATAGTTCTGGTTAAGGGACATTAGTAGTCCTTGGTTGGATTCATTGCTAACATGCCATCCATGGTTTAAAACAGTAAAAAGAAAGGGACTTGTCAAGATTAAGAGCTTAATAAGATTGAATTCTACTTAACCCTATGTATAAGTCTGTGTGTGTATGTATATATATATATATATAGAGAGAGAGAGAGAGAGAGAGGCCATAATAATTGTTTATTGGGGTCCTAATCAGACCAAGAAGATTGTAATTGACCAATATGAACAGAGATGTGATTGTTCATTGTTCTGATTCGACTCTAGAGCATTAGCATTATCATTTGCATGGTTTCATGTTAAAAAAGATCCAATTTAATAACAACACAATCCAATTTTAACGGAAAAAATGGGACTTTACAAGATTTAAGGGCTCTATGATCAGCTTTTCCTTTTTTCTTTTTTTATCGGTGAGTAGAATCTACTTTCCGTTAGCAAAGAAAAGAAGAGGAAAAAAAAACAAAAAAATAAAAAAGAGCAAAATGGCCCTAGTAAGATGGGGCGTCTAAATCAGCAATACTATAAGAAATTTTAGCGAATTTTGGTAATTATATTTTCTATTTTAAGGGCACATTAGTCATGCTAAACAAAAAAAGTTTGCTTCTCAAGTTGATATCATGGAAACCTACTTACATAAAATGAAACCTCTACCAACTCCATTGCTCCATTACCTCTCTCTCTCTCTCTCTCTCTCTCTCTCTATTACAATATGAAGTCTACTCTATAAATACACATTACCCATCTAAGCTTTCTATCATAACTTCCATTCACATATCAAGTCTTCCTTGAGGTCTTGGAGTCCACAAGAAGCTTGAAAAACAAACAGAGGGCTACAATGGCTCAATCCATGAGCTTTCTCATTGTTGTGACCATCCTTGTCTTTGCTCCACTTTGCTTTGCTCTCAAGAGCAATGGTGGTTACCTCTACCCACAGTTTTACGACCGCCCTTGCCCAAAAGCAAAAGAGATTGTGAACTCTGTTGTTGCAAAGGCTGTCGCGAAGGAAGCTCGCATGGCTGCTTCATTGCTTAGGCTCCATTTCCATGACTGCTTTGCCAAGGTTAGTCAGTAGGTGGCTTATTTTACCCATGCATTTCATTTGATATGGGCAAAACTGTCAATATTCATGTGATGGGCTATGTGAGTGGTAGCTTCATTGCAGTGTTTTTGAAAACATTTTGGAGAAGTTTTCAAAGGGTTTTGAGAAAACCTTTAGAAGGGTTTTGAAGACACATTTGAAGTATTTTTGAAAGCATGAAGAAGGTTGAATGTAACACAACCATCTAGCTATAGCCGTGCTTGTATCTGTATTTATGATAGAAGAAAAATATAGAAACATAATGTGTAACTAATTTTTGTTATGTCTAAAATACCCTTGGCTCTTTCTTAATTCTGTAGGGGTGTGATGCATCAATACTTCTGGACAGCACTGGGAGCATAATCAGTGAGAAGAGGTCGAACCCCAACCGGAATTCGGCTCGTGGGTTCGAAGTCATCGACGCAATCAAATCTGCATTGGAGAAGGAGTGCCCTCACACAGTTTCTTGTGCTGATATCATGGCTCTGGCTGCTAGAGACTCCACTGTCCTAGTAAGTTTTTTGGATTTTAAGCTTGGCAAAGCTATCAAAATACACCAGCTAAATTACGTGTTTTTTTTTGTGTGTGTTTGTACAGACTGGTGGACCTATCTGGGAGGTTCCATTAGGAAGAAGGGACTCCAGAGGAGCAAGCTTGAGTGGCTCCAACAATAACATTCCTGCACCAAACAACACATTCCAGACCATCCTCACCAAATTTAAGCTAAAAGGACTTGACATTGTTGACCTTGTAGCATTGTCGGGTAAATACGCGACTAATTCATGTACTCTTTTGTCTTTTTGGTATCATATAGTCCTTAATGAAGGCATTGTGACATTTTTGATAATTTTCGTGTAGGGAGTCACACAATTGGAAATGCTAGATGCACAAGTTTCAGGCAGAGGCTGTACAACCAGACCGGCAACGGGCTAGCCGACTTCACGCTGGACCAATCATACGCTGCCAAATTGCGCACCCAGTGCCCGAGATCTGGCAGTGACCAGAACCTCTTCTTCTTGGATTTTCTCACCCCAACAAAATTTGATAACAGCTACTTCAAGAACTTGTTAGCATCAAAGGGCCTTCTAAGCTCTGACCAAATTCTTGTGACCAAGAGCCAACAGTCAATGGAGTTAGTGAAGAAATATGCAGAGAATTACGAGCTTTTCTTCGAGCAATTTGCCAAGTCCATGATTAAGATGGGGAACATCTCTCCTTTGACCGGTTCAAGGGGAGAGATTCGAAAGAATTGCAGGAAAATAAACTATAATTAGGACTTTATAGTCATGGCAGCAATAAGTATCAATGTAATTTCTATCATATTTGGGTATTCTCTGTTTCCCTTTTTATTTTCTTTTTTTTTTTTTGCAATGTTCTTTATGATTTTACTGAGAGAGAGTTTAATTGTCCAGCCTGTTGTAGCCAGTGTTGTGAACTTGTGGTGGTAATGTACTAGCATTTTGGTGGGGTCTTAATGATTGAAAGGGGTTTCTAATTTCAGTTGAGACTTGAAATCAGGTCCCACACATGATACACCTAGAAAATGTGTTGAGAGAGGGATGAAGGTAAAATTTATTAAATTTTAGCGGTTAATACACTATATTTGATTGTAAATACCACAATTTCTACAAAAGTTATATAGAATTTTAGAAATTTTGGAAGGGACACCCGTCCAACCCCCTTGGGGGGTCTCATATAATGCTAAAGCATACTTAACAATATAATACCAAAGCATGATGGAGTAGACAATGGACACCATTTAGCCAAGTTTTTGTGAGCTTGGGTTATTACAGGTTAAACTTGGAACGAGATATAGGATTTGGTTTTACCAAGAGGAGAAATGGGACAACAGAGGAAAGAGAAAACAAAGATCATAGCCAAATTCTCAGGCTTTGTCAATTGTTTCTGGAGCATTTGTCTCCTCATATCTGCCTTTAAACACCTGACGGGAGGAAAATTATTGATTGAAATAAAAGTGGCAAGGTGTCCAATAAAGCAATGTGAATGAGCTCACAAAAAACAAATACTACCAACCTTATTGTTAGGAGTTAGGACCAATGTTTTTTCTGAAAATAAATTAGAGCTAGAAGCCTAGAGCGAATGCTGATTCTTTGAGTGTGTGTAGGGCTGCAAACAAGCGAGTTGAGCTTAGTAGTAATTGTTCAAGTTTAACTTAAAAATTTAATTAGTTCTGAAATATATTGAAGTTTAACTTTTGAATCAACTTTAAACAAGCTTCAATGAAGATAAGCTACAAAAATTTGATTTTTTTTTAAAATACAATTTTAAGATTTATATAAGCTTATCAGTTGAGTTTGAGTCAATATTAGAAATATGTTTAAACTTAACTTATTTACATAATGAATTAGTTTTACATGAATTATTATTGTTATTATTATTTGTTGCTAACGGAGTTATTTATTTTTGTAATAGGGTGTCCAGACCTTTGATTCATTGGTTCTCTTGCTTGTGGGCTAGTCACGAGACATGGATAAGGATTCAACTTGAGACATCATTTAAGCACGCGGTTTATAGGTCTAGGCAAGGTTGACTCAAGACAGTTTGAGGCCTAAAATGACAACTTTAAATGAGGTTTTTTTGAAGAAAAAAATTATGAATTTTCACATCTTTAATAGTGGTGTAAAATTTTTAGTTAAAATTTATTTTTCTAGCCTTTTGGGATGAAAAATTATTAATTATTATATTTAAGTTTAGATAAAAAAATATTTTTCACTTGGTAGTATACCATTAGCCACGTGTGACCTAAATAATATATGCAAATAATATACAAATATTTCATCATATTTAGCAAATCAAAGTTGGCCCAATCAATATAACAAAAAATAGTTTTAAGTTTTTACCTTAGCGGTTACACATAGATAATTCACCAACAACAAAATAAATTACATTGGGTTCAATTTAACGTCTCAATCAATAAAATTGAAAAGTATTCTTTTGGTAAATGAACAATATGTCATACATATAAAGGTAACTTACAAAATTAAATAGAAATTGAATACAATTTATCAAGATAGAAACCAAACAAAAATCAATCCATACAAAAAATTTTAAAAATTATGTCAATAAGCCGTTTGATAATGCCATTTGTAAGATTTACTAATTTGTTTTTTATTTTAAAATTTTGTGTTTGCACAAGAGAGAAAGAGAGAAAAAGAGTTGTGAGAGTATATACTTCTGACCATTTATATGTTAGAGATAAATGAGTTGTATGTAATTTTTTTTTTCTAATTAATTTGGGTCTTCTTTTTTTTCTTCCTTTCTTATGGGGCCATTTCTCATTGAATTGACGTTTTTTATTTTTTTTATGAGTCTTTTTTTCTCATTTAGACTGGGGCTTTATTTTTTTCTTCTTATGGGACTTTTTTCTCATTTAAACTGAAGTTTTTTTTTCTTTTACTGTGGGCCTTATTTTTTATTTGAACCGGGGGCCTTTTTTTTTAAAAAAAGAATAAACATGTCAAAATTGTACTATAACATATATAATTTTTTAAAAATTAAAAGCCTAAAGCGAGTGTTTTGCTCATTTTATCGTCTAGCCGGTCTTGGGTCTAAGCGAGTGCACAAGAGAAAGCCCTATAACCTGTTTGAAACTTGGTTGGGGAGGAAAGAAAAGGAAAAAAAAGAAAAAAAAAATAAAAAAAATGTATTTTTTCTTCTATGTTTGATTTTGTAAAGGACAGTAAAAAGAAAGAAGGGAGAGAGAGAGAGAGAGAGAGAGAGAGAGAATATGGAAGGGAAAAGGAAAATCCCTCCCTCCCCCACCCCAAGTTCCAAACAGGCTGTTCGTATAAACCTGCTCCCAGACGGTAAGTTATGTCTATAAAACCTCCGCGCATGAAGCTAAAACCCGGCAAGCTGACCACAGCCAGTGCAGGGTTTTCACAAATTCACAGAGCTTCACAGTCATCTTCCTCTTCTTCTTCTTCTTCTTCTTCTTCGTTGCTGAAAGCAATCTTTCATCACTGCTCGAAAAGCAAAGCAATGAGTTTGTAACAGCTCAGATTCTCCATCCAACGTTATGCTTATGTAAGCTCTCTAGGTTTTCAATCAAAGCGCTACACATGAGGTACTATCGAATCATTTCTCAGTCTCTCTCGCGCCATTGCACAAACACTTCTCAGAACCCTAAAATTCTACCAAAGAATTTACACTCCTCAACTTCTTGTGCGCACGTCTCCATAAACCCTCATTTTTCCTGCTCGAGGATTCAGTCATGGAATTATATGAATTTTGTTCGGGAATACACATCGTCTGCGCAGGATTCGAAGCCGGGTCCGTCCGAGAGGGTATCGGCGATTGTGGATGAGATCTCTGGGCTTACTTTACTCGAAGTGGCCGATTTGACGGAGGTTCTGAGAAAGAAATTGGACATAAATGAGATGCCGGTGATGGCAGTGATGATGCCGGGGATGGGGTTTGGCGTGAAGGGTGCGGCAAAGGGTGGTGGAGCGGCGAAGGGGGAGGAGAAGAAGGCAGAGAAGACAGCATTTGATTTGAAGCTCGAGGGAGGTTTCGATGCCGGGGTAAAGATTAAGATTATTAAGGAAGTGAGGGCTTGTACTGATTTGGGGTTGAAGGAGGCGAAAGATTTGGTCGAGAAGGCACCTACCCTTTTGAAGAAGGGCGTTACCAAGGAGGAGGCGGAGAAGATTATTGAGAAGATGAAGGAGGTAGGCGCAAAGGTGACGATGGAATGAGGTAATGGAGTTATTCTCACTTACGATTTTAGTTTCAATCTTATGTTGAACGGACTGAATTCAAATCTATTGCATACGATGTTGGGAAAGTTGTGTTGCATTTGTTTTTCATTTGCAATTTGATGTACTATCTTCTTTGATCAATCCGATTTTAATTTTACACTCTGTGCATTATGTTATGCTTACAAAGATAGTTTGCAAGACCCAAGGGCGGACCGAAGAAGGGTCTAGCTGGGGCAGTTGCCCCTACTGGATTGGCTACTTTCACTGTTTTTAAAATAAATTTATGTGTATTTGTTTGATTCTAGGTTATAAATATATGTTTTGCCTCCACTGAATTTACAAAGACTTACTTTTGCCTCTCTCTTGATTTAGTAAGACCTATTTTTGCCTCTATTTAATATAACTAAACCTATAGCAGAAAATATACGCATCTCATTAACTCTTTATTATTTGGTTAAACAAACAACACAATTCTAATTAACCATACGTTATATGTATCTATAGACTTTTGGTTGTTTAAAATCTCAAAAATCCCTTCTCGAAATTTTCAATCTTAGCCAGTCAAATCTGGATTAAGAATTTTTTATAGGTTTTTGTGTATAACTTTTGTACGCAGTCGGTGCCTCTTTTTCAGCGTCTTTAATATAATTATAACTTTGTTTATTAAGAAAAATATATTGTCAATTAAAAAAAATTCGTGTATGATTCTATGTAAATTTTGTTTCCACTGAACAAAATCCTCGATCTGCCCCTGGTAAGACCAGTTACTCATAATTGAATGTTTTCCTATTTTGTTTATAAGTTTTAGTCGTAATTTGTGGACAACCTCATTTTTTCCATGCACCAACTTGAGAAGTTGCTAAGACAGTTATACAGCCCTATGTTGTTGCAAGAGGCTCACCAGGATCAGGGCATAACAAGTGTCTTAGTTTATTGGAAGGGCTAGTAATACTTCAAAAGTAGCATCTGTTGTGCAACTATAGAGTTTTGGTAACTAAAAGAGTAGTGGAAGGTTTGCAACGCCTCGTAGGCAGTTTCTACTGGCACTGAGGTGGCACTGTTCTATCTTCGATATTTACCCCAATCTATCCTAATATATTATAGTTTAAACCTTAATTTTTAAATGTTAGGTAGTTTAGTGAAAGGTTTATTGGAGGAAAACATAAAAGAGACTGGGCTTCCTATTTTGTGCATGATTTTAACCATTTTGTTTCCTAGTTTATTTTGGAGCATTTTAACACATCCGTGTTTAGGTTCAAGAGAATTGCATGGCTTTGCCTGGTGGGATACTATAACTTGGTGCTTGATAGTTATTGACATGAGCGTTGTTACATACATATGCCAAGCATGTTCTAATCCGGTCACAAGGGGCAACGAATATTTGGAAGTCTACTACTAAATTCATAAATCCTACAAAGCTCATGGGCTTTTATGCAGCAAAATTTGCGAATGTTTCAAAGCTCTTAATGTAATGTTTGTGGCTTACAACTGAGAGTCAAATTGTAATTTTCTTCTTTGGCATTTTTTGGGAAGTTTTTCACCAGGATGTAATCTTAATGTACACCATTTCTTCACTAAGGCAAAAGGAAAAATAATATTTGACTATCCCAACCTTTTGGTCACTACCTTTACCATCAAGTCCATCACAACCCCTGAAAACCGTGTTTGTATGATTTGCACAAGCAATGTTGGGATTTTCATTGTAGCACTTAGTGTAGCTTTATTTTTAAATTTAACATCAGACTAAGTATTGATACACTAATTAAGCCCTAGATCTATGTTACCTAGACTCGGATACAGGTGTCGAGTGCGGGTAATTATCTAAGTGTCAGATTCATCTAATTCTCTTGCCCATGGACACTTAGATACGGCTAAATTTTATATCTTTTAAATACTTCTTTTGTTTTTTAAGGTAAAATGGCATTTACAAGTTAAAATATAGCATTTTCATGTATAAAATGGAAGTGTTATGCTTAGTTTTATAGCAAACTCAACTAGTTATACATACTTGTTAGATGCATGTCCAACTAACCATATCGGACACGTATCATATACCCTTATCCGAGTGTCGAGTGTCCGACACGGGTATTTCACATATTAAAAAGAGGCCAGGTAACATAGCCCTAGATAACCCTTTTTTTTTTTTCATTTTCTATTATTTGATGGGAAACCCCTGAAGAATTCAAGTGGAATTGATTTGTTAAAATATCAAACCATGTTCAGTGCCCACATAAATCTCTTAGAAAGACCTATAAGCCTCAATTGTTCTGGCATCAACAATATGATTGGTTTTTCAATTATACCATTAAATTGGTTTTGCAATGCCTAGTTTCTTTGCATCAGATCGGAACAGTTTTTCCAAAAAATATGTACTATAACTAAGGTAATAAAAAAGCTGGTAATCCTGATTATTGTTGCTAGTGAAATAATATTACTAATAATTCCCATAAAATGTTTATGCATATATTCTTCTGATTCATAGTATAAATGGATTTTCTCAAATCTTACTTACTATTAGATAATATGATTGTTAATTATTCACTATCTAAAAGAGTTGGTTCTTCAGAAAATTAGAAAATTACATTATGAAATTTAGTATGTTGTGTCTCATGTTCGTTATCGATAATATAATTTTGACAGTCTTAGAGTTAATATTAGTTGGCTAATCAAAGGTTGTGTGGAGAAGGACACGGTCAATTTTGTATACTAGTAATGCCGGAGGGTTTATTAGTCATTAAGTTTATCTTATTTTCTATTTACTCATAATATTGATTGTAGATACTCATAGCTGGAGTCAAAATGAACCAATATCACTCTTAGACTTAATATATGTTGGTTAATCAAAGGTTGTGTGGACTGTGGAGAATGACACGGTCGATGTTGTATACTAGTAATGCAAGATTGGAATTATTAGTAATTAAGTTTATCTTATTTTTGATGTGTGGGGTTTTGCCTTGCATTATGCTGGAGTTTTTTGGATGCACTTTTCTTATACAGTATGATAAGAAATTATGTACATGTTTACTATGCTGAGTAAAAAACATTTCAAGGCAACTATTTCTAGCAATGTCAGCATCTGATAATCTTTGGTTTTTGTATTTGTTCAGACTACTTCATATTGGAGGACAATAAAGATATAGAATACACAAAACTTAGGTTTAAGGATTTTCAAACGAGCAGGATTGGTGATGTATCCCATTGGACTTACTGATGACGAGCAACAGAGATTTGTGCAATGTGTTCAGAATAATGCAGAGTTTTTTTCTTTGGTGAGCGAGGCCTTTTGATGTTTCATTAACCTTTTCTTTTTTGGTCTGATATCAACTTAGAAGAAGCACGTTTCGGCTCTACTGCTCAAGTGATGTTTTAGCATCACACTTCTGTTGCAGAAATGATTTTTCATGATGGATTCATTTGTTTGTTAGAACTTTGAAATTGTGACTTGTCTACCTCTTCAGAAACAACAATGTTTGAAATATTAATTACACCAGGTTTCCCGGGTGTATCACGTGATAACTTGCATTTTGAACTTCAGTGATGTACTAAAGCTTGTTACTACAATTTGGAGTAGCTTACATGGATTCTATAGTGCCAATTCAATCTCTTATCATGCTCTTTCAGACATGGGTTTCCGCTTCCACCCTTTGACTATGTGAATTAGAGTCTTAGACTATGACTGATTTAGTGTACAGTTTTACCGGAATATTGGGACTCAAGAGGATGTGTTGTATTCTGGAAGTTGTAGGCTAGAAACTCGTACAAACTTGATTGCTCAAAAATTAGCTTTCAGAATGTAGAATCGTTGTGCTTCTTCTACTGATGAAGACAAAGGCAATGGTAGACAGATTGGGATCTTGTTTTTGTTTCCCAGTGAGATGATAACTGATTTCTCATTACTCGAAAGGCAGCTAAGATGCCCTTCTCTTGGCCAGTGAGAAAGGTTTACTGTCACCAGAAAATTTATACGGAATTTTTGTATAGAATGATACGGTTGAATAAGAAGCATTGTACTTTAAAATAAAGCACCAATCAATTTGCCTTATTTTTCCTTTTCGCTCAACTGACCACCTTTTTATTTTTCATGCTAGAAATCAAATGATTTTGAATGGATAGTCCTCAGTGATTTTATCAGCTAAATTAACTATTGCATTCAGTTCTTTTGATAATACTAGTCAAAATGCATGTGAGTCCGTAGTTCTTACCATACCTAGGAAATGTATGGTACCGTCACTACTATTATCACTAATAAGTTTTTGCATTATGCTAATGTTGGGTTTAATCATTCATGCTTCTAACTAGCTAGATTCTTTCAGCGTCTTCTAACATTTAAAAACTGTACTAAGCGAAATTTTGATAGATTCATATATTAAAATGTGCATCACCAATGTATTTATGCACTTGCACATTAATTTGATAATGATACACAGAGTTTTATAATTTAGAATGTATACCCACTTAATTCATGGTAATAAATAATAACTAATAACTTCGATGTCGTATTATATCCCATTTCAGTCTTTTCTAGAGTATATTTTTGCCTCTTTTTTAATGCAAGAAGCAGCTCGGGTGAGAGGGCGAGCTGAAAGGAGCACCTTAGAGAGTAGTACTCTTTAGTTCGAATACCGACTGTGTGTGATGCGGGGGGGGGATCCACCACTATATGGGTGGATCCCACTCTCCACTCAACACCAACAAAGTTATAAAGGCATCGTTATTATCTTTGGAAGGAGAAGAAGAAACACAAAGAAAGAAAAAAAAGACACAAAAGTGTCTCGGCAGCTGTGTTTTTCAAATGTTTTCTTCTTTAGCCAGCAAAAAAGCGTTGGAGTTTTCTTCCGTGTTGTAACAGATGGCTGAACAAATTAAGCGGTGAAGATTTAGTTCAGACGGAGATACAACATGAAAGGAGCAGCTATGAATACTCCTTTAGGCAGAGGTTTTGAGGTGCAACAAAGTCGAAGAAGTTCAAAAAATCGAACAGAAAAAAGTGTGAGATTTGTAAGGACAGTGTGTTGTGAGTAGAGATCGAAAAAAATACTTTTAAGTAAAAAAATGGTTATTGTTTCAAAGGAGCTCAAGTATTTTTAGTGTCTTGTGTTGTAAACTCTACTACAATAGTAAAATCTCTCTCTCACCTATGTGAACGTAACCCTAGTTGTTTGGATGAATCGTGTTAAATCTTGTATATTTTTTGTGTATTTATTTTTGTGTGAGTGCTTCTAAATTTTTGCGTACGGCGAATCTAGCGGTCCCAACATTTTGCTATACAAATTTCCGCTGGAAAACCCAACACTGTGGGTACTTGTATTTACAAGTACAATGCCCGGTTTGCACTCTGGCTACAAGTCCAAAGGCTTAGATTGTTGGGTCGGTTCCTAACAACGGTGGAGTTAGGATTTTGATTTATTATTGGTTATGTCAAAATTTAATGAATTACAAAAAAAAAATTATAGAATATGTAAAAGTTATATACACCAAACAATTTTACAACTAATAGGTAACAAAAGTGTACATAAATAGGCAAATATTCAAGGAAAAATACTTACTGAAGTTGTGCTCGACGATTTTTCATAGATTAGAAATCATCTACAATTGAATTCGAATTGATAGGTTCAGAAAATTCTCTTTCAAAGTTATGACCAGAGGTCATGAAAGTCTGCTCTTCTCCTTATCTCTCCCTATCTCGTTTATATTATAGAGAAATAGTGTGAGATCAAAACCTAATTTAATGGGGTTAAATGGTTTTCTTCCTTTAAGAAATTAATAAAAAAAATTTATAGTTAGACAACAACATAAAGCGTGTTAAATAATTTTTTTAATGGTTAGACTGTAGTTTTACCTCTCTCCTAGGACACTTTTTTAATGGTTAATTAATTAATTTAGTTTTTATTGGATTTAATAATTAAGATTAAAGTGGACTGTGTTAGGTAATTGGGCTGAGCAATAGAATAAAAGGTGTTGAGCTGAGAAATAGAAAGGGGTGAGCTAGACAATATTGAGGTGCGCCAAACTTAAATATTAAAGAAGTTTGGACATAAAAATAGGGGTTGAGCTGGGCTCCCTTATGCCACAACCTAGGGAAGCCTTTGGCATCCCTCCGCCCTTGATTCTTAGGTCATAAATATATATATCTATACTATTATAAAAAGTCAACGCTTTGGTCAGGCTCTGTCACGTTAATTTACATTCTCAAACTATCTTAAAATGTTTAAAAAATTATTGTGTACCTCACGTTTCCACCTTCTATACTGTTAACAACTAGATAACCCAGAGAAATAATTTGTGTATCACGTTCCACCACTTATACATTATACAATCAAATAACCACTAGCAAACAAAGAAATAATTGGGTATAGTATAGCACAGACATATAGTGCACACCACCCTTCTAATATATATATACTTTTTTTTTTGTGTTATAGGCTCCAAACAGTGTTGTTGAGCACTTAAACTTAGCACGCAAGAAGAGTAAAAATCAATAATGACTGTGCCGGACTTTCGATTTGTGATTTGAAACATTTTTCTATTTTAGGGACTATTTTAGTGTTTAAAATGATGTTTCATGAGCAATAGTTCTGACTCAGTGGTTGAACCCTATAAATCTACTCATTTGAATGGAGGTTCGAACTTACCAACCCCATCCCCTTCCTTCCTTTGCCTTGTATAAAAAAAAAATAACGTTTTGTAATTTTATAATGTTATAAGCCTTAATCTACATCGTTGAGCTCTCAAATTTGACATGTAAAACGGCCAGGCCCGAGAAATGTGTCGAAAGTTCGAAACCTACAACACGTATGCCGGGTATCACAGACCAACACTTTTCAAGTGAACTAGGCCGTGTGGCACTTGTCTTGGGCGGCACCAGACGAGTCAGCCAAAAAGGCATCTCGCAAATTAAAGCCAACACACACACCCAAAGGGGCACAAGTGAGCAAATTTGAAGCAACAAGTTAAGAACGTTAAAAGCAATAACTGAGGCAAATGGCACACAATTTGCAAGCAATAAGATCACTTTTATTGCATGAACAAAGCAATTCCAGACTACAATTAGATGGGGAATTTAGTTAGCCAACAACCAATAAGCTAGGGACTTGGACTTACCTTACTATCCTCCCCTATATATGCTTTTTGAGCCATTTCAAAACTGATACAAGTAAACGTGACCCCCTTTTGAGGAGTCATAATGGGTCTACAAAAATATATACAATGAATTTGACAAAACCCTTTCACATACATCTATATATGACCTAAACTAATTTTCTAGCCCTTCGAAAAAATTACAACGCCTTTCCTCGATAGGGTTAGGACACAACTAACTTGGATGCCGCACACCTTTACATGGGTAAATCTACGCGTGCATCTGACACTAAACCTACATTTCTACACTCTATACAATATATACAGACATGATAGAGTTGGCACGAGGCTGAAAAATAAAGGCATGGGCTCGGCCTTGAAGTGCAGCTTGTGACACTCTCCCCCACTTATGCGGTCGACGTCCTTATAGACTTTAAAGCAAGATACTTCTCGAGCTTGTCCACGAACGGTTACAAGTCTTCCGCCTTCTCCCAACTAATCTCCTCGTCTCCAAGATCCTTCCACTTCACTAAGTACTCCAAGCGTGGGCGCCTTCCCTTGACCACCCTATCGACAAGAATGCTTTCAACTTGCTTCGGCGTTGGTGGCTTGGCGTTGATGGTTGCTCTTGTGGAAATGTTGCGAGTTGAATCTTCCTAATCTGCATGGTAGGGCTTGAGACAACTCACATGGAACACTGGGTGTACTTTCATCCAGGCTGGAGGCTCGACCTTGTAAGACGCCTTCCCAATCTTGGCCACAACCGGAACAGGTCCTTCGTACTTTCGCACTAGGCACCAATCGTGGTTGCTAAGAAATCTGAGTTGTTTAGGCATCAGTTTTACTAGCACTAGGTCTCCAACTTGGAACTCAAGCAGCCTTTTTCCCTGATCTACCCACTTCTTCATTCTCTTGGAAGCCTTCTCTAAGTAGGCTCTTACTACTTCATTCCTCTGCTTCCATTCTTTGGTGAAGTTTGGAGGCTTTCGGAGACTTTCCCGTATAAGGCTCATCCACTGTGTGGGGCATCAGTGGTTGCTGACCTGTAACAATCTCAAAAGGGCTCTTGTTAGTGGAAGAACTCTTATGAGAATTGAAACAAAATTGAGCTACATCAAATAATTGCACAAAATTTCTTTGGTTGGCATTAACGAAATGGCACAAATACTCTTTAAGTAGCCCATTGAAACGTTCCATCTGGCCATCAGTTTGTGGATGATAGCTAGACGACATGGTGAGCTGTGAACTGAGAAGCTTAAAGAGTTCTGATTAGAAGGTCCCTGTGAATCTGGAATTCCGGTCACTGATAATGCTTTGGGGCACGCCCCAATACTTGACAATGTGTTTGAAAAATAGACGAGTTGTCTCCTCTACCGGGCAATACTTTGGTACTGGGATGAATGTGGCATACTTGGAGAACCGGTCCACTATCACCAAAATAGAGCTCAGATCTCCAACCTTCAGCAAGTTGCTAATGAAATCAAGTGAAACACTTTTCCTTGGCCTTTTAGGAGTGGGAAGAGATTCCAATAACCCAGCTATCTTGGCTCGCTCTGTCTTGTCTTGCTGGCAAGTGAGACAAGTCTTCGTATACTCCATCACATCATCTTTTATATGGGGCTAATAGTAGCCCTGTTTCAACAGTGCCATTATTCGCAGCCACCTTGGGTGGCCAGCCCACAACGTGTCATGACACTCCCGCAGAAGCGCCCTTCGTAGGTCACTGCCTTTGGGTACATAAACCCGATTCCCTTTGGCTATAAGTAAGTCGTTCTCAACCCAAAACTGGCACGTCTTCCCTTCTTTGGCTAGTTGTATGATAGTTTGCACCATAGGATCCTTTGGCAAATTCTCATTGATCCTTTCCCGCATGCTTGTGGCTACCTTGCTAGCCGTAAGGTTTGCCACCATATTGATAGCAGCAAGCTCAGCCCTGCGACTTAATGCGTCTGCCACGTGATTGGTGCAGCCCGCTTTATACTCTAAATTGAAGTCAAACTCAGTAAGATGCTTCTGCCATCGAGCCTGTTTTGGGGTCAATTTGGCTTGAGTTAAGAAGTGGCTAATGGCCACGTTGTTAGTCTTTACTATGAACTTGGACCCCAACAAGTAGTGCCTCCACACCCGAAGGCAATGCACCACCGCAAGCAGCTCCTTCTCTTGGGCAGTGTATCTCTTCTCGGCGTCGCTCAACTTACGACTTTCATAAGCGACTAGATGGCCCTCTTGAAGTAGCACTCCATCAAGGGCAAAATCTGAAGCATCAGTTTGCACTTCAAAGGGTTTGGACACATCCGATAAGGCCAGGACTAGATCACTCATCACGGCCTCCTTCAAGTCAGCAAAGGCTCCTTGACATTCCCTTGACCAATCCCATGCTTTGTTTTTCTTCAACAAGTCAGTCAAGGGGGCGGCCCTTCTTAAATACCCTTCAACAAACCGCCGGTAGTAGTTAGCTAGCCCTAAGAAAGAACGTAGCTCAGACACATTAGTTAGGGTCTTCCATTCCTAAATTGCCTTCACATTGTCCATGTCCATTCAAATATGACCCTGCTCGATGATGTACCCAAGAAGCTTTATGTGCTCCTGTGCAAAAGAGCATTTCTCTTCCTTGACATAGAGGTGATTCTCCCGTAGTTTCCTGAACACCATCCTTAAGTGCTCCACGTGCTCTTCGAGGCTAGAGTTATACACCACTATGTCATCTAGATAGACCACCACAAATTTGTCTAGGTAATTATGAAACACCTGGTTCATTAACGTGCAAAAGGTGGTTGGGGCTGTTAGTTAAGCCAAATGGCATCACCAAGAACTCAAATGCCCCATACCGAGTCACACAAGTGGTCTTCGATTCATCCCCATCCGCTATGCACACTTGATAATAGCCCGACCGCAAATCGAGCTTGGTGAAGAACTTGGCATTGCATAATTGATCAAAGAGATCTACGATCAGTGGGATGGGATACTTGTTCTTCACTATCACCTTGTTGAGAGCCCGATAGTCTACGCATAGCCGCAGACTCCCGTTGTGCTTCTTTTGGAACAACACAGGGGCTCCAAATGGTGCTTTAGAGGGGCAAATAAAGTCTGCTTCAAGTAACTCGTCCAATTGTTTCCTTAGCTCCACGAGCTCAGGAGGGGCCATTCTATGCGACCCACGAGCAGGAGGTTTTACCCTTGGTAATAACTCGATTTCATGATCCACCTAGGGCCGTGGAGGTAGTGCGCTGGGCAGTTCTTTGGGCATCACATCCAAAAATTCACGTAGAACCCTTTTGATAGCTGCCGACACGGGTCCTTGTTCCATTTCCTCATTTACCGACAAAGCTGCCACAAATGTTGGTTCACCATGCTTCACCCCCTTCTTAAGTTATATTGCCGAGAGAAACTTGTTTTTAGAGGATTGAGCCACGGTGAGAACAAGGCAGGGGTCCTCCCCCATCAACCATAATGAGCTAGCAAAGGGCATTGTAATGGCCTTGGTGTAGGAGCAGCGGTGAAGTTGGCATGCCCTTCCCAATCTTGTAACTTTACTGGCACCGATTTGGCTACTCCTTGGATGGGCCAAGCTGCCCAGTTCACAGCTTTCATCTTGCTTGAGTCCTTGTCTAGCTTTAAGCCCAAGCGTGTTGCCTTCGTGTCCAACACGAAGTTGTGAGTGGCACCAGTGTCAATCATGGCCCTGGTCAACTTGCCATTGATGTGCACATCCACGAACATTAGGCCTTTGGGCGAGGCCTTCTTTGTTTCTGCTTGCTTCTTCAAGGCATTAAGTAAGCGTATGGCACCCATTCGCGGGGCTCCTTCAACTTCTTCTTCGTCGTCCTGTTCCTGCACATCACCACTAGACGAAGAAGCTTGTAAGGCATTTAATGCTTGTCTATGGGGGCACTCTGACACCCTATGGGGATCGCTACATAAAAAACATTTTATGAATTTGGGCTTGTCTCCTGCCGTGATGGGCGGCCGGGACTTTGTTTGGAACTTGGAGGAAGAAAATCCTTTGTCGCCTCCCCATCTTTGTCCTTTGTTAGTCTTGACAAACTTTTCACCACCTCCACCTGAACCACTCGATGAATCCTTATTCTTGTTCGAGAAGGAGGACGAGGTTTCGGAGGTGTAGTCAGTCAAGCGCTCAGCCGCGGCCTGGGCAGATGCCAAGTCCTGCACTCGTTGCCTTTGGAGCTCGGTAAGCGCCTAAAGCTTTAGCCCTTCCAAGAAATAGAACATTTTATCCTTCTCCGACATGTCCCGAATGTCCAACATTAGCCCGGAGAATTGTTTAACATTTTCTCTCGCAGTGCTCGTATGTCTCAAATCTCTAAGCTTGCGTCGAGCTATGTACTCGACGTTCTCAGGGAAGAATTGGGCCTTCAATTCTCTTTTTAAGTCTTCCCATATGTCAATGGTGCAGCGGTCCTGTAGGATTTCTTTATGCTTCGTGCGCCACCATAGTTTAGCATCGCCGCTCAAATACATTGTAGCCATAATGACCTTGGTCTCTTCTGAGTCAGCCTTGACGGCCCTGAAATATTGATCCATGTCAAAGAGATAGTTCTCCAACTCTTTGGCATCCCGTGCTCCACCGTAGGCACGGGGTTCTGAAACGCGTACCTTTGCCGTGTCAAAGATTGAGGTGTGAGGGGCCGAGTTACCAACTGCCCGTATTAGTAAGTTTAGCTTGGTGTTGATCTCATCTAACTTGCCTCTCAACTCTTTCATTTCATCCCGAAACTCTTCTGTGTCGGCAAGCCCGCCAATAGTGGCACTAGCCCGTGGCGTCTCAGCGGCTGTGCTTACTTCCACTAGGTCTAGGCGATCACCGAGCCTGGCCAAGCTTTTTGCCATCTTACATCTTAGCCTTTCTATTTCCACCTCTATCTCGTCGAGGCAGTCTTGTGCTGACTTCTTTGAAGGCATAGTTTCTGGAACCTTCAAGCAACTACCATGCTCTGATACCAAATGTCACGGACCGACACTTTCAAGTGAATTAGGTCGTGTGGCACTTGTCTTGGGCGGCACTAGACAAGTCAGCCAAAGGGGCACCTCTCAAATTAAAGCCAACACACACACCCAAAGGGGCACAAGTGAGCATATTAGCAGCAACAAGCTAAGAACATTAAAAGCAATAACCGAGGCAAATGACACACAATTTGCAAGTAATAAGATCACTTTTATTGCATAAACAAAGCAATTTCAGACTACAATTAGATGGGGAGTTTAGTTAGCCAACAACCAATAAACCAGGGACTTGGACCCACCTTACTATTCTCCCCTATATATGCTTTTTGAGCCATTTCAAAACTAATACAAGTAAACGTGACCCCCTTTTGAGGAGTCATAATGGGTCTACAAAAATATATACAATGAATTTGACAAAACCCTTTCACATACATCTATATATGACCCTAAACTAATTTTTTAGTCTTTCGGAAAAATTATAACACCTCTCTTCGATAGGGTTAGGACACGACTAACTTGAATGCCGCACACCTTTATATAAAAAAATCTACGTGTGCATCCGACACCAAATCTATATTTCTTACACTTTATACAATACATACAGACATGATAAAACTAGTACGAGACTGAAAAATGAAGGTATGAACCCGATATTAAATTGCAGCTCATGACACCAGGCTTTCAATTTGTGATTCGGAGCATTTTTTACTGGACAATTTTACCTCGGTTCTTTCTTTTAGTTAGATCCCGAATCACTTTCATCTCTAGAAGACTATGATGGCTAAACCCATCTCTAATTTTCCCGAGTTTTCTTTTGGTGGGCATCCTGTTTTATTCCCGTTGCAATACGACACCGTTTGGTTCGACTAAAAACAGTTGTCATCCGTCTCTTTTGGAACCTTTGCACGCGGTGATGACTGAAGAACCGTCAGCTGGAGACCAATGTCGGCGTTGAAGTCCGAGGACTGGCAATGGGAGAACGCTACCGCCGGCGCTGTCGCCGGATTTGCAACCGTTGCTTTCTCGCATCCCCTCGATGTCGTCCGTACTAGGTTTCAAGGTCTCTCTCTCTCTCTCTCTGTATTTACATATGGACGTGTATATATCAATATATGGGAATCAATCACTCGGTACGTTAGACCTGATTTGTTTGGTCTGATTGATTAATTCTCAGTTTGCGATGGGCGAACCACCAACCTCCCGCCCTACAAAAACACGCCTCACGCTCTCTGGACTATAGCTCGTACAGAGGTTCGTTTTTGTTTCCCTCGTTTTCTGCAATTCATATTTCCGAGCTTCTAGGGTTTTCATTTCAATAACTCTGACAATCTCTCCGTTGCGGGACACAGTGGGTCTTGATTACTTGGACTGCAAGCTTCTTGCACTTCTTTCTTTTATTCTATAGTCCACATTAAGATATCAATCGAGGATAAACTGAAAACAAAATCTGAGCAAAAATGATAAGTCGATGGAAATTCCATCCAACAGAGAAGTTCTGTTTGTATAGCATGGTTCAGCCATTAATATTTGGAATTTTGTGAATGCTATGTTGGGGAGGTTGAGTTAAATTTAGTCATGATGGGGGCAAGAAATTTAGGCTTGCACTGGAAGTTTTGTCAGTAATCTGGTCTACAAGTTGATTTCAAGCCCTGTTTGTCAGTTGTTATCATTTTTCTCACGTTGAGAAATTTGTTCCTGTTTTCCTTCGGTCATTCTTATATCATGTAGTATTCTGCCTAATAGCATGTTATCAGTGTCTTATTCTTCGTTTCAGGGTCTCAGAGGGCTTTATGCGGGTTTTTATCCTGCAGTTCTTGGATCAACTATTTCATGGGGTCTATATTTCTTCTTGTAAGTGCCAATTTGTGTCTGATTCTGGATATAATGGTGTATCTTGTCATTCTATTTGCTTAGAGAAATCTGCTTTCAATCATTTACTTATCAAAAAAAAAAAATTGCTTAGAGAAATCACTAAAAATAGAAAGTGCGTACAGCCTTTGAATTGTCATTTAACATATGGATAGTCAACATGTACCGCACTTCACTTGTTTATGTGCATGCCTGCATGTGTGAATGTTATACAATTGTTTCTTGTTGTGGGAAGCTCATTCTTTTGTGTATTCTACCTATTTTCTCTGGCAAGTTCTCAGGTATTTCTTTTTTTCAGTTTTTAGTGTACATCTTGTATGATCTTATATGTTTGTTTGGATGAAGGTGCTAGTAGTTAAAGTCCCTTTGTGTCGTACCAGAGATGTGGGATCGAATTCTCCCTTCATCTGGTGTGGGCAGAGTGATGACTACCCCCCATTATGTAGCCCATTCGACCAAATGTGTGTGTGTATATATTGTATATATATATCTTTGGATATTAGTCATTATCTATAAAAGATGGGTTTATGTTTTTTAAGCAACTTGGTTATGACACAATTTCCTTAGCAAGATGTATTTGTTTTTAATGTAGTGTAGTAAAATTCAATATAAAATGATTGACCTGTCAGTTACTTGATTTTACTGTACCTAGATTCAAACAGAATTCCATCTGTGATTATATTATCTTTACAATGAAGTCTAACTTTAACAACGCAAAATTCGTGAGCAGCTCATTAGTCTACATTCTTCCATCACAGTTATTACTTTTTATGGTCCTTAATGTCATGATTTTACATTTGAAAAATGTTTCATAGAAACTAGAAAGTAAACTTCGTGATAACGTGTAGTGTTGCCTGCAATAGTTATCTGTTTGCTATTCTCATTAAAAGTCAGTCGAAGAAATTAAATAGAGCCTACTTGAATTATACATTAGGCCTGCAGTCCGGGTGCTTTCAATTAGATTCTTATTATTTGTTACCTTAAACATATCCTCACCTAACTCACGAACTTAAAGGTTTGTTCTGTTTGTAGCTATACTAAAGCCAAACAAAGGTATTTAAAAGGCCGTAAGGAGCTGACCCCGGGTCTTCATCTCGCTTCAGCTGCAGAAGCAGGAGCTTTGGTCAGTGTCTGAACTTTTGTTTGACTAGCCAAAATGCCATAAGGTCCATTCATTTAGCTGGATTTCTCTGTTGTTCTGCAAGAGAGTCATTTGAGTTACTTGTTACCTGTGTGGGTTGTACTATAGCTAATATCTCTACGAATCAGGCAGGATTCATATTTATATCAAATTATGCAACTGTCAAAAAGTGACTATCAATGAAATCTCAGGTTTGGGAAGTGCTTGCTAGCTTTTATATTGACTTAAACTTGGATAATTGGCACCACACCATAATGAGAATGGGCCCATGGAAAAATTAATGTTTTTTTAAGGGTCACTGCAGTTGAACTGTTTTTGTTGAAGTGTTTTGGTATCTGGTTATATCTTGTTGGGATTGGTGCAGCCTCACTTTCCGAGTGCTTAAGTGGAGACAGAATACCTTCTTATTATGTTTTTAATTTCTTGGAGTATCTACAATAGTAACATTACATGTTCATAATTGGTGCAATTTGTGTCCTACTTTTTTTAAATCGCTTCATTGTGGTAATCCCAGGTCTGTTTTTGCACGAATCCCATTTGGCTTGTGAAAACAAGATTGCAGCTTCAGACTCCTCTTCATCAGACTCGACCATATTCAGGGCTCTATGGTCTGCTTCACACCTTACATTAACTTTCTAAGTGTGGTCCCTGAGATGTCTTTTTTTTTCCCTTTTGAGTCTCAACTTTGGCTTCGGATATTCGAGATCAATTTTAGCCTAACAATCCTCTTGTGTTATGTGGAGCTATAGACTCATAGTCTTTGGTAGATTACTTTGCTTGCTTCATTCTATTGATTACACTGCAGCCATGATGTGTGCATTTATTTGTATCATGCAACCTTTTGTTTTATATGAATAAACATTTAATTAGGAACTTTAGACTTTGATGTTCAAATTCCGAACTCCAACACAATCACATACTTCGAGTTGTTATTTCTTAGAATTTTTGGTAAATAGCTCAAGCATTTTTTTTTTTTTGTTCATGCTTCTTATGAATATATAGATGCATATGTACATTTATTTAGGTATATGTATGAGGGAGTGAATATGTATATGCTAACCTTTTTGTTCTTGTTGCTTTAAATATAATTTCTTAGGCATCAATTTATTTCAGATGCTGTAAGAACCATACTGAGAGAAGAAGGATGGAGAGCACTATATAAAGGGCTTGTACCTAGTCTCTTTCTGGTAGGATAATTTTTTTCTTTTGGGTATCTCTTTTCCCTTCCTTTAGCAAATTCTAATTCAATTTGTTCATTATTCAACATGCTAGTGTAGATGGTTCATTAATTCATCCTTGTTTTACAACTTTGATGTTTTGTAATTATTACATATATTGAATTGGTGAAGAAAATTTATAGCATGGTGGATCAATTAGACCTAAAACACATGAAAATGATTTTTAATAGCATATGAAATGGTTCAGATGTAGTTATATATCATGCAAACAATTGATCATAAAATACATCAGATTGCTTTACATAGATACACTATTCTACCCACTTCCTCATGTAAATTTATCACTTCTCATCTCATGCTGAAGCTACTTGTTTATAATTTTACCTGCTCCTGTAACCCTGCTAGTAATTAACTCCCACCACTGCATCAACCAAAAAGAGGTAGTGGTAGCTTGTGTAGAATGATAACCATGGTGAGCTGAAGTTCTGGGGACCAATCTGTCTGTTGGTGGGCACTGCAGAAGCCTTCTTATGTTAAAAATTCATTCAACTTACAAGTTTTTGTTTTGCTTTAGCAGGTTACTCATGGTGCCATTCAGTTTACGGCATATGAGGAGCTTCGGAAAGCTTTTGTTGGCTTCAGATCTAAAAAAAACAAAGAGGACTTTAGTGGTGCTGAACCGTTGGTAAGTCTATGCAGTATTGCTCATGAATTTTGTAACCACTTCTCAGTGCGTATTTGTGCACACCGCAACAGTTCTTTACATTTCCATTAATGTATAGCATGGCTTAGGAATCTGTTGGCTGCTTTAAAGGAACTTTTTTGTCCTCTATAAGCTGAGAAAGCTATTTTTTCACTGACTGTAGCACTGGTTTTGATTTCACTGACTTTATCTCTTGGGCTTCATGATTTTAGAAGATAATATTAAGCTTTAGGGATCGTTAATAATTTATTTTTAGATTAAAGGAGAAAGCTTCTAGAATTTCTGGTGAGCAGGAGAAGATTAAGGGTTTTTTGCCATAATGAGGAGTTCCCCATTAAGGTGGAGATACTAGCTCTCTTGTCAGGTGTAGCTTCGGATATGGACCCATGTCATTGTTTAGGAGAGGGAGATGCCAACGTCATTTTTGGATGAAAGAGGGGACTGTCTATGGGCTTGTGGCTATATAACCATACAATGATTGTTATTCTTTCCACTGCTTTAGAAGAGGAGATTAGATGGATTCTGAGGTCTGTCAATAATCAAGGCCATGCTATGGTTAAGTTAGGAACTTCCATGCGGTCCCCAATTAGGAGCCACCTCTACCCTCCCTGTGCTTAATCTGAAGATGGGATGGATTGGCGGTGCCTATTCTTGTGGGATGTGGCTAATTAGTTTTGAGTGTGTGTTTCCCTTTTGAAAAATGTCAAAATTTTCCTCTTTGTGCCCTTTTCTTGACCATCTTCAGTAAAATCCTTGTTTCTTGTTATTGCTAAAAGTAAATAAATAAAAATTCTGGTTTCTTGTTTCTTATCATAAACGAGAAAGGAAAGGAAAAGAAAAGAAAAGTAAATAACAGTCCAGATTATGTGGTGCCTGTACTGGGTGTCACCATTTTCACATTTTTCTCGTTTTTCAAGCATACTCTGTAAGAGCTGATCCTAATTGTTTATACTTGGTTCCAAGCTATTATGGCACGCATTGGCTAAGGTTTTCCTTCATATCTTCCATGTATAGTTAACAATAATTGGCTGGTTATCTGTTGGTCGTATATTGTAGTTTTGGAGACTTGTTTTGCAATTTGGTCATGAATTTACTTATTTGTTTAATTTTTTGATAAGCAAGAACTATCTGGAATTACCTGCAGTGGTAATATTCAATTATTTATGGTTGTGAACTTAGCAAATGGCACCATTCAGGACAAACGGCAAACGAAACCTAACTTCATTTTTTCAGCTCTTCGCTGTTCATTATTTCAGGCATTTTGACTCAGGATGTGTCTCTGGACAATTTCCTTTTCGCAATGCCAAATTTCTGTTCTATTGAAGGCATGGTGATGACTGAGTAAGAGGCTCTACCTAGAAATCAGACTACCTATGCCTCTCTAGCATCAGTGATTCTATGATTACGTTGTATAGTTAGGGCCTTTTAGTTTACAGGTCTGTTTTGGAAAGGTCTGTTTCATTTCTTAAAATTGGGGTTACCTGAATTTGGATGAGGATCTCTGTGAGGGTTTTGTCTGTAGGCCAACAGTTTTGCCATCAGTGATTGCACAAGTGATAATTGGAAGGGGAAGTCTTGCTTCAGCGGTGAAATTCTATGCATTCTTAATCTCTATCATCTAGTTGGCCCCCTCATATATTCACAAGGCATAGGTGAACGATCAGAGGTTTCCTCTAACCTCCATGGTGGGGTTGGTCCTTCGCTTTCATACTTCCTTCATGGTGCATCATGAACGGGTCAGTATGTGATTGGGATGAGTTGTAATATATTTGCTGCAGATTCATTAATAGATGTGGTATTGCTCCTCTCTTCAATATGAGAAAGGAAATGATTGCATTGCACTTTACTGAGGTTATGGATTTATAAAGGCTGACGGGAACAGATGATTGTGTGGTTGGTAGTATTGCTGGATAAGTTGAGTATATTGTATTTGGGTTCACAGAGGAGTCTGGTAGACATGGTGCTGGAAAATAGGAGGATCTAAGAATAGGTTTCTAGAAAGCTACTATGGTTGTAAGAACAATTTAAAGGAAAAAGGCTCTTGCCCCATAACTATCAAATCTTCCAGAATGGAAATTTTGGTCTGCTTATTTAGATGGTTGCTTTTCCGTTTCATTTGCTCACAGAAACACAAGCCAATTGATTTTAAGTGGAGGACCCAGTTGCTGCTTAGTGATAATTTCTGGTGCACTTTGTGTCTCTATCTTGAAGTGACCTTACCTTCTATTATTTACTGCACTTCACAGAATACATTTGACTATGCTATACTGGGGGCGTCTTCTAAACTAACTGCTATTCTTCTGACTTATCCATTTCAGGTGAGCTTTTTTATTGGTGTAAAGTCCTTGTATAAGGTTTCATTTTCTGTTAGTTGTTCATGGCTTTTTACACAGTTGGGTGACTTCAATATTTTGTTTTCAGGTTATTCGATCTCGATTACAGGTATGACAATATTCTGAAGTTAATGCTTTGGAACTTTATATATGTGGTTATATTGTTGAAATTTCTTTCAAGTTGCAGAGACCAAGCTACTAATGTTGGCAGATTCAGAAAGACAACTGAATCCCCTGCAACGTCAACCATTGAAGTTGTGTGATGGTGCATAGCTTGTTCAGTCACTTTTTTGCCGCTTTCTTCCTAGTAGCTAAAATTCTGTGTATCCTTCCTTCACTGCAGCAACGACCAAGTAAAGATGGAATTCCGATATACATGGACAGCTGGCATGTTGTGAAGGAAACTGCAAGGTGAGCAGCATTATCGAACCTGGTCCTGCTCCTGGTCTACCTGGACTTATGGACCCATAAACTGGAACTTTGGCGTGGACAGTTTTTAAATTGGACAACTAGGGGATAACACCTAGAGAACCAGGAACCCCGCCATGTTTGATGTTAACCCTTTGAACTGCCCAGGTCCTTGGAAACCTGGTGGGTTTAGTTGCTTTCTTTTTAAGGATAAGATTCCCATAGTTGTGATGCACTAGAGTTGAGAACAGGACATATGCAGTAAAATGCAAGAAGCCAACACTAGTCCATGACCACCTTATATGTTAGATGTCGACTTTCTATTTTTTCATATCAAATAAGTGTTTACTCCAGCTCCTTGCAATTGGTGTTAGATGTCCTCAGAGTTGGCTGCGGAATACTGTGAAAAAGCAGCACCTTGTTATTATTGTACTAAGAACTGTTCACAGATATTTTATAAGCTTGTTAACTCTGAAAAAACTGACAATAATTCTTTTTCCTTCACTGTTTCTATTACTCTTTTTCTTTCCTTTTTTTTTTTTTTTTTTTTTTTTTTGTGGGGGGGGGGGGAGGGAAGGGACATTAAGTTTATTTTTTTTTTTTATATTGTTGTGAGAGGTGTCTGAGCCAGCTTACGTGCACCTCGACTAATCCCCTTGCTAGTCTGGTCAAAGGCAGGCCATCCACACCGGGATTAGGGTATTCGCAAGGGATAAATCTCTTACTAGGGGTGTTCAAGGGTTGGTTCGGGTTGAGTTGGGGAGTCACCAACCACCTGAACTGACCACATCGGGTTGGAAAATTTTGGAACCGATTTCGACCCAATGGGTGATCGGGTTGGAGTCGGGTCAGGTGAAATGGCACGTTTTAGTGTAGAAAATGTCGGCTCGGATTGGGTTGGTCAAGTTCATTTGGGAAAATGAAGGCCCGCCACTCGAGCCGAAAATATTCGGGTTGGTTGAAATCCACCCGTCATCCACCCATATAGTGATCGGTTTGGCGTCAGGTCGGGCCAGGTCTTTTAATCACCCCTATCTCTTGCAACGTAGCCTCAAGAATTGAACTTGAGTTGGCCAACATGGGGAGCACACCCACTTGACCAACTAGAACAAGTGGATGGTCAAAATTATACTTAAGGATACTTTAATGATTATTAAATGGTTAGAATTAGTCTTGTTTGAAATTTGTCAACATTTTACTGTAATTTTACATGGTTATCTGATTATTAGATTAAAAAGTATTTTTCTATGATAGTATCACCTTGCCTGGTTCTCCCAGTTGCTGAAACAATGACCCATTGATCCTTTGAATTGGTCTCCTAACTCTGTTGATGCCTGAGCTGGGTTTAATAATTGTGAAGGTGGGAATTGATTTTCGGCCAAGCACTTTAATTGTCTATCTTTTGGCTGTGATTAAGAGGAATGTTAAGAACGCTTTATTCGTTTCCACAGCTGCTTAGTCAGCTACTTATTGTCCTTGAGATTGTTATATTGAATTATGAGTTGCATCACTTGGTGTTGCAGAGTCTTGTTGTCATTCTGTGCATGTCAAAATTATGAATAACATTAGGATAGTCGTATTATATGTGAAAATTTGGCGACATTAAAGAATTGTCTACTGTTAAGCATTTGGCCCTCAAGACCAGACAAAACCTGCAAAATGAATTTTATTTATTTGTGTATGTATTTGCAGAGTCTGATTTATATGTTGTGAGAGATTTACTGATCTCAAGTTCTCAACCTCATGTGTGTTTGTGTTTGCCACTGTACCGAGGGATAAACTGACCTTTTGTTTTAGGAATTGAGATGATTTCTACGTCGTCAACATGATATTAAACTCTAGGTTATTTTCCTCTTCATCTAACTATATTTCTGTTTGGGTTTGCAGGTTTGAGGGTCTGCGGGGTTTCTACAAGGGCATCACAGCAAATCTGCTGAAAAATGTCCCTGCAGCTTCAATAACGTTTGTTGTGTATGAGAATGTCTTGAAGATGCTTAAATTGGCAGCAAGGAAAGATTGAGATTTTTATTCTTCGCCTCTCCTAAAAATTCTTTAGGTAGCGGTTGTCAAATATTAATTATGAAGTTTAAATGAAAATTGAACATGAATGACATGTACACACGCTTCCAAGCACTTCTCAAATCATTAAGGCAGGTGCAGTAAACTTCTTTTTCTTTTTTCTTTTTCTGGGGAAAATAAATGCATTTGTAGGCCAATTATCAAGAAGAAATAAGAAAATGGAATTTTTTTGGCGGAAGCATCTAACTTGAGTGATAATGCAGATGAAATAATGCTGGCATTTAGACTTTTGGGTGCTTAAGTTGTGTCTTTTGGCTACAGGTTGTCCGCATGAACCTAATAAAATTCATGCATTATATATAAATGAGGACTAGCCATAGGATGAGTATTGTGGTGACTCGGTTCAATTCTTCTCCTCGGCCTAATTATGCCTCTTTCTTTTTTCTTTTTTTAATTTTTGTTCATGTGGCAAACGCGATATTTATGAGGCCATGATTCATTATTAATTCTGTTGAAGCATATTAATGCTTATCATGATCTGCAGGTTTACAAGCAATCATCGCTACAATTTTTTTCAAAACATACTGTTCATTCATAGGCTGGGCACTCAAAGCACATCCTTGACAAAAGATCACAATCAAAAGCTTCAAAAGAGTACTGAAACATACGCAGCAACATATATATGGCAGTGCCGTTACCGGTTTCTTGTATGAATCACTCAACAGTGACTCATGAATCGTGACCATAACAACATAAGATTGAAGTTGACGGTAAAGATCATAGATCAGAAGCGCATAATCAGTCAAAATGCTGAACTTCATCACTTATCACGGCGAAATAGAGTATGTGTAGGCGTCTGAGTTTAGCTGCAGTATCTCTTACAATTAGTAACCACAAACAAGGAAGATTTTACTCTCCGTTTACAAATACCAGGACCAGCCAATTTACAACATATAAATTAAGCCTTCAAGCAATCCCTTGATTTCCAGAATCCTTTTGTTTTCCCTCTTCTTTGTTTTGGCATTTCCATTACAAATAAGAGAAGGCATCCAAGCTACTTCCTCACACAATTAACGATGGGGAAGATGCTTTGTTATTACACTTTATCATCATGGAACCACCACCTGGTCTCCTTGGGAGATCTGCCTTTTCCACAGTTCTTTACGTAGCGATCATTATCTTCAGGGCGTTGCTGCACTCAAAAGGTTAAAACCAACAAGATCAGAGCCTCAAATGCTTTTAGCTGGAGAAAGAATTCAAGGACGACAGATGCACCATTAGTGAACAATTTTATGAAATCAGTCGGTGCAGATTCATATTGGAGGATGCTTGTTATTTATAGAAACGAGGATATTTTAAAATTTTCCCAGTTCATGCTGTAGTGAATAACGAGCAAGTATATGGAACCAAATAGGGACCAGGACATCAAAGCCCTTAGTTTAAATGGGATCAGACCTTCACGGTTGAACTTGATAGCATGGAGAGAATGCTGATACATATAGAACTAACAGTCATGGCTGGGGACCACGAATCATACAAGATATCTACAAAACAAAATGAGCCAGTATATATTAAGTTTCAGTTTTCCAGATATCACCGGTTCAAAATACTGTGTACCAACAACAAAAAAAACACACAATTATAATATGCCCAGCAACTTATATGATTATGGTCAATTGCTATACCAGTCTTAAAAAGATCTTAACAAAAACTATTCGAACTTTAAGACTTTTATCATTACCAAGGTCAATGATCATGTTAATGGACCTTGATTTGGCTCTCTTTAGCATTCAATGGGTGTTCCCAAGGAAGGTGATGGATCTGATAAGGTGTTGGAATGACGTTTGAGCATTGGGAATAATAGAAAGCATGCATGGGAGGCGACCCCTATACTACCATTCCATTGATGCTCTTTGTATAAAATTTTTGCCTGCTTATCAAACAACAGGTCAGTGATCACGTTAGAGCAATTAGCCATAAATAGAGGGAGTGACGAGATTGGAGGATCTTTCTTCCAACAACTCCAACCCCACCCGCTTCTCTCCCCCATTTAAAAGTAATAATCATAAAACCTGGTTCTCCCTTATCTCAGTAAAAGAAAAGGCAATGGTGAGCCGCAATGAATTTGCACAACTATTCATAAAAAATAAAAAAAATAAAAAAGGGATACTTAAAAATTCGGAATCATCATTAAACAGTCCTTGGTCAACAGGTCATTTAGAAATCAGGACATAAAAGTTTCATCTTTTTTATTTTATAGCAAAACCTAAGATGAGAATCTGCATGTACTCTTTATCTGTATAAACCACTCAGTGGGCTGCTTCAACAAAGAACAGAGGTGGAAGAACAGAGGGGCTGCTTTGAGACACAAGTCAGTTCCCTTGCTGGAAGAAATTGGGAAGCAAAGGCACAGTCTTTTTCTCCTTCTTCTTTTTGAAGAGCAGGAGGCTCTCCTCTGGTCAAACCCCCCAGTGGTCTTCTTCTTCCTTTTCTTTGCTGCTCAAAGCATAGTGGCTGCTTCAGCAACCTCTCTCTCTCTCTCTCTCTCTCTCTCTCTCTCTCTCTCAAATCTGAAGTTGGTTTTTTCTTAATTTATTGTTGAATATAAATGAGAATTGTACAAAATTGACCCCCCCTTAGAATTTTGAAAATTTTATTTTAGCTCCTGCCGTGTTTAGCCCGTGCCCCCGGCATGTCCACACGGGAATAAAAAAAAAAAAATTAGAAGTGTCCAACAAATGTGGTACACGCGTATGCCTGCCCTCATTGAGTGTTCGTGCTTCTTTACTCAAGTTTAAGCCTGAGAATTCCTCATTTCCAAAACAGTAAAAAAGAGAGATAAATACACATAATCAACCTAAAGAAAGAATTAAGTCATCTATATCAGGAATTACTATTACAGTAATGATATGCATTTTGAAAGACAACAATGAAAGGTCATCTAGTTGTTATGAATCCCAATCTGCACAACTACAGTTAACGATAAAGAACTTAAGTGAGGCACAAGCACCAATTATGAATTTCAAAGGTCATCATATTTGCATGTGTGATGTCGTGCATAGTTCGAAATTAAATGTTCCTTGCGTACTTGTGGCAATAATCAAATTTGTGATGACATTTACCCTATAAAGTTTTAGAAGGCATTAGATCAAGCAGCAAATTATAAATGTTTAGTTCATGAAGTTGACATGTTGAAGAGAAAAACAGTGAAACCACTTCAGAATCTCAAAGAATACTGAGCTAAAAAATCCAATGAAACACCATCGAGAATTGAAATTACCTAAACAAATGTGACCGTTGCTGTAAATATGAGGGTGCAGAGGAGCTGGTTGCAGAAATATAACCTGCATCCACCCCATCATATTAATAACAAACAAACCACAAACACATGACCATTATAATTAAAAAAAAAAACATAAATTTAAACCAAAAGAACTGGAGATTAGAAACCAACAGAACATCTGATGACACCTGCCGTACCTGCGGAGCTTCCATTGGATAATGCTCAGGAAAATCGACCTGAAGCTGGTAAGTTTCATTAGCATAGAGAGTTCCTGAAGCTCCATTCACTTCAATTACCCACCTTTTCATCAAAACCGCCCCCGAAAAAGATATGGCGATCAAAAACATAAATACAAACCCAAAAACATCTGAATATATATCTTTGCGAAGCCAAGGCAATCAAATAAATAGATACATATATCGAATCAAAAAATATATTTCCACAATGAATAAAATCGGAATTTCAGTGCTTAGTACTAGAGAAAACAAAAATATGTTTGAATTTGTGTTGATTTTCTGAGGAACCAAACAGGGGAAAAGAAATGAATATGTTACAAATAAATAAATAAAAAAACCCTAGAAGGCTAGGACAGACTGACCTTTGGAGATTATCGGTGACCTTGTGCTTGAATCCAATGGGTGGATTGACCTGCCACTCTAGCAGCTCCTTCTGGAGTCGATTCGAAGCAATCTTGCTTAGAGCCTAAAAAACACCACCACGAAGAAAATCAAAGGATGAAATAGAAACATATACAAGGCACCAAATGTCTCTATGTATAAGTGTGTATGTATATATAAATAGAGAGAGAGAGAGAGAGAGAGAGAGAGAGAAGAGACCTTGCGAGAATTGGCGGAGGAGCTGGTCATGGCTTTTTGCATCAACAATGGCGGACGGAGATAGTCGGTTGTGTTGAGTGGTTGGTGTTGACTATACATAAGCAAGGGAAAACTTGGCCTCGCTGCATGACCCACTATTATTTTCGCAGCCACCACTATATATGTGTATAATATATATATATATATAAAATGTATAGCACTTTTTATTTTCATTTGTAGTTTTGAAGTGACGGTCAGTCGTGAGTTAAATGGCTAACAATTTAGCTGGGTCTACTCTAATTCTGTGAATTCTAACTAAGGTGTTAGGCTGTTAATTATCAGTTGAGGACTGATTAGTCAATTACAACTATAGCTAGCACCACTCATTTATCATTGATTTTGTTTTTTATTTATGAAGCCAGCCATAAGTAGGTTTATAGAGCGGGACAAAGCATTACTTAAGAAAATAATATTAATAAAGAAATATAAAAGAATCAGCCAAACAACATTTTTGCTACAAATTGGCATTTTTTTTTTATGGATTGTGTTTGGTATGGTAATATATACGAAAATCAACTCGGCAATAATATTATCCTATGTTTTCTACACCTGGATTATCAAATTACGTGGGATTATCAATTGACTATCGCTACCTATTGAACTTGGACTAAAATATAGCTATGAGCGCTTAGGGAAGCATGCATTTTTAAATTAATCTTAGCCAAATAAATCCACTTATAATAAATAAGTAAAAGAGTTGATTAGAATCGTACCAAAATAATTATAAATAGATGCCAACTGGAAACTTTTTACATGAACCAACAAGTAAATGATTACTTAAGCATTTTCAAATTCAAAGATTACTGTTTTTTGAAGAGTTATGTTTGTAGATTAATACGTTTAGCATATTACCTTCTAAGGGAATGTGAGAAAACATTTTCTCTTTTGTTTTGTAATGGTAAAATGTCTTTACAGTATTAGCATTCTTTGAGAGAATAGCTGGACAAAAATGCATAAGAAAATATGAACTTTTTAGAGTTTGTTTACCTAATATTTAATAGATAACTCAATCACATTTGTTTGAAATGTAGTTTGTCAAACTTAAAATGGTGTCATATTGTGAACTATGGTTTATATTTCTCTAGATTAACAAATCTACGTATGAAGAAGAATATAATAATGGAGCTACTTAAATATTACAATAGTGAAAACATTGGAATTCAAATCTATTTATTTAGGAGAAAATATAATAAAAATTACACACCATATGGCAATAGTAGGTAAAAAAAAATATTTGAATAAGATGAATTTATTTAAGTAGCTTATGACCCTTTTTTGGTTTTAGACAAGACCCGGTGGCCAAACGGGTCTGATATTGGTACTTGGAGCGGGTGCTACATTACCCGTCTCCGAATCTCCGATCGACATCGACCTTTCGTTGCCCCATCTCCTGACTGAGGCAGCACAACACAAGCATAGCCTCTCTAGCGCTCTTCTTCTTCTTCTCTGTCTGTTGATGGCGTCTTCTCTCTCATCTCTATCCTCCATACTCAACCAACCTCACCGCGCACTAGGCATCAAGCTCCCAAGACGATGCTCCTTCAGTCTCAGACTCCTCACTCATAAAACCCAGTCAAGCTCGTGCCGTTGCTACCACCGCACATCACGGCCCCTCGAGAGGACCTTCTCTCTCAAATTCTCCAGAAGCTTCTCTCAATCCGACCTCCCTCACTCCAGTAAGACTCAGATTCCTAGCCTCCACCACTTCATTGCCCAAGCCGCTGTCACTTCTTCCGAGACCCAATCCGAGTAAGTTCTCACTCTTTCGCTCCATCTTTGTGGAAAATTAAATTCTGTTCCTATTAATCTGCATTTCCCGCAATGTTTGTAATATAATAAATTCGATACATGCTTATGTGCTGAAAGATTGGAGGCGAGTTTTTTGTTTTTGGACCATCAAACAAAGATTAAAGATATGACTTTTGGTTGTGGACTCTGAAGCAACTAGCATAGAGAGTGAGTAAAGAGCAGTATATTTATTAGCTTTTCCTGAGTTGAAATTTAACGAATTACATATGTAACTAGCCCCAAACTTTGCCTTGTATGAGGTTATTGGTGCTGTGGAAGAGGGAGCCATAGAAACATGGAGGAGGTTAATGGTTTAGGTCATTGAGTCGGTGGGGCACGGGCGTTGGGTGTGTAGTACCATGGAAAGAATTTTTAGGAGTTTAATCTTCTTTCACCCCATTGTGGACTCCTATATCCCTCTGATTATAAATATTTATCTATTTAGTTCCTATCTTGATTGAAGAAGGGAATAACAAAAAAATTGCAGAAGAGAAAAGAAGGGTAGGAAAATATCATGACCTTGGTTATTGAAATGTGGGCCATTTTTTATTTTTTATTTTGGCTCCCTTGCTCCATCTGTATCTCTCTGAATCAATCTAAATTCCCAATGTTGTACATCAAAAACATTGTGGCACCGTCGCTTTTGCGATGATAGCCTTTTGTGGGCTGGAGAGTGGAATACTGAATGTGGTGTAGATGTTATCCCCTAATCAGTAGACCTTCATCTTTTTCCCCTTTTTAGAAGGACCAAATTGTGAAAGAAAAAAGTTTGAAATTTTTTTCTTCTCCTCTTCTTTGCCCTCTAACCAAATGGCATTTTAGGGGTTTAATTTTATTTAAGCTTGAGTCATTGTGCTGGCTTTCATGCTTAGCTTTCATCTTAATCCTCTGGCCTTGTCCATTAGTGGTTAAACCAAAAAGACATGCCAAACTTTGCAAAATGTTACTGACCCGATATAGAGCCTCAATGATTAATGGATACATAAGATAATCCAATGCTTGAGTTAAAATTCTCAAATTTTAGCTCTATACTACAAATTTATTCACTTATTCTGCAGTTTATTATAGTTAGTGTCACTGTATTCCATTTAATGGCTTTGGCTATGGCTTTGACTATTTAATAGAGGTCTGTGTTCTGTTAAGTATTGCTTGGAAACTTTGCCTGCAACTTTTTCATGTACATTCAATGTTGTTAAGAAGTTTTGTGCATTGTGGTAATTAGAACTCATAATTTCCGCATTCTTTTTCCTTTCAGCCCTACACTAGCTTCTGAAACTCTTCCTAGGGGCCGCATATATCATGAAACTTATGGATGTCAAATGAATATCAATGACATGGAGATTGTCTTATCTATTATGAAGAAAGCTGGATACAGTGAACTTGTGGAGGTTCCAGAGAGTGCGGAGATCATTTTTATCAATACTTGTGCTATCAGGGACAATGCAGAGCAAAAGGTGTGGCAGAGGCTTAATTATTTTTGGTTTCTGAAGAGGCACTGGAAAAGCAATGTCTCTATTGGGAGGTCACAGTCCCTGCGTCCTCCAAAAGTCGTCGTGTTGGGGTGCATGGCTGAGAGGTTAAAGGATAAGATATTAGATGCAGATAAGATGGTTGATGTGGTCTGTGGTCCTGATGCTTACCGAGACTTGCCACAACTTTTAGAAGAGGTAGACTATGGTCAAAAGGGGATCAACACCCTACTTTCACTTGAAGAAACTTATGCTGATATCAGTCCTGTTCGCATATCTAAAACTTCAATTGCTGCTTTTGTCTCTGTAATGAGGGGGTGTAATAACATGTGTTCATTTTGCATTGTTCCTTTCACAAGAGGCAGAGAGCGGTCGCGTCCTGTTGAATCAATCATGAGAGAGGTGGCAGAGCTTTGGAAAGAAGGCGTGAAAGAGGTAACGCTTCTTGGTCAGAATGTGAATAGTTATAATGATGCATCTGGGGCTGAGGAAGACGTTGAATCAGGAGCCAATTGGAAGTTTAGTGAAGGTTTTTCCAGTGTCTGCAAGGTGAAAAAAATGGGTCTACGCTTTTCTGATCTCTTGGATCAACTTGCAGCAGAGTTTCCGGAGATGCGTTTCAGATACACATCTCCACATCCTAAAGATTTCCCAGATGAATTATTGTATGTAATGCGAGACAGATATAATGTCTGCAAAAGTATCCATTTGCCCGCACAAACAGGGAGTAGTACAGTACTTGAAAGAATGCGTCGGGGATATACTCGAGAGGCATACTTAGACCTAGTGCAAAAGATCCGCAGGATTATCCCAGATGTTGGGATAACCAGTGACTTCATATGTGGTAAGAGGTTATTATATTGCTTTACCATGACACTTGAGCTGTGTGAAGGAAACTACCCTAGTTTTATGATATGAATATTGTAGATGGATTTATGCTCTTTAAATTCTTACACTTCTAGGACTTCTGGTTACAATTCTATGTTGGCCAGGGTGGACCTTACAGGATCAATTGAAAATTGGATGATTACAAACAGCTTGGAAACATTTTAGGTCCTCTTGGACCCTTGGTATTGTTTTTATTTTTCCTGTTTTCAGTTTTCATTTTTGGGCTTTCTGATGCAAAGATGAAAAAAAGTTTGAAAAACAAATTCTTTTTAAATCATTTTCATTATCTTATGAACCTGAATATATGAAAAGTGAAAAGGATTGATTTGGGAAGTTTCTTTTTTCTCTTTTCTTTTTTTTTCTTTCTTAAAATAGTTCTTGAAAATGATTCTGCAAAACACATTTTCTCTCTTTTTCTTCTTTTTTTCTCTCTGTTTTTTAAACCACAGCAGTTTTAAAAAATGATTCTGAATAGACCCCCTTATTGTACATACATTCCTGTCTGCTAATTACATGTTAAAAGTTTTTACAGATAAGATGGCCAATTGTTAATTCCATTGTCGATAGTTTGCAGATACTGTATTTTATAGTGTGTAAAGAGAAAGTCAATTGTCTAGAGTTGGGTAACGGTACTACTGTAGTCTTTTCATTGATGAGGAGATGAAATTATTGTCATTTTGATTGGTACATCCACCATTTGCTTAGCCTTTTTTTATTTTTTTTGGAGATAAGTACGTCTACCATTTGTTTATCAATTCGAGAATTAAGGCATTGGACAATTTATAGGCATGATTGGGCAGAAAATGACAAATAGCAAGTGATAACTTGTTATCTTGCCAGTACTTCTTACCCTCTCTTTGATGCATTAGTGGAGAGCTACTTGTTATTGAACTTTGCGGAAGGTTAAACTGCAATCCTGCACTGCCCCTAATACTTGTGATTTCCTTTCTTCAGGCTTCTGTGGTGAAACGGAGGAGGATCACAAAGACACACTAAGCCTTGTAAAGGCTGTTGGTTATGACATGGCATACATGTTTGCGTATAGCATGAGGGAGAAAACCCATGCCCATAGGAATTATGTTGATGATGTTCCTGATGCTGTCAAGCAGAGGAGGCTGACAGAACTCATTGAGGCTTTCCGCGGGAGTACAGGTCAGCGTTATGACTCCCAAATTGGTACTGTTCAAATTGTATTAGTTGAAGGACCCAATAAGAGAGCTCCTGACACACAGCTCATTGGCAAGAGTGACACAGGCCATAGAGTGTCATTCACTAGTCTGCCAGTCCCAAATCGGGATGATTATGATGGGAAGCGGAATCCAAGGGTTGGAGACTATGTAGAAATTCGGATATCAAAATCGACAAGAGCATCACTATTTGGTGAAGCCCTTGCTATAACCAAGTTAAGCTCATTTTACAACAGTGCGCATGATGAAGCTGTCGCCAGTGCAAGCAGAAACTGAATTGCTTTTCGAGGTTCTTTATCATAAGCTGATTTTTTTTTTAATTAATTTGTTAGATGATGTGTTTTTCTCTTTGTTTTGCACTTGTGGACCACCGTCCTGGTGGCATCGAGTCTGTTGATTCTGGAGAGAGGAACTCAAAATAGTTTCAGAATGGTTTTACTTTGGGTGGGATGGTTCTTTCTACAAAAACAGTCCGAGACTGAGAGGTTACAACTAAAATATGAGTTATTGCAAATTTTTCGGTTATAAGCTGCATATATATGTAGAGCTGGAATGCCTGCTCTTTTTTTGTTTCCCGATCATCATTAAAATCTCCTTATGGGCTCATTTGGAAACAACTTATTTTGTGTGCTTTTTTAGTGTTTTGCTTAAAATAAACACTTGGTGTCTGGTAGCAAACTTTCTTAGCTTATATTAAGTTAGCTTTTTTTTTTTTCTTTTTTTAGGCTATTAAGCAAAAAAACAAAAAGCAAGAATTTTAAAGTTTTTTTTGTTTATTCTACTATAATGAAAATTTTGTAAGTTTTAAATAATTAATACACTATCATAATTAATGTTAAAATTTTATTTAATTTTACAAAATATCACAAATATGAAATCTAATTTATTTATAACATTTTTGTCTTAAAAAAAGTCAAAAAAAAAAAAACTTTAAGTTAATACTAGACGCCTCAACCAAGTTTTTTTTTAAGTTAGTTTATTTTTTATACTTATTTAATTAAAAAATTATTTTCTAACGGGCCCTATATCTTCCGAAAACTTGCAAACAGAGCTGCTTTCCATTTTACAGGACTGTGTTATCAACAGAGCAACAATCTTTGTCAAAATTGCCATAAAGCCTGTTTACTAGAACCATAAAACCAACATAAAATTCCAGTTCACAGCTATTCCCTTCGGATGTAAAATTCAAAAGCAAAGCAAAACATAAGAAGAGGAAGCAGTTAAACAAAACGGTACCGGATATATTATTAAAGGAGAAAACAAGGATGTATTCCCCAAAGCTAGCTTGAATTTTACAGAAGTTTAGCATCTAAAGGAACAACATTTGAGAAAGAACATGAATCAAGGTTTGGTGATCAACTTATAAGGAGCAAAGATGTTATAAGCAGCATTACGAACTGCCTGTGAGGTTTACAAGAAATAAATCAAGCCATGGCTTTTTTCTTCTCTTCCTCAAGCCGCTGCAGCTCTGCCAGTCTTTCAGCCCATGCTCTTTCCCTTGCCACTGCAGCCATCTTCCGCTCTATTCTTTTGATATTTTTCTTCCTATTCGCCTCCTGCAACTGTGCTTTCCGTTTCTTTGCCTCTGCCTGTGCAAGGTTAAAGCCAGGTTCAAAGAAAAAGCCTTACGTTTACAGGGAAATAAGTAGAATCTGAGGGCAAGACATTACGCAAATTAATAGAGAGAGCATGTAGGACTGATCAAAAGAAAAGAAAAATATTTGAGACAAGGTGATGCAGGGAAGCGCAAAGAAAAGGTGATAATAGGCTAGAGTTCATTAATTCACAAATAATACTGAAAACTAGGCTCCTCTTAATCTGTTAATTCATACAGAATACCAGAAAAAGGCACCAATTAGGTTTAATTCACATAGGATAACAAAGTTGGAAGAAATAAAAGAACACTCTCAATATTATTACTCAAATCAAAGCCATCTACGAAAAAGGCAGAACATTATATTTATAGAGCAAACACAAACGCTATACCTAATTGCTGAAATTAAGACTACAATTAAGAAAGTAAGAAAAATTACCAAAAATAACAGATTCGAGTTAAGCCCAAATTTGGATACTAGAGACTTAAAGAATCATTCTAAAACAAATGGCAATGAAAACAGAAATTTCTAGACAAAATTATTACTAAAACAAAAGTTTCCTTAAATGAAAAAATCATGAATTTTGAGATCTAAACGACTGGATTCGGAAAAATCCCAGCAGAGTCCATAGTTTACTATGGATCTTGATCTCCAGTACGTTTTCAATTTCATGAAATTCTAAGTGTGAATATGACCGATTTGTATCATTCTCCCCAAGTTAAAAAAACTCATCCTTGAGTTTGGATTATGAAGGCGCAACACTTTTATTTCCAATCTTTGTTACAACATCCATCCAATCAACCCATTGAGTCAATATAAAATACTCCAGGATCATCTTATTAATGAATAATGAAGACAAGTAGTTGTACACTATAAAATAGAATAGATCTTCATAGTGGTGGTTGTCTTGCAAGGATTCAAAAAAATCTGGAAGCATATTTGTACCTTCTTCCATCGCAGTTACATCAAATGGGTTAAACAATTTATTGCAAGCTTCCTTTGGAGTTCCTTCAATAATGAATTATTCTGCATTGATGGAGAACTCTTCATAAAAAATTGGTGACTCACTTCAATCCACTACTGGATCTCGAATAATTGTTGATGTGAGTAAGCAATCATCCTTACAGACATCACCATTATCAAAGATTGGTGGTGAATTCCATTCATCTAAATCACCTTCTAAAAAATCAAGAATATCTTTATTCTCAATTATTTCTTTTTGAACAGTCTCCTTCTCCTTTTCCGCAAAACGTGGATTTAAAAAATGATCTCTATGTCAATATCTAACCGCTAGGACGGCAACTTCTTGAATCAATGCTTTGATCAATAGTCGGTTATGAGACCGATTTGCAACAACAATCTACTGGACTAAAACTTCAAGCTCATCCAACCATTGCTCTAGCCACTAAAATCGTTTTTCCAACCATGCATCTCATATAGTATTGTCAAGATAACATACATCTTCAATGCTAGCAGCCTGAGCAATGCCTTTGTGACCTCTGGTTGCAGCTCCACCAAGTTGATGGTAAACTATGGATCCTACTAAGATTTTTCCTAATTCAGTTGTTTAGGTCTCAAAATTCATGATTTGCCATTTTCGAAAACTTTTGTTTTAGTAATAACGTTGCCTAAAAATTTATGTTTTCATTACCGTTTGTTTTAGAATGTTTCTTTAAGTCTCTAGTATCTAAATTTAGCCTTTAACTCAAATTTGTTATTTTTGGGTAAAATTTTTATTTTCTTAATTGTAATCTTAATTTCAGCAATTAGATATAGGGTTTGTGTTTGCCCTATAAATACAATGTAAGGGTTGCCTTAGATGGCTTTGATTTGAGTAATAATTTAGAGAGTGTTCTCTTATTTCTTCCGGCCTTCTTATTATATGTGAATTAACCTAGTCAATGTCTTTCTTTGGTATTCTGTGTGAATCAACAAATTAAGAAAAGCCTAGTTTTCGGTATTCTATGAATTAACAAACTCTAGTCTATTTATCACATTTTCTTACGCATTTCCCTGCATCAATTGTATCAGACCTGACCATGGCACCTAACGAACGTGGTGATAGTTGCTAACATCGAAGATGTGTATGATCGAGATGATGCTACATGAGATGCACGGTTGGAAGAGCGATTACAACATATAGAGCAATGGGTGGATAAGTTTGAAACTTTAATCCAACAGATTGCCATTGCGAATCAATCTTACAACCGGCTACTAATCAAAGCGTTGATGCAACAAGTTGCTGCCCTTGAAGCTATTTATCAACGTAAAGACCATTTTCCAAATTCACATTTTATGGAGGAGGAGACTATTAAAGAAGAAATAATTGAGAATATGGATATTCTTGATTTTTCAAAAGATAGTTCAAAAGATTGGGATTCACCATCAATCTTTGATGATTATCTTGATCATAATGGTGATTATTTACTCACCAAAAACCACCAATTTTTTTCTGAAAAATTTTATATTGAAGAGCCACCATCCATTAAAGAAAAAAACATACATTGATGAAGAAATAAAAGGGAAGATTGCAAGAAAATATTTTTGCAAAAAGATATGCTTCAAATTGATCTCTCTGAAGACTTCCACGAAAATCACCATGATGAAGATCCATTATACGTTGTGAGATTCGAGTTTTCTTCTTCATGCTTCATTAAGAAGATAATCGTATATTATTTTATTTTTACTCAATAGGTGGATTGGATAGACGTTGTGATTGAAGTTGAAAAATTCAAGGTGCGTCTTCAGAATTCAAACTTGAGGATGAGTTTTTCCAACCTGGAAAGAATGACGCAAATCGGTCTCATTTGAGTTCAAAATTCTATGAAACTTGGTGATTTCATTGGAAACGTGTTGGAGATCAAGATCCATAGTTGACTATAAACCCTATCAAGATTTTTCAGAATTCAATTGTTTAGGCCTCAATATTTGCATTTTTGCCATTTTAGAAAACTTTTGTTTTAGGAACAACTTTGTCTAGAAATTTTCGTTTCATTGCCATTTGTTTTAGAATGTTTCTTTAGGTCTCTAGTATCCAAATTTGGATTTAACTCAACTATTTTAGTTTTGGTATTTTTTTCTTATTTTCTTAATTGTAGTCTTAATTTTAACAATTAAATTTAAGATTTGTGTTTACCCTATAAATACAATGTAAAATACAATGTAAGGGCCTTTGCCCTAGTTAGCTTGGATTTGAGTAATAATATTGAGAGTGTTCTCTTATTTTTTCTAATATTTTATTTTGTATGAATTAACCTAGTCGATGTTTTTCTTTGGTATCTTATGTGAATCAATAGATTAAGAAAAGTTTAGTTTTCGGTATTCGTACGCAAATCAACAAACCGTAGCCTGTTTATCACTTCCTCTACATGTTTCCTTGCATCACTAGGAAATCCAAAGTGACATCTGATTTAAGGATGCCCTAAAGCACTCAAATACAGTGAGTCAATCACCAAGTAGCCAACAGCAAAACTAAATATTTCAAATTTCTAAGAAGAGATTCAAAATAAGAAACATGTGTCTTCAAAAGTGATCGGTAAAATCTATATATATCTAACTAGGCTTCATTATTTTTGTGGCTCTGGCCATATTCACACCAAACTTTTAGAGAAGTGTTCCATTTACAAATACGGAGAGTCATCAAGGCAAAAAAGTTTATCCAAAAAGGCGATGATATCCAAATAATTGTTTGACTAACAGATGTGTTAAAGCAATTCAAATGGATTGAGATTGTAGATGTGCTAAATCCAACCCCAGTTGGCTTTTCTCACTATCTCAACTCAATCACTCTTCCTAATGCATAAAAAGAATGTGTGTTGACAGGACTGAAAACAATACACGATTTGTATTCCAATTTGACAACTATGGTTGAGAGGACTAAGAAAGGCTAAAAAGAATGTGGATTGAGGCTGTGATAAAAGGCCCAATTATGGCCCTATATAGAGCATAATGGGAAATACAATTTGTATGATCAACCCCAAATGGTTGGTGCTCCCTTGGCACCTTCTTTAAAATTTTAATTTGCTTTACTCGCAAAAACAAAATGATTGATCTTCAATGGCAGAATAGGACTTTGTTGAGGCGCATCATCAATCTTTGAACAAGTTATCATTTCTTTCTAATTGTAATTGTAATTGAGCAGAAAATTCATAAGATATCCTTAGATTTCCAAGGAAGTAACTTCAAATATACTTCTGCAACTACACAATCATAACGTTGACAATCATGGTCATCAAATTGAGGCTCTAACACTCATGAAGTAGAACTCAGAAGAGTTGTTCACATGCAGAATCACACATTATTGAAGTTAGGCCCCTTTTGGGTTTCAAAGGTTTGAAGGCCTCCACAAACATGCATGTAGAGTATCCAATAAATCATAATACAGAAAGCTTAATACTTATCCAAAAAAATAATACAGAAAGCTTAATGGAAGTCTACAAGCAACATCTCCAGAACCAGCAAACAAGGAGCATATGAAGAAAATTATGAAATAAAAGAGGACTAGATAATTTTTGTACCGAGAACAAGTCAGTAGAATAGCTTCACAACAACATACAGCTAAAATATTACATTGTACACCCTTTATAGAGATATAGCTGAATGTATCATTAAAGGATAAAAAAATTTTAACTAAAAGAACAATGTTTAGATGTTGATGGACGATCTTAGATTGCTTCAAAATCAAAGTTTAACAGTCAAGAGTCATCATTCCCTTAAATATTCTATGTGAGATGGAATAACAATTCACCCATTTTAATGTTAATCAGAAGACCCACTAATCAAAAACAAGTCCAATTGGCTGACTATCCTTTTTTCATCTGATCTTACAAGGACATCTATTCAGCTTAATCAATGATACAGGTTACCGGAATCTAAAACTGACAATAAACAAGCCAAGACCTGAGGGCTGTAAAATAGACAAAAAAGACCTACAAACTCTGATAGTATGAACAGCACAAAGGGGTTAAAGGACTGTCACCAATATAAATGCCCTCCGCTGTCTCATTCGCTTTTTCTCGTTCCTTTGTTTGACACTTCCCTCGTTGGGTTGGTTCGGAAGTATTGGCTCACCAGGTACATATTTAACCCAAGCATATGGTCCTGCACTTCCATGGCATTATCAAATTGCATTAGACGTCAACCCAACATTGCATTCACCAAATGCAAAACAAGTTGCCAACAACAAAATTCAACAAACTAAGCGGATGTTTGCATTAGTAGGTAATGTTTGTTTCAGAAAAATAAAAAAAGAAAAAACCTCTCTCTTCTAACCTTGGGATTTTTACTCTATTCGACTCCCAGTTTCCATTTCATTTTACAATGAAACTATCACACATAAAAACCCCTCTCCACCATTTCTGTCTGTCTATTCACTTAAGACTAAGAAAACAGCTCTAGAAAAATGCATCCAAACGAGACCTAGCAGATAAATAAAGAGCTCAATCATTGCTAAAACCCTAGTTCTTTAGATACAAAAATCAACTTCACATTCATGTATAAATAGGTAATCAGCCAACAAAAAAAAAAAAAAAAAACGCGAATAAACCCAAGTTTCAGACTTCCATAGTGTATAATAAAGATACAGCAATGAAACGACACATTTGGAGATGCGAAAGGGAAGATTGGGGTTTACGGACCAGGGGGTCTTAAGCTGGCCCTTTTTCTGCGAGGTTTGTCACTGGGTCTTCTCTTCGGGAATCGAGTGTCAGTTAAGCTGTGGAAAGCACTCGATGCTGGGATCCATGGAATATTCCGGTAGAGTGGGCCGACGACGACAATCGGAGACCGCGAAGCAGCCGGAGTCGTGGCAAGAGAGAAAGAGGACGCGGCGCGGGCCGATAATAGGGTTCGTGAAACGGGTCGAATGATGGATCTTAGGGCTCCGAAACCCATGACTTCTCTTGAGTGAGCGCCGGAGTGGATCAGAGTGGGGCATCAGTAGAGATGGAAATAAAAGCGAAGACGTTTTCAGAGGGCCCGGTTATTATGGGTTGGGTTAGAAGTTTCGTATTGGGCCTATTGGTCCAACTGCCCAACCAAAAACTGTTCTTTCATTAGCGTCTATCACAAAGCCCAAAAAGAAAAAGAATCCCCCAGTGGTGAAAAAATGAAAAAAAAAAAAAAAAAAACATGAACCACAGGGTTTATCTAAAATTTAGAGATTCATAATCTAGAACATCTACAAAAAATCTGGAATTGACTAATTTATGAATTTGTGTTGCTTTGTTTTGATTTGCGGCTTTTCGAAAAACCGAGTTAGGCTTTTTCAACGTTTCTTGTTAATTACCAAATGGCATATATGGCTGAGGTAGTTAAATTTAAAGAGAAGAGACATTAACCTTACAGTTCTTTTGCCGGCATGCAGACAAGGCATGGTCGTCCTCCATTATTCATTCTGCTCTATATGATCCCATACTTGGAAAGACAGCAACCATAATATATATATATATATATATATATATCAACACTTGGTGTTGTCTGAGTTATTTTATACAGCCTTGTTGATCTATTATTGCATACTTAAAAAAGAATAGATGATTATAGCATCGAACAAGTAGTGATGTTTTCTTCCTTATGTTTGGGTATTATGTATGATTAATATTGGTTCTATATTGTATGTAGAGCTTTTGAATAACAAAACAAAGAGGCAAAAATTATTCTAGGGTGGTTCAACTGTCTTCTGAAGTGGACCAGACGAACCCACAATTATGAAATTCTAGATGTATTGAGTTTTAAGTTTTTCCTTCTTAAGTACCAACAACATTGGAGGCAATATTGTACGTACCATCAATGGCGATGGCAATCATAAAGTTTGAGAGACCCTCATGAGTCTTGACGATGGCATGCCTGAAAGGTGTACCATGCATGATCGACCGAGTCGTGTATAGAAAGGGATGACATTGTAGCCGTAGTGGCGGACTTAGGAAATTCACGAAGGGGTCGTAGTAGGAAAATTTTTTTAGTGATATCATTGTATCAACTATCAACAGCTGCCACTTAAATTTATGCTCTATAATAAAAGACACATCAAATATAAAGAAGAAAAAAAATCATAATTGATATAGTACTTAGAAATAAAGACGCTACTTTTAAACTAAATTTTTTTTCTAGATTAAAGGGGCAAGGAAAAATCATTTGAATTTGGAAGGTAAAACCTTGAGTTTTAGAGGGACAATATAAATATATGTGTGAGGCAAAAACACACGACTCAATTCATCTGGATAGACCCAATCAACATGACATTAAAGTTGGGCTGCTGGGCGGCCCAAATCGAGTACTAAAGGGCATACCAGCCCAGGGTGCCGACCTTGGCCCAAACTGCGACAGGTGAGCCAAAATCGCTAGAGGTCTCAAAGCATTAAATGCGGAGTTGACCCGCATTAAATGCGTCAACGGCTCCCCACGCGACGTCGACCTGCACGTCCGATCAACCGGATTTTTTAGCAACGGTAAGGCAGGCCCTGCATGCGGTCAGTTAGCGTCAAATGATGATGTCTATCCAACAAGTCATGATGACCTGCTAGTAGGCCAAGGGTAAAACACTCCATCGATCACACTATAAATACCTAAGCCATCAAGAGCCAAGTATGGACAACTAACTTCAAGTATACACAACTCTTATTCATTCTATTCTTGATTAAGCTTGCTAACTTAATTATCGGAGTATGATTGGTCCAACAAGGGTTGACTCATTCTAACTTTTTTTTCTTACAGTGAATTTGGACTCATCAACGTGGGCTTGAGTGTTTGGCTCGGCCTTTCTAAAAAATTTCACCTACAATATGTATTTATTATAAATATTTAAAAGTATAAAGGGTACAAGAAAAAATTTTAAAATTTTGAGGGAGCAAAGCTTAAGAGTGTAAGATAATTTTTCAAAACTTGGGGACACCGTGGCCCCTAATTAATATATTGACTTCGTGGCCCCCTCCGGGGGCTTGTTTATGGGGTGGCACTGGTACCACACTCTTAATTTGTTGCTCACTTAATGTGGTGGTTGATCATTAGTTTTGAGCATTCTTATCTTATCGAAACTTTCTTTTCTTTCTGGGCTGGATTTGTGGTGAAGAGAGTGTGACATTTGATCTGCTATGAAAGTGCCACAAATCATTTAAGCGCGAGTAAATATTATGTAGGATAACAACGTCTATTTGTGTTTGTTTTTCTGCCTGGATGGTGGATATTTTTGTTAAAATTGCTGAATTATCCAAAATTTGATGTCTTTTGGGTAATATAATTTCGTAACAGGATCTATAAACGTTTCGTTTGGAATTCAAATTTTTGATGAAAAAGCAAAGAAAAAAATATAAAAAAAAAGGAACAAAATTTTTCTTATTTTTGTTCATATAATTTTTTTTTTTCTATAAAAAATTCGGATTCCAAGCTAAGCCTAAATGGATTCTGGGATCGATATAGATAACCCGCCTGGAATTTGCTAGTAATGCAAAGGAAAAACTATCTAGCTAGACCTGGAATTCTCAAATTTAGTTAAACAAGAGAGGAACAAGATAGATTTCAATTTCATTATGCATGCATGATACCTGGACAGGATATTGACTCGAACTTTTAATAAGATACTAGTTTGAGTCATCTGTGTTATATAAAACATTTTTTTTAAAGAAATCACTAGTGTCAATTATTTTGATTAGTATTTGCCTGTTTAAGTGATTCCTAACCTACTCAAGAGTCAAGACTAATGAATTATGGGTAAATTGTCAACTTCAGAAAAAATTGATTCCCTAAGAATGGATCTTAAGGGTTAAATTTGTTGGTGAAAAACAGTAATCTTGAAAAATTCTAACCGTTGAAGGGCAGTAGTGCAGAAAGAAACTTTAAGGCCCGTTTGCTATATTTTTTTAAACTTTTTTTAATTTATAAAAAAATTAAAATTTTAAAACTTTTTTCTTTTACTTTTTTATTTATCTTATCTCATTAAAAACACAAAAAAAATAAAAAAATCTGACTTTTATTTTGATGAATTAAAAAAGCAAAATAAAAAAACCCCAAATCAATTCATGTCATGATAATGTCCTGATGATGATGTTGATGTCTTTTAGATAAAAGGTGAAAGTGATAGCGTGGTAGGTTTAAGTTTAATTAGCTCAATTCTTAGGCCACGTTTGCTTTTTGACAAGATCGTTTACACTTCAGAGTTGTTCAAAGTTCAAACCTTTGTGTACTCGACAAAACGATTGTTTATACTGAGAAACAAACGGCCTTATTACAAGTTTCGTCAAGAAAACATTAATTAATCAACGCAAGTGAAGGGTACCAATTTTTAGCCATATGCTAACGCTATCTCGACCATGTCACAGGATCCAACATAGATCCTCTTTAGTCCATAACTTAAGAGGTTGTTTGTCACTTGGTGAGGGAAAATTTTTAAAATTATTATTATTATTTATTTTTATTATTACAAAATTAAACAGAAAAATAAAAATATTTTTTTCATATTTTCTCTTTACTTTCTTTTTCCTTCTCTTCCTATCTTTCTTCTAAGTTTCAAATAGACTGCTAGGGTCTGTTTGGAACCTTTGCAAGGCAAAGAGAAAGGAAAATATAGTTGAGTAAGAAAATGCAAAGGATGCTTTTCTTTTCTATTTGATTTTGAATAAAAACATGAAAGGTACAATTATCACAAAACAAAAACAATTCTCGAGACGTTTTAAAAGTATTGACATAACCCGACATGATAAATGAAGTCAGGGTTCATAATTTTCATAAAAGATAAAATAAAATTTGTGAACAATGTGCCTATTTTTTTTTTTAACAAATGATGTTCCATCTTATTAATTTATAAAACTTTACTAATTTCTCAAAATTTTAAAGATTTACAACTCATCAGTTTTGCTAGGGGAGGAGTAGCATGTGCCGAGAAAAGAAAAAATAAAAACTCAATGGGTTTATGATTTAGGCAAATTTGACTCAAACTCATGTGATTATCGAATTCACCTAATACTTTTTTGTTAGTAGTACTTGTGTTGGTAGATTATTCTCAAACCATAGCATGATTTTAGAGAGAGAGAGAGGACAGAGAGGAGGGGGGGGGTGGGAGAGCGGCATGTTTGGTGTGGTTGTTCAAAAATAATTTTTTTTCTTAAAATTAAAGAAAATTAAGAATTTATTCAATAATTAATATTTTGAGAAACGTAGATTAATGTCAATTAGTAATTTAGAGAAAACAATGTAGACAAATTTTTATTTTCAAAACTATGAACAAACTACCTCAAAAAAGGGAGGGGGCAAAAAAACTAAATGATAACTGGGTAATAATATACAAACAAAAAATTTATATAAAATGATGTGTGTTAATTAGGATCTTTCAATTCAAAACAAAACACTCACCATAATAATTTTTAATTACAAAACTGTTACTGTCACTATCACATTATTTTATATGTAAATTTGTATAAATTTTTTTCCTAATCTAAATAATCTCCTCGTTGAATTGAGTTTCTTATGTTAAACTGAATTTAATTGATAATTTAAAAAATTTAACCAGTATTTTTGAAACGTTACTACTCACGTCATTAGCGAGTGATATATAGTAAGAATGAGCCCCACGAGAATTTCTTGTTAATTCGTGGCAAAAACTGTCGGTGGGTGTAACCTCGGAGGGAATATATGAACTACTCGGTACTAAGCAATATGCAAGAAGGTAACGGTAAAATTGACAATAGAGCCAAATAACGGGATTCACCGACAGACTTGAACGGAATCAGGATCTGGAGGGGTGAAAAGCAAAACAATGTAATCATCAAAACATGGTCTTTTGATTAATGATGATGGACGGCTGCGTAACGGCCACCTGTAAATGTGAAACGATCAGCATTTTGTGGTGGGTTCTGTTCATTCCTTGGCGGCAATTATGCATGGCACGTGCACTGCTCGTTTTTGCGGGGCCCATTAAAAATAACAACTATCTTCTTTCACGTGTACGGTGTGCCCATCAACCACCAGCCAGCCAATCACGCCTTCGCGTGTCAACCCGCTGTAGTTTTCATCATCATCTTCTTTGCAGTTCTCTCTCTCTCTCTCTCTCTCTCTCTCTCTCTCTCTCTACAAATTTAACCAAATCAACTCCACTTAACACCAATAATCAGGTGGTTTATGGGCATGTTGGTATAATTAAGTCATGAGTTTAACACTCTTTTAAAAATAATAATTTTTAATCAAAGTTATTTTTAGGAGGAAATGCATTTTAACTTCACAATTTAATAACGTATTTGATATAAATAAATATTTTATTAGTATTGTATAACTCTTTGTTGCTTTTTTTTAAAAATAAGTATTTAATTAGTTGTACAATGCAATCAATTAAAGCCTTTGACCAAAATTTCTATTACTTTGGCAATAGCCACTGCTTTTACTTTTCTCCTTTTCCATCTATTTTTTTGCTTTCCTCTCTTGAATGAAGGAAAATGATGTCCTTCTCTTACATCCTGCTTAAAGTTGCCGAGCTAGTTATTTTACTGGGACGACACAAATGAAATAGCTACACAAGGATCCAATGTAATTATTTACGGATTGTACGCTTGCACTTTCAACAAAGATAACGGTCCATTTGGACTTCAAAGTTCAAAGCGCTGCTTTTTTTTTCCTTTTTCAGATAGAAAGGATCGTGCTTTGTATATTAAAAACAGGAACATACCCAACTGAGAGCTTTGATGGATCCACTTTTAGCTTTATTCTTAGTTTATTTGTGTACTTATAATATTTTGGTATAAATTTTCGGTGGTAAAATAATACCACTGGAAGATTTGCTTAGACCTTCGTTAGGGCCTATTTGGAAACATTTTATTTTGAATGTTTTTTAAAAATTTTTTTTTAAATAAGTATTTGGTGTTTGCTAACAAGATTTTGTTAAACTTATACTAAGCTAGCTTTTTAACCTTTTGAGGCTAATAAGACAAAAAAATAAAAAGTAAAAAATTTGAAGTTTTTTTTGCTTATTCTAATATATTGAAAATTTTAAATAATAATTAATTTTGAAAATTCTAAAAATAAATTAGTATACTACCATTATTAAAGTTGAATTTTTTTTAGCTTTACAAAACATTACAAATCTGTAATTTAATTTACTTTGAGCGTCTTTTGATCATTTTTGTAAAAAAATCAAAAAAAACTTCAAGCTAGTACCAAACTCCGTAGTCAAGTTTTTTTAAACTAACTTATTCTTTATGCTTTTTTTAAACAGCTTATTTAATCAACAAAATTGTTTCCAAATGGACTCTTAATACACTCTTAACCGTTCGGTACAATTTATTTTATCTTTAATTTGAATTTTTTAAAGGCAAAAAAATTAACTTTTTGGCTTATAAACCAAAAAGTCAACTTGAAAAAGTTATAAAAAATTATACCAAACGGACTTCAACGGCCACTCTATGAGAGAATACAAGGGGCATTTCTTCATTTGAGGTGGCTTTCACGTCTTAATAGACACTATGAAGTCGACCCCATTTTATTAATTTTCCATTAATTTGAGACACAAGGGTAATTCTAAAAATGGATGCTTTTACGGTGGATGTTAACTCTTTGTTTGGATGTCGAATATGCAGAAGCAAAGAAAAAGGAATTGAAAATTATTAATTAGTAAAGAAAATGAAGTGATAACTAATTTTTATTTTTATTTAACAATGTAAGATTCAAACATAATATAAAAGAAACTGGATAATTCATTTTATTCTGGATATCAACTGTATGTTTCAATGTTGGACACGCAGAAGGAAAGAAGCCTTCCAATATACCAAAAAATAATAAAAAAAAATTACAGAAAAGAATAGTATTGCTTAAACTATTTAATTGCTTTGGTGTGGACTGATGTGGCCAAAACTAGGAGTGGGCACATTGGTTGTCTCTTAGTCACCTAATTAGGGAGGTGGAATGGTCGAAGTGGATCTCCCAAGTTGCTGACATGACCAACTAGACATATTAGTGGAGTTGGAGGAAAGGACCCAATGTCTTAGCTAGCTTGGGATCCGTTGTTCTGGCAGTACTCTGCCAGCTGGGAAAAGAAATTAAGAGAAATAAATATTTTTTTCTTCTTGGGTTTGATTTGTAATTTTGAATAAAAAAAATTTTAAATCATTTTTTTTAATAATTTTTCTCTCACTTTCATTTTCTTTCTCTTCTTTGAGTTTCAAATAGGCTGTTCAATCAACAAAAGAAAAGATAATAAAATTAAGCATAAGGGGTGTTTGAATGCGATCTTTTTAATAACTTATGATTTATGTTTATGTTATTTTAAGCGTAATTAACTTATTAAGCAAAGTACTATTGCTACACTCTACATGCATTTCAAGTATTAAAAAAATGCACTACTGAGGCCTGACATGTTAGAAAACACAAAGACCATATGGTAGGTAGTAAGAATTCACGGCACAAAATAAAAAAAGTGGGACGTCTTAAAAACAAAAATTTGCGAATGCCCAGTTCTCTGTTGGACTAGCGTTGAGGGTTGTGAATAGGCAGAAACGAAATTAGAAATTTTGTGAAGCAGAGGTCAAAGTAATTTTTTTAAAATTTTTTAAGATTTAGAAAAGATTTTCGAATTTTAGAGAAAGGTCAATACATAATTTTATTATTATAAATACATAAAATTTATAAAATAAAGGATCATGACCGCTATAGTGTACTCTAGTTCCGTCCCTGTGGACAGGGACAGCGATGGTTTGATATAGGGTGCTGTGAGCCTGTGAGTATATATATATAGCTGTCAGACTAACAAAAAAAAAGTGTATATATAGCAGCTTTATATATTTTTTATCGAAAGTTTCAAACAGACATAATTAATACTTAATGTACGTAGCTGCATAAGGTTTTGCCCTTTTTTAGCCAAGTGTTGGTAGTTAGAGAGAGAGAGAGAGAATAGTGCAGGCAGCTGGTTCACATGGAAACGTTACCGGAGGCCATACTTGGGGTTGAAAGGCCGTTCCTCAAAGACCATGCAAAAGCAGCGAAGCATTCTTTCCTTTTTGTTGTGTGTTCTTACTACTTAGCCCTATAATATATATAATATACCCATCAAGCAAAGCAAACTATCACCACACCGACAAAACCAAATTTTGTCGTCACAAGGTCACACACACTAGCTAGTTGTGAGCAGCTGCATGAATTGAAAACACGTTGTCCTTCTCTGCTGTGGTGTCGTGTCCTCTCTGCCTTGCAAGAATGAAAGGAGCTAGCTACCTGCTAGCTTCCACCGTCAAGAAGCATATATATATATATATATAGATGTACGTAGATATTGTCATAGCATGTGAACCTGATTGTTTTTTTCTTATATATATATATATGTGGACAGCGTTACCGTCTGTCTTCATCCATCTGACCCATGAAGTTAACACCACACCCACCACTTCGATCTAAACAGGCCACTTCAATCCCATGATTTTACTCCACTCTTTTGAGCGAGAAAGACAAAAAATATTATTGACACGAAATATCTGAAACTAATTGTTTGTCGGCGGATGAGAGTATTGTGAGAGAGTTTTCGACCATTTTAATTCTGAAGCTGAAGGTTAAAACATAGAAACATAAGTAGAGATTATTTCTATTTCTTCGGAAAACAATAAATAAAAATAAAACAAAATTGAAGCATCACTTAAAAGAATAGAGATGAGAACCTTTCAAAGGAATGTAATTTAGTAACCACTCATGCAAGCTGAACAATTTGGGTATGTTGGTGTTATAGTTGAATGACAAATTAAGCTAAAAAATCAAACTACCAAGAAGCTTATTTCTTAATAAACTATAATACGTAAAAAAAAAGAAAATGATTTCCAATAAAAAAAAATGTAAACCTATTAAACTCAAACAGTTTGGACTAACTCAGATTGCATGACCTGGATTTGGATCATTTCCTTTTTATTCATGACGAGGTGAACTTAAATTTCTTAAATTTGGATCATTTCCCTTCCATTCATGAATAGGTAAACTTAAATTTCCTAAACGTCTGATTTATTTATTTATTTGGTTCCAAAATGAAATAACTTTTGCATGCAATTGATTTGGCATCATCTTGTTTATTTTATTTCAATTGCAAGTGTCTGTTTTTAACATATGTGACCATCACGTGTGTGACGGTTCCTAGCATATCTGAAATGTAAAATATATAATGCTACATAATCAGAACTTATATAAAATTTACATACAAAATAATATAAATGAGTAAAAGTGTTTTATTTTAAAATAAAAACACTGGTGCTTACTCTTAATTACAATGAAATTGAAGCGCTACTCATAATGTCAATGAAATCATAGTTGAAGTGATACCGTGTGACTATAGTTTATCTGGAATAATTTGTAAGGAACGGAGAGGGAGGCCCTAATCTGCAGGAGACTTGGTGATAATGACCCTGAAAATGCTGCATTATATTAGCCGCGTGCAAGACACTTTCCAAACAATAAACTCATCCAATCCCATTGATGGTTGTTCTGTTCTTTTTGTCCGTTAATTTTTTTTTAACATCCTTTTCCGGGTGTTGAGCTCACAGTCAAGCAGTCATGACTCTCTCTCTCTCTCTCTCGACATATGTGATTGAAAGCTGTATATAACCACATATATATATATATATAGTATAGATATATTGGTAGTAAAGTGCTGGTTTCAGACCTCAGAGTGGTGAGTCCAAAGAAAGAATGGACCCTTTTGCTTTGCGCTCCCAGTAGACCACAACCAGAATCCCTCTCTCTCTCTCTCTCTCTCTCTCACACCTTTGTCTAGAGTTTGGAGTTCATGTTCTGCTTCAAATTTCCGTCCACCTAGAAAGAGAGAGAGGGACACTCCTATATATCTGAGTGAAAAAAACAAGGGAGAGAAATTCAGGGGGAGAATCATGGAAACCAAATCAGTCACTAAGTGGTTGTTTGTGTTCTGCTTTGCATTGAATCTGGGTTCTCAGCTGATCCAGTGTAGCGTCACCTACGATAGGAAGGCCATTGTCATCAATGGGCAAAGAAGAATCCTCATCTCTGGCTCCATACATTACCCCAGAAGCACCCCTGAAGTACTCAAATTCCTTCCCACTGCATTAATGTTCTCTCTCAAAATTTTCGATAAAATGCACAAATTCACATTGTTTGATTTTTCCTCTATGGGGTGTTTCTGATTCTCTGTGGTTTGGATGAAATTGGAATCTCTTTTAGATGTGGGAAGATCTAATACAGAAGGCTAAAGGAGGAGGTCTGGATGTTATTGAGACCTACGTTTTCTGGAATGTTCACGAGCCTTCTCCTGGCAATGTACTTTACTTTCTCCCATTTCTTACTTCATGAAGTCTGCTCTTTCCTGTGTTCTTTGCTGGGTTTCTCTAAATCTTTGATTCTTTTTCCGTTTTCTGTGTGGGTTCCAGTATAATTTTGAAGGGAGATATGACCTAGTGAGGTTCATAAAGACCATCCAGAAAGCAGGGCTCTACGCTCATCTTCGCATTGGGCCTTATGTTTGTGCAGAATGGAACTTTGGGTACCCAACATTTCTGTTCCCCTCCTTCACACCCCCCCCTCTCTCGTTTTGCAAATTGATGGTTCTTCACTTTCAGGTTGGATCTGGGTAGGTCTAGTTTTAATTTATAGTTCTTTTTGTGTTTTGTGCAGTGGATTTCCTGTTTGGCTGAAATATGTTCCAGGCATAAGCTTCAGGACAGATAATGAGCCTTTCAAGGTCTCCCTATCTCCCACCCATTAATTTTCTCTCAAAATTGTTCCAAACGGTTAATTGCTTTAAAAAGCATGATTAATGGAACAGCAGAAACACTCTGATTGGCGCTTATTGGTATATGGTTTAAAGCAGAAATGAACTTGATTTTGTAGTACTGTATTTAATTGAGTTTATGGTGCTGCAGATGGCTATGCGTGGGTTCACCGAAAAAATTGTCAATTTGATGAAGAGTGAAAATCTCTTTGAGCCCCAGGGTGGCCCCATCATTCTTTCTCAGGTATTAGCTTTGGCCATTTGGGTATTTGGCATGTCTAATTTTGAGCTTAATCAGACAATTTTTGAGCTTTATAGTTTCTGCAATTGCGAGATCTCAAAGAGAGAGCAGAAATCCTGAGAGAATTTACTAAGCCTTAAGGAAAATAAGTCGCACTGAAATAAATTAGTCTTTGATGATGATGCAAGTTGGTTTTGCTTGTGCAGATTGAGAATGAGTATGGGACTGAAAGTAAGGCACTTGGAGCTGCTGGCCATGAATACATAACCTGGGCTGCAAATATGGCTGTTGGTCTGGGAACTGGGGTCCCGTGGGTGATGTGCAAAGAAGATGATGCCCCAGATCCTGTGGTAAGCAGGCCCTTACTTTTTCAATTGGCAGGTCTTGTTTGGTTTGCGTCATATAATGTTGTTTTTGTTAACAAGTTTACATTGAATGTCAGTTCTTTTGCATTGTCATTAGTTATCTTGCTACTCTTGAACTTCACGTCATTCGGTTATATAGCAGAGTTGTCTTACAATTGGTATCTATATTTTAAAGCAGTAAATCATCTCAGACTTGATAAGGATAGTCAAACTTGCCTGCAAGTGCAACCAATCAGTCAACTTTTTAGTGATGTGCAAGAATAAAAAGAATAGAGATTAGATGAAATGAAAATTAAGGTGTTGTTCTTTTCATCATTATATCTTTGTGGGATGAAATTATCTTAAACTCCTTTTGGCGGGTATTGCTAACAGATAAACACATGCAATGGCTTCTACTGTGATGCTTTCTCTCCAAATAGAGCTTACAAACCTACAATATGGACGGAGGCTTGGAGTGGCTGGTATTTTATTTGCTTTTTTGTTTTGGTACACTCAAAATTTAAACAACAAAAAAAAAAAAAGGACGTTAACTCTGTTTTGGACTTGTATTTGTGAAGGTTTACGGAGTTTGGTGGCCCAATTCATCAGAGGCCAGTTCAGGATTTGGCATTTGCAGTGGCTCGATTCATACAAAAGGGGGGATCATTTGTTAACTACTACATGGTTGGTTTTCTTGTCAAATTGTTCCCAGGGTATTAAGAAGTCTACTTAATTTAAGTAAAACTAAGTTCCTGTGTTCATTATGTGAAATAGTACCATGGAGGGACCAATTTTGGACGATCTGCTGGCGGCCCTTTTGTCACAACCAGCTATGACTATGATGCTCCCCTTGATGAATATGGTAAGATTAAAAACTTTTACGCTTAGCATCAAAAGCATGCGGTTTAGTCCTTTTGTAAGTGGGAACTGTGTGGTGTTCTTTTTGTTGCCTGTGCTCTTGGGTCTTAAGAATTCATCCTGAAAATAATACCACTTGAACATCTAAGGAAATGAAATTCAAATCTTAAGGGCTAATGGTTGATGATATTTGCTTGTCACTCATCAATAAGCCATATGCCTAAACTTTGGATACTCTAACCGCTTCACTGCATTAACTGGATAGGTTTGATCAGGCAACCAAAATATGGTCATTTGAAGGAGCTTCATGGAGCGATCAAGCAATGTGAGCGAGCTTTAATTTCAGCAGATCCCATTGTCACTTCTCTAGGAAACTTTCAACAGGTATTAAACCCTCCTTTGCTTCTGGCATTTGCATATTTACAATCTTTTCACTGAATGTCTGGCGTTTTCCAGGCTCATGTATATACTTCAGAAGCAGGATGTGCTGCTTTTCTCTCTAACTATGATACCAAGTCTGCTGCAAGAGTGATGTTCAATAACATGCACTATAATTTGCCTCCTTGGTCCATCAGCATCCTCCCCGATTGTAGGAACGTGGTTTTCAATACTGCCAAAGTACGTTGATCTTTACAAATTAGATGATTATGTTATGTGTTTGACTTTGTGGAATTTAAAATCCTTTGTTATCCTAATTTTTATCACTAAAACATTGACTGCCTGAGATGACAATTGATGCTTGCATTCCATTACAGGTTGGAGTACAAACATCACGGATGGAAATGCTGCCAAGCAATGTGGAGATGTTCTCGTGGGAGACTTATAATGAAGATATATCTTCTCTGGATGACAGCTCAGCCTTCACTTCTCTTGGTCTCATGGAGCAGATAAATGTCACAAGGGATACTAGTGATTACCTTTGGTACATAACTAGGTGAGATTGACATCCTGAGTTAATAATTCTTCCCTGCAAGAGGTTTTTCAGAAGGATGTGATATAGCATGGTTTAGATTATTTACCTAGTTCAGACTTTCTTTAGTGTACATAAATTGGACTTATGAGATATGGTTTCAAAGTTCAAACTGCCTAGGATAGGAAGACACAGTATCCGAATGTTGGGGTGAACCAGAAAAGTTTGGGCAACAAGAAGAAGGAAAAGGATTGAATAGAGGAACTCCTGAACATTTTTCATTTTTCTTTTTGATTATTCTCATAAAAAGAATATACTTCATTTAGCTCTTTTTCATGCTATGATTTTAATCTCCTCCCATCAATTTGTCCACAGTGTTGATATCGGTTCATCTGAATCCTTCTTGCATGGTGGTGAACTGCCTACTCTCATAGTGCAGTCATCAGGCCATGCTCTGCATGTGTTCATAAATGGACAACTTTCAGGTACATTGTCAAATAACTTCTTGTAAGACTGCATGTCTAGTCATGTGCTGCCCCTTCTAGCTGATTTGTGGCAAAATGAATTCTATGTTTTATAGGCTCCGCGTTTGGCACAAGAGAGAATAGGAAATTCGCGTTTACAGGAAAGGTGAACTTGCATGCTGGAACAAACAGAATCGCACTGCTCAGTGTAGCTGTTGGATTGCCGGTTAGTACTCCCTCCCCGCCTTTGTCATTTTTGTCATGCTTCTGTACCCTAATTATCTCTGGTAACATGGGAAGCAAGTGTACGAGATATTCTCTGCCCTGAACTGGTTCTTTGCTACTTTATTTTGAAGAATGGTGGATCTCTGTGTCCATTCAAATGAAAATACTTTTTTCTGCACCAGAGATTTCTTAACCAAATCATTTGAACATTAGCTTTGATTGCATATTTGATAAACAGATCTAGAGAGATGAGAGAAGGGTAAACGACCCTTAATCTGGGCTTAAACAATAATGATCCCAGTATTATTTTTTAGGTTACTCTATGGTATTGAGGGAATTATGCAAGTCTGTGCACTAAAATATTATTCTGGACTTGGTGCTGTTCAGTAATTACTAATTTTGTGTTTGAGTCTGTACCACATGTGAATGTTATTCAAGGAATGCATTGATCTGAGGTTTTGAATAGCCTGTAAATATCTTATTCGAGTAATCAATGGATGATAAACACCTATTACTCTTAATCATTTTGTTATTTCTTTTCTGACATTATTTCTGTTTGTTCATGAAGAATGTTGGAGGACATTTTGAGACATGGACCACAGGAGTCTTAGGTCCAGTTGCACTGCATGGTCTTGACCAGGGGAAATGGGACTTGTCCTGGGCAAAATGGACTTACCAGGTTGTGAATTTTTACCCCCCTATTTCTCAATGACATTATGGTTATTCAAAGAAATTTAGCCTCATGAATTCCTCTTCAAACAGGTTGGTCTGAAAGGAGAAGCCATGAATCTCGTCTCTCCTGATGGTGTTTCCTCTGTTGACTGGATGCAAGGTTCTTTGATCGCACAAAAACAGCAGCCGTTAACATGGCACAAGGTATGAAGTATATAAAAATAAAAATAAATTGCAAGAAGGAAGCATTTTCGACATGTAGACGAAAATGAGTCATTGCCTTATTAATTTAATCTTATCTTGAAACTCCCCAGGCTTATTTCAACGCACCTGAAGGAGATGAGCCATTGGCTTTGGACATGGTGAGTATGGGGAAGGGTCAAGTATGGATTAATGGTCAGAGTATTGGAAGATATTGGACTGCATATGCTACTGGAAATTGCAACGGATGCAGTTATTCGGGGACATTTAGACCTCCAAAATGTCAGCTTGGCTGTGGCCAACCAACTCAACAATGGTAAACCCTCGTATGAAAATTCTCTAGTACACTCCCATAGAATTATGTATTGATGATAAACAAAAGTTAATATAGAGCATTAAGAAACTAAAACAATTCCATACTAGAGTAACTAAAAAAATCAAGTTGTCAGGTACCATGTGCCCCGGTCTTGGTTAAAGTCCACGCAAAATCTGTTGGTACTCTTTGAGGAACTTGGAGGGGATCCGACAAGAATTTCTCTTGTGAAGAGATCAGTGACCAGTGTTTGTGCTGATGTCGCGGAGTATCACCCTATGATCAAGAATTGGCAGATTGAAAGCTATGGCAAGACAGTAGAGTTTCATAAACCGAAAGTTCACTTGCGATGTGGTCCAGGCCAGTCCATTTCTTCCATTAAATTTGCAAGCTTTGGAACTCCTTTGGGCACTTGTGGGAGTTTCCAGCAAGGAACTTGCCATGCTTCTACCTCATATTCCATGTTGGAGAAGGTACTCGTTGTTCTTTTCTGTGTCTTTAGCAACTTTGCTAACACATTCTACATATCTATGTTTTTTTTTTATTGCATTCCTTTTTTTCTTATTCCATTTCTTTTTTATATTTCACAGAAATGCATAGGTCAGCAGAGATGCTCAGTGGCCATATCAAACAGTAACTTTGGGCAAGACCCATGTCCAAATGTGTTGAAGCGGTTAACCGTTGAAGCCATTTGTTCCCCTACAACTTCTACCACCGTTCAACACGACTCAAGGGTTTGATTAGGTAAAGATGGATAGGAATGCTCAAGTATTTCCTCTAGTGACTTAACGATACATACCAGCAAAAGAAAAGGCAAGAAAAAGTGAATAAAGAGGGGGAAGGTACAGGGAAAGCTTGATTAGTTAGGTTGGTGAATGCCATCTCTCTGTTGGGAGAGAGGATTCTGCCAAGGGTGCATGGTCCTAGAGAGAGGTACGTTGTCTTTTAATTTAAGGGGGGCTAAATCGGCCTCTGTAAAGTTGTGATTTTTAGTCAAAGCCTGGTTCCCGGCCTTTTAACTGCAAACGGGCAACTGGGTGAAGTGCAATTTCCACCATTGAACAATCTGTGTGATTTATTAGTTTGTTTGTAGAATTGAGGGAAAAGCAGACCCTAAGTTGGTTCAAGTTAGGAGTGGATTCTAGTATGTACCTTTCTTTTCTCATGTGCAGCTGGTTCTGTCCTGTCATTTTGAGTTCCTGGTGTAGTTAATGAAAAGCAGTCCAATCTGTTTGTTGAGTAGTGGTTCGAATAACCTACTGCAAGGATGAGTGAAGTTGTTTGGAAGTTCCGTTCTAGTTCACAATCTGCTCAATATATCTTTCCACAGAGAGAGAGAGAGAGAGAGAGAGAGAGAGAGAGAGAGAGATTTGGCCAGTATAATCAGCATATAGCATTATCCCATCAAGATGGAGGGAATACTTATATAAGAAGAAAATACTGACAAAACCATACGAGATAGATTAATGAGTACTTGTGCATATTATAGGATAAGAACTTGCAACATCCAGTGCCACTGCCTATTTTAAATGTGTAAAAAAGCCAAATCCATGGCATAATAAGGTCCAGAGCTTCCTCAAAGGCTAAGTGAGAACTTAATAGATTTCAAGTGGTCGATAAATGCTCGGTAATAGTCTGCTGCAGCTCGTCTTTCTTTGCTCCCGCAACCTTATCCACCATCTGCCCTCCCTTCAGGAACAAGAAAGTCGGCATCGCCTCCACACTCCACTCTCCCGCAACCGCCTGCAACTCCACTCTTTCGCAACCGCCTACAAGGAGAAAACAAGCCCCAAATGTTCATACAGATAAATAAAGAAATGCTTAATTTTTGAGGTGAGTGGTTATTTAGAGTGAAAGCGAAACAAACTGGTGCAATCTCACTGATTTTATTTTTACCTCCAGTTCATCCACATCCACTTTAAGGAAGGTAACACTGGGCAGCTTCTTGGCCAACTCCGCCAGTAATGGCACAATGAAACGTCATGGTCGACACCATGAAGCAGTGAAATCAACAACCACCTGCACCAATAACAGGGATGAATATATGCCAAGGGAAATACTACAAGAGCAGAGACTGCTGGGAGTTTTCCAATTGACCTTGCAAATTTTGCCAGCCAGTATTCTCATGTCCCGTATATGAGTTGCACAAACGAATAGCTTTCCCAACCATCCTCAACAAGCGATCCATGTATATCATTATGTATGAGAAATAGTTCGTAGGTACCCAGTCAGCGGGCGCCACGTGGCGGCCCTCTTGCCCGCTTGGCAGACCACGTGGGCCCCTTGGATACTCTAAAGTCAACTATCGGTCAAACCATGCTTGGAGAAACCAGTGCGGCGCCCTCACCCCCACGGCAGGCTCAGCGCCCCATTACCAAGCTTTGTTCAAACAGCTCCAAGAACTCCTCTTTAAGCCAGGCCCCCGTACCTGCATGACTCCGGCCAAAACGAGCGCCTGTGCAAGACAAGCCCCGCGCCTAGCACGACTCGAGGCCTTGTGCCTCACTATCTAACTGGCCAAGGCCTCTAACTGTTTAACTTACCCTCGCTCAAGACCCCTCTCCACGGGCAGTAGAGCGGAGGCTAGAACCAAAGGAACCGTTGAGCTGCGCGCTCATGGGACCAATTCCGTCAACCAACTAAGAGAGAGAAATTTACTCTCAGAACCACTCGAATACCATATCTTAAGCATTAAATGCTGACCCGACACACATTTAATGCAATAGACACGTGGTGAGCCATGGCTGAACAAGTACCTGACTCCATGGCAGTGCGTATCCAATCGCCTGCCGCGGCCGCTAACATGGCTTCACCAGGTAATGATGACGGGACTCAAGCCTGCCCAGTCATGAGCCGCCACGTGTCCGCATAGTGTCAATCACTACTTACTATAAATACTCTCAGCACATTTATGACACATATATACAGCCTCATCACATTTATTACACAAGCCATCATAGGCTCGTGAATCCTTCTCTCTGTTGTCTGCCCTTTTGGTTCTCGTCCCTTCACAGCTAGGAGACTCAAGCGAGTTACTCTCAGCGATTGCCAGAATTCTCAAACGGGCCCCACGTAAGTCAATCCTAGGCTCTCGGTCCAAATACACAAACACAGTTCATCTTTGTTCCATCAATGAATACTCAATAGCCACTGCATTCTTGCTTGTTTCTTTTCCCTTTCTTTTATTTATTACCTTATGTCTCTTACATACATTTTACTGACGAGGGGAAAAACGAAAAAATTATTCCAGTATTTAACTGAAGTAAACTCTCTAAAATCAGATCATATAAAAGAGGCTCACTTCAGACACTGTCATGGAAGAGTTCACAAGAACAGGAAAATGTGGCAGACAAATACATAACCACCTTATACTAGCTCTAAGTATGTCAATGTATAAAATAAGTCAATGAAGTTAATGCCACCTTAATTGAATTACCAACAGAAAAGAATGCCGCGGAATGGGAAACAGAAACTATTACTTCATTTGCCTTCGCTTCCCTTGCAATGTTATTTCTTCCAACAATAGTTCACTACCTCTTCTTCATTTTTTCTTCAACTCTTAAATAAGGTGAGACAGTTCACAGATGGCTCAGGAAATAAAAACATAATCAGAATTTGTTTTCCTACTTCCTTGATCTTGGTTTAATTTGGATTTATATCAACCAAGTATAAAACACCATATATTCCTTTCAGCTAAGGTGGGACTTTGTGGCTGCTATATATCATCATCTAGAAGTTCAGTTTAGCAGCACAGTATCCTTTATTTATTTTTTTCTACTTATTCATAACCATCATACTGACAAAAAATTCCGTGGCCACAATACATATCCACAAAGGCCAACACATAGTGCACTCCCTTTTCGGCTCTTTCTTTTAGTTCATTATTACTTATCAAAAATAAAAAGACCAACACATGAACACATAGCTGCTGCTGATCTAACTTGGGCAGGACCTACTTATTCCGTTTACTTCTAACAAGAACAAGAAGATGTTTTTCTTTCAGGTAATCTGCTGGTCAAGTCTCGGACTAATATCTGTCTTCAAGGCCCTCTAAACATCAGCCAGCACCTGACAGGTGCTGGCTGATGCTAGAATTTTTAATGTCTTTATTCAGATTTGGGTTCCAGAGTTTTTTCCTTTTTTTTTACGGGGTTCCAGAGTTTTGGGGAGGCTACAATCTGTCCTAGCACTTCTTGCCTTTATCAACAAAATAAAAATAGTAAAAGATGAACCGAAGAACATAAATCACAAGAAACAATGCACTGAGGTAAATCTCCAAACAGATCTTATTAAATTATAGATCAAGTTGAATAGTGCTATAAATGTGGATATAAACAAGAGAAATACGAGGAGCTGACAATGCCAAAATAAGATATCCAAAACAGACAACTACAAGTGCTACGTTTACATCCAACTAAATGCCTAAATAGCATAAAACTGGCCACACAAATCAGTCTAACCAAAACATAAGTTCAGAATCACCACTGATCCTATCAAACCCGGACCAGAAGTAAGTGTTATGATTCTTTGATGCAAGACCTAAGACCCAAATAAGCATTCTCATCAAGCAAACCCAAAGTAAAACAATGTGTGCTTGTTTAGATTAGCTTATTTAACTAGTTATTTTCCAACTAAAACCTAATTTTCTACCTAGTTTGGGATTTTAGATCATGCTTGTGACTTTTTTTAACCAAAAAATAAATAAATAAATCCACAAGCTCAAATAAACCAACTGCTGATCCAAACAAATAAAAATTGAATTCCCCCACATTGAACAGCAAAATTTTAGGTCCGCCAACTACTTCAAAGTTTAGAGCAAAACTTATGGGGAACTTCCATAGGTAAAAACCCATTGAAAAGCGAATATTGAAACAGAAATCGATCAACAAATTACAACAAACATCATTGACATCTCAAATGACAAAATAAAGAAAATTGGAACAGAAAAAGCAACTCAGATCAGATAAGACCATACCAAATCAACCCATCATTTAAAAACACAAAATCTAATCGTAATGCCGAATTACAACCAAATGTACTTTATGAAACACAAATCAGATACGTATATATATCTACTAAAAAATTCATACCAGTTTATCTTTGCCCTTATCTAGCTGTTGGGTCCATGCGTCCAAAGTGTGGCAACTGATAACTTGTCCCTCGTCTGCCATTTTCGCTCTTTTTCTCTCTCCAAAATAAAACCAAAATCGAAGCAGATTGTATATTTGTCACACAAGAAACCCTCTGTTTTGTTTATTTCTCGTCCCCTCTCTCTATCCATTAAATTGGCAACAAGGCGGGGGAGCCTCGCGGAATTAGGCCTCTTATTGTCATTTTATTATGAAGTTGCCACGGCTGAGTACAGCGTTGTACGGAGATTCTCGTGGGACGTTAATTAGCAATGCCAGCTGTAAGGTAAGTATAGCGATAGCGATACGGAGAGCAAAGAAAATATAAAGAAAAATGAAATAAAATAAGGTAATTTTTTTTATCTTTTGCGGTTAGTTAGAAAATGGGAAGAGGATGAATAGGTTCTTGTTAAAAAAAAAATATAATTTTTTTAGTTATTTATATAAAATTAATATGTAGTAATTTTATTTTATTTTATTTTTTTAAATTCAGAATCCAAACATTGCATTGATGAAATAAACAACATAATTTATAATTCTCTTTTGCTATGACAATTAACAAGAAATTATACATCTCTGAATATATATATATATATATATATCTATCTTATATTCCAGCTCAGTCTTTGAAAAAATGTCAGTCTAATACATTTCAATTCAATGGGTAGTATCAATTTTATGTTCCATTCTACGGCTAAGATCATCTTGAGACTGTCAGATTTTTCAAAATGTTGAAATACAATTTAACCTAACAGTCAAAATCAAACTTGATCGGACGGTCACAATGAATTTTAAGGTCAACAGATTTGAAAAAATTGTAGGGCATGATTTGGTCCGACGGTCACGATCATTTTCTCTTTTTCATTATACGGCCTAGATGTTTGTAGGTCTTTGAAACATCAAATCATTTTCAAAATGCAGCAGAGAAGAGGACTGGTTTGGCAAACATGAGTCTCCTCTCTCATAGCTGTCCTCCTCTTATAGCTATCCTCCTCCCAGTCATCTCTTCCCAAGAAACCCTCTCCTTAGTTTTGCTCATCCCCATTTCTCTTACAAAACTTCTAAGTTCTTCTTTCATTTGTTGACACACCGATTTTAATTTTCAGATTTTTTTTCCTTAGGTTGAGTCTTTTTCATGGTTTTCTTCAATTGTCAACTTGCTTGAGTCAATGTTGTTCGCAACCGTATCATTAGAGGAGCTGTTAGGTCGCTGCAATGAGGTCCACCAGAGCAACCGGAGTGATATTTCCGAGTTTGAAGACTATCTCAAAGCTTTAGACACGTCCCTGGTAGTCCATTTAGGTGTGTCCATTCATGATGTTGATCTTTGTTTGTTTCCTTTAATTTTTTTGTTTAGTTGTTGAGAAAATGTAGACAATCTATAGAAATTAAAATTGTTTGAGCATTAGATGTGCTTAATACTTATATTTGGGGTAGTAGAGGACAATATTGTGCTTTCATTCTTTTTTATTTTTTTCCCAGTGATGCCGATTATTGATGAGGCAGAACCTTTATATCCATTTTTTTTTTAATTTTCTTTCTTTTGTGTTGTAAATGTATGGAGTTCAAGAATAATTTTTTTTAAAAGAAGAAAATTTTGTTTGATTTTTAGGACTGATGACACAACAAGAAGTAAAGGAATTGGGTTTTTACCTTCTCACCACTATTGACCCACCAAAGGTAGCACAAACCAATTAAAGGGAACCAGATTTTATGGGTTTGTGCTACATTTCTCATTCTTCATCTGTCTCTCTCTTTACATATACACAAATCTATCTGCATTTGCACGTTTGTTTGTGTGCGTGTATGCAGTGTGCAAGCATGTTTGGATCGATTCATTTTTTTAAAGCTCCTATTAGATTTTTTTTGTTGGTATTAGCATTGGAGTTTTGAATAGCTTTTGTTAAAGGCTATCCTTTTTTAATAGACTATGGAACATATTTGTGTGCATTTTTGGGCAGATATCGTATTGACCTTTTTTTTTTTTTTGGGCCCTAAATCATTATTTTTGGTACTTCATTGTATTTTTGCCCCTAAATGTATTGTTTGCTTAGTCTTCTGATATTAAGGAGTAGGAGATAAAAAGTTATAACTCATATTTCATCCTTTAGCCAGGTGCCTACTTTGAACAGTATGCACTGTTAAACATTGGATATTCAATTTGTTAAAGATAAAAAGCTGCTGCTATTGAGTGGTCAATTTTCATGACCATATTTTGGTTAGTGTAGCAGTGTTTCTTTTGATAGTGAAGCTTTGGTTTAATTCACTTGGTTTGACTCACAAAAGACGAGCTTTAGTGTGGGAATGACATGAAACCTTAAAATAACTGTCTCCATAACTGTTAATATAATTCACAGAGACTAAAATTCATTATATGTGAACTCAAATTGGATCTATTGTCAATTTAAAGGTTAAGTAGATATATTATTAATTATAAGGTCCGAGTAGTGCCGTAGGCACATCTCTAGAATTCAAGAATTTTTTGGATGAGGCCAAGGTAAAAAATTCACTATTGAAGGTGAAAGGAGTAGGTTTGTGGAGAGAGAGAGAGAGAGAGAGTGCTTCTGCCATGGTAGGAGCTATGGAAGTGAAATGTAGAGAGAGAGAGAGAGAGAGAGAGAGAGAGAGAGAGAGGAGTGGGTTGTAAAGCGAAAGCTCATGGACATCAAGAAGACTCGCGACAACTTTCGCAGTAATCATTTCCAAAAAGTCAGCTCATATCTCAAACTTCCCTCTCTACATATTCTTATGCGTCTATGTAATTTTAGGTCTCAATGTATTTTGTTTGTTCTATTTGTAGTGATTCATTCTACTATTATGAGATCTATTACTGTTGTAAGTGCCGTAGGCATGGGTAATTTCCTAAGGGATTGTAATAACATAATGCAGACTGAATTGTGTATAATGTGTTAATAAGCATGTGCATTGTGCATGCTGAAAAGATGGCACTCCCACCAAGGTGAACTGATTGTTGGCTTTTGAAATGTCTAGGTATAACCCGTGCCTACGACACTCTGGTGTAACTTGAGAGATTGTTGGCTTAGTTAGGACTGTTCAAACAATCCACCCACCCAACCCAACCCAAGACCCAACCGGTCCAACCTAATCCAATTACTATTTAGGTGAATAACGGGTGAATTTCAACTAATCCGATCACTTATTAGGTCGAAAGCAGTTTTAAAAATTTTAACCCTATCTTTTTGATTTGAGTGTTGAATGACTATCCAACTTGACTTGACCTGACCCGACCGTGAGCACCCCTAGGCCTAGTGGACTGAGCAAATTGTTCAAAATTGATTGGGGCACATGAATTGTCATTTGCTAGGACTAAGTACATTAGTTTTAAATGCCTTATGAGCTGAAGTGTACTGAGCAAATTGATCCGTGCCTATGGAACTCGCAACAAAATTGATGAGACTTTGACAATTTTGAGTGAGAAATTATAGCTCAAAAAGCCTTTATGAGTTGAAGGGGTAGTATGATGACCCAAGTGAAGAAATTTGACAACAGGATTAAAAATCTTTTTAACTAATTTTACTTGTTAGGATATCTTTTATTTTATTTGTATTGGAATATCCTTTTTTTTTATATGTTTTCCAAAAAATGTTCTAAAAATTATTCAGAAACTAAAATTATATTTCTAATCAAATATCAATTTTTTAAAGTTCAATTTTTTTAGGGTAACGCATTAAAGCTGCATTATTTTTTACATTCATTTCATAGCATAAGTAGACCAATGTTAAGTTATCATTTTTCATTAGTCTTCATCATAATTACAAAGAAAAACAAAATCCTAATGCCATTTTACATTTCATTTCCAATACCATGTTGACACAGAGAAAACAAATGGTTCGGTACTGTGTATTGCATCGTGTGGTCATTTTCTTCAACAGTAGTTCGTCTGTTTCCCTTTTTCTATATGTTCCACGAAGAACTGGTTTGAAATTTCAATTTTGTGTAAGAGAAAAAAGAAGGAAGGACAGTGTGTTACCTGTGTTCAACTCCAATCTTCACCATCCTATTCCAAAAAAAAAAAAAAAAATGTCTCTTCACCACCCCAAAAAGCACCTCCTCCTTTTCTTTTTCCTTTTCTATTCTCCGTTCTTCTCCATCTCCAACTGTCATCTTCACTGCAACAACTCAAATACAATAGCCACTACTCTCAAACTATAGCAGATTAAATTCAACACGACATATATCCATTACTTATTTCTTACTCGGTAGCCCACACATTAGTACAAATCTTGTCAATAACTGCTTTTTTCACCATCACTGCAACACTATGCACAACACCATGTCTGCCCCTCAACCCTACCCATCCACCAACCGCAAAAGACCCATGGGTCACCTAGGTAGACCCACTTAATTACATAATTACATTGACTCCAGTGACATTGTGATCCTTTTTATCTCAAAATAATTTTTTATTTACACAAAGTCTCATTTATATTTTTTTCTTTTAACCATTAATGATCATATAGCTACAAATATATATTGAATCTAACCATTGAGATTAATATATATTATTTATAGTGGAGCCTGTGGAGGGTAGGGAGAGAGATTAACAAAAAAAAATAGTCACATTTCAGTAAACTAAGATGGGACATTTCAGAGAGGTGGAGTGCAAGAATAAGAGAAACATTAAATGCTCTATGATAGCATAACAGAGAATGGGGAAAGGGGGGCTTCTGACATTTGATGGCACAACAGTAAAGAAGGAAAGAGAGACGTGAAAATGTGGAGAAAAAGAAGAAAACCAGAGCAAGGAGGAGAGATTGCCACCACTCCAGCACCTCCCTAACCCTCCTCTTCCAGCATGGTTAATCACCATGCCATCACCACTCTACCTTTTTCTTTATAGCAAATTTGTGTGATCTGTACTGGATATGGCTTTGGAGAGCGAAGGTGTAATGTTTCTAGAGTGAAACTACTATGTGGGTTCTATTATGGTGATAGAAGTTGGTGAGTGTACAGTGCTGTTATAGTTTTAGAGGTGTGTGTGGTGGTCATGTACAATGGGTGAGGAAGATGTGATCTTTGGTGGTGGTGCTGTGGTGGAGTGCTTCAGCTGGTCATTTGCTTCAGGCCAAGAGAGAGAGGAGGCATGGTTAGCTGCCATGGGCCTTGGGTTTATGGCTCGGTGTGAGAGAGCTAGGAAGGTGGCTGGCAGGCTGGCTAGCTGGCTATGGTGGATTGCTTCAGCTGGCCTTGTGTTTCCAATCGAGAGAGAGAACTGTTGGACGAAAACTATTGAAATAAAAAATAAAAAAAAAAGAAGAGAAAAGTGAACTAAACAGGGAAGAGAGGACATGTTACCTTTTCTCCAAACACATTTGTTGAGTCTTCCGTCCACCCACATGCTAGCAACCTTGTTTTTTATGTCATCTTCAATTTCCACTTCTTTATCCATGCAAAGCTAACAATTTATGGCACACCTTTCATTCCAATATCGACGGTTTCCATCATAGTGAGGGAGGGTGGCGATGGTTTAACGGAGAAGGTGGTTCGGGTCTTCAATGGTGGTCAATGTGGCCGGACTGTGGTGATATCCAACTGTGGAAGAGAAGATGTTGGTGCTATATGGGTGAAAGAGAAGAGAGATAAGGTAGGTTCAACTTAGAGAGGCGTGGGGGAGAGAGAGAATGAGAGTGTGCAACCATGGTGGCTTTTGGTGGCTGGAGAAGGAGTTGAAGATACAGGTAGTGCTCACGATTATGGCAAGCTTAGTAGTAAGAGATGAAGAAGGGGGTTGTTGTTGATTATCCCAAGAATTTGAATTCGAATGGTTATGGCTGCCCAAAAAGTGTGTAAGAGAGATAGAGATATAGAGCCATGTGTGTTGTTGATTGTCCCAAGAATTTGAATTTAGAACTATTATCTTTCACATTTTCTTATGATTTCAATTGACTTTGTTTTTCGGATTTTGTACATTGTGACTTGCAATGAATTGTCTTCGATGGAGGCAATTGATCCCCACGGTTAAGTACTTGCGCTACTGCGCGCACAACTGATTCTAGTCGTTGGATCTAATGTTTGTACACCTTATTCACACAGAACAGAGGACATTTAATGCATAATTTCTTGCTCTCATCAATTGTTGTACAACACACCCATGCGGTTGAGATACTTTTTTTCCGCTTTGTATTGCAGTTGGTGTAAGGTATGGGACCCACCATTTGATTCGTAGATTTGGGTGGGAGTTGGAGAAGTAAGAGAAGCTGATAAAGTAATCTTCCCTGTTTAGTTCACTTTTCTCTTCTTCTTTTTTTTTTTTATGTTTTATTTCAATAGTTTTCGTCTAACAAAAGTAAATCAGTTTTGATAGTTTCACTCTAGAACCGATCTCCTCACACATTTGGGGGTGAGCATTTGAAGCTCAGAGATAGAGAGAAAGAGGCATTCACGTATTTACACGAACCTGATGCTTTGTAATTTATAGGCCTCATTTTCATGGGATTTTGAAATTAAATTAGAAATATTTTTACTTTCCTGATGCTTGATGCTGTTAGTTATGATTTGAATAATCTTAGGAGTCTTGAATGATCGTTTTCATTGAAACTCATATTGGGTTTTGCTCTTGCTGTAAAAATAATAGGTTCTTTTAATCTTTGTATTTCCATGGAATCCTATTATTGTAGCTCTCTCTCTCTCTCTCTCTCTTTGTTGGTTAATTCTTTAACATTGATGGTAAACTTGGGTTTCTAATATTGTTTTAAAATTTTTGTAGGTTGATGCTCTCTCCCTCTCCCTCTGCCTCTCTTTCACAAACCCGCTAAAACAAAGCGAAGAGAGATTTTACCTGGATGACTCTTCAAATCTGGTTAGCTAATGTTCGTTAATCTATTGCATGTTCAAATTTCATATGTGTATATATACTTATCTGTTTGTATATGATCGTTATGGTGTAGGTTGTACAAGTGTTCATAATTGTTGGATAGTGTTCAATGTAAGCCCCAAAGGATAGTGCACACCAATAGTTTGAAGAAAGTCCTTTGAGAAACACAATATGTTAATTTTTATTTTGTTTTATTTTATTGGTTCTAGCATAAATGATCTTTACAAGTTACCCATGTTTATCTGTTTTTTTGTTTTCGTTTAATAATATCTATGTTGTTGTTGTGATGATGGATTTCATTTTGAAATTTTGGTATCTTAACTTGAATTCATATGGTCGATGATGGAGAGTACTCGTGGGGAGCTAGCTAGCTAACTATCAAATAGAGTACCTTTTTGTTTATTCTCTCTATTTGCTTGCATCTAAAGTTTATGGGCATCAGAAGAGTTTAAGTCCATTGCTATCAACATAGCGTTCATGACAAAAATTGGATGGGTCTGGGAGGTTGGGTATGGAGATCTGGTCGAAGTAACGTAGGTGGTGGTAGTATTATTACTTGGAGTCAAAGTACGTTAATTTTGGAGAGGCTATATGCTTGGGAGAATATATTGTATTTGGAAGTCAAAGTATTCCTAATTACTTTTCCACAATTTTTTTTTCTTTCTAAAGAACTTTATATGTGTAGTTTGCTTTGTCTGCTCAATGTCTTTCTTAGTCTTTTCATGGGTTTGTGGCCATTAAGGTCTTCTCTTTGGGATCCACATGCTATGTTATAATTAGGCTCAAACTGATTGCCTTTTTTGTTTTTCTTTTAAGCTTTCATTATTATTTTTTTTTAATTTTCTTCATTCCTTTTGCCAAAAAAAAAAAAGAAGAAGAGGAGGGCAGGGTGGTGGCTGCGCAGTTTTATTGCTATGTTGTATGTTAAAGTTTAAGCTTGCACATTGATGAGTTATTAGAAGATGATTCTTTTTTTTTTTTTTTTGGGTCAAATTTGATTCTTTACTTTAACTTGATAATGTAAATGACATATAGTTTAGGTGGAAACTGAAGTTATATATGACATTTTATTTGTTGAAACTTGCAATCTCAACGGGAGAAAAATCATTGTGTTACAAGGTAAACGATTTTAATTGAGGCATTAAGTCCATTGTCAAAGAAAGTGTGAAGTTTTATTGTTTATGTACTCTACGATAAAAGATAGAATTTTTATTTTTTTCAAGATTTTTGCTACTTTTTACTTAATAGAATTGTCTTTGTTAATCTCCTACTTTTTTTTTCTTTTTTGTAGTTAATTGAATGTTTCTATTCTTCAAGCCAGAGATCAACCTAAATTATTAAATTACATCTTTTATTTTTATTTTTTCTAATTATATTATAATATAAAGCATATGTACTCCAGTTTGCCTAAGGTACTCAATGCGTTTAGATGCGTGTAGTTATATTCTTTACCTTTTTTTTCTTCTTTTCTTTTTGTTTTTCTGTTTGGGAAAGCGACTGGTTACTTTTTGGTAGCTTAGATTCTGATTGATGTGAAATGCGGAAACGTGCCAGATCTGATTGTTACCTGGCTATTAAGGTTTTCGAGATCTGGCTTGCTTCTTATTAATTTATTCAAAGATTCTACTGTAGTGGTAATGTTGAAAGTGTGTTTTGGTATTCAGAAGAATCAGAATATGCTACTGTTCCGGCAATTAGCCATCAGTTCAACTTTGTGGCAGTGCCATCTTTTCAGCATGCACAATGCACATGCTTATTAACACATTATACACAATTCAGTCTGCATTATGTTATTACAATCCCCTTGTGAGGTGCCATTAATATATATTTTGGGAGAGATTGATATATTTTTTTCCTTGTTTATCCCTAGAAAGTAGAAAAATGAGTGATGAATTTTTCTCGAGCAATAAGCCCTTTCACCTTTGGAAGCCTTGCTTCTTGTATTGAGATTTGTCAATTTACTTGGATATGAGCAAATATTTTTTCTTAAAATTTTTTTGTAATTGTTTGTAGCGAAGGACCTTGTGCCACATGTTCCTTTTATTCAAAAGCTGGCTTTTATTTAGTATATTCATTTACGTGGAAGGAGAATGTTATCCATAGTTACAATTGTGCGTTACTCACCAACTAATAGGGGCCATATTAGCTCGACTCTAGCTATCATAGTTGCGATTTATGAGTGACTCATAGCTGCAGTTATGTGTAGAGGTGCTTTTAAATAAAAATCTCAATAACTTCAAGAGGTTAGCGTAGTGACTTGAATCTAGAGGTTTGCTTTATTAAAAGTTTTAAGTTTAAAATCTCTTAAATATTATTTTTTTTAAACTACCTTCAAGATTTTTAATTTAATAATTTTTTAATTTATAGAGGACAAAAGACTATATAGATTCTATAATTAATTGTGGTGTATATAAGTTTGATTGAACACCCAATTATAAAAAGAAAAAAAAAAAGAGGAGGGGACATATCAGTCTCGATTTGAAAATGTGGCCAATCAGATCTTCGGCCCCACTATTGCTGGTCCCAATTCACTCCTTGCGTCCCTTTATGTACCGTACCCACTCTGCCCTCTTTACCTTCCTATGGGGTCGCCTATTCAACTCAAAAATGACGACAACCGCAAATTCAAAGTCGCTTAAGCATCTCTACCTAGATGCCTATAAATATTGAATTTTTTTAGTGGGTTGCTATTTAAAAAAAAAAAAAACATTTCTACCTCACAATGTGCTGCTATGCAAACGCAATAACAACGGTCCGTCATGCAAGATGTTGAAATGTTTGGCAAAAGAATAAGAAATGCTAAAGTGAGCGCCTGTCCTAACACTGGCGCATCTGACGCTGCATTCCTTAGATCGAAAATTTGGGGAAAAAAAAGGAATTTGGAACACTGACCTAAGAGTTATACAGATGATGACTATTTTGTGAAGGAACAAATAACATGAATGACCACAACTTTATTTTTTTTATTTTTATAGACAAAAATATATTTATGACACCGTATTTAATCAGCACACGCAAAGTATTGCAGGCTAAAAACTTTATCATCGAAGCAAAATCTATAACATATAGTGAGGTAATAATGTGCACCAGACTCTCGATGTTGCGAAATCGAAGAATTGACTTCACTTTCAATTGCATATTGGTTGTTATATGAAAGGGAGAGTATCCTTATGTACGACTAATGCGATATAGTGGAGGCTAAATGAAATGTGTTTCTATCCATGGAATTTTGAGAAAATGAAATAAAGTTAGCAAGGGATTACCGAAAAACAAAAAATAAAAAATAAGAACAAGAAGAAATACCATTGATATGGAATAGGAAAGGAATTGTTTCTCAAATTGCCCCTTCATTGTCAATCCCAACTGTTGAAAATATATTCAAACAAAAAACATATGTATACACTACAAAATGACGTGTTGCCGCGTTAACAAGGCAACAAAAATACCTTCAACTTAGGTTGAAGAAAATTCCTATCTTAAGAGTGTATTTGATACTTGTGGAAAAGAAATGGCAAGGGAGAGACAGGGAAATGGGAGAGAAATTTGAATTCCCTCCTTATTTAACTATTAAGAAAAAATTAAAAAATAAAAAATAAAAAAAAAACTAATTTTTCACACTGCAAATCAAATAAGAGAATAAATAATCGTTTTCTTTTTTTTATTCTCTCTCCAAGTATCAAATACACACGCAGCTTGCTTTCCATAAAAGCAGGCTTTCACCTCGCAAGAGAGAGAATTGTGCATAAAACCATGTGAGTGTCATTTAGCAATATCTCTTTATTATTTATTCCATTCAACATTTTTATTCATGTTTACAATTACAACCACGTGTTTTATTTAGTTATTTATTGGTTAGAGATTTTTTTTTGTTTTATTGGGTACAGATATGAGCATGTCTGGATACAAAGGCATTGCATGTTTGGTGGGACCCGCTCCAAACAAAGAAAAATAAAAATATTAAACCCCACTTTAGTGGATCTACTAGCGGTGATCGTACGGAATTTATATAAATAATTTATATAGAAAAGATAAACAAATAATCGGACTTTAACAGTTGATTGTTTCTTTACTAACCTAACTCTTTATCAATCTAGCCAGGCAGACCTCTAAAACTTGATAAGAAACATTCTAGATCTTGTCTTCAATCATGCTTACTACTGAATAATGTACACAACTCATATTTTCTATTTTTTTTTTTTTTTTTGGGAGCGTTTGGCATGTAGTTTTTATAGAGCATTAAGAAATATAGAGCATTAAGTTAATATAAACCCATAGAATTATGTAATGAAGATATACAATGGGGTTGAAGTTAATATAGGGCATTAAGAAACTAAAACAATTCCATACTAGAGTAACTAAAAAAATCTGGTTTTCAGGTACCATGTGCCCCGGTCTTGGTTAAAGTCCACGCAAAATCTGTTGGTACGAACTTGGAGGGGATCCGACAAGAATTTCTCTTGTGAAGAGATCAGTGACCAGTGTTTGTGCTGATGTCGCGGAGTATCACCCTATGATCAAGAATTGGCAGATTGAAAGCTATGGTAGGACAGTAGAGTTTCACAAACCGAAAGTTCACTTGCGGTGTGGTCCAGGCCAGTCCATTTCTTCCATTAAATTTGCAAGCTTTGGAACTCCTTTGGGCACTTGTGGGAGTTTCCAGCAAGGAACTTGCCATGCTTCTACCTCATATTCCATGTTGGAGAAGGTACTCGTTGTTCTTTTCTGTGTCTTTAACAACTTTGCTAACACATTCTACATATCTATGTTTTTTTTTTTATTGCATTCTTTTTTTTCTTATTCCATTTCTTTTTTTATATTTCACAGAAATGCATAGGGCAGCAGAGATGCTCAGTGGCCATATCAAACAGTAACTTTGGGCAAGACCCATGTCCAAATGTGTTGAAGTGGTTAACTGTTGAAGCCATTTGTTTCCCTACAACTTCTACCACCGTTCAACATGACTCGAGGGGTTAATTAGGTAAAGATGGATAGGAATGCTTAAGTATTTCCTCTAGTGACTTAACGATACATACCAGTAAAAGAAAAGGCAAGAAAAAGTGAACAAAGAGGGGGAAGGTACAGGGAAAGCTTGATTAGTTAGGTTGGTGAATGCCATCGCTCTGTTGGGAGAGAGGATTCTGCCGAGGGTGCATGGTCCTAGAGACAGGTACGTTGTCTTTTAATTTAAGGGGGGCTAAATCGGCCTCTGTAAAGTAGTGAGTCAAAGCCTGGTTCCCGGCCTTTTAACTGCAAACGGCAACTGGGTGAAGTGCAATTTCCACCATTGAACAATCTGTGTGATTTATTAGTTTGTTTGTAGAATTGGGGGAAAAGCAGACCCTAAGTTGGTTCATGTTAGGAGTGGATTCGTATGTACCTTTCTTTTCTCATGTGCAGCTCGTTCTGTCCTGTCATTTTAAGTTCCTGGTGTAGTTAATGAAAAGCAGTCCAATTTGTTTGTTGAGTTGTGGTTCGAATAACCTACTGCAAGTATGAGTATGAAGTTGTTTGGAAGTTCCGTTCTAGTTCACAATCTGCTCAATATATCTTTCCACACAGAGAGAGAGAGAGATTTGGCCAGTATAATCAGCATATAGCATTATCCCATCAAGATGGAGGGAATACTTATATAAGAAGAAAATACTGACAAAACCATACGAGTTTAATAAGTACTTGCGCATAACTTGCAACATCCAGTGCCACGGCCTGTTTTAAGTGTCCAACAAAGCCAAATCCATAGCATGTCATAAGGTCCAGAGCTTCCTCAAAAGCTAAGTGAGAACTTAATAGATTTCAAGTGGTCAATAAATGCTTGGTAACAGTCTGCTCCAGCTCGTCTTTCTTTGCTCCCACAACCTTACCCACCATCTGCCCTCCCTTCAGGAACAAGAAAGTCGGCATCGCCTCCACATTCCATTCTTTTGCAACCGCCTGCAACGAGAAAACAGCCCCAAATGTTCATACAGATAAATAAAGAAATGCTTAACTTTTGAGGTGAGTGGTTATTTAGAATGAAAGAGAAACAAACTGGTGCAATCTCACTGATTTTATTTTTACCTCTAGTTCATCCACATCCACCTTAAGGAAAGTAACACCGGGCCGCTTCTTGGCCAACTCTGCCAGGAATGGCGCAATGAAACGGCATGGTCCACACCATGAAGCAGTGAAATCAACAACCACCTGCATCAATAACAGGAATGAATATATGCCAAGGGAAATAGTACCACAGTTACAAAAAACAAAACCAGACCGGCCGATTAAACCGGTTCAACTGAAAATCGGACCATAAACCGGTACGGTTTAATTCATTTATCAAAAATGCATATGAACCGAGTTGAACTGAATGAACCAGCCGGTATTTAGTGAACCGGCCGGTTTTTGAAAAAAATCAAAATATAAAAAATTTCACAAGATTTAAAACCATTTATATTTTTAAAAACATGTCTTTTATGGTCTTTTGATAAAATATAGAATAAAAAAGTAAAAAAATTTAAACGAAAGTCAAAAGAAGAAAAAAAAAAAAAAAAAGGGAAGAAAGAGGAGGATAAAAAAATAACTAGGTAAATAAAGTACGTTTCTCTCTTTCTTACATTGAGTTATCTCATCTTTAAATATTTTTTATATTATAATTAGATATATCGAGATATGTATTATCAAAAAATAATCTAAATGTAAAACTATAAACTAAAATAAAAAATATATATAAAGATGAAGAAAAAAGAGGAGGGTATAGGAAGCAAATAATGCACATTATTATCTTAATAATACATATTATTGTTAAACTTTATGATACTTCTTTTAAATATAAAAATACCAATAAGCAATAGTTTAAAAATATTAAATTGAAAAAAAAGAAAAGAAATCCTTTTGAATGTTTTTATAATTATTTATTTTTATACTTTTTTTAAATATTTATCATTTATACTTATGTTGTGTTATTGTATAAAAAAAAGTATCTTTTAACCAATTTATAATTTTTTAATAATTATTTTTATTTAAATATATTATTATTATTATTTTATTATATAGCCGATTGAACTAATAAATCGTTGAACCGATGGCTTGACCAATTCAGCCACCGGTTCGGTTCTCATAACTATGGGAAATACTACCAGAACAGAGACTGCTGGGAGTTTTCCAATTGAACTTGCAAATTTTGCCAGCCAGTATTCTCATATCCCCTATATGAGTTGCATAAACGAATAGCTTTCCCAACCGTCCTCAACAAGCGATCCATGTATATCATTATGTATGAGAAACACTTCATCTTCGTTCCATCAACGAATAGCCACTGCATTTTTTTTTTTTTTTTGTTTCTTTTCCCTTTCATTTATTTATTACCTTATGTCTCTTACCTACATTTTACTGACAAGGGGAAAAATGAAAAGATTATTCCAGTATTTAACTTAAGTAAACTCTCTAAAATCAGATCATAAAAGAGGCATGTATGAGAAACACTTCATCTTCGTTCCATCAACAAATAGCCACTGCATTTTTTTTTTTTTTGGGTTTCTTTTCCCTTTCATTTATTTATTACCCTATGTCTCTTACCTACATTTTACTGACAATGGAAAAAATGAAAAAATTATTCCAGTATTTAACTTAAGTAAACTCTCTAAAACCAGATCATAAAAGAGGCCTGTATGAGAAACACTTCATCTTCGTTCCATCAACAAATAGCCACTGCATTTTTTTTTTTGGTTTCTTTTCCCTTTCATTTATTTATTACCTTATGTCTCTTACCTACATTTTACTGACAAGGGGAAAAACTAAAAAATTATTCCAGTATTTAACTGAAGTAAACTCTCTAAAATCAGATCATAAAAGAGGCTCACTCCAGACACTGTTATGGAAGAGATCACAAGAACAGGAAAATGTGGCAGACAAATACATAACAACCTTACACTAGCTCTAAGTATGTCAATGTATAAAATTAGTCAATGAAGTTAAAGCCACCTTAACTGAATTACCAACAGAAAAGAATGCGGCGGAACGGGAAACAGAAACTATTACTTCATATGCCTTCGCTTCCCTTGCAATGTTATTTCTTCCAACAATAATTCACCAACTCTTCTTTATTTTTTCTTCAACTCTTAAATAAGGTGAGACAGCTCACAGATGGCTCGGGAAATAAAAACATAATCAGAATTTGTTTTCCTACTTCCTTGATCTTGGTCTAATTTGGATTTAAATCAACTGAGTATAAAACACCATATATTACTTTCAGCTAAGGTGGGACTTTGTGGCTGCTATACATCATCATCTAGAAGTTCAGTTTAGCATCACAGTATCCTTTATTTTTTCTACTTATTCATGACCATAATACTGACAAAAAATTCTGTGGCCACTTTTAAATTATATTCCTTTCAGCTGAGGTGGGACTTTGTGGCCGCTATATATCATCATTAGAAGTTCAGTTCAGCAACGCTGTATCCTTTATTTTTTCTACTTCTTCATAACCATAATACTGACAAAAAATTCGGTGGCCACAATATATCTATCAACAAAGGACAACACACAGCGCACTCCCTTTTTGGCTCTTTCTTTTGATTCATTATTACTTATCAAAAATAAAAAGTACAACACATAAACACATAGCTGCTGCTGATCTAACTTGGGCAGGACCTACTTATTCCGTTTACTTCTAGCAAGAACAACATGATGTTTTTCTTTCAGGTAATCTGCCAGTCAAGTCTTGGACTAATATCTGTCTTCGAGCCCCTCTAGCATCAGCCAGCACCTGACAGGCGCTGGTGGATGCTACCATTTTTCATCTGTCTTTATTCAGATTTGGGTTCCAGAGTTTTTTCCTTTTTTTTTTACAGGGTTCCAGAGTTTTGGGGACGCTACAATCTGTCCTAGCACATCTTGCCTTTATCAACAAAATAAAAATAGTAAAAGATGAACCGAAGAACATAAATCACAAGAAACAATGCACTGAGGTAAATCTCGAAACAGATCTTATTAAATTATAGATCAAGTTGAATAGTGCTATAAATGTGGATATAAACAAAAGAAATACGAGGAGCTGACAAAACCAAAATAAGAGATCCAAAACAAACAACTACGAGTACTACGTTTACAACCAACTAAATGCCTAAATAGCATAAAATTGGCCACACAAATCTGTCTAACCAAAACATAAGTTCAGAATCACCATTGATCCCATCAAATCCGGACCAGAAGTAAGTGTTATGATTCTTTGATGCAAGACCTAAGACCTAAATCAGCATTCTCATCAAGCAAACCCAAAGTAAAACCATGTGTGCTTGTTTAGATTAGCTTATTTAACTAGTTATTTTCGAACGAAAACCTAATTTTCTACCTAGTATGGGATTTTAGATCATGCTTGTGACTTTTTTTAACCAAAATAATAAAAAAATCCACAAGCTCCTCAAATAAACCAACTGCTGATCCAAACAAATAAAAATTAAATTCCCCCACATTGAACAGCAAAATTTTAGGTCCGCCAACTACTTCAAAGTTTAGAGCAAACCTTATGGGGAACTTCCATATATAAAAACCCATTGAAGAGCGAATATTGAAACAGAAATCGATCAACAAATTACAACAAACATCATTGACATCTCAAATGACAAAATAAAAGTAATTGGAACAGAAAAAGCAAATCAGATCAGATAAGACCATACCAAATCAAACCCATCATTCACAAACACAAAATCAACAAAACCCGTTAATCGTAATGCCGAAGTACAACCAAATATACTTTATGAACACAAATCAGATACGTATATATATCTACTAAAAAATTCATACCAGTTTATCTTTGCCCTTATCGAGCTGTTGGGTCCATGCGTCCACAGTGTGGCAACTGATAACTTGTCCCTCGTCTGCCATTTTCCCTCTTTTTCTCTCTCCAAAATCAAACCAAAATCGAAGCAGATTGTATATTTGTCACACAAGGAACCCTCTGTTTTGTTTATTTCTCGTCCCCTCTCTCTCCATTAAATAGGCAACACGGCGGAGACCCTCGCGGAATTAGGCCTCTTATTGTATTGTATTACGAAGTTGCTACGGCAGAGTACAACGTTGTACGGAGATTCTTGTGGGACGTTAATTAGGCAATGCCAGCTGTAACTGTAAGTATAGCGATAGCGATACGGAAAGAGACGCTATAGAGCGAGCGTGTTCATTTTTATAGTTGCTTATCTTTCTATCGTAGCCGTTGGATCCGGAATTGTGTTGAATCCCTTTGTCAACGGCTAAAAAGAAACTCACGTCTTCGTGTGTTTGAGAGAGTATCATTCCGTTAGTAGTATCATAATAGTATCATCAACTATTTCATATGATACGTCCAGTAAAGCTTGCATTCGTAGAGCAACGAAAATATAAAGAAAAATGAAATAAAATATTTTTTTAATATTTTGCGGTTAGTTAGAAAATGAGAAGGGAATGAATGAGCTCTTGTTAAAAAAAATATACATTTTTTTAGTTATTTATATAAAATTAATATGTTATAATTTTATTTTCTCTTTCTTTTTCTTTCGGCTTCAGAATCCAAACATTGCATTGATGAAATGAACAACATAATTCATAATTCTCTTTTGCTATGACAATTAACAAGAAATTATAAATATTTGAATATATATATTTTGAGAGAGATTGATATTTTTTTTTCTTGTTTATCCCTAAAAAGTAGAAAAATGAGTGATGAATTTTTCTCCACCAATGAGCCCTTTCACCTTTGAAAGCCTTGATTCTTGTATTGAGATTTGACAATTTACTTGGATATGAGTAGGACTGTAGACGAGGTTTAAGTTTGGTTTGATAAGTTTAACGAGCTTAAAAATGTGTTTAAACTTAGTTTGATTAACTTTTGAATCGAGCTCAAACGAGTTATAATTGAGTGAAGCTCGAGTAGCTTGAATTTTTAAATGTATATAAGTTAATCGAGCAGAGTTCGAGCTAAACTCAAAAAATTAATGAATTGTAAAATGTGTTTAAGCTTAGTTTGTTTATATAACGAACCGATCTCAAACGAACTTTTAACGAGCCGAACACAAGTCAAGCTTAAGTAGCTTGATTTGTTTTACAGTCCTAGACATGAACAAATATTTTTTCTTAAAATTTTCTTGTAATTGTTTGTAGCAAACGAGCTCGTGCAACGTGTTTCTTTCATTCAAAAGCTAGCCTTTTATTTGGTACATTCATTTATGTGGAAGAAAAATGCTACCCATGGTTACAGGGGTTACTCACCAGCTAATAGATGCTACATTAACTCGATCTTAGCTATTACAATCGTGATTAATAGGTGACTCAAAACGGCAACTGTGTATAGAGATGCTCTTACATGAAAACTTCAATAGCCTGAAGAGATTGGCCTAGTGACTTGAATGCTGGGGTCTATTCCATCAAAAGTTTTAAGTTTAAAACCTCTTAAATGTCATCCATCATAAAACCATTCTCAAAATTTTTGCCTCGATAATTTTTTAATGTGTGTAGAACAAAACACTATATAAACCCCCCATAATTAATGGTGATCTATGTAAGTTTACTCGAAAATCCAATTATAAAAAGAAAAAGGAAAAAGAACACATGTCAGACTCAATATGAAAATGTGGCCAATAAGATCTTGGTCCCCACTATTGCTGGTCCAGTTCACTCCTTGCGTCCTTTATGTATCGTAACCCCCCCCCTAAATATTGATTTTTTTTTTCGTGAGTGGCTATTAAAAAAAAACATCTCTGCCTCACAGTGCACTACTATGCAAACGCAATAACAACGGTCCGTCATGCAGATGTTGAAATGTTTGGCAAAAGAATAAGAGATGCTAAAGTGAGCGCCATTCCTAACACTTGCGCATGTGACGCTGCTTCCTTAGATGCAAAGTTTAGGAAAAAAAAGGAATTTGTAACACTGACCTAAGAGTTATACAGATGATGACTATTTTGTGAAGGAACAAAAGACCTTTATGACCACAACTTTATTTATTTATTTATTTTTTATAGACAAAGGCATATTTATGACACAATGTTTAATCACTGCACGCAAAGTATTGAAGGCTAAAAAATTGATCGTCAAAGCAAAATCTGTAGCATATAGTGAGGTAATAACGTGCACCAGACTCAATGTTGTGAAATCTAAGGATTGGCTTCACTTATTAGTTATTATATATAAGAGAGAGTATTCCTATATACAACTCGTGCAATATAGTGGAGGCTAAATGAAATGTGTTTCTATCAATGGAATTTTGAGAAAATAAAATAAAGTTGGCAAGGGATTACCAAAAAACAAAAAACAAAAAATAAGGACAAGAAGAAATACAATTAATATGGAATGGGAAAGGAATTGTTCTTCAAATTGCCCCTCCATTGTCAATCCCAACGGTTGGAAATATATTCAAACAAAAACATATGTATACACTATAAAATGACGTGTCACCACGTTAACAAGGCAACAAAAATACTCTCAACTTAGGTTAAAGGAAATTCCTATATTAAGCGTGTGTTTAATACTTATGAAAGAGAAATGCAAAAGAAAAAAGAGAAAAATGGGAGAAAAATTTGAATTCCCATCTTATTTGACTTTTAAGAAAAAAAATAAAAAAATAAATTTTTTACACTATAAATTAAACAAGGAAATAAAATATTCGTTTTCTTTTTTCTTCTCTCTCCTAGTATCAAATGCACTCAGGTCCCATAAAAGCAGGCTTTCACCTTGCAAGAGAGAGAATTGTGCATAAAACCGTGCGAGTGTCATTTAGCATTATCTCTTTGTTATTTATTCCATTCAACATTTTTATTCATGTTTACAATTAAAACCACGTGTTTTATTTAGTTATTAATTGGTTAGAGATTTTTTTTTTTATTGGGTACAGATATGAGCATGTCTGGATGATACAAAGACATTGCAAGTTTGGTGGGGCCCGCCCCAAGCAAAGAAAATTGAGAAATATTAAACTCCACTTTAGTGGATCTACTAACGGTAATCGTACGGGATTTATATACAAAAGATAAACAAATAGTCGGACTTTAACAGTTGATTGTTTCTTTATTAACCTAACTCTTATCAATTTAGCAAGGTAGACCTCTAAAGCTTGATGAGAAACATTCTAGAACATGTCTTCAATCATGCTTACTACTAAATAATGTACACAACTCATATTTTCTACTAATTTTTTTTTGGAGCCTTTGGCATGTAATTTTTAAGCTAAAGTAATTAATTAAGAACTACGACTATGATCAACAGGACAATATAATGTAATAGCAAGCTTGCGAAATTGAATTTAGTAATATTCGTTCCTAATGGAACAACCTTTTATTTATAAGATCTTAAAAACATAGAAGTCACAAAATGTCCATACACTGTTGAAATTTTTATAAAACCTATTCATAACATATATTACAAGTGTACCCAAATCAGTGGCTTTTGGCTTTTCACCTTTCCGCTCGCTGCCTAACTATCTAATATATGTTAGCTTGTTTGTAAAAAATTCAACCAATTCACGCACAACTGAAAAAAATTACAATACGAGAAAAGAAAATTGTAGAAAAAAATATATGAACAGCATCGTGATTACATTAACCTCAAAATTGATTCCAAATTTCCTTTTTTTTTCACCCTCATGAGTCAAATAAAAAACAAACTACATACCAACGTCAAGGAGGAGGCCATATTGATGTAGCTTGAGTGCCGGGTGACTGTTGGTCAACCATAATTTTTTGTCTACCGAGCAAGAGAGAGAGAGAGAGGAACTCTTGAGAATGATTTGTCTAAGGTATAAAAGCTTATCATTTTTTTTCCTTTTGAGAAAAATGTATAAAAAAAATCACTCCGTGCATGTAAAATGAGCTAAAGAATAAGCAAACACCATGAAGTTTGACTAAAACCAAATACTAACATCAGCTAGTTACAAAATCTTCAGGAAATTTTTATAACTCATATTACACGTACGGTAAGAAAGCAAGAGAGAGTGGACTTTCAATGCCTTCCACCAGTCCCTCCAAGCTTGGGCCCTTTGGCGCAGAACCTTTATGAGTGGTACCTTTGCCTTCTGCCGTGTGTTGGTCATCACTTCTGCTTTCTCCTGTTGTGTCTTGGTTTTCTTAATCCTTTACTTAATTTTGCGAGCGCTTCTCTTGGGAGGAATAAATAGTATAGGGAGGAACTTAGCTAGAGATAAGGCATAAAAATAAAGATTTGAGGAAAATTTCTATTATGAGACGTTATTGTAAAGGGAAGGACGAAATATGGGTGGAAATTGAGTGATTAGGGAGCTTCACTTTTCTGAAAGTTCTTCTAAATCAATTACGAAGAGAATTTAGGTTTTTAAAATTTTAGAAAATTTCTTTTGTTTCATTTCCTTGCTAGTATTTAACTTATTTAATTATTTATTATGATTAATTTTTTGTTTAATTATTCTTTATTTTTTTGTTTTCTTTATAAGAGAAGTAGAGAGAAAGCTGATTGGTTGGTAGGTATGCCATGTTACATCTTAGTTTTTTAGAATTTTTAAAAAAATTATGATTGAATTTTGGAATTCTCATAACCTCTCACTATATTTACGTATAGATATTATAAAATTTTCTTTTTTTTCACCTCACTTTTCTCAAGAGCCAAATAAAAAACAAACTACGTATCCAAGTCATTGAGGATGGCAGATTGAGGTAACTTGAGAGACGAATGATTGTTGGTCAGCCATGATTTTTTTTTAAGAGAGAGAGAGATAGACTTGAGAAAGATTTGTGTAAGGTATAGAGGTGTATCATTTTTTTTTTTTTGAGAAAAATGTATAAAAAAGTCGCTTCATGCATGTAAAATAAACTAAAGAATAAGCAAATCCCATGAAGTTTGACCAAAACTAAATACTAACATCAGTTGTTACAGAACCATCAGGAAATTTTTATAACTCATATTACATGTATGATGAGAAACTATGAGAGACTAGACCTTCAAAACCTCCCACCACTCCCTCCATGCTTGGGCCCTTTGGTACAGAACTTTTAGGAATGTTACCTTTGCCTTCTGCCATGTGTTGGCCATCACCTCTGCTTTATCTGTCTTGTATTTCTTAATCCTCTACTTAATTTCACGGAGCGCTTCTCTTGGGAGGAATAAATAGTACAAAGAGGAACATAGCTAGAGATAAGGCATAAAAATAAAGATTTGAGGAAAATTTCTATTATGAAACGTTATTCAAAAGAGAAGGAAGAAATTTGGATGGAAATTGAGTGATTTTAGGGATCTTCACTTTTTGTGAAAGTCCTTCTAAATCAACTACACAAAGATTTTAGGTTTTCAAAATTTTATAATTTTTTCTTTCGTTTCCCTTCTTTGTCAGTATTTAACTTATTTGATTATTTTGTATGATTAAAATTTTTTATTTTTTATTTGTTTTTCTTTATAAAAGAGGGAGAGAGGAGCCTGATTGATTTTAAAAAATAAGTATGCCGCGTGACATCGTAGTTTTTTAGGTTTTTAAAAAAGTTAGGATTGAATTTTGAAAATATTAGTATAGATGGATAGATTTCTAAAAAAATTAAACTCTTCTTTATATTGTGATCCTCTAGATATTAAATTTGGTGATGTAAACCCATGGAAGATTTAAATCGGACTATGATCAGTGGTTTTTTTTGTTTTTGGTGAATTTTCTTAACATAAAACTTGGTGTCGTTCTCGTGAATGATTGATTATAATGTGATTACTTTGGTTGACGAATTGATATTTGTTTCCACATAAATTGTTTCACAGTTAAACATATACTATTTTACATGTGAAATAATTATATTTTTCTTATTTTATGTTAGGAGTAATTACACTTTAACTCCTTGTGGTTAGAGTCAAAATCATATAACTATGACCCCTTGTGGTTTAGATTTATCTTCAAAATGCATAAAAATCATTGGATTTAACGGAAATCAGGTTTTAGGGATATTTTTGTCATTTTATCTCTCTAATTTAGAATATCAAAAATGTGATTTGACTCTTTTATGTCAAAATAAAGACTTGTCTAGCAATTTTTTTTGGTTATTTTATTAAATTATTTTTTTAATGTTCTAATTTGGAAAGATAAAATGATAAAAATACTTGTATGATAAAATTTTCGTTAAATCTAATAGTTTCTATCTATTTTACAAATAAGTCTAAACCGCAAACAGGTCATGTGTTTACTTTTAAATCACAAAATGATCATCTGATTTTAACTTAAATCATAAAAAATGAAATGTAATTACCTTTCTCGTATTTCGCTTCATGTTTGGTGCTGGGAATTAACAGAACCTAAAATGGGAGTTAATTCTATAGATTTGAAAGAAAGAAAAAGAAAAAAAGAAAAAAAGCATTTTCAATGCAACTGGAGTTGCTGAAAACATAATTTGTGTAGTTTCCCAAGCGTCATAGTTTCTTTTATTCAAGTTTCCTACTGGTTAACATCTCCTTAAACTATAATTTACTCTCTCTCTCTCTCTCTCTCTCTCTCATGCGCGAGCAACTTTCATTGTAATATTCCCCTCCCCTCTAACTTTCATCAAATTATATATTGTCAAGGTGGCCATTCAAAGGCTAATCATGTATGCACTTCATCCGTATCTAATAATGGTTAAAGAAGTACAAATCTACACACCCAGTGGCGAAGCCACTTAAGGCAAGAGAGGCACTTGCCTTTCTCAACTTTTAAAAATTATATTTTTATCTAAAATTATAATTTTTTTTTTGTCAATTTACCCCCTTTCAATTTTCTGCCTGTAGAAATAGTTATTTTCTTTAACTATATATGCATAAAATTTAAACAAAATTCTTGTAAAACAAACATTCATAATAATAAAATATTAATTACAAAAACGCCATTGTTGAAGTTTTCTGTGAAATATTTTTAAAAATTAGCATCTTTTGTATGTTGTATACATAAAAGTCAAGTGTCTTAGGATTAATTTAAAAAAAATTAAGATTTTATTAATAAGTACCTCTTTAGAATAAATTTTTTTAGCTTCACCACTGTACACACCCCACACCAAAAGGCTTAGTTTTACGAGAAGCGATGAGATTTATAAGGCTCACAGTTGATTTAGGTGGAACATTCGACCAATGGCTCTTAAAGCTTTGTTTTGTTTTCGCTTTCTACATCAAATGGAAAAAACTCAAATTTAAAAAATGTTAAAACTTAGACATGAAAAAAAAGAGTAGCCTATTGCAGACATGTTCTAACAGCAATAAAACTGCCCTTTTAATTATATACTTCAGTTGACTTTTAAATGAAAATTTTGTCCATTTACTTGCTTTTGAATTAGTTTATTTAACTAGTTATTTTGTTCAACTAAAATTTAATTTTTTATTTTATAGACTTTTAAACTATTTTTTTACTTTATTTTTTGTTGAAAATAAAAAATAATTTATAAGCTAAACTGAACTACTTGAACCCAAACACATATCGGAGTTGTTTAGTACAATGAGTATCTCTTTATTAGGAGTGGAGGTTGGTCGAGTCCGGTTTACATTAAAAATAGTTTTTATCGAGCTAAGAATTAAATCCCAAGCCTATCCAAAATAAAATTACCTTTCTAAGCTTGCCTATTTAATTTAATTTATTTTGATAAATAATTTTTTTTAAAATAATCATAAATAACATAAAATTTAATTATATATATATATATATATTAAATTATGTAAATAAAATATGTTACCTAAATTTCGGGCAGGCTGACTTTCAAATAAAAATTATACAAAATATGTAAATACATAATTTTATATATATTTCAGGTCAAACAGAGTCTCAAAAATTTAAATTCGCTCATTAACGTAATCGGCCAAAAAATTTCTCCAGCCCTATATAACAAGGGACTTGTTAACATGTGTTTTAAAGGCACATTTTAAGTATATTTTGTTTGATTATGTAAAGTATTAGAACTAGTATTATTATAATTTTTAATATTAAAAGTATAATTATCAACACTACGTATAATAAAAAAAAATATTATTAAAATTTACTGTTAGAGCACGTGTTAACATTTGTCAGTAACAAATAGGCCGACCTAGCGGGCACAGGGCAGACCCCTACCCGTTAGGCCTTTACCAACACCGCCAACCCGTGACAAGAACGTTACGGCTGTCCTCTCTTCAAAGCTGAAAACTGAACTAGTATCTTCTGTGATTGATCGACCAGTCGACGAAGACGACGGCAGCAACGGAAGATGAGGAAGCGAGACCTAGCTATTCTCATGCTCTGCGCTTTCACAATTTTCTTCTCTCTTCAGGTCCGTATGATTCTCTTCTCTCCGAGCTACTATATACCTATTCTTGAACTAGGAATACCCTAATCTCACCAAGCACATACGTGAATAAGAACTTGACTGACAAACCCTATAATTTAAACACTGGATTATCTGGATTCGAATAGTTCTATTTCGAAGAGTTCTGCTTTTATGTCAACTGGTTTTCTTTTTATTTGATCGGTTCCAGTTTTTCCATATATGCCAGTGTATATATATAAACATATAATATATTTACACACGCGCTTGCATAATTCCAGCACGAAGGTGATTTTTCGTTCAGAGAGGCTTGGTTCCATCTTTCTGAGGAATACCCAGTCAAATACGAGGCCGAGCGTCTCCCACCGCCCATTGTGGCTGACCTTAATGGAGATGGAAAAAAAGAGATTCTTGTGGCCACTCATGATGCCAAAATTCAGGTAATATATTAGTGCAAATCAGCGATTTTTGTTTGGTTTTGTTGTTCATGTTGCCCACGGGAGAATTTGTATTTATATGTTTTTCTGAGTGATCTCCATGCTCATCTTTTGTTGTTGTGTGATTTAAGATCACAGATAAATAAATTTTACGATATCTATATCACAGCTGCGAGATCTGCTATGCTTATGGAACATATAACAAGGATCCCTACTAATCATTCATTTTGACCTTTTCACTTTCTTTACTAACCCTACTATGAGAGGAAGTAAATTCTCTGTATACTGGTCATAATGTCATATGGATGCACCCTTACATGTTTTCTCTTATTTCCATTTTATTGATAAATTGGAAAGATTCACTTTTTATTGTGGTCCATTCTTACTTTTGGACCAGCTATATGATTTCTTGTAGTTTCTAGTGGAAAACAACATCCTCCGAACCTTGTGGCTTGTTAGACTATTGGTTTTGGTGGAATGGCCATTTTTTTTTTTTTGGTGATAAGTTTGATGGAGTGACAATGTTAATACTACTAACAAGTTTATTTCCTGATCTTTGGGGTATACTTTTTTCTTTCAATGAAACCATATATAGAATTGTTATGTGATCAACCAGTTGCATCTCTCCATATCAACATTGGAAAGTAAACTGCACTACTTGGTCCCTCAGCCTTTATATAGATCTCCCCAGAGATATTGGAAACTCAAAGCATGGTTTTAAAATTGATGATACACTAAAAAAGTGACTGAGTAGAGTTAAATAGAAGCAAGTTAAGGTCCATAGCTAAATGTTGGAATTGTATAGAGAGAAGCACAACCTTCACACATTATTTATTAACATAGCCAATGTATATGATAAGGTCTCTAGAGAGGTATTGAATGGGTTTAGAAATGATGGACTATAAATTCTATTTGCTACAAGAACACGGACACGAGCTACCCAACATGAGTGTCACTACTGTTGGAATAACTAATTATGCACTAGCAAGGAGGAGGTACTTGATTCAAGCGTAAGGTTCCACAAGTTCTAGGAGTTATAAAAAAGTGGATTGACACGATGGAGAAAAAAATGTTAATGATTTGGCTAGTCCTAAAAGGTTTCCATTGGTGAAAAAGGTGTTTCAAATTGTTCTCCATGCAAGGCTGGCTCGTCCATCAACCAACAGGGCGATCGCCTAGGCCCACCAATTTTTGATGACCCCAAAGGTCCTATATAGTTTTTGCCTCATTTTTTTAGTAAGAAGCTCTGGTCCAAATGAGAAAAAAACTATTGGTTAGAAAAATGGAGCTCAATTTTTTAAGAGTCCAAATTTTTAAAAGGGTAATGCTATTCAAACAAAAAATTTATACAAAATTTCTATACAGAGTGATGTGTCTAAAAGAGAGTTTTTCACTTCAAAACAAAACACCTATCATAATGAGTTTTAATTAAAAAGTTGCCACTGCCACATCATTCTGATGGGGTCTCTGTACAAACTTCTTGTAAGAATAGCATTTTCCTTTTTGAAAATATAGTAAGGCCCTATATAGTTTTTACATCATTTTTGAAAAAGCTCCGGTCCAAATGGAAATAAACTATCCTTTAGAAAAAGGGATTCTGAAATCTACTAAACTAATGAACTTCAAAAGAAAAACGCTTCGGTTTAATAAATCATTAATAAACTATACAAATAAATTTTTTTTGAAGACCCCAAAAACTTAAACATTGCATGTTACAGTCAGAGTCCTATATAGTTTCCATATCTTTTTTTTTTTTTTTTTTTTAAATACCTTAATCGAAGTGAGAAAATGTTCATTAGAAGAACAAAAGGCCTAAAGTCAACTCTTCTAGTTAACTTCAGGAAAAAATGTTCGGCTTAACAAAAAAAATTGTACAAATGAATTTTGTTTGAAGGATCCACTTTTTTTTAAAAACTTACATAGTTTTTAACTTTTAAGGCTCTATGTAGTTTCTATAATTTTTTTTTTTTGTGAAAAAAGTGAGGCCTTGGTCCATATGAGAAAAATGACTTGTTAGAAAAAATGGCCAAAGAATTAGCATACCAGTTTACTTTAGGGGAAAAACACACCGATTTACAAAGTAAAATAATTTAAAATTAGATTTTCATAGTAATACTAAAATAATATAAGGAGCCTCATTTAAAATTGTCAGCTTAGGCCACAAATCATGTTGAGCTGGCTCTTACTCCATGTAGTCAAGATTTAATGCTTTTGAAATACAATGAATATTTTGAATAATGTGAAGACTTCCAAGAGTCAGTCTAGGGTTTTAAGACTTTTTAAAGGTTAATGAGTACATTAAACAATTGATTAGGTCAGTTGCTACTATTTTGTAAATTTAATTTAACAAACCCATTAGGTGGTAGTTGTATATCCACTTCGTCACGACAATATGTTTTAAGTTTCAATTAACATCTACATAAGCTAAAAGCAAGTGTGGGAGTAGTAATCCTTCTCAATTGTTCTCATCATACCAGAGAAGCCTTCACTGGATAATAGAGAAAATCCAAATTATATAATTTTGTTGAGAGTAAGGGTGAGGGGAGGAGTAAGGGTACTAACCACAATTGGTGCGAATGAATCAAGCAGAGAAAAAGATAAAATTGGGTTGTGTAGCCCATAAGTGGTTTCTTATTACTGTTTTCACAGGAGTTATTGATGGGTTCAAGGGCGGATCCAGGATTTTTATTCAATGGGGGCAAAATTTACACAGCATCATACATGAATTTTTTTTTTTAAAAATTGACAATGTATTTCCTTTAATAAATAAAGAGATAATCATATTAAAGATGCTGAATAAGGGCACTGCCTAGGTATAAAAGTTGTACACAAAAACTATATAAAAGATTAAATTCAGATTTGACTGGCTAAAGTTCAAAATTTCGAGAAGAAATTTTGGGATTTAGGCAACCAAGAGTCTATGAATACAAGGTTAGTTGGGATTGTGTTGTTTATTTGACAAAATAATGAAGGGTTAATGAGGTACATGTATTTTTTACTACAATTTTAGTGATATTTTGTTGGAGCAAATATAGTTATTAGTAAATTTAGAGGGAAGCAAATGTAAGTGTTTGTAAATTCAGTGGAGGCAAAACATGTATTTATAACCTAAGATCAAATAAATACACATAAAGAAAATTTAAAACTAGTGGAAGTAGCAGTTGCCCCCACTGACCCTTGTTGGGTCCCCCTTGGATGGATTAAATCAATTTATTTTAAAAAAAAAGTTGTCGAGGGGTAGGATTCAAAATCCAATTGCAGCTTGACTTTAACCTAATTGAAATCCATTTATGATACTAATTTAGATCTGGATGATTTAATTTGGGCTTAAGAATTCCAATTATAAGTTGATCAAACCCGGATTTAGGTAGATTCAATATGGCTATGATTTGAGTATGATTAAAGTTACAAGGAGCACCCAATAATTCCTTAAGATGTTGAACAAATACTATTTGAATACGTATTAAAACCTTTTTTTAATAGTTGTCTTGGATTTATATCTAGTTCGGATCACGCTTATCTTGTATACTGAAAATTGAGGTCAATTTATTGCATTTTTTGGTCTTTTGATGTGGATAATATGAGGAGAAAGGAATTTCTGGTCTTTTGAACGGGTGGAAAACTCTGTAGGTTTTAGTCTTGCTTGTGGTCACTTTTGCATAGGTGGGTGTTTTAACCCAAGGGTTGAGAGCTTTTTTTGGATTTTATAGTGTATATTGAGGAGTAAGAGAATGTATAGCTTGTTTGGATGGGTGTACCGATGGATGCATACTGGTGGGATCTAGTTTGATGCCTCTTAGTTAATCTTACATATCAAAACAAGTTTTTCCAGTGACATGGGGTGTGATTCTTTAAATTTTTCCATGTCTTATAGCTGATTTGTTGCTAGCTGATACCTTTTTGCCATTCCTCCACAAATATCAACATCATTACTATGGTCAGTGGTTGATTTCTCACATCCTGTTGGGCATCTAGGTTTTGGAGCCCCATGCTAGGCGTGTGGATGAAGGGTTCAGCGAAGCACGTGTTCTTGCAGAGGTGACCCTCTTGCCTGACAAGGTCCGTGTTGCATCTGGGAGACGTGCTGTGGCCATGGCTACAGGAGTTATTGATCGGTTTTATAAGCATGGGCAAGTACAGAAACAGGTCCTAGTTGTTGTTACATCTGGTTGGTCTGTAATGTGTTTTGATCACAACCTTCGAAAGCTATGGGAGACAAATCTGCAGGTGTGTATGGGTGCCATGTCATTGTATGTTTCTAAATATTGCTTGATTAACTCTCTCGTCTATCTAAAAGATGACTTGTCCTTCTATTGTTAAACTTGTTAACTTTCAATTAATATTCCTTTGGTTTAACTCATGCATTCTTATTTCGTGCAGGAGGATTTTCCTCATAATGCTCACCATAGGGAGATAGCTATCTCAGTAAGTAATTATACCCTAAAGCATGGAGATGCAGGATTGGTAATTGTTGGTGGAAGGATGGAAATGCAGCCCAATGTATGTTTCATCTTTCTTGGTCTTTTATATGAATATATTGCTCACTGCTTCTACCCTTTTGTGGCTGATTCTTTCAAGAGAGAGATTTTGACTTAATTTGGATACAATATAGTCCATCACAAACTTGAAGAATAGGAAGAAACATAAAAGAAAAATGAAACCTGCTAGCTACTGGATAATGCTCTATTAATTTCTAAATATTCTCGATCTTCCACAAGTCAAGGACTGGCAAAGATGTAAACATTTGCTAGTCAAAAAAATAGTAAATTTGGATAATAGTGCATTGCCAATAAAGACAGATTCCTGTACTGAATCTTTTTCTTGAACTAATGAGCTTTTGCTCGAGTAGGTCCAGGTTTCATTTCTGTTGGTGTGCTATTAGCTACCATCTGTAGCAGTGAACAAAAAACCAAAAAAGGAAAGAAAGGAAGTCTACTGTAGTGGAGCTGGCAAACTTATGCTGCCTTTGTTTATTTGAGGCTATTTTGAGCGCACTTTAGATCCTGTGGAGCGGGTAAATGTAGACCTGAGTCAGTTAAGGTGCTAGGTGCTGTCCAGACCCCTGGTCACAACTCACATTGCTTAGTTTTCAAGTCACGGTGAACTAATGCTGTTATTACTTTAATGCTCAGTTATTGACCCACCCAAATTTCGACATGCATGATTACTGCCCTATTTGCCACCTCTAGAATCTCATTGAATGAATCACAAGAAGCTCTAACGTAAAAACTTATCATAGAATGAAAGACCTTATTATCAGTATGCTTATAATGGCCAAGTGTGTTCAGAAATGCCAAATTCCTCCTCTTCCTTTTCTTCTTTACATTAAGATGTCAAAACTGATTTTTCATTGGTGCCAAATTCAAGGACCTCTGGTGCAGGCAGCTGTCTGTTCTTTTGTTATTGGGTGTTTATTTGACATACCTTAATTGCAACTACTTATATCTCTACACATATATCTATGTAATATCAAAATTAATTAGGCAATAAACAATTACTTATAAAAAAATGTGTCTATATAAAATAAAACCTTACGTGTAAATCTAAACAAAAATGTCCAAAATACTAAGTGTGTGAAGGGTAGAGGGGTGAGTGGTCAGACCTAGTAGAGGGAGACCCTCTGGGAAGTTACGACAGACGCTATCTAGGCGGAGGACCACTGGAGGTGGAGGAGAGAGAGCTAAGGCGGTTCTAAGAACAGAGAGAGTGACAGTACCCTAAGAGAGCTAAAGAGGCTTATGGAGATCCTTGGAGTGTTCTCTCATGTCTTGTTAGTTGTGATTGATGTTGTTTTGGGTTTTTTTTATCCCCGGGGCGGGGGGAGGAGGGACCTTCTTTATATAGGTGAGGGAGGTCCTCAAGAATTGGCTCCTTGACCCGCGACCTGCAAGTGTTCAGGTCTAGTAGCTGGTCTTCCGAGGGCCGACATTCCAAATATCACCTCCGTGCTGAGATTCCCTTAGAGGTGGCAGGGATTCGGCCAGGTGTTAGGGGTCAACTTTATTAAATGCCTTTGTCGTCTTGTTCTGATGGCATGATTTGGTGGATCTCTCTCTCTCTCTAAGACCTGTCAAAGGTGTCAAGACCCTTGAGGGATGAGGTCTCTCGATGAACCCTCAACCTAAGTCACCTAATCCATCACCATAGGGTGGCAGTTCACGCTTTGACATGCGGATCGACGAATTCAAAGCCAATTTGGGAGAAATTCATGAACTCATTGTTCTCAATTCGCGAATTTATGGAAGAGAGTTCACGGACTAGAGCAAATGCCTTATTTGGACCAATGATTTAGTGTCATGCATTCTCTAAAGCGTTTGTTTGTTGTGACAGCATACTGCCACGTCCAATCCCACCTTTTCATACCGACTCTAAAGCCTCTATATTGTAAGAAGCACTCTGCCACACATCCAATCCTAGCCTTTTCATTTAAAGCACCTGCCAGCCTCACGTCTAATCCCACAAATCCAAGCATTCTCATTTAAATTGTAAGCTGTTGCTCAACATTTGGAATTAAACACAGAGATTGAATTGAATCAACCTAGTAGGTAAAGATAACGATTCTTCTGCAAGAAAACTAATAAACCTACTAACGTGAAGTGAGAGTAAACCAAAAACTGATGAGTTGAGAGATGAATATTGACTAAAACAGAAATTAAAACTAAACTTGTGATTGATGAATGGAAAGCTTGGATTCAAATGATCCGGATGTCAACGTCCTTAGCGTTTCATTAAGATTCCTTTTTATAACTCAAACCATTGGCTTTATCGGAAGCCTTTGATTCGGAAGATGAAGCTTTAAAACCTAAGCCCTTGATTCTCGAACCTTATTTCACAATATCTTGCTTCAAGTGTTCATACCATCGATTCAAGTTACTATAATCCCAAATCCTAGTATGTGTATTACAACTCAAGAATATAGTAAAAAACTTCTTGTTTTCAATAGATCAATATTATAGAGAATCAACAACTTTAAATCAATTTAACAAAACATTTAAACATTCAAAACTATAGAATCTTAATGATTCTCCAAGGTTACATCAAACATCCACCACAATTGTTCCCAAGTTTAGGTTTAGTGAAACATCACTATGAAGAACATGTTTGAATTTAATATCAGAATTGATGATAGATTCATAAATATTGAAATAAAACGTTTACAAGCCTTTAAGAACCTTCAAAATCTTCTTCAAATTACTCCCCAAAATGAACCCCCCTCCTCTTGGGATAATTACAAATATTTATATGCTAATCTAGAGTCCTAAACCAAAAAGGAAACAATAAAGTTCGAAGGTGAGCTGGGTGTCGTCCGAACCTCCAAACCAGTGTAATTTTCAACGTTTGAACGATGAGATCTAAAATCCTGGGAAATCCTTCGTTGGTCGTCCGAACGACCAAAACAAGGTATATTTTGACGTTCGAACGACAGTCATTCAACGCAGTGCAGTTCTAAAACAGTTCTTTGAATCTCTGGCCATCGTCCATACGGTGTGCGAAAGATGGTTTCAGTTGTCAACTTCTGCAGGCTTCTCTCTGCTGCAACTAACGTCCGAACAGTGTCTAAACGATTGCAACAATGAGCTATGCTTTTAGCATCCTTTTCAGCTCCATTCTTTTACCTGCAAAGTTTTAAACAATACAAGCATTAATTCTAACAATTCCTTTGAAAACTACCTAATTACTACATATTCTAATTATAACAAAACATAAATTGGAGGTGTAAGCAACATTTATGAAGTGAAATCACTATGCTAATTAAATTGTAAGTTTCTATATCTAAACTATCCCTTATCGCGGGAAACTGGAAATAGATCTTCTTTAATATCCGAGCTTCCTGACCTCTTGCATTTGAACTGTTTCTGGAGAGAGGCTGTCATAATGCTTGACGTGTAATACTTGAAAAATTGCATTACCACTTTTCTCCCCGAGTCTTTTCTAATTAATTTTTATTACTGTTTCAGATGTATGTGGATCCTTTTGAGGAAATTGGGAGGGCAGAGAAAAATGCTGAGCAACATAGAAGAAGTGCTAATGAAAAGGAAGTAAGGACATTTTTGTGGCTTAGGAATAGTAGGATATGGTATTCCTATATGTTTACTTAATCTTCTTTCAGTGTTGCACAAACTAGTTTACTATGCACTTCCATATTGGCTTATTAATAACTATAAAAACCTGTATGTTTGCTGATTCAGATTTCTGGTGTGACTTCCCTTTTGTTTTGTTTTATGCTCTGTATGATTCTAGGAGTTGTTGAGGGAAAGGAAAAGGAAAACAAAAATAAGCTACATTCTTTTCTTTTGTTTGGTGGGGCTAAGAAAATGAGAAAAAAATGAACAGGCATTCCTCAAAACTTGATTTTGTTTTGTTTGGTTACTCATGAAAATTGAGTAAAAGTAATTTCATTTCCCCTTCCTTTTCCTTTCTTTCAACAAATCCGAGGTTTAAACATTGTATTAGTAACACTGGCAAAATCCTAGGTTTGTCAGCCGCATGTTTTGATGTGCATCATTGGGGTGGGTGCAATCAGAGGACCTTTGAAGAAAGAGAAGAAATCATGTTTAGATTGAAAAACTAGGTTTCTCTTACTTTTGTATAGTTGGTTCTCAGTGGTTTTGACCCATTCCTGAATCGATTTTTGGGTGTTTTAGGGGTTTTTGAATAGCATTTTATATAGAGGATATATGTCTTTCTTTTGATCCTCTTATAGTGTACATGGTGGCACCCCTTTGCTACCTTTTTTTCATATTCATCCTTATGAAAAAAAGGATATGAAATCGGGTAGGAAGCTGATAAAAAAGGCCTATTGACTTTGATAAAGTAACTGCATTAAAGAACTTTCTTTACATACTGTTCCTTGATATGGAATCATGAAGTTGGAGCAAAGATCCCAGAAGAAAGAATCCAAATATAACTTGAAAGGACTGTTAGTAAAGAAAAAAACCATTACTTGAAATGATTTTTCGAAGAAAGCTTATCGATTACATTGCACAAGGAAATAGGTTTTCCCCCTCTCCCCCTTTCTTCTTCCCAACCCAATACAAAACAAACCTGTGTGTAGATGTTACTTGAGGAAGTAGATTGTTTTTTTTCAAACTCTTTCGGCTTTTAATTTTTTTTGTTAAAACCTGTTAGGTGGTTAGATATCTGTGTGTGTTCCAAGGTTTATATCTTTATATGAAGTTCTTTAGTTTGATATTTCGTGTACCTTATATTGTTTTCTTGTTTATGAAAAATAAACTTTATTCATAAGAGAGAAGAAACCAAGGTGTAGTCAAGTAGGGAATTATCTTATTCTGTCTAGCTATATTAACTGCTTTCGAGGTCATAATTAGTTGTAAACATTTTTTTTCTTCCTTTTTGATGTTACTGATACCATGTCTTTCTTTTGTTTTCCACTTCTAGCTATTCAAAAAATCTACTTATATTGATTGCATAAGCAATGAGTCAATGACACAATAATTATAGCAAGTCCATATCTCATTCTTCTATGATTTAGCAGCAGATTGTTTATGATGTTTTTTTTCTGGATACTACGTAGGCTTCTGAGAATTCCGGAATTGTGGACTTACGCCATTTTGCATTTTATGCATTTGCTGGTCGAACTGGCACACTTCAATGGAGCAGAAAGAATGAGGTTAACTCCTTTCTCTGTGTTACATTTGCTATCTCTGTGGCCTTTCTTCAATTCTCTGAATCAGATTAATACAATTTATTATCAATTAAATAGCTGTTTCAGGAGATGTCATGTCTAGCCTAAAAAATAAAGATAATACAATATATTATTTCCCCCCTATTTTTTAATCTTTTCTGTTTTCATTCTTTTCAATAGATAAGCCATCCATGTAAGTTGCAGTGAATCTTTGAAGTCAGTTGACCATGTCATTGCCGAGAGTCAGCTATTTTACTGGCAGCATATTCCGAAATTATGCATCTACGTTATGATTCTTTTTATTTTACAACTTTGTGTTTTATGTTGAAACGTCATTGTCACGACTATTTATAACCTAGTAGAGCTTATCGTAATGTTGTTGCGTCCAGAATATGAGATCAAGAATTCTATATTTGGGGAAGGGTTGAAGAGTTCTTTTCATCACATTGTTTTAATTTACTTTTTGATATTGATGGCTGTGTTACAATCATCATTTGATTAGAAAATCTAGGCATTTACTTCAATTTAATGTTAACATCCACTTAATATTGTCGATTTGATACTTCTTCAAGGCATCTTATTTTCTGTGCTAATTTCCTCGTTTGGTTGTTATAGAATATTGAAGCACATTCTTCAGATGCATCACAGTTAATTCCGCAACATAATTACAAGCTTGATGTTCATGCTTTGAACAGTCGTCATCCTGGAGAGGTATGTTGTGAAGCCTTGTTGAAGACTGTATGCTTTACATGTTTGGGTTATCACTTGTCAGTTGCTGATCAATCCATGTATATTGCATGAGCACCAGTCTTTTTTATCATGGCCTCAAATCGTCTTCATTTATGTGATATCTTGATCATTGAAAAAAATCAATCATTTTGTTCTGCTTTTTGTTTATTGGCTTCAGTTTCTGACCTGTATGTGCTTCTGTCCTCCTTTTCATCTTGATCCTCTTTTATTGCCTGAGCACCAATTCAGCATCAATTCTGGAAAAGTATACCTTCTAATTATTTTCGTTTATGCCATTCTGACCTGTTATAAGATTTGCTCCAGTCTATTGATGCCTTTTCCAGTAGAAGCCAGTGCAGCTCTCTGTCATTTGTTAAAATTGTGTGTGTATGTATTTGCTACATCACCTTTTGATTCCATTCAGTGTATTCTAACCAGGCAATTGAGGGAAACAAGTTCGTATTGGTATGACTTTTACAAGTTCAATCCTCTAGTGTGTGAATTTTTTGGAATCAAAACTTGCAGGATAGGTTGATGCCCTTATTCCAATAAAAAATGTAGAGCTGTTGGTAGCTCTAACATGTGTCAACCTATCCAACCAAATCAAGTAGAGCTGTTGGTAGCTCTCACATGTATCAACCTATCCAACCAAATCAAGTAGAGCTGTTGGTAGCTCTAATATGACTTTTGCCCCAGACAGTAGTAGGTCAAACCTGCTGAAACATTTGGCCAAGCTTCCCCATGCCAGAATTTGTTTTTTGTGCTTGAATCTTGGGACCCGATGGAGCTGGTTTCCTGTGGCCTGGATTGGTACAATCAGAAGGAAAGTCGTATAAAAGGAATCAAGAATAGCATAGAGCCATCAGACTCAATGCATTTTGCTTGTCAGAGGTTGTCAGATGAGCTGCTGTATTATATTTTTTTTTTGTGTGCATAGATTTGGTTTTCCGATTACTGTTTTCCAAGAAGGATATGTATAAACTTTAGAAATTATCTTATGTTGATGTATAAAGATGATTATGCTGTTTTTGGCATGCTTAATGTCTTATCCTTTAGAAAGGCACTCCTAAGCCCAAAACTAGGTTACTTTTGGTAGTCGATAGTCAGTGGAGAACCTTTGTCAAATCTCTTCTTGACATAATTTGAGGATATTTGGGAAAATGATGGGGCATGCTGCACCCAAATAGTTGAGTTCAGGTTTTGCATACTGAAAAGGAGCATTGCTCATAACATTGGTCCAGCCCCATGACTCATAAATGGGTCAGAGGTGTCCTGTTGTCAGCACGACTTTTAGCACGACTATATAGAAGTTATTGAACATTTTAAGTGACGAAATTGCATGCCTTCCAAGTCACATGAATCCATGGTGTTGCCTGCTAGATGTTCCTTTTCTAGGCACCAACAGTTCATGTGCTGGAAGAGCCTTCACATGACTGGAGAGAAAATTTCTTTTAGGTAATGTGGGGCTTTCTTTGTTGTTGGAAACTTAGTGGTGCCAAATCCATCTGTCAAATTTGAGCTGGACTTTTATCTGCTTGTGCTTGCAAATCTGCTCAGGAAGTTGAGAGAAATCCTGTCCTACCGGGAACTTTAAGAAGTGGGGGTTGAGGATATGGAACTGGTTGGGTGTGTAAAGAGCTTGTTGGGGATAGCCTTCTGCAAATATTTGAGGGACATTGCATAGCTATTGATATCCCAAAACTGGTAGGAAATATGGATCTCTCTAATGTTCTATGGAAAGAGGTTATTGGTGTCGATTCTTTCACTATAGTTAGAAAATGCAGTGATAGATTGGTTTCTATTAAAATAAGATGACATCATATGAAAGATGAGTTTTAGGCATACTTTTAGGATTTTTCATGCATATGTGTGTGTGTGTCTCCCTTCATGTCTATGTTCATATAGAAATGTTCGAGTTTATCGGCATTTTGTCCACTGCTTAACTTGGTACTTCACATCTTGTAGAGTTCATTAGTTTCTGGATGGATTGTGAGTTTTAGGCATACTTTTAGGATTTGTCATACATGTATGTTTGTGTGTGTGTCTCTCTCTCTTCATGTTTATGTTCATATAGAAATGTTCGAGAAATCTTTTGTTGGGGATGGCCTTCTGAAACATTTGTCATACATGTATATAATGACACTGAAACATTTATAATTGTAGTTTGAATGTAGGGAATTTAGAGAATCAATCCTTGGAGTTATGCCTCATCACTGGGTAAGTAAAATATAGTAATTTGTTTTCTTTTGTTCCCAGTTATTTTATTTCTGTATTTACTTGGTCTGAATAGTGATTCACACTGCAAGTACTTTTTGACCCAGGATAGGCGGGAAGACACTTTGTTAAAGCTGGCACATTTCAGACGGCACAAAAGGAAAACATTGAAGAGAACAAGTGGGAAAACTACAAATTACCCTTTCCACAAGCCTGAGGAAAACCATCCTCCAGGAAAGGACTCAGGAGGAAAAATTTCAAACCTGATTGGAAAAGCTGCAAAATATGCTGGGTCTGCAAAATCCAAGAAGGTGATATTTTCTGACTGTTTCTTTAAATGGCTATATTTTGAATAAAGGTTCAGCAAAATCATGCCAAATAGAAAATACCTCAAAAAATTTCCCTAAGCAAGTTTCTGTTTTAATTGGGGAAACTCTTTGGATAGGAACTTAGACCACTGCCTTGAAGAATGGTTGGAGGCTGTTGAGAATGCACCATTCTTCTTAGTTGTAAATTGTGTCTCTTGCGTGAATGGGAAGTGGGCTAATGTTCTTCAATTCAGTCCATATTCACTCCTTGTGTTTAAGCTGACTATGGAATGAACTTCAAAATTTGAAGGAATTGAAAGTCAAAAGTCCTTTCGCTAAATGTAAATTTAAAATTTTAAACATTAAACTTTGGCCTTGAATTGAAAATTTGAAACTTTTGGTCACTCACATAGTTAATATCCAGGGGTGGAAGCTTAAGGAGTTTCTAAGACCATGGTTTCAAGTTCTCTTATCTTACAGGAAAAAAAAGGTTTATTTGTGTTGTGTAGCTTAAGGTCTATCCAGTTGTTTTATTAGGAATATCTATACACTCTGACCATTTTCTGGTGCGTTTATGTTGACAATGCCTTGTCATAACTTCTTTTAATCTGTTGATGCAGGTATCGTCTTACATTCCTACCATAACAAATTACACTCAGCTTTGGTGGGTTCCCAATGTTGTTGTGGCTCACCAAAAGGAAGGGATCGAAGCTGTTCATCTGGCATCTGGTCGCACTATATGTAAGGTAGACATTAGATCCTTGTTTTGTTTCATAAATTAGAACATAAAGGCACCTGACAAACTTCTAATAGTAAACTGTGCTGTTGCATAGTTATGGTTTTTTTTTCCTGAGATGTCAAATTTAAATTTGTTAGAGGGTATTAAATTGGTTAGAACACATTATGTTGCATAAATAAGGAGATATCTACATTGTCTTGTTTACAGTTTATTAAGGGCTATCAATAATTAACATTCTTTTAATGAGCTCCTTTTGTTTTTTTAAAGTAAAAATAATTTCTCAGAGGCAGAAATACTGAGAAACAAGTTCTATTGAGGACCACAAACATTGGGATATTCATTTGAAAAGCTTCCTTTTTTGTGTATCTTTAGAAAAAAGCTCACACTCATAAATATACATATATATACTAAAGTCCTTCGAACCTTAGATATATAGAGGCATTTCTTGGTGCAATTGTGAGTGCTCAAGCTGCCAACCATGAGAAAATAGGTTTGACTTCAAGGGAAGCTGCTTTTAAAAAATACTGTAGCCATTTGGACTGTAGCGAGTCTTGCCCTCCCAGTAACCTTGTTTACAGGACCTACAATGGGTAATGTCCTCTATCCTGAAGATATAGGTATTCAAATGTTTCAAACATAAAAATGCATGTGTACCTGACATATGTTCCTCGGTCGTCTTATTAGAATGGTCACGGAGGAATGTTTTTGATGGTCATGGTCACGGTCATGGTCATGGGTATAGACGGATCAGCGTAGCAAATTGAAAGGGACATCTACATTTTATGATAACATGGGTGAAAGATTCCTTAGATCTAAAGTTGCTATAATGAGACAAGGTGGACTTTACCATGTCAGAATCTAAAGCACCCAAAGAAATAAGGTTTTGTTGATTCTTCCTTGTGAAGATAAAGATAAGAAAATAGATGGGACAATAAAAACAAAATAAGGACTCAAAATCCTGTCGTCTAAAATGAGAGACCAACAACAAGCAGTATAGAATGATAGAAAATCATTTCTTATTCTCTAAAACTCGTAAAATATAAATTTAATTTATGATGGTTTTAAAATCTTTCCAATAAATTGTTAGAACTTGTGCTGTGAAACCTAGGAAACCTAGGTGGTAGTTTTATTTGGAGTTTGTTGTTTTATGGATATTGGGTAAGCTTGTGAAGTGTGTATGATTCGAGCTAGTTTTTGCATAACCCTCATAATATTATGTCTTGGTATTTAGCATTTGTTATCCTTATTGACTTGAGTGAAGGGTGACATTTATCTCTCTGTGTCCTTCATATTTCTACATGTTTAATATAGCTTGCTATGGTCTTAAAATGTGAACATGTATGAAATTTTATTTATTCTTTTGTTTAAATTAGTCTGGTACACTTGAGTTTCTGTCAGATTAGTTGTTGCGCCACCACTAACATATTTAAGGTAATCCGTTGATTTCACTCAGCTTCATCTTCAAGAAGGTGGCCTCCATGCTGATATTAATGGAGATGGAGTCCTAGATCATGTGCAGGTGAGCTGTTGTTTCTTTTTAACTCCTTGACTTATCTAAATTTTTAATCATCTGTATACCAAGCAATAAACAAAGGAAAACTGCACCAGTTTTTGGAATTCAATGCTTCTCAAGAAAGCACTACAGGTCTTCAATAACTGATGTAACCTGGCCAGCCACAAATTATGACAAACCAGCAGCTGTACTTTGACAAACCAACAGCTGTAAAATATGTATTTTCTTATATTAACTCAATCTCATGTGAGGAAACTTGGGAGATCTCTGGACGGTTGGAGCGTTTCCCCCTTTCTCTTTTCACTCTCTCCTCCTTTCTCTGCTCTCTGCTCCCTGCTCCTTATCTCTCCTCTCCTCTCCTCTCTGCATCTCTGTTGGTTCTTCTCTCTCTGCTGGATCTTTTCTCTCCTGGTTCTTCTCTCTGCTTTTTATCTCTGCTGGTTCTTTCTTGACACACTGCTGCTTTGTCTTCTCTGTACCACTGCTGGCTTTGTTCTCTGCACTTCTACTGCCTCGCCTTCTCTGTTCTCTCCACCATTCAGTTTCTTCTTCTCTGTTTTCTGCATCTCTGCATCTTCTTCTTTTCTATATTTCCTGCAGCATAATCTTTGTTTCTCTGCTGCTCTACTACAAGTTCTTTCTCCGCTACTTCTGTACTTGCTGCTGCTATTGTTTTCCTTCCTGCTGCTGTTCCTTGTTTCTCTGCAATTACTGTATCCCTCAGTGCTTGGAGACACATAGGTCTTGTTACAAGCTTTGGTGTTTTTGGTGGTGAACTACTTGATTTGTCCATTATTTTGAAATGGTATACTTGCTGGATTTTGGATGTCTTCATAGAGTTGTCCAACATAAAGCCACAGTGCTTCTTAGGGAAAACATAGGACTGCATCAATTACCCTTGCTTTTCAAACTATGGCTACTGGATTTCATTATGTTGTGTCTTGTACTTTGGCTCTGTTTCATGATTTACCTTGTAGAGGTGATGAAATCCAAAGGACTGTAATATAATGTCCACTGATTGGTAATAAAAATAATCCTAAGGAATGGTAACTATGTGAGAGTCGATTGGAAAATAGAGGTATGAAATAGATTGTGATCTATCTTTTTATGCTTTTTACTTGTGAAGGTCAACAAAAACAAAAAAAGAATAGGCCTTTTCACCTAATTATTCGAATACACAGATAGAATCATCTAACTGCACTAAAAAGCTCTAAAAAAGTCTCTACCTTGAATTGTACTTTTTTTGTTCTCCGTTTAAAAATACCCATGAAAATTGAAAATAAAAGGAGGTTTAACATAATATTTGCTGGACACATTGTTATAATATTTAATAGTCTATCCTTCACTGTAGGTTGTTGGGGGAAATCGTGCCGAGCAGACGGTTGTAAGTGGATCCATGGAAGTGGTGCGACCCTGTTGGGCTGTTGCAACCTCTGGCGTTCCAGTACGAGAACAACTTTTCAATGCTTCTATTTGTCATCATTCCCATTTTAACTTCTTCCAACATGGAGAATTCTCTAGAAGCTATGGTCGAGCTCTAGATGTAAGTTCTTTAGAGGTCACAACGCCTATTCTCATCTCAAGAAGTGATGGTCATCGGCATCGTAAGGGAAGCCATGGTGATGTTATCTTCTTAACAAATCGAGGCGAGGTATGCTTCTACTGTGGACTTTTCTATTTGTTTTAGCATTTTAAGGCAAATGTGTATTTTCCAAGATGGAGTCATGGCCTGAAAGAAACATTTGTGTTGCAACAAATAATGGTCTGAAACAGGACTATCATCGTGTCCTCCAATGCATGGAGGTAAAATTGGATCATCACAATTCACAAGTGCCCTTTACAACAGAATTGGAAGTTCACATCTTGGAAGGCAGTGCATGCCTTACAGTTTTACTGATCAAGATTACAAAATTTGCATTTTACCCTGAAACTTAATTTAAAGACCTCACGCTGCAATAAAACTATAAAAATTCAAAGAGCTCTATCTACTGAACAAACAATGCATTCTATGCACCAACATTCAGCTTTCCTCTAAGCTTCCATTAAAACCACAAATCTGCCAATCATGGTGTATCTGTGTAATACTCTTAATTTCATCTAATCTTCGTTGAACATCTCAATCTATTGTCCTCATTATCGAGTGTCTATGCAATAGTTGATTGTTTTACTTGATTGAGACGTCATGCTGCAAATCAAATATTTGAACAAGATGAGGAATGTCTTGCCTCTAAATTTGCTGGTTGCCAAGAGGGCAGTATGATGCCGTAAACCAGGACTTAAAATAAACAACACTTACTCATTAATGTTCCTTAAAGATCTCTTGTAAGGTCACCACCTAAACAACAAGTGATCACAGGTTTCAGTACATTGTCTTTGAATTGAACACTCAACCCTTTGAACGGGTCCTTTCGCAATTAACTGATTGTAGGTTGAAAGATTCTGTTTTTGCTAGTTAAAGCAAGAGAGGACACTGAGAGATGCCATTGCAACGTTTCCATTAAGGGACGTCAGTCATCCTATGTTGTCTTCATTATCTTTGGTTGGCATACAAGAGAAGGACACATTGTTACCTTCTTTTTTTGTTTAATGGATAGTCATGGCTTGTTTGGGAGCTTCAAGATATTCCTTCATGACCATAATCACAGGAACTGAAACTGACTAAATGCTTCCATCTTTAGTTGTTTTCTTGCGTCTTATATTCAGAAAAAACATGCTCTTCCTTTTTCCAAGGATTTTGCAACTCAAGAATGTCCTGCATCTCTTTCAGGTAACGTCATATTCTCCTGGCTTGCATGGCCACGATGCCGTTTGGCAATGGCAGGTCCTCACTGGTGCTTCTTGGTCAAGCCTTCCATCACCATCAGGAATGATGGAATCTGGTATGGTGGTCCCCACACTGAAGGCATTCTCCCTGCGTATGCATGACAATCAAGAATTGATCCTTGCAGCAGGAGACCAAGAAGCCGTAGTGCTATCTCCTGGAGGAAGTCTACAAACATCCATCATTCTTCCTGCCCCACCGTCGCATGCCCTGATCTCCGTGGACTTCTCAAACGATGGGCTGACTGACCTCATTCTCGTGACTTCTAATGGCGTGTATGGCTTTGTCCAGACCAGGCACCCAGGCGCCCTCTTCTTTAGCACGCTGGTGGGTTGCCTCATAATTGTGATGGGAGTAATATTTGTCTCCCAACACCTCAGTTCTATCAAAGGGAAACCTCGAGCTTCATCATCAGGTTTCCGATGAAACTGCAGTTTTGAACTTGTGAACTTGGGAATGGCATTCTACGCTGGAGTGGTATTAGATGTGAAGTTCATCAGCCTGATGAAGTATAATCACGTCATCCCCGAGGTTAGAGATTGTTGGAGTTCATGAACTACACTGGCTTAAGAGTTTTTATGGGCATGTTAACCCGGTGAGCTGTTCCGATGATTTGTCTGGTCCCTTCACATTGTTCCCCCTCTAGTGGTTTCAGCCTTTGCTATTGAAATGCGGCTTTTGCTTGTAATATAGTTCTGAACTTAATTGTAGGGGAAGGAGTGTGAACTGAGCCCCATACACCTTTTCGCAAGATTTTGGCTTAACTTATAGGAATATAATCTGTTTGCCCTTAGCTCTTTCTGGTTCATGGGTTAAAATTATATGCACTTTCGTCATCCAGCTTTTCTGTCATTTTCTTTGGGCAAAATTATGGGGAAGGTGAACCAGTGCTGCCAAGAAGATACTTTTGGGATGAGATAAGAGGGAAATCCTAAAGAGGAAACCCTATTAAACTCGAGGGAAAATCACAAATGGGAAACATGCCCCATCACAGTACAATACAGCTCATGGAGACATTGTTCTTGGTTTTTGGTTTGGAATCCATGCCCGTCTTGCTTCATCTATTGTGAATATTAGTTTCCTAGTGTTTAACCAGTAGACAGAAAGCCCTTTTCATCTATTGTGAATATTAGTTTCCTAGTGTTTAACCAGTAGACAGAAAGCCCTTTACTGCTACTATTCTTTCAAAATTCCAGTTATCATTTTGTTTTGATTCTTACAAATATTTCAGAATTTCATCAATACATTTGTAAGTCTAGTATAAAAAATATATATATGTATATATATACATTTACAGTTTTATCTAGGGAATGAGACAAGGAGAGGTCGGGGTTTGAACCTGAAACAATGAGTAAAAGAGTGACAAGTTCCCTACCAAGTACCAACTGAAACAACATCTTTTGCTCTTATCAAGTTTATTTAACTTCCATTAAGTTTCAGTCTTACTGATGCCATGGTCTAGATTTATAATTTCAACATGTTTCATTAACGGGCACATACCTAGTACCAACCCCTCTAGCATGGGCAACTTCGTCATTTCAACACCCAATTTTGTATTTTCTTCGGGGTTTTATGCTCTCTCTCTCTCTCTCTTGCATGGAATTGGAGAGTGAGATGATAGGATTAGAATCCCACATTATACGCTTGGCCTTGTGCTCAAAAGTCAAATCATCAAAATTAAAAGAAACAACTGTGCTTTCACATGGCTGGTTGCTGTGTGTGGAGGCTGTCATCTATCGTCATGTTACCCGTCTCCAAGTTCACCTATTTTACACGAATATGGACAAACAGAAAGGATAATTGCAATCCACCAGAGAGGTTTAGATACGGAAAAATCTATAGCCACTCGTTTTCCACTCTTCTAATTAACTAGCCGATACATTTTTGAAATATAAAAACAGTTTCTTCTCAGTACGGAAATAAAATTGCATACATATCCTGCCTGAATTATGTTAGGAAATCTCATGCTCTGAACTGTTTTTTTTTTTTTTTTATAAATACTTTTAACTCATCTCGCTATGTTACCTATATTCCTTTTCTTTTTTTGATTTTTCCTTTTCCTCCTACCAAAACCAAAAAGAGAAAAAATATGAAATCAGATGAACTTTCTTCTTTTCCCTCCTATGAAATATATATGTAGTGTGAATGGAATCATCTTTGAACGGTGCATGGAGCTCCCTAAAACCGAGAAGGAATAATATATAGCTCGAACCAGTTGCATTGCAGGCGCCTTCTTGATTACGTAGGGTTATAATGGACTATCTCGATCATCAACTAAAACTCACCACCTTTTACTGCGAACACAATTGCTCAAACAAAGCTCATGTCTTCTGTATTTCACACACAAAAAACATAGCTTTTGTAAGTTAAAGAATATTAAGATTTCTTTTTTTAGATGCTAAAACACTGCAGCATCAATTTAGTTCTCTCTCTCTCTCCATTGTGGAGTTCAAGAATTAATGAGTTTTTATTTTTACAGTTACAGGATGTTTAAGCTTCCACTGACTACTCTTTAGCTCATGTAGCACATGTAAACTGTATAAATTAGACATCTATATATATATATATCTATATATATATATAATTTCCATGACTATAGGCTGCCATACTCTTTCTGATACAATCATGGGTCTCATATTTCTGTCAATTTCTTAATGTACAGTGCATCAACCAAACCAGGCAAGGGGCGAGTTTTTGGCATCCTGCAGTGCAACTGACGAGCTCATTCCGAGTGTGGAAAGCAAGGTACATCAAAACTCTTTCCTGTTAAGTCTATATATGTACATATATATATATATATAGATATGTCAATTACATACACGCATACCTTAGTTTTTATGTCACCCATCAAATCCAAACATTGGAGCTTATTTCAACATCCTCGCCCTCAAATCATTTTATTGTAGAAGACAAATTAGTGGGATTGTTTTATCTGAAAGCATAGGTTCTTCAATAATTTCATCACTCAGGAACCTAACAAGTATAAAGACGAGAATACCCCAATAGAAGTGTACTATAGATTAGTAGTATTCTGCTCATTAAAAGTGAAATATGAATTCCTCTTTTGTTGCTCGAGGAAAGTGAGAACTCGAGAAAAGCGGGAAAAGGGTATTTTCTTCAAGCCTGGAAATGTGAGATTCTCACCATCACAATCCATTGTAAAAGTATTAATGTCAATCACAATCTTCTTTTGGCTCCATATGTTGCAATGTGAGGAAGAAGAGACAACCATGGCAATACTTTCCGCTCTGTATGTTGAATCGGAAACAACTTTCATCCAATCAAATGAAAAGAAATCTAATCCCGGCTAGTATAACATGCAACAAGAAATATTTTGAAAGCTATATGACATATATATACACACACATAAATACAAGCTACTTTCTCAACTATTTGGGACCGCTACTTTGGATGTTGCTCATCCAGAAAGAGAACAAACATGAGCTTTTGGTACAAAAATTGGCTCTGATTCAACTAAACCATTCAAGCGGCTTGAGTAAGAACTTGTAAGAGCACACGAGCAAACACTATCAAAATGGGGCCTTGCAAATAGCTACTTAGTTTCTAGATCACACGTTATGTAGAACTCACAAGACGCTCCAATTGCTATGTTTTGGCATCAAATCTCAAGGCCAACAGACCATCCATGCATTAATTATAAGATTTGAGGGGTTCAAGAACATAATACTCTAATTAAATATTATCTTCACAATGTTTCGCACTAAATATATATGTATATATATCATTTCTACTTCAAGATCCTTGCTCCTGCCCTGAAATGAAGGGCAAGAAACTAGCACAAAAATGTCTATGACAGTCATACAAGCATTTTGCAAAGCTCCTGTTTTACAAAGATACACCATGACGACTCTCAACTAAAGCTTATTAAGACATAAACGTAGTCAAATTAGATATGTATCACACGGTCAGCTGCTCAATTTATTTATTTCTCACACTTCAAGCTCTACTTAGTGCAGAAGTCTTGGCTGATTGCTCCTACCAGTAATCTCTTTATGACTAAATAACCTCTCTACTAACAGAAAATAATTACTCAAGCAAATACTATTAGAGGTTTACTTTCGTTCTCATGCTCTCAGCAACAAGCATCATAAATTTTTCACACTTAAATGAATCAGTTACTTGTGTAAGTTCACAGGAATTGCAAGAATGATCAATGTGGTTGAAGTATTCATGATGGCGCAACTTCCTTCTTGATAAATAAAGAATACATCTGCAAATAAAGAGTTAAACAAAAGGACACTCATATATGGGATTGTATCCGAGGAATATATGTATATATTATTATCTCTATCTCTATGGTTTTGTAGATTGGTGTTCATGAGAAAAATTTATCATTGACATATTTCCAGTGAGATATATTATAATTCAATATTGACAATAGACTTCTAATTACTTCAACAGCCATGTTTAACAAGACCTTGTGAAACTTTTAGAGACAACTATATGATGGAGTTCTTAGGTCCATTTAAAACTCACGATACCTTACAAACAGTTAAACACGTGGTTTGACAAAAAAAGCCTTAATGCAAGGGGTGGGGTATACATGAATCCGTTTTTTCTATTAACACTCAGTCAAGTCATATCCTCAATTACATTCTAACGCCCAAGACTCATATTCTTTTTTGCTTCCTGTTATCCTCTAGATGCATTCAACTTAAATCAAATCAGTCTATCACAATATTTACATTTTTCAATCTGCTGTTTTGTTTTTTGCACCCTCTTGTGGCATTGTCAAGCATTTCAAAAGGGCTTTAGGCGAGACAGCTATTATGTGGAGCCCTATGTTCCACAACAACTGTGAATGCAAAACTGCACACACAGAAGAAACTAAAGATGGGAATTAGTAGATCAAAGTGCCCATAGATAATTTAGTCAAGCGGAACAAAGATTAGATATATTCTAATATAAAAGTGCCAAGACTAAGAAACTTGAGAGGTGGAAAGGACATGACACTGTAAAATCTATCAGAGTATTACTGAATTGCACAAAAACTGAGTTACTGACATGCAAAAACATTTCCGAGCGTAGCGTAAGTAGTTGCAGCTTACAACCTTGCCAAGTCAAGTTGGCATGTGTACCACGTACATGCACAAATCCAAGCATGTATGTGTCTTTAAATAAATATTAAGTAATTTTTTCTCGTATATTCCATCCATTTCCCAATATCCTCATGTAAAGGCAATCAAATGGTTTTCTCACCTGAAGTTTGATACTATATAGCCAATCACTAAGCCTACACTGTCAATGTTACGGGTCATTTAATAATATTCGTTAGAGTAGAACATAGTTACAAATCATATGCTGTCGCGTTTACAGAATTATATCATTTTGTCCATAAGCAAACAATAAGTAGCATTTTTTCTGACATATATTACTAGGATTTGCCCTCGACACTTGGTATATCTGACATGCGTCCCCTCAATGATAGGTCCTGTATTTTATCCCAAATACTCCTAATGAACTCGGCTCTTCAGATAAGTTTATACATCATCTAGAACATCTATCATTGTGAGTAACAATTAGACCAACACCACACACTCTAATTTGAGCACATTAATATTCCAATCTAGCAAACTTTTAGCAAGGTAAGGTCTATAGTTTCAGATTATCAGTCAATGGAGATCTAAAGAGAACATTCATTATTACGGTAAGTACCCACCATATAAGATGCCCTTTCTGGCTGGGGATAGGAAAAATCTCTCTCATTCCTGAAGTATTTTCTTAATCTTCCTAAGTTTTAGTTTAAGTTGGCATTCTTGCCTCAAGCAGAGTGCGGAAAATAGTTACCAGATTCTTCCCCATCCTCCCTCTCCCTCTAAAGCAAAAAAAATAAAAAATAAAAAAAAAACAAAAAAAAAAACAAAAGAATTGCAATATCTGTAAAATGACATTCATTGCAATGCTAATGATGCGATTAAGTCTACTTAGAATCCATGGGGTTGGTCTTTTAGGTGGGCCAATTCTGTATGCATTTACATCAAATATGATTAAATATCTGTTTTCTTCTCCTGCTCAACTACTAAACATGCATTTCAAAAGAATACGTCTAATTGAAATTTTCAAATTCGAATAAGACTCGTAATTAATTGAAGTATATACAGCTTTATAAACGAAATTTTCGTAATTTTTTATTAATTTTCTATATTTAAATAAATAGAAAATAAAATTAAGTTAATTTTCTATAAAGTGACGGATATTCTAGTCTTTCCTATAAATGTCTTTTATTGAAATGGAAACCAATAAATTCCATAATGAACTAGATAATGATTTTGAATAAACTAACTAAAGGGGGAGTTCTTATCTTATTTCATTAAGCCAAGTTATTGACCTTAGTTGATCCTATAATTCATATCAGAATCAAGTACTCAACAGCATAGAACACATTATGAGAGATGTTGAAGGGGGCTGGTTGCTCCGTTATATGTATGCTAATGGGGCAAGTATGAGAAATGGTTCACCTTCATATTTTTTGTGTTCTATATTTATGTTTCCGTCTATTAGGCTGCATGGCATGTCTCCTTTGTTTCTTCAAGCATAGGGGATCAAAGAAATACATTAAGTGCTTAATAACTTCTACTAACCATGAGTTGCCCACAGTCTCTCTCTCTCTCTCTCTCTCTCTCTCTCTCTCTCTCTCTCTCTCTCTCTCTCTCTCTCTCTCTCTCTCACACAGAGACACGCACATTTCATCATGGTCCTAAAGGCAGTATTTATCTTATAATATTGGTAATGGGAAAAGTATACGCAAACAAGACATCAAAATATTGGGCCAAAATATTTCGGCAATAGTAGCTATATATAGACAAATAATGAAAAAAATTAAAAGAATAATCAGACATATATGTGGTATTAAAAAATAGAAAAAATAAATGAAATAATAAAAAAATTACAGCCATGAAAAATAACAATCAATATCTCGATATTAAAAACCTTAATTTTGATTCTCTTGGAGGTATTAACTTGTAATTTTACATGATTTTACATACACACACAAAGAACAAACAAACAAAAATAGTTCCATACCAGAACATTTACATTTTATATATCTATTCTAAAATAAGAAATGATGTAAATAACATTGGAGAGAATGCAAGTCCCATCTAGGCATGTCAAACAAAAAGTATAAAGAAAGAACAGGAAGCAATAATATTCAAGATATATAAATAGGAATGTTTCATAGGGAAGTGAGAAATCCATTACTGTAGAAGTAATCATTTTATCAAAAATATTCAGAGCAACATGTTATGCGTCAGATAACTTGTAAACTGAGGAAAACTTCTCAAGCTTTCTGTTTTATTCACAGGTACTATATTTGCACCTAATGACAAACTCATACATGTATTATAATCTATATAATAATGCATACAATTAACAATTTTTCTTCATTACTGCGCATATAATTGCAGCTGTATTAAACGTACAAGAGCAGCTGATAAACATTTCCTCTTCTTTTCAAGCAAGTCACATCTATGCACAAGTCATATGTCCATTTCCTTCATTTAACTGAGGGTTATCTTACAGAATATAATATGACAACATATTGTGTATAACTACCTGTATATACAGAAAATGGTTATCTTACAGAATATTTATACAAATATACCACATCATTTACTATTAGTCACAGACATATATATGTGTGTGTGTGTGTGTGTGAGAGAGAGAGAGAGAGAGAGAGAGAGAGTTTGCCTTCCACCTTTCAAACATGAATGTTCATGCATGGCTGGACCGCCCATGCCGAAAGAAAAAGATGGTCCTCGTTGTAGAGTGTCCAACCCAACAAGCAACCCCATTTCAAACCGGCAAGCGTACGGGTAAACGGGGGAAAAAGCAACTTCAAAGTTCAAAACTAACCAGAAAGCGCAATAAAATTCAACTCATAAGAGAAAAGAAATGCGATGAGTCAAAAAAAGAAAAGAAACGAAAAGAAAAAAGAAACCATATTTAACGCCCATATTGTAGCTACAGAAAATTTATATTTCTAAGGAGAACAAGAATAATTGAAATTTGCATTGGGAATTGAACTAAAATCCAAACATATCCTCTGCCTGTTTTACTTTCTCCTTCGATGGGTGTCAATGTAGTAGGACAATATCATCACATATATTGCATATAGAGAGTGAAAGGTGAGAGAGATCAGTGTGGTGTTTTAAGATCTTGGGTGTGGGAAAAATTGCGTACCGGACATGAAAGTGTTAAAGGTAGCTGGGTAAAGAGAAGGCGGGTCAAGAAATGCTGCCGCTGGCGAACCCGCGGCAGCAGTAGCACCAGCGGTGGTGGTGACAGCGGAGGTGGCCGTAGCAGAAGCGGCAGTAATGAGATTAAGACCACTGGCAGTACCGGAGGAGCTCTCGCCGGCCATGTAATGACTTTCAGGGCCTTGATCGTAGAGAATTCCCTTGAATAAATGTCCTCCAATATTGACAGCCGTCCGATACGCGTACTGGTCATCAGCATCATCAATGGAACTCACACGAACACAACGAAAAACCGCCGGTGAATTCACCTCCGCCGGGAAATTTCCCACCTCCAACCCTAATAAGAAGCAAACACAACATTAGATTACATAAATTATTGAAAATGTTTTCAAAAGAACATAAACCTATCAGAAGTAGCGACAAGCATAGAGGCTCAAACACGAGTATCAAAACCTACACGCACAAAGAGGAAAAAATAGTTGCTTCCCTGTGAATCCATTCGTCAGGATTACTAGATAACAGTATTTTGAAACAGAAAAAGAAAAGAAAAGCTGATGGGTTTTTCCAATGGAGGTCGATTTCATCACACGCAATCCATTTTTCTATCCTTTTTTTTTATGTTTTTTCTTTGGTGGGTAATAGTAGTAGTCACACTCTCTCTCTCTCTCTCGGACTTCTGCAGAATTCTTTATGTAGAGAGAATACAGCTGTACCTGATGCGTTGGTGGGTAAACGAGTGCAGACGAGTGAGGAAGGATTTGGATTCTCTCTATTCCTTTTGGGATTCTCTCTATGCAGCTGCAGTTGTTGTTGTTGTTGTTGTTGTTCTTGCTGCTGTTGAAGCCTCTCGCGCCTTTTAGCTGCAGGAACCCAAGTGCTTTTGACATGGGTTTGGCACTGAAACCCTCGATTCTTACAACAAGTCCTACACCTCATGTGCTCACAGTCCTTCTTTGCTTGGTTTCCACAGTCTTGGCAGCTGATAGTTCCTCCTCCCCCTCCTCCTCCCCCACTCATCATCACAAGCGCAGATCTCGACGGGTCATCGGAGATATTGATTGCGCTCCGGCTCGGTCCAACGCCTAGGTCTCCCGCCGATGAATAAAAATCTTGTAATGGGTGATTGTGGCGTTGAATGTGTTCTTGGTGTTGGTGTTGTTGCCATAGCTCGAAACCCTTGTAGGAGATATCTTCATTTCTGTACAAGTACCAGCTCTCTGGATTGATTTCGTTGGGTGGGTTGGTGTTGCCGCCGCCGCTGCGTTGTTGGTGTTGCTCTTGGTCGTTGTTTGGTCCTCTTCCTCCACCTAGCGAGAAGAAACCAGCCATTGTTTGACCTCTAAAACTGTCCCTAACCTCGATTGTGACTGATTATCCATAGCAGGTGCGACAAACTGCCTGTATTGGAACCAAGAAGCGAAATGGGTGTTCTTCAATTTTTTCTGGGTTTTCGATTTGTGTTTTTCTTGCTTTATTTTTTTTTGAGATGCAGTAGGACAAAGAATTGGGCTTCGAAGAAGGGTGGTTTTTGTTTTCTTGAATTTGCCCTCTTCCTTTGGGCAGTGTCAGTACTCTCTCTCTCTCTCTCTGTTCAGGGTAGAGAGTAAATTCTTTTGAGTTGCTAATTGTGGCTGCTGTTGTTGTTGGGTTATTGCAGCTTTTTCTTGGACAGACACGTCGGAGATTTTTGAGACAGCGTTAATCGAGCCTCCTTCAATTCCTTGGCTGTGTTGTAAGCATTAAAGGCATAGAATTACAGCCCTGCCAAGCCGCCATGGCTCAAAAGCAAACGTCTCTCACTCTGCCCTCTGCTCTCTGCGCTCTCTGCAACCACCAATTTAAGTTTTCCAACAGGCCCTCCCTTTCATTCTTTGCCCCTCTCTCTCCTCTCTCTCTCTTTCTCTCTCAACTTGCAAGTGACTTGTGTAGAAGAAAACCTCACTCTCTTTTTCTCTCTCTCAATTTCGGTCTCTCCTCATGATCGCATCTCGACCCGGGGAGTGATCAGTTGGTGATGTTCCATCCAACGGTCCACGCCCGTGCTACGTGTCGGCGCACCAGCTTTTGCTTCGTCGTCCTTTGCACCGGAGAACCCGCTACTTTTTGTGACTACCTCCTTTTAATTTAATTATGTAATGAGTTTTTTCTTTTTCCAATCAATATTCTTGCTGATTAACATGTGATTATCCAAGCCATGAATTAGTTTGTGCTATTTGTTGGATTTGAAGAATTTTGGGTCGAGGGCAGAGTTTTGCTACTTCGCTATCTTCTTTTATTATTTTATTTTAAAGAATCTGGACCTATATTCATATAGAGTTTTTTTGATGAACTAGTTGACTCTTCAAAACTTTATTCATAGGATATCTCCAGCCATAAAATCATATTATACAAGGTTATATTGGCGAAAATTGTCAAATGAAATTGGTTTTTACCATATGTATTATCTTCTCTTTTTATTTTGATTATGCAGTTAAGAATGTTTGAATCAATTTACATACATCTTAACTATTTACGTGCTATAATTAAAAAATTCATAAGAAATAAATCTTATAAAAAATAATAAATAATTATTTCATATTTTCACAAAATATTAAATTTACTGGGCTAAGAAGGTGATTGCAATACATAATCTCATTGGCCATGATTGCAGCGAAGCTTGCAATGCACGACCAAAAAAATAATTGTTCCATTTCTGCTGCAATCACTTCACCATTAGACATCGCATTAGTAATAAGCATTTCTAAACCAAATTCTTTATGGTATATTTGAATCATGGATTTATAAAGAGAAAATAAAGAAAATAAAGTGAAACAAGTAATTTTATTGTTTATTTGGCTAGGTCAGTAAAATGAGAAAAGAAACTCATAGATACTTCATTTTCTTTTGACAAATCGAAGATCTAAATATAATATTGAGACTGTGAATTTAAGAGAGTTATAAAACAAAAAGAGTCAAAATTTATAGAATTTTTTAAAAAAAAATTCATAATTTTTCATAATCTATACATATAATGGTCTCCTTTATATGAGTGGTATCTTACCGTGTGTAATATATTGTAAAATACAACTAAAAGATGATGAAATTTAGTAGTCTTTTATTCTTTAATGGGTAGATAAAATGTAATAAAATGCAAACCAATATATACATAGGTGAACTTGTGTCCAAGCGTGTAAAATTTCATTGGTCTAATAAGGAGAAATGGTTTTTGTTACTGTATATTTTCCATATTTTTTCAGAATTCTCTAAATTGGTTTGTTTAGTTTTCGCACTTTCATAGTTTTTTTTTTTTGTCTATTTTTTTTTCTTGTTTTTAAAAATAAAAATGAAGAAAACCTTCGGCGGTGCAAATTGTTCTTAGGTTTGAAGCCGTACAAACAGTGAGACCCAATAAAATCGTAATTAGAATTTTTTTGCAGTGACTTCAAAACACATTCATTTTTTTTTTATTGTGTTTATTTTTTCCGAGTTTGTTTTATTGAGAGTTCAAAAAATAATTTTAAGACTTTTTTTAATATGAGTTGTTTTTAAAAAATTCTGTGAAACAAATTTCAGAATTTTTTTAGTTTTTCTATATATTTTAGAGAATATAAGGAATTTTTAAAAATTGAAGCCAAATACGACAGTTCAAACTATTTTCTCGTTCAATCCATCAAATCACCTTCTATCACGTCGCTGTATTTTAGACTTTTAGTTTTGTCATGTGATGTGATAAAGTGATTTGAATTTAACAAAAATGGGAATAGTTTTAATATTTCTTCCAAATTGTCATTTGTTTTTGTTTTCAATGAGCTGAATTTGTTTTCGTTATTTCACTTTTTTTTTTTGTTTTTGGCTTTCTTTTGAAGGTCATAATCGATTGGAATACTTTCCAGAGTTCATTATTGGTGGATTTAGTGACTTAGTGGGGACCATATTGTTATTGCCATAACGAGGGGCACATCTTAAATTTGAGGAATCATATTTTGTGTGGTTATGCTGTTGGAAAGGAAGGGTAGACTCGTCTTTCAGTGGGTGTATTAAAAGAATTTTATACGAAAACAATGACAAATAGGGATACGGACGCCGCCGGCCTGCAATCCCGGCGAATACGGCCTATTGACAGGGATCCTTCTCACACTCGATTTCCATTACACTTGCATCAAGTGGGGCGTTACAAACACTCGCTTTATTTTCTTGTTTTACTTTTTATTTTTTTTTAAGGTGATCAAACCCAACACAATCTGTATACACGGGAAGTGGTGAAAAAGTTTATAAATTAGCTCACATATCCAAACTCTCTTAATGTACGAGGGTGTGCCCAACACGAATTCTGTTACTGTCTTAGGCTGAAGAATCCCGCCCCTACATGACAAGCACAAAGACTGTAATTTATAGGGAAAAAGAAATGAAAGAAAAAAAAAAGAAATTAGTTTCCCTTCCTTTTTTGATTTGGCAAAGAAAAAAGAGAAAGTAAAAGGAAATAAGAGAGAAAGAGAGAGGGAGTGTGGGTGTGTGTGTGTTTTTTTTCCTCTTTTTCTCTATCTTTCCCTTTCATTTCTCTTTTTTTTTCTTTCTTTTTTCTCTTAAATAGAATCAGAAGATAAAAAAAAAAAATTTTTAATTTTTCCTTCCCTTTCATCCTTTTCCATGTTCCAAACAGGCTCTTAAGGGGTGAACTGAATCACTGGATACAAAACAAAACAGTGATAGTCATATGCATGAGCGGGTTACACTAATGCCGAAGGGGCTTGACCCTAAGGCTTTAAAATTCTCTCTAGCCTTTTATGTATTTTTGTATATTTACAACATGATATAGTATATTGGTCCCTCTTTAATTTTAAAGAATTTTATCTAACCCTCTAAATTTTAAACTTTTGTTTACCTTGGTCCCCTTCAAAGAAATTCCTAGATTTGCACCTAGTCATATAGGCCCTAATAGCTGCTGGCGTGAAAAAATCTCTAGAGATGGAAAAAAAATTTAGTGGTTAGATAGTATTAATTGCTCAGTGCTCCTCCTTATTACATCAGAACATGGAGTGTTTTATAATATTAGTAACACGAATTTGTACTTAATAAAAAATTTTTTAATATAGTAAAAATATGATATTCATAAATATTGAAGATTTTAATTCCACTTAACCTTTAGCCTTTTTTGTCTTACAAGAGTATTGAATGTGCTATTCTAATTGTAAAACCAGCAAAGTTATTCTGTTGACTTGTGTGCGAGTCGCTCGAGATTGATTTATTGGGTAAACAAGACAAATTAGTTTATATTTTAAATGTTGTTAATTTTGTGAGTTGGACTCAAACTTTGCTCAATAAACGTACACACACTTTATAATTATAAATAAATTCAAGCTTTGTATTTGAGTTTGACTGGATTAAAGGTCATTTGAAATAAGCTTGAAAAATAAACAAATCAAGTCTATATGTATTTTGAAACTAGTTAAGTTCTAAAGCAAAACTTAAACACCCACTATTCTTTTCTTTTTTTTATTACATGGGAGATAGAAGCTCTCGAAGTGACTAACAATTCACTCTTATTCAGTAAACTCCTTTGAAGGTTGACAAAAACTCACAATCTACTAATCTCAAGTAAGGTTGGATCGCTGATAAACTCTAATTTATTTTTAGGATAACTTTTTGGGACTTAGAATACTAGAACTCAAATAGTATTGACATTGTACTAGAATTCAAATAGTACTAACATTGAACGAGCAGTAAATTCTTATTTCATGCTTTTTTTAAACTTAACAAACTCAGATAGAAATTTTATACACTTGCCCAAAGTTAACAATTATTGACAATGGTAAGAATGGATCTCTTGACCTCCAAGAGAAAAAAAAAGAATGCCTTTATTCAACTGGATTAGCCTAATTGGTTAACAATCCACAACTTTGATTCCATTGAACTCGTTTACACCGCTAAATGAAGAGATTTTAGAGTAGCTCATCATTTAAAATTTTTGCATACCTATCTTATATTGATGCATCAACCTATGTTAGATAATTTCTTGGCCCATTCTAACTTTGGCAAATTGTTTTATTTCATAAATTCATTATTTAAATATAATTAATATAAAATTTTCAAATTTATAAATAAAAAATTGTGTATAGTTTGAATTCTCTCTTTATTGAGTTTATTGATTCTAAAATGGTGCAAGTAATTTATATTTTCAGAACAAATAATGGGCCCTTCGCATTTGCACTTGTATGTTTTTATAAAATGAGAATCCACAAATTTCTTTACAATTTTAATTCTTTTAATAAACATTATATTTAATAACATTTTCATTTTTAAGTATATAAATATTTTACTCATCAGTTGTATTTTAATCTTTTATTATTTTGAATATATCAAAGAATTCTTTTAAATTTTTAATGAATTTTTTATTTTTTGATATGTTGAACATTATGTTTGATAACATTTTTAGGTACATAAATGTTTGTTTCATCCGTTGTTTTTTAATATTTTATTAATTTTAATATTTCACAGATATTTTCGTACCATCGGCTAATACATTTTTATTTATGTCACGCCAACTATGTCCAGTCACATCATGACACATCATTGTGATCTGATGGCATATTCGTCAGTTGGAGGAAACAAAGGATGCAAGTAAAGCCTTTTCAATTGGAGGATGACAAAATTGTCCTTAGAAATGCACGCAGCTTATGATAGTGTTGGCATTTCTCTATCTGCAAGAACAAACACTAAAATGCTTAGGCAAATGAATGTGATGGATCTACACAACTTCCCATCTTGTTTGAACTTTGGGTTTGGAGGGTATGAACATCCACCCAGACCAGGGACCCTCGACTGGACATCATAATTAGTATTATAGAGAGAGAGAGAGAGAGAGAGAGAGAGGAATCAAGATAGGTTAGGCCATTTGGTCTAGTATTTGCTCTAATCTTTCGGGTCCTTTCTTCACGTTTTATATCGGTGGGTATGTATGCTTTCTCCACTTAGACATTTTCTAACTTTTCTGTTTTTGATGGTTGTTTGGATTTGGGTTCTCAGTATTATAAAAAAAAAATGAATTTGTAAAGGAAATAGAAAAGAAACATGAAAAAATAAGAATAACAAATGAAGTTGAAAAAACTAAGTTTCTTAATTTTGTTTAGTTAGGTTAAGAAAATAAAATAGTCCTTGTTGAATTTTTTTTTTTGGTTTAGTTATTCATAAAAAATTGGATCAATTACATTTTGGATTTCTGCACTTCATAATAAATTTTGCTCAAGGACTTTCATTTTTATTTGTAACTAAGCCTTTACACTTCTACTTTGTTGCAATATCAACTTTCTGCTACTTGGGTTAAAAAGATTGACAAAAAAGTTTACATGTGATAAGCATGCGACATTTTTCGAAAGGTAAATATGTAAAATCATACTTCTTTTTTAACAATTTATCACAAAATTTCTTTTAAATCACTTCAAAATAAAAGTATAATCAACTCTGTATGTATATAATATAATTGGGGTTTATATAAAAGTTTTCAAATGCAAATTTGGGTGGAAAAGAGGCTAAATTTCACCCCTTAAAAAAATGATATGAACATAACAATTTTTTTGGAAATTTATTCTTACTATGAATCTCTCATCCTACTCCAATGGTCGAACTATAAAAAATAGAGGTTTGTACTCAGATGAAACGGCTTAATTGCTAATAACTATGTGGTTGAGTAGTATTAGGTTAGTCATTTCAGTATTTTAGTAGTTGGCCATTTCAAGTCTATGTTCTTGAAGACTTGAATTCAACTTCCTTTAGAGGTGTTATGACTTATGTGTTACTGTCGTAATTACTGTAATTACTGTAATTTTTTTAAAGGGATGGATGTTTATAGGTTAATTATACCATTGGTACCTATAATTTATCCATTGTTTAAATTTGATTGATATACTTTCAATTTTGTTAATTAATCATTGAATTTATCTAAATATGCATATAAATATTTTAAATGACCATGTGCCATGTGAGAGGCACAACAGTATTCAGACAAACAAAAGGAAAAAAATGGCCTCCTTATAGTCTTCGCAGGAAACCAAAAAAATAAAGAATGTTGGGCCACGAGTCCTAATGTACTCTTAAATGATCACATGGCAAAGGGTCCTATCAATAAATGTTAGCTATAGTGCGATCTTTCGATTAATGCAAGGGCACGCTGTAGGACCCTAAAATATTTCTGCACTGAAGAAAGACTTCCTTTTTAGTTTTTATAACAAAAAAAATGGTTAATTACATCTTGCACACTTGCATTTTATACTAAATTTTATTTTAGAATTTTTACTTTTAATTGTAGCAACTAAATTCTTATACTTTTAATTTTTACAATATCAAATTTCTACTAATTTCTGTTTAGAAAATAGACGAAAAATTCAAATGTGAGCTTTTTTTAAGAGACAAATATATAAAATCCTACCCATTCCTTAATAATTTACTATAAATCTCTCTCTAATCACTCTAAAATCATAAGTGTAATTAACTCTGTGGTGTATATAACGTAATTAGACTTCATTTAAAAACTCTTAATTTCACGTATGTGAGATATATATGAGCCTTTGAAAAAGAGTCGTATGCTTGTTGCATGTGAATTTTTTTATCAATTTCTCAAACATAAATTAATAAAAGTATAAAGACTTAATTGTTATAAATAAAATAAATATTAAATTTAATATAGGTAGAAGAGTGCAAAGTTTGATTAATCCAAAAAAAAGAAAGGGCAGAAGATTGAGACGGTCCAAGTTGAACCGGTGTTGGTGAAGTCCAGCTGGGCTAGCTAATGACTCGAATTATTGTGTAATTATAAGTTTGATGCTCAGTTATTGAAGCAAATCAAAGAAAGTTTGTTAGGCTGCGCATGCAAAGATCATTCTTCCTAAATACCATTTTTAATAAACAAAACAAGAATCAAAATTGTAGTTGAGATGGAATTAAATCTAAAAGTTTTTTTCTTCTTTTTCCATGGAAAATAAATTAGTAAAAAAACATTTTCCTTTCCTTCCTTTGTTATAAAGAGAAAAAAAAATTGGGTTTTGTTGCTGATACCATCATGCCAGTAGTCGCCATACTTTCTCTATCCAAAGTTTGATTTACGAAAAATGTTGTATAAACAAAATTATGTGATTACTTTATCATTTCAAATCAAATTGTCAGCTATTTGGACTCATAATCTTAAAAATATTATTACCACATGATTTTTTTTTGGTAAGAGTGAATGATTGCCAAGGATCTACAATTAGTAATACCACAAAAAAATGAAATTTCAATCATTAAAAATGGACCTTTGACCAAAAAAAAAAAAAAAAAATACTGAATGATAAGATTTGGAAAATGAATTTTCTAAAACATGTTGCTTTCAACTTGTCAAAATCCTAAATGACTAATTACAGCGACCAGGGACCTTCCAATCTTTGAAGGCAAAATAAGAAGTTACGTGCGTAGAATTCGCATTCCTAATGATGAATTTGCTTAGCTTTAGAGTAGAATAGGCTCTCCTTGCAGCAACTAATGTTCTACTTTTTGCAGTAGTTATTATTCTCCTAGCTATGCTGGCATCCATGTCTAATTTGCTAATATTTTGTAGATTGTTGTTGTTTTATTACTTACAAAATATTATTATTATTTTTCTTTTGTAAAAAGTTTGAAGTTGAGAGGGGTAAACAAGTGAAGATGACGATTATAAAAAAGTAAAAATTATAGTCAATTTTTTTGGTAGACACAAACCGAAACGTGTAACATCACAATCAACGTCTCGATTGTTATTGATATTTTTTAACTACTATTTTAATAATAATTATTATATTGAGTAGGAATTGTTGTTAGCTTAATTGATCACAATTCCTACTCAACATAATAATTATTACAAAATGTGATTGTATTGTTATAGTAATTATCACTCAGATTTGTAATAACGAAAAGTCACATTTCCGATAATTGTTTTTTAACCAAACACTTAGAATTTTTTAAGATTCCCATCCAATATTATTGCCAGGTACCATGCCTTAGAAACCCACTAATGTTTTTGGAAAATAAATAGAATTTATGACAGTATTTATCTTGCATCTTTTTCTCTTGTGAATCATATTCATCTTTGCTTATTAGGGTGTTGCATTGACTTTAATTATTGCTTCGCTAAAAAGTATATTCTGACCATTAAAAAATGTACAACTCCAAAAAGCACTTTAAAAACAGTAAAATTACTTTCACAATAAATGCATCTTAGAACCAAATAATACAAGGGTAATGTTAAGCACACATAATTATTGTTTATAATTTTTATATTGAATGATGCGAGTATCATGATCATTTCATTTGAAAGCAAAATACTCATTGTTTTGATTTATAATTGACTTCGTCTCGTAAATATGCAATGAAATAATCAAAAACAAGCTCAATATAGACTATGGACACTCAATCTAAACTCTATGCAACTTTAGATGGAATTACAATTAAGTAAATTGAAACTAACTAACAAAAGGACCAAAAATCTTTTGGAGTTTTAAAAAATTGGTTTGATTAATATTCTAAATTGAAGTAATTAACAAACAATTACACTAAATTTGAGTAATAAAATGAAAGAAACTTGGACACAAAAGTTTCAATTAGCCAATAATCTCCAAGACTTTAATAGAGGTGTATATATATGATTCAAATCAAAGGTCTCTTCATGAAATTTTGATTTGAAAGATTTCGACTATAGAAATTGGGGCTTATTAGTAATAGAGGCTGAATATACTACTAATTAATACTCCATAGGCTCAAATCATTAATTTGTGCAAACCCTATATCAACCCTAAGATTATCCATAGGGGTTACCAAATATGGTCTTGAATTTAGGTTTTCTAGTCAATCTAGGTTTTTATTATAATAAACTCAAGTAACAAAAGATAAAATTAATGAAGAACATTATACCTCCATGAAAGCTTAGAAACCCTTTACCAATCTTTACATTTGCATCCAAGAGGAAGTTTAACTACTAAAATTCATGAAAAAGAGCATGAAAATGGAAAGATTTTGCATTGAAATGTAAATCTAAATGTTTGAATATAATAAAATCCAAGAAAAATACAAGAAATATAGGCTATCTCTCTCTAGAAACTCTTTCAAACCCTAAAAACGTCCATTATAAACCCTAAAAAGTGAATTCTCCCTCATAAATTGACCAAAACTACCTTATATAGTTATGTAGAAATAGGGGCAACGTTAGGCATTTGAACCGGTCGTTTGAACGCCATCGAATGGCTATCGAACGGGTTTTCAACCTCTTTGAATCTCCCTTTGTCTATCAAACCTGATTCGAATGCTAGGACCGTTTGAACGATTGGACATAGTGTTCGATCTCCTGTTCGCACGGGAAACTCCTCTGTTCGAACGCTCTTGCTAAATTTTGCTCAATTTTTTTTTTTTTTTATCCTTTTAGCTCAATTTCTTGCACAAATTTTAATAAGACAATTTAGAGACATTTTATAACTAACAAAGTAAAACAATTCCTATATTATAGCTAATAATTCATTAATTAGGGGATCGAGATTATACTTTTAGAGTGTAATCAATAACTTAAAAAATACAATTATTTCATCGTTTTGATTGAATTTTCTCTTCCCTAAAACATAATATTCTTCACCTTTTACTTTGTAGTTCACCTCAATAGCTGCCAATTAATAGATAGACCTTATATCCATGGCTAGAGAAATTATTTGGTTATTTTAGAACACCACACTAATCATCATCCTCTCACAACACAGTGAATTATGAACACAACCACTGAACTCACATAACAAGTGAGAGATCCATTACATTGTAAAATGAGGAAGGTGGTACTATGAGAGGACTTAGTAATTTTACCCTTGGCTAGGGAAGGATTAAGACATCTCTCTTTTATTTTATTTTAGATAAATTCTAACATGTTCCCTTAGCAATGGTGGTATTATACCCATTCTCGAGGGTGCCATGACACCTCTCAAATTTTGTATAACCATCAAATATTATAAAGATATATATATATATATATATATATTATATAGTATATATATACTATATAGTATAACAAAAAGTTAAGAGGTCTTTAAAGTTGAAAGTTGCAATCTCTTTTTCTTCAATTTTGAATTTTTAAAAAACATAGAATACATGTATCATTTTATTATTGGTTACTCTTTATTTATTTATACTAAACTTCATGAATGCTTTCTATTAATAAATATGGTAACATTTTTAAATTCTTTTTACTTGTAATCCACCTAAAGAAATTTTATTAATTATAAAGAGAGTTTAACATTTCTAAAATAGAAAGAATATGTGTTATTAAATTGTTAACAATATGTTATAAACAAGATATTTGTGTCAAAATAGAATTGGTTCTCTCAAATTTCTTTTATTTCTTCTTAGTTTTATAAATTTTATCCACTAAGTGATAAATACTATCCATTGATAGTTATGGTAAATTTTCAAATTTCTTTAATTATAATCCTCTTAAAGAATCTTTAATTTTAAAAATTTAAAATAGAAAGAACATGTGTTTTTAAATTATTAGCATTTTGTCATATACATAATACATGTGTCAAAAATATCATTGATTTTTTCTAATTTTTTTTTATTTCTTCTCAATTTTGTTATTCTAACCATCTATCAATCTATACTCTATATTGTAGCGATACATTGTCATTAAACACTCAATTCAATTTTTACAGATTTTTATGTTTTATAATATTTGAATAATTTTAAGTTAGCCTAAAAACTATCACTAATTAAACGATATATATAGTGTAGATTGATCTATAACTTCCAACTCTATTAATGAGATCATAATTTCTTAAAATTTCTTTAGCAATTCAAATTATTATGTGTTTTCTATACTAACTTTGTTAAATTTTTTCAAAAATACACTCATTGTGGTGCAATCTATCTATCTACACTATATATTCTAGCAAAATGTTGTTAGATCTTTAAGCTTAAAAGTATTGATCCATTTTTTTGAAAATTTCAACTTAAAAGATTAAAAAATACAAATTTTTATTATAGTACAGTACTTTATTAAAAATACAGTACTGTTATAGTCAATATTGTAACTAGAATTAACAATCAATTCAATTTTTGTAAATAATGTTTTTTTCAATGTATTTTAAATTTGTTTAAAAATTGAGTTATCGGCTGGATTTAAGTATGTGTACTTATGAATTTTTTGATGGATTGATGTACTCAAACCTTACAAATTATCTAATAAAGGAGGTTAGTAATCTTACAACACAATAAATATTGGAGAAGATACATTGCTTTCATTTTGTTTCATACAAGATTTTTAATTTAGTTAATGTCTATAAATTCTTTCAATTATTTCAAATTATTAGGAAATCATATACAAATAAAGTACACAACCTTTTTATAAAAATAGTTTTACAAATGTACATTACTTAAGCATGTAATTAAAAGATTTACTCATACTTATCTTAACACACTTATGAAACTTAATTAATCTTCTTTCTCTATTGCTCTATATTTTCTTAAAACTAAACTATAATAATGTTGTTTTATTGATTTGAATGCATTCTTTGATAAAGAATAGACATATATGTATATAAAATTTCAAGTCTAAAATAAATTGGATGAATATATAATGATGGCCTAGGTATAATATGTTTTTTTATAATTTATATTTCCTTCTTTTCAAACCTCTGTATGGCTTACTAAATTTGATATTGAAATTTATAACTAATGTATTTACTCCCTATGAACAAAGATATTTAAAAATGTGACTTAGTCATTATATAAATTGTTCTTTCTATATTTTCTCTATTTGGCTATTAGAAAAAAGAAAATTTCTAACATATTTCATTTAATATCACATTTTAAACACATGATGATGTAAAAACTTCTCTAAAAATTTCATATTTATCATTTGTGCATGCTGAACTCTTTGTATTTATTATCCGTGCATAGCACAAGTTTATATATATATATATATATATATGTGTGTGTGTGTGTGTGTATGTATGTATGTATGTAGATGTTTGAGTCAAAATTTCTTAAACTAGCACACTTCACAATTTTAAACCCTTTTTGAGGCTTTAGCTCAATAAAACATCAAATATTATTTTTATACACTAATACAGTATGTTTTTATCAATGTACAATATAATATAGTTATATAGTCAATATATTGTGTTACAATATTAATTTTTTAGGGACAATGAAGTAATTTCATGCACTAATCTCATTCTTTATTTTTTTTTTGCTAACCGGATGTCGGGTCAATTTGCCTGTACCTCGATTAATTCTGAAATCTGTGTAGTTTTCTCATACCACACAAATTAAGTAATTACTAGGCTAAAGGTCTAGGGAGAACTCTTACGCTTGATAAGAATTGAACTCTTAACCTCTTTCTAAAAGACTATGAGTTCTAATCAACTGAATTAGCCCAATTAATTAATCTCATCCTTTATCACACCCTCATTAGACACACCAAATAGGACATTACTTATCCCATTTTTTACGGGACACTGTCAAACATAGTATAAATAATTTTCAATCACATTATGATATTACACACATTCTATTATTGTCTTTTTAATACTATAGCATTACTCAACCCCGTAATCCTATCCCGCAAACAAAAGCTGCCTTTATTTTATGGTCTCTTTCTTTGCTGATAGCCAGGTACATGGTATTTTTTCCTTTTTTTTATCCCTTTGGAATGTTACTCTGTATGCAAAAGAAATAGATGCAAAACCGATTGATTACGTTCTAGGAACCCAAGGTCAGCAGAAAATCTCCGTGAAAGTATTTGTGTCTTGGATGCGTGTGGAAGTAGTTGAAAGTTCTCTGCCCACGCGCTCTCGAGAAAGAAAAGTTAAAAGAAGAGGAGGAGAGATTTGGATTGCTCACTGCTGGGGAGCAAAAGGAGTGACTGAATGACGTGTGAGAGTCCCAATAATTGCGTACCTCTCGCCTGTATTGTCTGTCATTCTCGAGCCCTGTGTTTGTTTCCCCATCCAGGGTTGACTAAATGTCATCAACCTATACATACATACATACATATACATATATACATATACATGTGTGTAGAGACATACATATAAACATCTATATAGATTATAAACAGTACAGATAAATCGAGTAGGTTAGTATATATATCTAATTTGTTTTTATTGGTATTAAAACTTTTCTCTAACTACTATTTCTTGTTCGTACATAGTCACCGGTACAAAAGTTTTGTAAATTTTATACATTATTCTGGCTGCAAATAGAGTTGAGAATAGTTTAAATTTAAAATTTTATACTTAATATAAGCATCAATGGATCATATAAAATGTGTTAATTAGGGGTATTTGAATGTCTTGTTTATAAATCATAGTCATAAGATATAAATTATTAATAATGAATTACTTTTAAAAATAATTTTTTAAAAATAAATAATTAAATATAAATAATTTCTTTTATTCGCTCATTTAAATATATTTTTAAAAAATTATAAATATAAATTATAAATTATTAAATAAATTAAGTTCAAACACTCCTTACTTATTCTTATTTCTACCGTCAAGTCGTGAAGCGAACCGGTGGATCTCTCGGGCGCATTGAGCAGTGGAAAATGGGAAATTCAAAAGGCACCCAAAGAAGTCCACATTTTCCAAAGTTAACCGACTTCCTTTCGGTGGCAAAAACAGGAGGGAAATTGCACTCCGAAATGACTCCTAATCCAACACTCAACAAATTGAGCAACTTCGCTTTTTTTTTTTCTATCTGTTAGCAACGAGTCACGTGTCCTCCCACAGAAATTCTTTTGCTCCAAGCAACCCTTCGCCGTAATTCTATCACTCCTTACATTGCTTTTTGCTTAGACAGAGAGAGAGAGAGAGACAGAGATTTAAATGCTAGTGTCAGGGAATTGAAGGGGGGCTTGATTGGAACAGTCATGGAATTGTGAACTCAAACATATGCTGAAAAGATTTGGTTGTGATTTTTCCGTTTAAAAGATATATAAATTGTCCTATCAGTTATGTTTGTCCTCCAGTTTTTCACATTGTGATTTAATAATATTTCAAATAATAAAATCTAAAACTTTTGGAAATTATAAAGCTGTGTTTGGCAGTGAGAAAAGAAGCCAAAAAGGAAAGTTTTTGAAAACCTCTTATATCCTAAATTGGTTTAAGAGAGGAACGAAAACCAATGGTGAAGGACCTTCTTTCTCAAAAAAGTAAAAGAAAAAGAAAAAACCTTTGATAGCTTCTAATAATTTGTAGGAAAATTTAAATTTAAATTTAAACTTAGGTAAGACAAAGTACATTTAAGTTAAATTGGTGTCTTGAACTAAGTGGTAAGTTGGAAGCTTCAATGGAATGAATAGTAGGATTTAAATCCCACCATCTTAAAAAACAAAAAATTAACAAAAACAGAAAGAGAAATAAAAACAGCATGTATAGTTCAAGTCTTCAACTATGATAAGATCTCCCTTTAGTTCCTTTCCAACCAAATGAAAGAAAAAAACTAATTTATTAAATGCTCTCTCTTTCTACCCTACCTAACATGGCAGTAGGACATGGAATGCATGGTTGTGTGTTATATTATTTACCAAAAACACAAATGCTTGGTTTCTTCTGGGTGGCCAATTGAGGCAATTAAGCAGTGTGAAATGCCAAGAATACCCTCAAAAGGGCCCTTTACTTAGGGTTTGATCAAATTTCAATTGTGGCAGTCACTAACATACAACAGAGGCTATACGTGCATCAATTTAATCTTGCAGTTGTCGGTCCACCTTTTGAAAACAATGGTCTTTCACGTTCCCGTGTGGCTTAGAACTACCATCGCCAAATTGAAAAGTAAAGAAGAAATTTAATCCATCCTTCAATATTTTTGTTTTGTGATTAGAGTTGTCAGGCCAACTTACACTCGTTCAACAATCGAAAAAGGTAGGACACAATTAGGTAGGACACAATTAATCAGTTTTCTGGAAAGCTTAATTCATTGAAGAGTTAGACAAAAATATGTAATAACTTCGAACTGCTAATGGGTTATTTATTCAGCCCCCAACTTAGTGCATTTTTGCATCAAATTGGGATAAAGACTCTAGAATCTAACCATTCAACGTCCATCAACATCAAGGGTAGGCTTCAAACTTGATTGCATGCCATGCGATGAATTCGATAGACCCTTAACACGCCCACAAAAACCAACCGAATCCAACCCATGTTTCCCTGTCAACATGTGCCCTTTGTCAACATTGGGAGGCCGACTCCCTTCTGTTCACGTTATCAAAAGGTTTGTAGGACTTTTAAATAGTTGTCTCCGTACTACTTTTTTATTTTTTATATTCACAACGAAATAGGTGTTATTAGAATATTAAAAAAATAACATTATCTGTCAATAGATGTACCATTTCGAAGAGAATTGAATTCAAAACTAGTTGAGATACCTAAACTTATCAACCTAATGCGGGCCCATCGAGCCACGTGGGTATTAGCGTCTCTTAAATGCTGGGTGCATTGTTTGCAATAGAAATTATTTGCCATATTTGAGGGTAATCTTCCCAAAGTTTTCAGGCTTTAACATCATACAAACAACCCTTTTTTTTTTTGTATCTCATGAATGTGAGTACTAATATAGGCATGGAAAGGATGATAGGGAAGAAGTAAATGGTTGAATTAAGAGGAGTTGTAGACATCAACTGCGCACAATTTTTCTCTTTTGTTTTTCATTCTTCTTATTCTCCTCCTCCATTTTAATTCCTTGATGATTTGAGAAATGAAACATGCATGCATAATGAAGTTTTAATATATGTTTGTAAGGCAACAAATTGTTTTATCTCCTCAAATTGATATAAAATATATGACTCTTCATGAAACCATCCTAAAAATGGTCAGACTGTAGATCCTGAATTCCCTTGGAATGGCAAGAATATTCAAGCAAATTCATGAAGCCATCAAGAAAGTGATTACAGCAAAAAATATTGACATCCTTTTCCCATGATTCAACCCATGAGATGTGATATCAATTTATATATGATTGTAACTTGTTTCATGAAATACCTAAGACTTCCAGGAATCCCAACACTAGAATTGAAAGCCTGGAAGTGCAAGAAGTTCATTACTATCCTTTGTACCAATTTCATTTGATAGCATAGACTCTTTGTGTTATGATGTGTACAAAAATACGCTGAAATAGGATGGATGGTTAGTGGGCGATCTATAGCAAAAGCTTCTCCATACGTGAGATTTCAATGACAATATTTGACTAAATTAATGATCATACGTACGTTGAAACAGCAGTTTAAGATGCTGTCACTGCAATGGTCCCCAAGAACAAATTTGATTGAACCACAGTCGATAGAACAATAGACATTAAAATTTTTTTTTATTGGCATTTCCTTTTCATTTAGTGCTTGTTTGACTAACAAGGTTTTTGTTTGCCGAAAGAAAAGTGGCTTTCATTCAATATGGCCGCTTGGCATTAATATGAAAGTAACTTCTTAACATTGGCTGTGGAATAGAAAATTTCGTTAATTTGACAAGGGTTATCAAGTATTTAATGGACAGATATTTTGAGCAAGGTCGAGGCCATGAAATAACTTACCAACCAGTGAAAAAATCAGATTATAAACTGTAGCTAAGTCTTCTATATATATATATATATATATCCATATCCTTTCCTACGTTCATGGGTCTTGACATGAAAAGCAAAAATTTTCTTATACTTAAGTTGACAATTGCTTTGTTTTATATTGCGTGTGAAGATTCAAAGGTTTAACTGCAATGCCCGCTCATCATCATCTTCGTCTTTTGGCTAAAAAAAAAGCAGTTAATTAGAGCTCAAAAAGCTCAATCTGTTCCTTAACACCCTTCGTTGGTTCTTTTATTTTCTGGATTTTCTCTCCACCCAGAGCTTTACGTTAAATTTTTTTTTTTTCGATACCAAGAAAATTGACTTCCATAAATCATACTTTGAGAGAATCTTTATTTTTGAATTTTATGGAATGTATTTATTATCAATATTTTGATGACTTTTTAAATGTGTAGAAACCTAAAACTTAATTTTGCTTGGTTTCTTAGCCTAAAAACACCATAGCTGCAACAATACAGAAATGGGTCTAACTGATATAATTACATATATTCTACCTTTTGGAGTAACTTGGACTTGTCTCATATACAACAGAAATTGCAAGCACAACGAAGAGATGAGAGATTTGTCTTATTTTAGATATTTTCATTAAGTTCTTTCAACTGTTGTGCTAGGTTTGTCGATTTGGTTCGTAAACAGTTTAACTGAATATCAAATCTTTATTGAGATCTCGATATAATTTCAAAGATGCAAACACTTTGCTCTTCTTCCTCTTGTTTGTTCCAGGGATAACATCTAGAATGGGGACCAAGATCCCAACTAGGTTTTGCATAGGTTCATAATTTCTTGAGAGAGAGAGAGAGAGAGAGAGAGAGAGAGAGAGAGAGAAATATCATCATTACATGTAGTTCCGAAAAAAGAAGCAAAAGTATTCATTTTCATTTTTTTAAACTTATGATTGTTGATTTTTATATATGCGCTTGTTTGGTCATTTATAATTGGTCTCGTAGGAAATATATCAGACCTGAGAATCATGAAGTCTTCGTTTGATGCTTTGAAAGAAAGGAAGGAAAGTGAAAACATGAATGTACACCGTTTGGATAGGGATTTCCATGATCTTGAAGTCTCTCTCCTTGATTAGACAAGCAGAGAGGATATATGCCATCCAATGCACCGCCCACAATAGTAATATGGCCACATTATCACACTTTTACGTGAACCCTTTTTATTATTCTATATATATAATTTGATCATCAGAGTGGCGAATGAGTGGGAATTTAGTGTTATGAGAACTTTACCCATAGAGTCAATGAGTGGATCCATTAGTGTTAGCTTTCCATTGTTCCGTAAGGTTTAATTAAGTTCTATTAACCATCTCGACAAAGTTGAGTTTCACTTGCTTATTTGATTCGTATTCACAAGCTGAACATTGATAATATACCCATCAAATCCATGTGTAGCGCCAAGGAAGAAAATCCAATATAGAGGATGTACATGCATGTATATAAGCAAGAAGGGGCATGCGTACATGCAAATTCATCCAAATTTGGCGTGGCGCACTTTGAGTTGATTATCATAATTATCATTTAACATGTGTTGCTGACTCTTGAGTTTAACTCATTCAAGTTGTATGTAAGTTGGTCTAGATATTTACTTGCTATTAAATTTTGTGCTCGATAAGAGTTAAACTCTTAAGCTATCAAAGAAAAATCAAGAGGCTAGCTCTAACCCAGTTGGTTCCATCTTTCTTGTACATGAGGCTTGTTAACTTCTTGTTATTTAATTTGATGATGAATTTGATTTGTAAGAAGTGGGAGTGACTTACCCTAATTAGGGTTGGACTTGGACCAGAATGAAAGATGGGAATAGACCTTTGGGTTGGAAGCAATTGGATTATCAATTTGATGATCGTGTGGTTGCTGTCGAATGAGAGGGTGGGGACCCAATTGATATCATCAGCCTTGTTATAGACCCTCTGTTAGGTTTTCCTTCTGATTTCATAATTGGGCGGCGGTGGTTGGCCGAGATTGCGTCCTACGACTCCTACATTTGAACAAGTCACGTGATTCTCCTCCCTCTCTCTACTCTTCTCTCTAGTCTCTCGACCACGAGCCTACGTCTCCTTTTGACAGCTAACCATGACTTGTTTCTACATTAGGTTATCAACGTAATAATGCAGTACTGAGGTAAGAATGACTGTAGTGTTCTACACAATCCATATATATGCATAAACATAAAGATATGCATATATATATATATATATATAAATATGCATTAATCTCACTCCTGCCCCAGTTGTGGGGTGGTTTAAATAATTATTGGACTAAATGTTCCAAGCCTGAATAATTTGGTCAAAGTTCAAGTGATGGGTCAGTACTAAGTAGCTCAAGCCTCTTTACAATAAGTGCATTTACATTTTCCATCTTGTAAACAAAATATTAAAAAACATCGAACAAATTATCAAAAATGCACGTGTATAAATAATATTAAGGGGAAAAAAAAATTAAATCTGGCTCATTTATTGTATAAAGGAAACAATCATGGGCCAAGTTAGTCTTTTGTACTTTGACCTTGTTTCATTCTTGTGAGAAGTACACGGCTCAGAGGCCTAAGAAAATTTTTTTATGGCTTTAATGGGTCGCGAAATACTGGGCCTTATATCTCTCCCAGCCATGAGTAAAAAACTGAACAATGTTCTTCATATGTTGCCCTACTAGTGCTAGAATGAGCCGAAAGGCCGAAGACACCATAGGCACTACAAATGCCCGATAGCGAAAACGAGTGGCCCTGTAGTAAAAACCCATGTTGTTCTGATCCCAACCTTTGGCCCATTTACATATATATAAATATATATTGGATCTATCTATTTATATAATAAGACACTGTTTTTTTTTTAAATGTCTCTTACATTTGTATCCAGCGGCTATGGATTATTTTTATAAATAATATATGGTTAAGATCAATTGATAATTTCTCTTTTACTTTTAATTTTTCTCATAAAAAGATCATTATCAATAGGTCCTACTTTTGTTGTACTTTATATAGGGAGAAGTAAAAGGTGAGTTAAAAAAGTAAATATTTTCAAAATTCAAATAACCATTATCTTTCAAAGTACAATTTATACATTCACAACATTTCCTTTTTCTCTCTAAATATCTCTCTTTGTCTCTCTCTCTCTCTCTCTCTATAGAAAAACTCCCCTCAAATTTCTGTATCTCTCTCTTGGAGTCTTTTCAAATCTCATAGATCTTAGAGATTTTCTTTCTTTAAACTTTTTGGTTGATTTTCTCATTGGCCAAACACCAACATGAAAATTATTTTCAACGCCCTTCGGTGAAGGTGTACTGTAATTATACTTGATAAATATACTGTTACTTTTAGCATGCACAACCAATTTTTTGTTTGGAAATGTCGTAGGCACAGGTAATCCACTAGTTTTAATATATAAAGAGAGAATCTCAATTAGTGTCTTTGAAGCTGGGTAATAGTAGTTATTCTGATAACTGCTGCTGTTATTTAATTATAAATTTTAAACCCTGCCTATCCTATTCATTTGTTGATATTGATAACATAATCTCCGATTATTTAATCGACCACAACAACTATCATTTTTGTTAATTTAATCTACCCCGACTACTATCTTTGACAATAATTAAAGACTGCACACGCATCGCGTGTACTTACCCTCTAACACAAGTCAAATTTGATTTTGTAAAATATTTTATTTTCCGAAGGACCAAATTTAAAAGTGACTTCATTTAATTAGTTTGAGAGTTGTTAACTTTGACAACTTTATTATTTTGACACGTAATGACTTGTAATTAATCTATTCTTGCAAATTTTAACTGACACTTTATAATATTTGATTTGTCAATAGTTAAATCATATTTTAAGGTTTGTGTGACAAAGAGCAATTTATACAAGGAAAGAACCAAAATTAAGTGAAAATCAAATGTCAAAAAAAAAAAAAAAAATACTTTGGAGTGCTTGTGGTATGCCACATGGGTAATAAGATCGTGGATATTGAGGTTCTACAACCCCCCGTCTACTCTTCTTTTCCCCAAACCCAAAATACAATCCTAATTTGGGTCTCAAATTTGTTGAGAAGAACAGAAAAGCAAATGCAATTACTTAAATTGCTCATTTTACCTGGAGATAACCAGATAAGCAGTTAGATTATGGAAAAAATGCATATTTATTTTCTTCTCAATTTCTCAGTCCAACTTAACAAAATAAAATATTTACTTCCTCTCCATTCCTTTCCTTTCCGTTCTTTTCCCTCATTAACGGGATGATAGAGCTTTCTTTTCTCCTTTTTTTTTTTTTTTTTAATTTGGTTGATCCCAAAAAAAAAAAAACTTACTGCATGTAGAGAGACCCCCTTTTTTCTACCTGTTTGTTGAGAAATGAAAAAATTGTCCAATAAATTCCCTTCTCCGACTTCTTTGGATCTTGAGACATTCCAGCTTGAATTTCTCTCTCTCTCTCTCTAGCTTTCATCTTCCTCCACAAATGTCACTGAAACCTCTCCCTACTTACTATCATCTGCAATACATTTTTATTTTGACCCTATCTTACCTTCTTATGTGCATACCTCTCTCTCTCTCTCTCTCTCTCTCTCTCTCGCTTTCATCTTCCTCCTCAAATGTAACTGAAACCTCCCCCTGCGTATTATCATCTACAATACAATTTTATTTTGGTACCATTTTACATTCTTCGTTGCATAGATCTCTCTCTCTCTCTCTCTCTCTCTCTCTCTCTCTCATACACATATGCACAAAAACAGAAAGAGGTGAGCTAATTAACCAATATGGCTTTCGGGAAGGCACGTACCAACAAGCGGTCATCAGGCACTTCTTACACATCAACAGTAACCACCATAGTCTTCATTGCATTATGTGTTTTGGGTGTGTGGATGATGACCTCCAACTCTGTAATACCCCCGCAAACCACCTCTCGGACCGCCGCCGCCACTGCCGACTACTCTTCCTCCGCTGAAAATTCTCATACAACCGAACTCGCGGTGGACAAGAAAAAATCAGCAGGTTTTGAAGACACTCCTGGTCAGCTCCCTGAAGATGCCATCAAATCCGATGACCCCACCCAATCCAAGGAAGATCAAGGAGAAGTGTTAGCAGAGAATTCAAAGAACGCGGCCAATGTAGAAAGTTCGAGTGACACCGCAAAGCAAGTCGAGAGTAACATACAAGAAGCCGAACAAGACGGTGGAGATGAAAGTAAGAACGAGTCTGTCGAGGAACAGGAGAAGCCAAAAAAGCGCGGGACTCAAGTATCCGAGGAAAGTTCAATGACACAGAAACAACAACTAGAAGAGAGAACAACAGATCAAGAAAGGAAACAAGAGAAATCGACCCAGAAGAAACCTGAAGGCAAGGATAGCCAACAAACACGAGATGAACAAGAAAGCAACGGAAAACAAGAGGCTCAAGATAGTAAGGTTGGAGAGGAAACCCAGAGAGATCAGCAGAAAACAGAGCAGTATCAACAGCAAAAAGAAGAAAAGCAAAAGCAAGAACAACATCAGCAGCAGCCACAACAAAGACGACAAAAGAAGCAGCCACAGCAAGAGATTCAAGAGGGAACAAGCCATGACCAAATAGAACATGATGAAGCAGTTCCCCTGCAATCCTCTACTAAAATTGACGATCCAAGTTCTCAAGAAACTACCAGCACTACACAAACCCAAGTCGATAGTTCAGAAACTCGAGACGAAACTCAAAATAACAATGGCCAACATGAGAGCAACTCAAAGGTAGACACCAAACAAAAAGAAAACAGGGCAACTCAACCAAATTCAGATGATTTGCTCTTAGGGGGAGAGAGTACAGGGATACCAAAAGAGTCGAAAGAGTCTAAGAAATCCTGGTCAACTCAAGCAGACCAATCTGAGAACCAAAAGGAGAGACGGCAGAATGGACCGGAAGATCAAGATAGGAGCATCTATGGCTACACATGGCAGCTCTGTAATGTAACTGCAGGTACGGACTACATACCCTGTTTGGACAACGAGCAAGCACTGAGACAATTGCATACTACAAAGCATTTTGAGCATCGCGAGAGGCATTGTCCTGACGAGCCCCCCACCTGCCTGGTCCCTCTCCCGGAGGGTTACAAGAGGCCCATAGAGTGGCCTACAAGCAGAGATAAGGTATGATTTTACCTGAAAATTTACATCAGTGATTGATTACATGAGTGTTTTTGATTTGGAATTTGTGGGTGTTGGCAGATATGGTATCACAATGTTCCTCACACGAAGCTAGCAGAGGTGAAAGGGCACCAAAATTGGGTAAAAGTGACAGGGGAGTTCCTCACTTTTCCGGGAGGTGGCACCCAGTTCATACATGGTGCACTACACTATATTGATTTCGTTCAGGAGGTGAGTTTTCCCATAATCAAACACAGCGCATTGATTTGATTCTTCTAGTATTGCCCCCAATTTTTTTGCGGAGTGTTAAATGTGTTGCCCTTGGTTCATTGAAAAGAAAATGCAGTAGAGCACATAATGACAAACATAGTGATGAATACGGACACTAGATATCGTGATGATCAGGGCCTATGCTAGGTAACATTCCATCGGTTTTAGATGATGGAAAAGAGGTGCCCTTTTCACATAACTAAGATTCGTCCATACTTTCATATGTTCATATCAAAACAGTATTCCGGTTTCGTAGTAGAAGTGCAGCTAGTACCTAAACAAACACTTGCTGCAAAAAAAATTGTTAATGCATGCAGGCAGTACCTGATATTGCATGGGGGAAGCACACTCGAGTCATATTGGACGTTGGCTGTGGTGTTGCAAGCTTTGGGGGTTTTCTGTTTGAGAGAGATGTTCTTGCAATGTCTTTTGCACCCAAAGATGAACATGAAGCTCAAGTTCAGTTTGCCCTTGAAAGAGGAATTCCTGCAATATCTGCTGTGATGGGCTCTAAGCGGCTGCCGTTTCCAAGCAGGGTGTTTGATCTGCTGCATTGTGCGCGTTGCAGAGTCCCCTGGCATGCAGAAGGTTTTACCGATTCTCCGAGTTTCAATATTCTAACTCAGATCTTATAGCCTTAATTACTTTGCCATTACTAAGAAAATTGGAACGCCTCGTTTGAAGGTGGTGCTCTACTTTTGGAGTTGAATCGTGTGCTACGCCCTGGAGGTTACTTTGTATGGTCAGCCACGCCTGTGTACCAAACACTTGAAGAAGATGTAGAGATCTGGAAAGGTAGGATTCCAAAATTTGATTTTTTTTCTTTTGCACATGGACGGGATTTTACAAGCAGCTGACATATAGTTTTCTTTCAGAAATGTCTGCGCTAACAAAGTCCATGTGTTGGGAGCTTGTTACCATCAAGAAGGATAAACTAAATTCTGTCGGTGTTGCCGTCTACCACAAACCGACCTCAAATGAATGTTATGACCAAAGAAAGCAAAACCGTCCTCCAATGTGTAAAAGCGATGATGATCCAAATGCTGCCTGGTAGGGCTCCTTGCACTTTAAATAGTCACCCGTACATTAACCTGTCAGAATTCCACACCAGTGGTGGAGGCATTTGGTTAGTCGCCCAAAGAGAACTAAAGAAAAAAAAGAGAAAATTATACATAAGAATGAATTCAATTGTTGATCTAAGACACAATGCAGTAGACTAAAATGTTCGAAAGGCTTCATATGATATAGGGAACTTTCAGAGTTTGTTAATTCAATCCGTGGTGACATTTTCAGGTATGTAGCTCTGCAGTCCTGCATGCACCGGGTGCCAGTGGCTGAGGCCGAGAGAGGGTCGCGATGGCCTGAGAATTGGCCACGTCGAGTACAGACACCTCCCTACTGGTTAAATAAATCCCAGATGGGAATTTATGGAAAACCAGCTCCGGATGATTTCGTGACAGACTATGAACATTGGAAAGGGGTGGTGAGCAAGACGTATCTCAGTGGATTGGGTATCAGTTGGGCCAACGTGAGAAATGTCATGGACATGAGAGCTGTTTATGGAGGGTAAAAATACTCTTCATTGCCCTGTGATTACTACTATCCTAAGAAGTATACACGCATACAATCGAAACGGATACGTTGACATGATAATTTTTAAAAATACATAACACGACATGGTATAAACACGATAAAATTATATAATTTATATATTTTTTATACGTTATATATAGAAATATTTTATTCATATGTAGTGAAATAAATGTAGAATAATACTAAATAAAAATTAAAGAGCTTGTATTTTATAGTTTAAACTTTAAACATCAACTTAAGTATAGAATCACAACCAAGCTATTTTCTTCAAATTTATAGTGTATTTTCGTATATGTAAGTGATGGACACGCGTGTATCCTAAGTGTATGAAACATATTTAATTTTTAAAAAATAATAAAATAATAAGTCATATTTGGAGGTGTGCCTGAAATGTATTAGGAGTGTTTGATAAGTGTCGTGTCAGATATGGTGTTTAGCACGAACACGGTACCTTCTTAGAAGTGTATGTAGTTCCTAGCTACTATCACTACTACCTTGTACTACTATCTCGCCGCATACGATACCTAACAATGATATTTACAGGTTTGCTGCGGCAATGAAGGACCTTAAGGTGTGGGTCTTCAATGTAGTGAACATAGACTCTCCAGATACACTGCCCATAATCTATGAACGGGGTCTCTTTGGGATATACCATGATTGGTGTGAATCCTTCAGCACGTACCCCCGATCCTACGATCTCCTCCACGCCGATCATCTTTTTTCGAGGCTGAAAAAGAGGTAGCCCGGTTATGTTATTTCATGATTTGTTGATTTTCATCTCTCTTTTTTTTTCCTTTTCATAACACATAAGATGATTGTCTGCACATCATTTTTGGCTTTTGGCAGATGCAAACTCGAGCCTGTGATGGCAGAGGTTGACAGAATAGTCAGGCCAGGAGGTAAGTTCATTGTCCGTGATGAGTCAAGCACAATTGGGGAAGTCGAGAACTTGTTGAAGTCCTTGCACTGGGAGGTTCATTTAACCTTCTCCAAAAACCAAGAAGGGATACTCAGTGCGCAGAAGTCCGACTGGCGGCCAGATTCATATGCAGCTTCCTCTTGATATAGAGATGACATCATATGGAGCTCGTGGACACTCTGTAAGAAGGCAATATTTCAACAGCTCATGTTGTAGCATTCTGGAAACCTAGGAACATAGTATTTATCTGCTGAAATACTGCAAGATAAACATATTTATCACTTTTGTCAATTATGGGCACATAAACATTGCTGTAATAGGATCAGTTAAAAGTGTTGTAATAGCTAAATCGGCCGAATACTTCCTTTCAAGTTGGAAAGTCTTATACCCATCTTAAATACTTCGTTTTTTCTTGGATCTTGTATGCTGAAATTCCACTCGGGAAACAAACAGGATAGTGTGTCAAGGCCTTGGAGGTTGGCGCGAGCATTGAGACTTAATTACTCAGAGGCGACCTAAAGTTGCTCAGTTGAGCCACACATACGGGCCGGCTTCTGTAGGTGCTAATAGCCCTCGAAAGGAACATTTCTAGATAAACGACAGAAGCTCAGGCTGTCAAGCGTGAGACATGGTTCATGTATGTGTGCGGCTACTTTGTATATATATATTACTGGAAAAGCTAGTCTTCTTCTAAATTCCTCTCCTCAGCACCCCGCATTAGTAGTGTGCAGTCTTCATGTCAATAAAATTGCTTGTAAGAAAGTAAAACGTATAAAGATTAACATCTGAAGGGGCGGATGGGGGATGCCGTGGCTTTAGTCGGGCCATCCTATATGTAATATATATATGTATAAATCCAGTAAATATCTATTTTTTGGACACCCCCCACAATTTAGAACCCTTCTTAAGCCTCTAATTGAATAAATTTTTTTGAACTTTTGATATAGTGGACTGTGCCTTCTATCTAATTTTTGTCTAAGAAACTGTTAATTTGTATATTTTTTTTCATTATTTTTCTAATATTCAATAGAAATTGGTTTATTTTTCATATAGAAATTTAGTCTTGTATCCTCACATATTTCTAGTGCTTGAATTTGAAAATATGTGTAGAGCAAACTTTAGTATATAATAATTATCTCAACAGGTAAAAAAATTTGGGTTTTATTTCGGCACCTCATCTAAGACCGAAATAATAAGCCAAACTTCGAGTGAAACTTAGAAAGTTCATCTATATAATAAAGCAGAACTTTTTTTGAATTTCGATGGGACGTTTGTCCTAGGTGGCATATAATTCGATCCAACGGTTGAGGTTTGTTTTCAATTTGAATCTAACGCTTGGATTAGGTTTCTTGGTTTATCTCTTCTCTTCAAAATCCAACCCAAATTGGATCCACTGCCAAAGACGCTTCCACGCCTCTCTCTCCTCTCATGATACTCCTGTTTTAAATTTCGTGACTGTCCCTTCGTCTCTCTCTCTCCCCGAAAACAAGTTGCTGCTTACTTCCACCACAGTCCCCCTCTCTCTCTCTATCTGGTAAGTTCCAAGCTCTGGTTTTGTTTCCTTCACTTTCTCTCTCTGGTGATTTGGTGAGTTTGCTATTTGGGGAGTCTCTCTCTCTCTAATACTGGAAGCCTCTAATATTAGAAGGTAGCCACCAAAATTAGGGCTCAACCCATCGAGATCGTAAGTCCTCTTTTTTGCCGTGAGTCCTCTTTACTGTGTGTACGTTTTTTTTCTCTATTCTTTTTTGTTCTGCCGTGAGTCCTCTCCTTTGTGGGTGTAAACCGTAAAGTCTTGAAGTTTCTCGTATGAACTTTTTTTATTATATACAGGGGATTTCAAGAGAACGGTGCTAGCATCCAACTCACAGTCAAGGTTCTTTCTTTTATCTTGCCTTGAATTTTTTGATGGGTTTTTAATTTGGTTACACAATCTCACTATTTGCGTTTTCTAATTTAAAATTTGCAGAATGATGATCTCAAATGTCGCTTATTTTCTTGAGTAACTAATTGGGGTATTATCTCCTCATGTACTATGCAGGTATACATTTAAGTTATTTTATTAATCTTCTCATCAGTAAATTTCATCAAGTAGAATTGCTTAAGCCTCTTGCAAGTTTATTCTGCTTTATTTTATTTGGGTTTGAATATATTTTAATTTCTGTTTGCTTATTTATGGAATATTTGGAGCAATCCCAGTGTAATGGAAGAATTGATGTCCTAATCTCTAAAGTTTCAGTTACTTTTTTTTCAATTCTAGCACCCTGCAATTACCCATCTCTTATTTTATGATTGTTTTCTTATTTATTCATGAGAATGCAGTAATTAGGGAATTTGGCCTCTTTTTTTTTTTGGTTCCCTTTCAACCTCAAAATGTTATGGTCCTTACTTTCATTTGTAATATGTTCATGGAAATGGCAAGAAAGTCACATCGCAAAAAGCAAAAGCTTTTTAAAAAGTTTCATGTTCATCCCCCTTCCAAGAATGAGAACATAATAGAAAAAGGTTGATTGATTACATTCACAATCTAACTGTGATGAGAACCATGTTGCATAAGCATAATATTTTCAGGCATTCATGCCAAAGGTTTTATTTTCGAAGTGAATTGGTGTTTCACTGTATGTTTTGTCCTGAACACAATGCCCCCAAAAAATTCGTTCGCGTCAATGTTTGATTGCCATTTGAATGAGGTGATGTGTGTCTCTTCAATTTGATTGGAATTATGGATTTTAATATAAAAAGGTTATATATTTTGGCCTTCCAATTTTTGTTAACATTTCTTCCATTTCTGCTCTATTGGGGCTTGAGTTGTTTGATTATTTTCAACATTAGTATACACTGTTGAATAAAATGCATGTTTGGTGGGACAAAGATGCAAGCATGTGGTGTTTGTCCAAGAGCTCATTGGGTTTATATGAAACAAATTGGTTCTTGCCAATTTTGTGAAGTTTTATGTCTAAGAGCTCATTGTCTTTGTCACGGTGTTAAAACCCACATTCCGATTTCGTGAAATCAAATTTTTTAAAATTGTATTAGGAGTTGATGAAAAATCAATAAAATTTCACGTCTTTTGTTACATAATACCTCACAATTTCCGTCTCTCTCTCTCTCTCTCTCTCTCTCTCTCATCAGTGGTTGCCTTAAAATTCCACGTCCTCTTGCATTCTGGCTATGTTTTGAAAAGTTGGTGTATGTAAACTACATGATGTTGCTAAAGCTCTAGACTTTTTTATTTTCTACATTTCCTTTCCCCGCCTTTTTTGGTTTGGAGTCATCGTTGTAATTTGTTGAACTCGATCTTTTGTTGTGATATATACTTTTTTTTTTTTAACTTCAATCTCATAAATTCTTTGATCAAATAAATGGGTTCAATTTCCCAGCAAATTCCTTTCAAACATACATACACATTGTATCTAAACAGTTTTTTTTTTTTTTCATTTTCTATGTTTCCTTTTCCCTTTTTTTTTTTTTTTTTTTATGAGTTTGGAGTCATGACATTTCTATATGAATTTGTTCCCACAAACATTTGCTTCCTGGTTCAGTTTGGTGGCCTGCACATGTTACAGATGCATTCACACCTTGCTTTCATTTATAGGCTTTATAGACAAAAGAATTTGTAATGTAGAAATAGATGTAGTCATAGCCTGTGTACGACATAGATCCTTCAAATAATTAATTAGTTGCTGGGTTTATGTTTTTACCTATTGGGGGATGGTTGGGGTGTTTGGATGACGGTTCCAATTTGTAAATTATGGATTTTATTTATGCTAATGATAAATCCTCTATTATCAGCTTTTTCTTAGATTTCTTTCAATATTTGGAAACTATGGCAATTGATGAGAGTTAAGTTCATGATATTTCTGGCTTTAAATTTTCTTCTTTTAGCTATGAAATGATTTAGCAGATTGTTAAATTTTTCAAATTTTTGTTGCGTTAAACATAGATTATTGGGTTGAATAAATTAAGTATGAGACATACACTGTTAACATTTGCTTGGATATGCAATTTGGCCTAATTTTTGCACTAATTTGACCGTGCCTAACAACATGACGTCATGAATCTACCACCTTTTGTTTAGACTTGTCTGAACTTGGATTGCTTCTCTCTCTTGAAAGTATTACTAAAATCATTGTATCATATTAAGGCCAACTACTCCTGTTTCTCCTTGGTGTTTGACTCTCATGCCCAAGCTTCTACCTAAATTTTATGTACTAAAAAAAAAGAATAAAAGAACTACACAAAGAAGAACAATTCATTGTTAGGTGCTTTGAAAATTAGAACCAATTGGCTCTTTTAGACTCCTTAAGAGCAACTTAGCTCTATATAACCAATGCCAAGTAGTCACTCTGGCTATAACATTTTTTTTACCATTCGAGTTGCAGATTCTTACACTTACGCCTACAAATACAAACTTGCCCCTTCTATTTTGATTAAATTAGCATTGGTATGGCAAAAACAATTGCTCACAATTGTTAGAAATTTTGACTTTCTGAATCATTTTTTAAATTTAATTTAATAAAAATTGAGGATTTTTTTATCTTTATTTATTATAATAAAAATTCGCAAACTGTGTTTGGTAGAACTGGATACACATAACCACTCACAAGGCACATGTATAGCAAACTTAATAATCAAACTAAAAGCTTCATGTTTCATAACCTGTAAGCAAAGCAGTAGAATGACCCGTGTGATTATAAAAGATCTCAAAATAATTTTGTTTTATTTGTTTTCTTGAAAATTTTTAATATTAGTGTTTAATAAGTGCATGGTAATGGTCTTAGAATACAAAATGTTATGATGGATATAAGTAGTTGTTAGCCTCTGAGAGAGAGATGAATAAATCTTTAGCTATAATGTCTACATAATAAAGAAACTCAAATTTCGAAATGTTTTAGAACAACTCAAATTACTGTCTTCAATTATACCGTCATAGCCAATTTTTAACCTGTAACTTTTCATAGAAAAATTAGTAAATTCAAATAAGATCCACAATTAATTTTTGTTGGCAGTGCAGTAGGCATGGGTAATCATTTGCTACTGTAAGAAATTAAGAAAAGTTTTGGTGTATCTAAACTACATGTAGTCTGGTTCATTTTGGTTGACAACTCTTGCAGATTGGATGTTTTGGACATATTACATGGGTATATAAAAGGGGGTCAAATGCTGGTAGTTTTAAAGGTCCTGCTGCAGCTTCAAAAAATAAGATGAATTATTCTTTTTTCTCTAACTTCTCTTTCTATTGGCTCTCTCTCCATTTTTTACGTGCCATGTCTACAGGTTTTTAACTTCTAAGTTTCTCTTTCACTTTGCTTTCTCTCAAAACCATCACTCACTTCCTTCAAAGGTACAGTTCCCCTGTATATGTCTCTGATTGTTAAATTTTCTTTTTGTTTCTTTCAGTTTTAGGCTTATTTTCTTGGACCCTTATTTTCTCATCAATTGAATGGTTGTGACTAATTTTCAACGCAACAAAAAATCTCACTCTCTCTACTCACTTTTGCAACGGCACCATATGTCTTTCTCTTCTTTCTATTTTTTCTACCTTTTTCCTCACTCACCAATCTCCATTTTATCTGTTCCTTTTTGTCTTTTTGCTTTCCTTTTCATTGCATTTGGTTCAACCCTCTTAATTGATACATTGGGGTTTGATCATTGATGTAGCTCAGAGGGTTATTAAGTTTAATTTTGACAATGCATCATGACCATTTATCTGAATGGATAGAAGCTGAATTGTTTCATTCTTATATTATGTCAACATGTCAGAAAAATTATGTTTGAAGTTTCACAATAAGTCTTGACTATTACAATATACAATATCAAGGACAAAAATTTCAACTGGATGTAGCACAAAGGAATATAGAAGTGGCCTTATGTGCATGCCCAAGGATTTTCTTCTTGGCTCACTGAATAAGTGGTTTTATTAGTCTCCTCAAGGCATATTCATGTATGCCAATTGTTTCATTCTTATATGTCAATTGATTGTTGCTTTATTTAGACGTAATTTGTGGATCTTTAGTTTATGTTTTGTGTGGATGTTTTAAAATAATTTTTTTATTGGTTGTTGTACAATGGAAATATAATTGGATTACATGATTGATTGGTTAGTAGCTTGATGTTCAAAAATATGTTTTGTTGGGATTTTGAGCAGATTTATCTTTATAAAGATTTTAGAATAATTTACGAATGTACTCACGCAATTTTGATTTAGAAATTTTTAAACTAAAAACGATCTGTCAAACTGACTGAATGCATATTTATGAGTGTCGTAGGCACGAGTCATTTTCTAGTTCTTCTATATAGCACAAATTAACATACACAAACTGACAATTCCTTGGAATTTACTCCAATAACACGTGAATCTCAAATTGAGAAAAAGGTGAAAGAAATTGAGCATAGTGAAAAGCTTGAAGGAAAATTGATATAACATAACTTAACTAGAAAAGCCATAAGCACTAAAATTTAAGTTAGCAATACATGCTTAAACATAGGTAGTCTCTTCAAAATCCTTGACCACCACCGATATGAGAGAGAGAGAGAGAGAGAGAGAGAGAGAGAGAGAGAGAGAGAGAGAGAGAGGATTTGGAGAAGACAGCAATCGTGTTGGAGTAGATGGAATTCTGTACGTAGGCCAATGTGGAATTTGAGGCTAAGGTTTCTTTGGGTCCTCTAGCATAGAATTAAATCGCAATCATGGACTGAGACACAAATGCGGTGTAACAGATGCAGATGTCACGGATGTTACGTAACGGGATGCGGTTATTGTGATCGTGAAATTTTTTTTCCTAATTAAATTCCTATAGAATTTATTAATATGCATTTTTGACACCAAAATAATTAACACTACTTATTATAAATGATGTAATAATGTTTAGATAACATTAAAACTACTTGTAATATAAGATATATAAAACTATTTATATATTGATTTATGTAACTATTTTTAAGGTGTTAACTAGTGATAAAAAAGCTCTTAACTATTAAGTTACCCAACTGCCTGCTATAAAACAATAAAAAAGAAGTTACCCAACTGCCAAGTCAGATTTAACACCGGTTAAGAATTTACTGCAAGAGGACAAGATCTCAACCAAATCAAATGTTATCCATTCAAATTTTCACTCTCACTCCACGGATACACAGAGGGAGAGAGAGAAACAATTGAGAAGTGAGTCCTCCGGCTGGCGGCAAAGTGGGAGATGAAGATGAGGGCCTGGGGGCAGAAGACCCATCATGATTCTCAGATTTGTCCAGCTCGGATGACGACCACAACTTTTGATGGCAAGAGCAGATCACAAATCTCAGATTTATACATTTCTGATTTTCTGATCACGATGACTCTTTTTCCTCTATTTTTCTCAGCCGGCAGCCTCTCCCTTTCTCCATCTTCAATCAAAAATTTTTTTTGGGTACAATGTTATTGTTACCGTGACGGACATAATGATTGATATTTGACTGAAACAACGTTATAACGTTCATTCCTGTGTGAAGACAATTTTTTCGAGATATCAGGTATGTAACGGGCGAGTGCTCCGGCGATACCGTTACATAACGGTCTTTAGGCCCATTACGCATCGTTTTTTAGTTCTATGTCCTCTAGTGCCCAACCTCAACAATAATGTGCTCTACTACTATTGGTACTTCGAGCTTCGAGTATCATGTTTTGAAATTTTGAACAACTCTGCAAAAGAGGTAACCTCTTCATCATCTTTCCATCCTCTCTCTCACTGTATTTGTCTGCGTGTGCTGCCAGCTTTCGAAAATTTCCAATGAATGAAGAAGTGATTTGTTGAAGGCAATCAGAACTGCAATCCAGTGTTAATGGACTGGTAGGTGTGAGAGAAATAGTTTAGGGGTCCGCGGGACCATAACTAAATTCATGGGCCTGAGTCCAAGAGGCCAATGAAAACAGGTACAAATAGGCCTACAGATGGTAGTGGGTCGGGTTTGGTATGGAGAAGTTAAATTATACCTGGCCTAATAGGAAAACCCATCCCATATCTCTTCCCAAACCTGTGGCAAGTTGAACTTCCTTGTTCTGTTCCCATTTTAGTTAAGTTAATTGGAATTTTGGTTAAAACGGTTTAAACCCATATAAAATCTAAAAAAAATCTTATTTCCCAAAAATATAAATAATGCAAATTATATAAACATTAACACAATATAAAATTGATAAAGGTTAACTTCCAATAACAAGAAGCAACTTTAAAATTCCAAAATTTACTTGTATATATCAAAGCTATTTCGTAATATATATTTTGTATTATTAAAGTATAAAAGAGCTATTTAGATATTTGATAATACAATAGGGGCGAGTTCGAGACGAGGTGACCTAAACCTTACCCCTTTTCAAATCTGCTTCGAGTTATATATTTTTTTTCTCACATCTTGTCCTTGAACCGTTTATTCATATTCTAAACCCTTCTAACTAAGGGCAAGGTGAATTTGTGTTCGGATTTTTTGGGTTAAATTGTTATCCCTAAATAGGACTGTAAAATGGAATACATTAGTTTTATTTTTAATTTCATTTTTACGCAAGATAGTAGAAGAAGCCACATACATAAATAGTGCACATAATAGTGGCACCCCCATTGTGGGGAAAATAGTTCAGTGATCAGGTAATACTGAGTGCTCGGTAGTAATTCCTATGAAATGATTACACGTGGTGTGTAAATATATCAGCAACTTGAATTTGTGGTGCAATGGAGAGACTTTTAATGAAACACCCTATCAGATTTTGTCATGTAGTACTTTTTCTTTAAAAGTCTATCAATTACCTCACAAATTTAGGTTGTTGATGTATTCACACATCACGTTCACTATTTGATAAGATTACTACCAAGTACTCAGTATTACCTAATTACTAAACTTTTTTCCCAGCGACTATGGGATCATGGTTTAACTCGCTTTCACCTTTCTCATTAGAGGTGTGCATGAGTCGAGTTGAGTCGGTTTCATGCTAAACCTAGAACTGATATGATCTTGATTGGTTTCAAAATTTTATACCCAAAACCAAATCGAACCAAACCGAACCAACCCGAGTCGGTTTGGGTTGGTTCAGTTTAGTTCCATGCATGGGGTAAGTCTAGGTCGGGTCGGGTCGGGTCCTTCACACCTCAGATTTTCGTACCCTGGAATATCCAAAGTCGTGAGACCTACTAAACAACACGAGACTAGCCAAAAAAATTTGATAACCAAACACTCATATTTCAAACTTTAAAATATATCTTCACATTGGATTGCTTAAACTAAACTTATTACAAGACTTACATTTACAATTTCTACTGAAGTTTCTTAAAACCCTCAAGTATGATAACGGTTTTCTCCAAGTAAACATCTGAAATATTTTCATAAAATGGAGTGAGTTACGAAATTCAGCAGCAGTTTATTATTTAACATCTCAATAAGTTTGAATTAAAAATTTTCAGACAATAAAATAGATATGAGATAGCTAAGAAAAACAGTTATAACATCATAAAATAATTCGTAAATTCCTTATTCAATATCTACATGGATATATTCCAAAATAGCTTTAAGTTCTAATATCGAATTTCTATATGTCCTCCATAAGACCGGGACAGACGATACATTAATTTTAATTATATGCCCTCTGTCACGCCCAGATTTTTTGCACTTGAGGAATACACACACAAGCAGAAAAAACACTGTACTATCTCGTTAGAACTCACCCTTCTAGAAGAATGAGTGCGACTAAGTTTGAATTGAAAATAAATTTGAATAAAGGGCTTTTAGAAAAACATTTGGAGTCGCCACCTAACTTGATTAAGGTGAGTTAGGTCACCTAAAAACTAAGCAGAATTCGAAAACTACACTTAGGGTTTTTGAAAATACATTCTCAAGAGAGGGTTTTAAGGAAAACAGGTTGTTTGGCAATCTTTAGAAAATAATTAAACATTTTTTAAAAATAAACTCCATTTTGGTCTTTGAAAACAGTGATTCTAGATTCGGAGGTTTGTTACATGCAGGGAAGACGCACTAAGCCATCATCCTATCTTGCCCTTGCAGTACCTACATGTCTATTTACCCTAAATTCATGTATGAGAGTCTTCAACTAATAAATGTCTAATCCTATTCACTTTAGAAAATAATTTTGAAAAGAATGATGCATGTGATGTAAGTGCAAGAAAAAGAGAATTGGAAAATAGATTTGGAAAAGAAGAACTGAAGTTTGAAATTGGAAATAAAGTTTAGAAATTGAAATTGAGGATTGAAAATAGATTTTTAGAATTGGAAGTTAGAAATAGATTATGGAATTGGAGATTTGAAAAAGGTTGTAGGAATAAAAATTTGAAAAAGGTTGTGACCGCACCCATGAGGGTTGCCTACGTATCCTTTTTGAGGAATCAAGTTAGTCGTAATTCGGACAAGAGTCCGATGGAAAATAGATTTGAAAAAGGATTTGATTTGAACTTATAACAGAAGATTGGAAATTGGAATTCAGAAGATTGGACTTGTTTTGGAAAGATTGAGGTTTAAGAAACCTAGAATTAGGAAAGATAGGATTTAGGAAAAACTTGAGAGTTAAGAAAAGATTTGACTCGAGTGTTGGACTTGGAAAGATTAGGAAAGTTGAAATTAGGAAAAGTTCGAATTAGGAAAGTATCGTTTTAGAAAAGTTTCATTTTAAGAAAGTTTTGGTTTAGGAAAGTTTTCGAATTAGGAAAGTTTTTGAAGTAGGAAAGGTTTCGTTTTAAGAAAGTATTGAAATTGGAAAGTTTTGAAACAAGAAAGTTTTGAAAGTAAGAAAGTTTTGAGTTTAGGAAGCTTTAGATTTGGAAAGATTTGAAGTTTTTAATTTGGAAAGTTGAAATTTGGAAAAGGATGAAATTGGGAAACAGTTGAATTAGGAAAGATTTGGAAGCTTAATGTTTAAGGAAATATTTAAAAGTTTTGGGAAACTTATGGTTTAGCAAGGTATGAGATTAGGAAAGAGTGAATTAGGAAAAGTTTGGGTTTGAAAGGATTGAGATTCCTATTTCCTAAAACAAGGGATTGAATTTTGTTTCTAAAAAGATATATTTTGATTTTGTTTCAAAAAACGGAGGATTGAACCTAGTTTCTTAAAGGGAAGATTGGATTTGGTTTCCTAAAGGGAAGTTCTAGAAACCCTAGATTTTGGAGACTATAGTTTTGACGTAAAGAAGAGGTTTTGAATATATATATATAGTTTTGATGTAGAAAACAAGAGGTTTTGGAAACCTAGATTTTGAGGCCAAAATAAGGGATTGGAAATCATGCTTTTGGGAAGGAAAATTTGGGTTTCCTAATTGTGAGTTTTAGGGTTTAACTTGGGCTCTAAGGAAAGAGATTTTTTGGAAAGTGAGTTTTTAGAAAGGGAGATTTTTGGAAGGAAATCCTAGAGAGGAGCTTTTAGAAAGTAAATTTGAAAAGCGAGAGTTTTTGAAAAGAAATCCTAGTGAGGAGTTTTTAGAAAGAGATTTTTTTAGGAAGAATTGTTTACAAAGGAAACATAAGGAGCGTCTTTGGAGAGTGAACTTTGAGGAAAGCGTTTTTGGAAAGGAGCTTTTAGGAAAGATGTTTTTAGAAAGAGATTGTTGGAAATGAGTTTTTGAAAAATAATTTTGGAAAGAAGATTGGAGAGAGTTTTCTAAGAAGGAAATCTAGGAAGTGTTTTTAGGAAATGAATTTTGAAGAGAGTGTTTTGGAAAGGAGTTGAAATGGAAGTTTTGAAAATAGATTTTTGGAGGGAGTTTTTGAAAACAACTTTGGAAAGGAGATTGGAGAGAGTTTTTAGAAAGAATATATAAAATACCTCACTTTCCTAAAGCGATTCTAACCATAAGAAGGTTAGAACCACTTTAAGATAGTGGTTTTGAAAACAATTATGTTTTGAAAATATGAATCATCTTAGTCACTTTAAATGTAACACTTTTCTAATGCAACCCTAGCCATGAAAAGGCTAGAATCACCCTAGGATTGTGATTTTGAAAATAAGTTTTGAAAAAGAAGAATTTGATGTAAGTTTGAAAACGATGTTAATGCAAGTTTTGAAAAACGAGTTTGAAAATGAATTTGAGAAGAATGCAAGATCATGATATGCACCATGCAAAGAGGGTCGTGAACATACAAGGTTAAAGGCTTCACCACATAATCAAGGGGACCGAACCCACGTGGTCTCCAATTAGACTAAAAGAAAGCCCCCGACACGGTGACTCTCCAATAGCCTAATCCTATACATGGACCGGGAATTTCCTTATTTCAAGCATGCAAGAAAGGGGGGGGGGGGGAAGAAGATGGGGGATTAAAATAAAAGAAAACCCAAGTGGGTTAGGAGAGAGAAGAGAGGGGGGAAGATGCGTAAACGTAAATAAGAAGCCTAACTTGTCTCTTCTTTATTTTGCTTAGCTTTGCGTGCTTTGCTTTGTTTGTCTTGCTTTGGTCTTCACTTCAATCTTCAAGAGTTTGTCTTCAATCTTCAAAGGTTCGGATTGCAGCACTTCAAGTCTTCAATGGAGGCTTTGAAGGCTAGTGTATGAGTGTATAGAAGTGTATGTGAGTGTATAGGAGGCTAGGGTTTGTGTATGGAGGTTAGGGTTTGGAAAAAACCTAAGGAGACTAGGGTTTAGAGAGGTTACGAGCTCTGTATATTGAATAATAGGATTTTTAGACTAAGTTGGTGGACCTTTTTCACGCTGGAAGAGGCTCTATATTTATAGACAAATGAATGACCTGGCGTCTGTTGCAGTGGCGCCAGGCCAAAAATGCTTCTGGCACCACTCTCTTAGTGGCGCCAACCAGTTAGGAAAGTTTTAGAGTCAGCAAGCAACGTATCTTGAGAAGATTTAGGTGTCTTTATTAGTGACTACCATGCAATTTTTAGCTTGGCTTCACTAAGAGTGACTTCGGAAGGTCCGGGAAGGATTTAAGGGACCGGGAATGGCCTGGAAGGCTGAAAAAGGGCAGGAACCCTTAGAATGGAGTCTTGAAGGTAATGGACTTGAAAAAGGATGACAAGATTTGTCGAAAAGGGTGATTAGGCCATTAGAGGCAAAACGGTCAATAGGGCCGGAAAGCTGCCAGGACGGACTCAGAATGTCCCGGAAGAAGATTTGAGATTTAAAAACATTATTTAAAATGTTTCCAAAGGCTAACGGCTTGATACCCAGAGCCGGTGTGATCAAAAAATGTGACCGGCCCACCAGGGGCAAAACGGTCATTTTACACTAGGTTTACTGGAACTGACTCGAAATGATCCGAAAAGATAAAGGAAGGTCGGGAATACTATAAGAAGCATTATCGGGAGATTACCGATTTGATACCCAGAGCCGATGTGGTCCCCGGGGCATTCGGATGCCTAGAGGCAAAATGGTCATCTTGACCGAAAAGTCTCAGAATTGGCTCGAAACTAACTAGAAGGCACCTAATCATGCCAGATTTCTTTTAAGACAATCTTGGAAGGGTGGACTTACCATTATGAGTACTTAAGTGTGTTCTCGAGAAACGTGCCGAAAAATGACCCTAGGGGCAGTTTGGTCATTTTTTTACCGAAGTGGTCTAGCATGCACTGGTGTTGACCTTGGTTTTGAGTGTTTTCGCCACTCTAACAGTCGTCTTGTGATACAGGGGTTTGTTGGCAATTCCCTATATCGACCTGCTTGTGAGTATTTCCGCTACTCTGACAATTGCGATGTTTACGAGTACTTCCATTACTCTGACGGTTCGCGATTATTCCTGATACTGCCCGATCTTGGGAAGCTGCCAAAGGGACCTAGCGCCTAAGAAGTCAACTTTCTCGGAAGACGTGCCGAAATGGATATTTCTGCATTGGCAGGCTAGTAGGCACCAAAGGTGGACCGTTCTACTATCTAGGGGACTTGGGGTCTCGTCCCGGTCGACAGGTTTTAAGGGGACTTACCATCTTCAGAAAGACGTGCCTATTGGAATTGGAAAGGGGTCTTATCATCTTCAGAAAGACGCGCTTAAATTGAAACATGGAAAAGGGATTTACCGTCTTCAAAAAGACGCGCTTAGTTTGGAATATAGAAAGGGGACTTACCATCTTCGGAAAGACGCGCCTGATTTGGAATATGGAAAGGGATTTACCACCTTCGGAAAGACGTGCCTGATTTAGAATTGGACTGAACAATGCCCCTAAGGGCATTTTGGTCATTTTGCCTCTATTTGGGCCTGGCAGGCCTGCGAAGCGATAGATAGACGGAATTAGACTTAGAGAGTTGATTTCAATTGGAATACGCCCGTATTGACTTGAGTATAAGTCTGGACGGATCGTAGATTGCCGAGGGGTCAAAAATGGGGTGCTTACACCCTCCACATGGCCGGGACACATGACTCATCAATATTAATTATATGCCTTCCATAAGGCCAGGATACACGGCTTACCAATATTAATTATGTGCCTCCACAAGGCTGGGATATACGGCTTAACAATTTTAGTTATTCAATTTCGATATTACACCTCTCAAAATCAATTTTGAAAATGTTTACAAAGCTCTCTCATGTTCAAAACAATACATTTTTCAGGTAATCATGAGACAGTTTTAAATATAGAATAAAATCACGCTTCACATATCGTATTTTTGTTTAATGGTTCGAAATATATAATTTGAACAAAATATCATATTGAAATTACTAGATCAGTACATACCTCCTACCGGTGATTTTGGTGTTCAGGTAGCTTACAAAATGCTTTCTCAAAATTCATGCAATTCTCAGTTTGGTGTGATTTGGAGTGGATTTAGGTTATGAACTCAACTTTTTCTCACTTTCTTTCATCTTGTCACATCACAAACACTTTTTATCTCTCTCTGTACCTGCCCTAATACGAATTAAGATTATAAATCTGCTGGAATGGTCTTTATATAGCTATGCAATGCATGGTTAGGGCTTTTACATGTTTGACACTTGTCTCCAAATGTAACAAGTGTGAGACAAGTGTCTTAGGAGTTAAAGTGCAAAAATTTAAAAGTTTAACATTTTCATATTTTTTATTTTGTGCAAATTCTCCTTCCAATAATCAAATGAATTTAATTCTATTTTCAGTTATTCTTTTACTAAAATTTTTAATTTATTCATAACAATGACAATTTATTAGGCATTTACAATTTTATCGCATATTTAAATTGCATTATTGCACACTATTTACATATTATAATTACCTTAAATACTTATTATTTTGCAACACTAATTATTTGGTCTACTTTAATAGAATTCTCTATTTTTAATTTTTGTGCTTTCACGGATAATATAGCGTTTGAAAATATTATATGTTACAATCTAACCCTCTAAAAGAAAGTTTCATCCTCGAACTTATACTTTCTTATTTTATATATATCTCAATAATATGTATCACATACATATCACTTATAATACATCTCGTATTATATTAAAACATTTGTTTCCATGCACATAATACAACACACAACATATTGCACCTTGTTTCACAGAGTGTCGCCTTTACACATTATGGCGCATAACATAGGTACACATTATGGCGCATAACATTGCACACACATGGTCCTTTCTTAAAACACATTACAAGTATTACAGTTTTATATAATATGTGCATATACATACTTACAATTATAATATACTTATTATTACAAGTTTCACACACACACACACACACACACACACATATATATATATATATATCACGTAAGTTTGTCTCACATGTAGAGTGGATACACATATATTATCTAAGTATACCCTTTATGAGAATATTAAACATATCACATTAGCACTTTACACGTTTTACATAATTCATATAGTTTCACTTATAACACATTTAGATATTTTAATTATATCTTATCATGTAATCACATTAACCCTACACAATATCACACAGGAATTTTAGCATCACATCATACCATGCAAACACATTGGCATCACATCACATCATTTAAGGATATTGGCATCACATAATTACACATTGGCACCTCAAATGCACACAAAATCGCGTAAACATGTTTTACTTCACGTTTGCATAGTAGTATAATATACATAAGATCTCTTATAGGTATATTATACCTCATGTGCATATATTATATATCACTTAATGCATTACATATACTGTGACAATTCATATGATCTATCACGTAGATACATACCCTATATATACATGGGGTTTATTACATTATCTTATATCATATAGTATATTATATTGTATTTAAATATATCATTACATCATCATGAATAGAATCATATGGTATTAAATAAATGCACCACATTTATAATTTGATTTTCTTAAAGCAACAATTGATTAAAATATTTGAGTTTCAAAATCATACTCCAATAATAATTAACAAAGTTGTACATACGGTTTTAATCCCTACAAGGTTATATTTCATAAATTTTTCTAATGATGATTTCATTTATTCCCAGAAGAGTAAAATCATGGTGGGGTATTCTTATTCTAAAAATTCATTATTTGAAATAAAATTGCTAACATTTACAAAATTATACATTATCATTTTTATCATTACTCAAACATCTACATAAGTCCACTTAGTCATATTATGTTAAATTAAAAAAAATAAATTTAAGTAGTCAAACAAGATCATTTAACTTGACGACATTTTATTTTCAAGTTCATTGCTTATTTCATAATCTTTATTGGTTCTAAACTTTTCAAGGTTAATCTCAATCTATATTGATATTTCTAATTTAACTCAAGGCCAACCTTAAATTTTTTTACTTAGTGATACTGTCTTTCATATATCAAAGTTCAGTCATGTTAGTAGTATATTTTATAACACTCATAATTAAAGCCAACTACTTTCGTTATTGTTTAATCAAAATGTTAATATATGCATGTGAAAATTAAAAGCCAAATTTACTTGAACTATAACAGTGTTCGTACATGCACATTTGCCTCATATAAGATTTATTTGATAGCTCTGAGGTACACTCAGTTATTCCATATAAGATCTGTAATTTAGATTTGCCCACATAAGACCTACAACTTAATTTTGCCCATATAAGACTTACTCACTAGTTTTGATCCCAATTTGTCACATCCCGAATTTTCGTACCCTGGAATAACCGAAGGCGTGAAGAGACCTGCTAAACAAACACGAGACTAAATTAAAAAAATTCGATAACCAAACACTCATACTTCAAACTTTAAAATACATCTTTACATTGGATCGCTTAAACTAAACTTATTACAAGACTTACACTTACAATCTTAAATTATTAAAATTATCCTAGTTTCTACTGGAATTCCTCAAAGCCCTTCAGTAAGATAACGATTTTCTCCAAATAGACATCTGAAATATTTTCTATAAAACGGGGTGAGTTATGAAGCTTAGCAGCAATGTATTATCCAACAACTCAATAAATTTGAATTAAAAATTTTAGGACAATAAAACAGATATGAGATAACTAAGAAAAATAGTTACAGTATCATAAAACAGCTTAAAAATTTCTTATTCAATATCTAGATAGATATATTCCAAAATAGTTTTGAGTTTTAATATCGAATTTTTATATGTCCTCCACAAGGTTGGGACATACGACACATCAATTGTCACACCCCCAATCCAATGAGACATTAATTATATCACATTAGGTGAGGCGTGATCGCACAGGTCACTGTACCTGCGAACGACACCTTAACCCATACTCGAAAATAAAAAAACGCAGCGGAATAAACAATACAATGAGAAAAATATAATAAACTCTCCAAAGGAATACGTTACCACTGGAAAATAATCAACATCCTTTCACAAAATTCTTTACCATTATACAAAGTTAAAACATAACACCAAAACCCAACGACTATATAAAATACAACCATGGAACTGAAAGTAAGACAATGGAGCTGTCCCAAGCCCTGTGACTCGACATCCTGACATCGACATGATTGCCACCACGGCAAGAACCAAGACTGCAGTGAACCAAACCGTTATCTCCAAGTTACCTGTCAAGACAGTCTGTGTGGGTGTGAGCTAATTATCAACATGCTCATGATAGATAATCAAATTCATAAAGAATGATAATAAACACCCACAATATACACGGTATAAATGATCAATATTTATATATATATATATCATGGATGCCTCAATGCAATGAATGTATCACCCACATGTGTGCGCCATTTTAGATAACGTTGGCCCAACATATCGATGGCGCGTTATCAAGGAATGCCCACCGTGGCACCCCTAGGCTAGTCCACCGTGACTAAGCCTTGGTTAACCCACCATGGTTAACTCTCTCCAGTACAATGCAAGACACATAATATGAATGGTATGCAATGCCACCATATATATAAAATCATCAATGTCTCCACAAAACTTTTCATATAATACCAATTTCACCTCATATATAAACACCATCAACACCTCATATGCATTCACCACCATTATACATATAGAAGATAAATAATGCATTTAACATGAATAAGATTATCTCAAAATTCCACAATCCCACAATTAACACCAATATGGATAATAACACAAGCAATATTTATTTACTTCTATATGAATAAGATTATCCTATGATCCCACAATCCCACAATTAACACCAACACAAATAATAATACAAGTAATATATATTCACTTCTATATGAATAAGATTATCCTATAATCCCACAATCCCACAATTAACACCAACACAAATAATAATACAAGTAATATATATTCACTTCTATATGAATAAGATTATCCTATGATCCCACCTGTCACCGCACACACACTATGTTAAAGATCACTTCGGGGTTGACGTTGAAGGATCTTGCTCTCCGTTAACTCCTATCACCACAACCGTATTAGTTTAGAAAACGCAATGTATACTCCAATAATCATAGCTATAATGTCTATACAAACAAGTTATAACACTGAAATTATACATTAGAACTACCATATGCTAATCTCAATCACACTCCCAATGTAAAGCTAGAGCTGAAAAATACCAAAATACACCAAGTCCTCTAATTTGTCAAAACTGACACAGGCTTCATAATCTGGACATAACTTCGTGAGCTTATGCCCAAAAATTATAAAACTTTAGAAATACCAACTAGACATATCAAAGATTATCCAGACCAAATTGTACATTTTTTGAACATGCCTAAGTATTTATTTGGTATTTTCAAATACAGGGTAGTGTTACAGAAACTCGAATTCAGCAGTAAATAGTCTATCTTTGATAAATTAATAACATAGGTAAACGACATCTAAATGATCTGAAATTTGGTACAGATTATCATCAACCTTTATCCTAGATACATTAAAAATTTCATAATTTTTGGGCTACTCTAACTTGGTCGAATGCTCTATCAAACCAGAGGTTACAGATCTGGGCATCAAAAATATGCAGAGACAGTCCCATTTCAAAAATTCACCATAATTTGAAATTATAACATTTTTAAGTGAATCCAAAGCCTAAATGATCCTCATAACTCTAACTTACAGTGTTCAAAATTTTAGCCACAAATAAAATTTTTAGCTAGGTTGAAATGTCTCTAAACAGTAGCCTTTTCATAGAAAATACTCTGTTATGGCTGCCATGGGTGATTCTAAGTTTTTACCATGAAAGATCTCACCTCCTTCCTCCTCCTTCCATGGCATGACTCATACAACATGCAATAATTAGAGAAAATAAGATGAAACAAGCATGATACTCACCTTAGATGAGGAAAAATAAAGTGCAAGAAAGCTTCCTTAGATTTTTCCCCTCCTTTCTTCTTCTTCCTCTTTTCTACCGAATGCTCATTCTCTCTCCAAGCTTCTCTCTCTCTCTCTATAACTCTATATATATATATCTCTCTCTTTATAATGGCAGTTATCTTTTCTCTCTTCTCTCTCCCATTATGTTAACCACTCACCTCCCACCATTCTTGTTTTTTTCTTTCTTTTCTTTCTTCATTTGCCTCCTTGTCCCCTCTTGTCATCTTTCTCTCTTTCTCTCCACCGACACTCTCCCCTCCTCTCAATTAACTTCAATAGAGATACAATCATATATCTCACCCCCCCTTAGGTATTTTATACACCCATTTATTATACCCACTCACATTTAGGTATTTTATACACCCACTTATTATACCCACTCACTAATGACTCACCATTTACCTTACCACTAATAAAATGATACAAGTGGCACACACAATTTATAATTAACCATGTAATAGATGTAAATTAAATTAAATAAACTAATTCAACTACGTTTACGATACAATTTAACTAATCATGAAAATATGAGATTAGGGTGTCATATCAATTTTAATTATATGCCCTCGATAAAGTCGGGATACAAGGCTCACAAATATTAATTATATGCCATCCACATGGTCGAGACACATGGCTCACCAATATTAATTATGTGCCCTTCATAAGGCCGGGATATACGGCTCACCAATATTAATTATGTTCCCTCCTCAAGGCTGGGACACACGGCTCAACAATTTTAGTTATTCAATTTCGATATTACAACTCCCAAAATCAAGTTTCAAAATGTTTACAAGGCCATCTCATGTTTGAAACAATACATTTTTCAAGCAATCATAAGACAATTTTAAATACAAAATAAAATCATGTTTCACATATCATATTATTGTTTAACAGTTCAAACTATATAATGTGAACAAAATATCATATTGAAATTACTGGATTAATACCCCCTATTTGGTGATTTTGGTGTTCAGGTAGGTTACAGAATTCTTTCTCGAAATTCATGCAATTCTTAGTTTGGTGTGATTTGAAATGGATTTAGGCTATGCACTAAACTTTTTTTCTCATTTTTTTTTTCACTTTCTTTCACTTTGTCATATCACAAACAATTTTTATCTCTCTCTCTCTCTCTCTATATATATATATATATATATATTTGTCCTAATACAAATTAGGGTTATAAATATGCTGGAATGGCCTTTATATAGCCATGCATTGCATGGCTAGGGTTCTCAAATACACTTGTCTCCAAGTGTGAAACAAGTGTCCTAGGGGTCAAAGTGCAAAAATTTAAAAGTTTAATATTTTCATTTTTTTATTTTGTGCAAATTCTCTAGCCACTAATCAAATGAATTTAATTCTAATTTACCTTAGTTATTCTTTTACTAAATTTTTTAATTTGTTCATAATAATGACAATTTATTAGGTATTTAAAATGTTATCACTTATTTAAATTGCATTACTGCACACTATTTACATATTATAATTAACTTAAATACTTATTATTTTGCAACACTAATTACTCGGTCTATTCTAACAGAATTCTCTATTTTAAATTTTTGTGCTTACACGAACAGTATAGCGTTTGAAAGTATTGGGTGTTACAGGTTCATTTTTTTTTATGTGAAGCATAGTTTCTTTATTTAAAAAAAATAAAAAGAATAATTTTGTGTCCTCAATTTTTTTAATATAATTAAATACAACTATGTAAACAGATATTAACAATAATTAAGTACAAATAATTAACAATGGTTTGAAGACATATATGCAATATATTCAAACTTTTTTTTGTGCATAAATAGATCGGGTCTCGGTTTGGTTCGGTTCGGATTATCGGTTTGATATTTTTTAGACCTAGAATAGAATAGAACCTTTGACAGATTTGAACCAAACTAACTATTAAGGCTGAGTTGGTTTGGTTTTGATTTTTCAATTCGTTTGTGCACCCCTATTTCTCATTAATATGCAAAAATTTGGTAAAATTAGATTATGTATAGTAATTTTTTATTATTTATGGTTAAGACTTGAGACTTGAATTATATATTCTTCAGGGTATGCTTCGTGTGCGTGTGATTTGCTCTTTGTCATTATCATAAAATGCTAGTTAAATCATGGGTGCCTCGTGTTCCTTTTTACATTATTCTGTATTAACAGTATTTCCGTGCTATGCACGAAAAATTTGAAGGAAAGTTGCATTATTAATTGTCATTTGAACCTTATTTTTACTACTATTAACTTAGAATAGAGTATATAAAAAAATGCAATCGATCCTAAAATTCAGTTTACTTGATTAAAGCAAATATCTAGAATCCATGAATAATGAGAAAGACAACCATGTTGTTTCAGTTTCGAGTGATGAGGCAAAACATGAAAGTAACAGTGGCGATAGATGAGAGCAAATAATAGATTTGCATTTACATTAAATTCATCCAAAGAAAAATACTCATATTACTTACAATTGATTGGAACAAAAAAATTATAAAAAAAAAAAAGAAGAGAGAAGCACTATAAGATCTCAGATTAATAACTCTTCCAATTCAAATTGAAACCCATAAACACAAAATTCAAAGATCGATTGAAACAAAAGAACCCGAAGAAGAAGAAAACCCTATGTAGTTGGTAAAAAAAAAATTATAAAAATTCTTCAAATTTAGAGTTAAAAAAAATTCTTTCTTTCAAAAGTTGGAGGAACTCTCAAACTTATGTCTCTTATTTATAGGAAAGATGTCCAACAACTGATAAGGTTAATTTAAAAAATCAAGTTCAAATATCTAATTAGCATGTTATCTTATCCATTTATGCATATTGATATATATACTATATAGCACCTGAATATGTGCTTGGATGTACATATCTGCATGTAATATTTGAAATGAAAAGGGTAATGTTTAAGTTTATAAATTTTTTTTTTAATCTTTAGAAATAATGGAAAGATCATAATTATTAGGATTAGGATTAGGTAAAGGTTGCTTAGTTTTATGTTAGGATAACGTAAGAGTTTAAATTTAATAATATGGTGAATAAAAAAATTAAATATTGGAAAAGTTGAACATTTAGTTTAAGTGGGCAAAGTAAGGAGATAATTACTTGAATATAAAAACTATTTAAATTTCTCAATTTGAATTAGTGAAAAAACAAAGTTTATGGTTAAAGATTACGTAGATGCAGTCAAGTTTTAGATTAGCGTAGCAGAAGAGTTTAAATTTATGATAAAGACCTAATGAAATTAAGACACTTCTTAATAATATAATATTTAAAAGACACAATGGTAAATTTTGAGCAATCAACTTGTAACACAGAGCATAAAAGATAAAGTTTGGTAGGTTTAAACTTTTATCTTATATCATTGTCCATAATATGTTGGAATTAAATATACATCTAATAACACATGGACATATTTATTTTTGTGATTAATAAATTCAAAATTATGAGAAAAAAACATTAAAAGTTTCAAGTTCAAATACCAAACAATGTTTTGCTGTTTATAATAGCATAGATGTTATGTTTTGAGATATAATCATTTCCCTCGCCGAGTAATGCTAAAGTCACCGGTTTTTTGAACTGACTTTTTATCACATATAAATATAAGTAAGTAATTTTACATGTATTAGATAATGTGTAGCATATCACCTTGTGTCTTTATGTGATGAAAATATGATAAAAAAATATGGAGAAAAAAGCCGGTATTTATAGCATTCTTCATAAATTTTTTGTTTTAGATGTAGTTGTTCTTTTAGCTATCAAGCCAAAAAAAAAAGACAGAGAAGGGGAAAAAAAAAAAAAAGAAGAAAGAGTTGTTTTTTTAGCTTCTGGCTCCAAATTTGTTTTAAGATCAATACAGGGGCAGGAAAAAAGTTGCTGTTTTAGCTTGTGGCTCCAAACTTCTTAAAAGATCATTATTTTTCTGAGTGCAGTACGGCGGTTCTCAACCATGAATCTTAGGAATATAATTCCTAAGATTCAATACAACAAAAGATTCCGAGCAACCACCAATTCGTTCCATTGAAAAATCGTCAACAATACATGAAAATTCAAGTTCTATGATATTTATATATAATACAAAAAAAAAGGAAAAAAAAAAAACAGATCTTTAAATCAGAATTTCAATCTCAATTTTAAGAATCCTCGGATTCTGACTTATTTAGGATCAGAATTGCTTTTGCTTTCGGAGAGTAGTTTGTCGTAAGCTTCGAGCTCTTCGTAATAGACGTCCCACACGCATCGTACGCATCCGCTGCCGCAACAATCCCCCGGCAAGGGCTTCTCCGGGGGCGGCGGCGGCAACATTTCCTGCTCCTCTTTCTTTTCAAAGTTCAACGTTGATGATTCTTCGCCTAAGCGGCTGTTCTTGTTCGCTTCATCGGCCATCGGACCCTTTGATGTGGTGTTGTCAACGCAAAAGAGCTTCGGACGACGAATGGTGATTCTACACACACCGATTCTTATGAGATTCAGATGTCTCGCGGCCATTCCAGATCCGTCTCGGACATTCTGTTTTTGTTGTCTTGACAATGACGATGAGGCGTAGAGTGAAACAAGATGAAGACATTGGTGATACGGGATCGTTCCCATACCCTCCCAATGAAAATGGCATTGCATTTTTGAATCCGTGGTTGATTATTAAGATTACTTCTATTTACATTCCTGAAATTTAGCGCATTGGTGCTTAAATTCACTGTCTTTAAAAAAAAATAGATACCAATATCTTTGAGACTGCGTGTATCGGCAGTTACTTTTTTTTATTTGTTAATCAAATTGATCAAATGAATTGCTAAATTTATTCTCTGTAATTAAGAGAGTACAATTGCTCACGACCGCAAATTACTTTGTTTTTTTTGTTTGGCCTGTTTAAGACGATCGGTAGAATATTTATAGTCTCACTATATAAAGATAGATCAAGGATGTTAAGCAGGAACAAAATTTGAAAAGTAAAATACTACGGTCATTATGATTGAAAAACATAGAAATATATTATTCTACATATATTTTGGGTTAAACTAGGTTTTAAATAAAAATTTTAAGTTTATCAATTAACATAATTAGATTGAAAAAAATTCTCAAGCCCCGTAAATGATTGGTGAACCTAGAGGGCAATTGACTAAAAAAATTTTTCCCGTTGGGTGCTACCTATGCTACATGAGCACTCTATTTTTTGCCTTGGGTAGAGCCAACTAGAACAAATGGACTTACATAGCCAACCTCAAGTGGTAAGTTTATACAATAAAGTTTATCAGTAAATTCTACTAGAGGACTGAGATCGAATCCTAATTACAACCCATGTTTTAATCGAAGTGTCCTGATGAGAATGTTCTCTTCAGCTGGAAGCCCAACAAGAGAAGGAGAAGTCCCAAGTAGTCAAACTTGTAAGCCAACCTGATGAACTGCATCTTGAAGTCATTCCATGGAGGATACCTAGGCTCCAGTTCGAGGAAGAAGCTTCTGTGCAGAACTGCCTTTTCATGGCTGAAGGTGTCGAAAGAGTACTTCCCATGGTACCTCCCAAACCCACTTTGGCCAACGCCTCCGAATGGTAAATTGTCGCAAACATACTGCAAATCCAACAAGAAATCTGAACAAGTTTTCCCAAGAAAAAAACGAAATATAAAAGTACGAAAAGAGAGGGGCTTTACTTGAACCACGACATCGTTGAAGGTCACACTTCCTGACGATGTTTCTGTCAAAATCTGCTTCTTGAATGTCTCATTTTTTGTGAATGCGTACAGGGCAAGAGGTTTCGGCCTCGAATTAATGAACTTAATGCTTTCTTGAATGTCAGTCAACTGTAGCACAGAATAAAAACAGTTTGAACTTTAAGCGAATGATGGTTTTAGAAAGCCTTGAAAACAATGAGGGGTATATTGTGTTTTACTGTAATAATTGGAAGCAATGGGCCAAATATTTCTTCAGTCATGATCTCAGCATCAAGCGGAGGATTTAACAAGATTGTTGGCTCGATCATCCTGTAATAAAGATTAATTAAAATAAGCCAGAAGCTCATTATCTGCGGATATGGAATTTGAATCGCAGAAAGGATACAGGGATGTTACAAGTTCTTTTCATCTAGTGAACCACCATGAACAATGGAAGCTGCAACAATAGGGTCTTCAAGAATATCGCGTAGCCTATCAAACTGGCGCTTGTTTACAATTCTCGACATGTTCTTCAGTTTCTTCAGGTTTTCACCGTAAAATCTATGGATGGTCTTCTTCAGGAATTCAATCTGAAAAAGAAAACTCAAAGATCATTTGACCTATACATAAGTAATGAATTAGAAGAGTACTGAATGGTATCGTTCGTACCAGAATGGATGCAAACTTGTGTTCCACAAGCACATAATCTATTGCTATACATGCTTGTCCACTGCACGGTCCCCACTTCCCTCCGGTTATTCGTTTGACAGCCACCTTAAAACCAACACTTCAAACATAAGCAAGCCAAGCATATACATAACCAGTTTTAAAGCTTTCAATCTCTACGCTTTCTAAATGAGTGTAGTGCAATAGGTCACACAACCTCCATATCTGAAGGATCAGAGAGGGAGTCGAGAATGACGGGACATTTTCCGCCCAGCTCTAGAGTCACCGGCGTTAAATGCTTTGCAGCTGCAGACATGACAATCCGTCCTACTCGTGGACTCCCTGAAACACCATTCGATTAAGGCCAAGGCCCATAATTCTCAACATCCTCAATGTTAAAGCTACCCAATATTACCTGTGAAGAATATCTTGTCCCATTTCTGCTTCAGTAGTTGCTCAGCAATGTTTGTTCCGCCTTCAATGACTTTAATGGCTTTGCAGTCCAAGTAAAGTGGGATGGTGTTAGCAAGAAAAGCAGAGCAAGCCGGGGCTAGCTCTGAAGGTTTTAGGACAACTGTGTTTCCGGCAGATATGGCTCCAATCAATGGATCCAATGCCAGTGCTGCATATAAAGAGAATTTAGGCCATGAGTTAGGCTTATCTGTAGATAAATGTTATACAATTTTTATGAAGTATGGTGTGAGGTATGAGAATTTCTTGTTGATTAAAAAGAAATTTTCAGTGATTAAGGAAACTCACAGATAGGGAAGTTCCAAGACACAAAAATAAGTACTAGGCCGAGTGGTTCTGGCAACACTTCTCCTCTGGCTGGGAAGAAGAGTAATGGTAGTTGACCCTGCCCCAAAAAACAAAAAAACACGCATCTTTAGTAACTGAATAGGATGGCCTTCAATGGATTCTAACTCCTCCGATTGTAGCAGATGCATACTCAACCGATTCAGGTGTTACGTGAATTCACACAACCTTCTACTGAACAGACAAATTTAAAATTATGTTCAAGATCCTTAAATATTCATGAGTTCTGTCAAACGAGTAAAATACTTACATTTTGCCTGCATAACTCGATAGTCCCTGTATTACTTTGTTGTACCAAGCCTAAGCTAAATACAAATTAATAACTTAGATTATTCTACAATGAGAACATATTCTTCTTGTTTTGTTTTTGTTTCGGTTTTTGTGTGCCTTGAATGAATTGCTCTGCATTCTTGAACGTCTTTTGGACCGTCAATCATTCCGTGAAAACGAAAGTGAAAATGATTCACACATATATCCATGCAAAATTGACCTTCATCTAGTTTTTGCTTTTTAATTCTTGAATTCGCTTGCAACTATTTTCTGGCCTGAATCAGCTTTCATCCAATTTGCAAAAGCTTAGGCTCTAACCACAAGTTTTTGCATCCTAATTTTGTACTCACAATGTGACAAGCAGAGGGTTCGACGGGGTATTTGGTTGCAAAAAAAAAAAAAAACAAAAAGCAAACAACAAACCTTCTTTGGGGCCATCCATTTCTCAACACAGCTCAGAGAATAGTTGGCTGATTTTTTCACAACACCAACCTGCAATAGAACAAGAATACCATGAAGTATGCAATGATTATAGTATCTAAAGGTTTTTAGCTAATGCTATGTGAAGGAATTAGGTTCAATGGTTTGAAGGGATGTGTAGTTGATCCAACGCCATTAAAAACCAGTAGAATTGATGCCGCACAGGTGAATGATGGGTTCTTGATCAAGTTTATGCCAACTAGACATACACATTGGTCACGTTTGTTTGCATAATAACGCCATGAAATTGAACTAATAATCCCGTGTCTAGTGTTATCCCCTATTTACTTGTACAAAAGGAGGTCAATAAGTAATTATGTTGTTCTCATTCTTTATTCAAAATATACTATTTAAGTAGGCAAGTTGAAAAAGGAATGTATTTGCACCGTCACCATCTTCAAATAAAGTATTTTTTATGACATGAAACAATATGCTACTACTGAAACATAGAAGAATTGAAATCTTAATTATATTTTAAGAGATTTGGTGATTCGAATCGAAGGCTCTGCTTGTTTCACCTGAGAATACCGGAAAAAAAATGTTTTTCAAAACAATTAAAGAAGTTCGGTTGTTTATTTGTTCAGAAATTCTAGGAAAAGATATTCTAAATATAAAAAAAATATTAGAAAATAATATTTGAAATTTTAACTCGAAAGTTGTTTTCCGTAGATGGGAGAAGTGAAGGATTAGATCAAATCTTCGAAAATAAAGAGCCCTATAATTCTTCTTCATAGATAAAAGTTTTAATTTTCTATAATCTCTCCCCTTCTCTGCCTGAATCATTGTATGTAGTCCAAAAAATAACTGTGGTATAAACTACAAAATTTTTTTTATAATTTTTGTAGTTTATACCAAATAAATGCAAAATAAAGAGAAAAATAAATTTTTTACTACCAAATATTTTTTTTTTAAAAATTTCTTTTAAAAATTTATTTTTTCGCAAACAAACGGAGCCCAAGTTACAAAATTATTTTCTCATTTAGATTTGTAATCCCAAGAGTTAGTATGGCAAAATTCCTAGGATTCTGCCCAAACTTTATCAATCTACATGCCAACCCACTCACCAAATTTCCAAGAAAATTGAATCTCGGGGTTGGCAAAAAAATAATAAGAAATTTTCATTTGTATGTATTAAGAAATAAAAAGGAAGTTACTTCATCGCGGTAAGCTTCAACGGGGTGCTTTCCAAGATCTTGTTGAAGAGCTTTGAAGATCTGGTCTTCTTTGTCGTCGATGAGCTTGAGAACAGCTCGAAGCTGGGCTTTCCTCCATGCGACGCTTCTTGTTATTCCGCTCCTGAAAGTTTCTCTCGACTCAGCCAAGCGGTGTCCTAGACGCTCCTCCGCTGCCTCCATAGCTGTGGCGGTGGCGGTGGTTATCGTGGCACTCTACGGCCCTCACCCAATTGTCTTTTAATACACACGCTATATATTCTTCTTCAGTCTGATCTTTATTTTTCAAAGTTCAAACTCACTGTCAAGCTGGTGGCATGTTCGTTCGTACGCAAAACATTTAATACTATCACCGACCTTCACTTTCAAAGCTTCTAGGGCTCATGAAGTCTCAAGGTCGCATTGAAAGCATCCCAACCAACGCATTTGGTTGTCCTCAAGTGACTTGACCTTACTCTTACCCAAGTGACCAGCTAAGAGTCTGTTTGGAACTTGGGAGAGAGCACTGAGGGAAAGGTTAAAATTTTTTCTTCCGTTTTTTTCTTTTCATTGTTTAATTCTATCTAAAAATAATGGAAAAATTTTAAATCTCTCTCCCCCCCTCTCTCTCTCTCTCTCTTTTATTTTTTATTATTATTTTCATTACAAAATCAAACAAAAAATATAAAATACTTTTTATTTATTTTCTTTTTTCTTCCTTCTTCCTTTGCTCCTCCAACTTCTAAATAGGCTCCCAGAGTCGGCACAAGAGAGGCAGCTTTGGTACTTCAGTCGGATTAGTAGTAGAAGGCATTCCGGTTATCGGAGAGGGTTTAGCTATTAGTGTAGGAAAAAAATTCTGAAGTTAGGTAGTACTGATCCTTATTAAATTTTGATATAGGGTGTTTCATTACAATATTAATTTGTTAGAAATAGAGAGATTTTATGGTCTGTTTTGATTTTGAATTTATTGAGTGAAAGAAAAAAGAAAATGGAACAAAAAAGTAACATAAATGAGATTTTAAATTTTGTGTTTTTGTTTGGTTAGATTGAAATATAAGAAGGAAATAAATATGTTTTCATCAATAATAAAGGTAAAAGAAAAAGAAAACACGATTTATTTACTCATTTATCTTTTATTTTCTTTTACCCCCTACTTCTCTTATAACCAAATAACAAGAGTAATTTTATTTTTCATCTATTTTTTTTTCTCAATAAATTTTAAATCCAAATACAACGGTAAAAAAATAAATGTCATGAAGGCATGATTTCTATGAAAAAGAACTCCTTATTGTATGGACTTTTTTTTTCCTCCCATGTTTGTAGTTATGAGTTAACTCACCCCCTTCCCTTTAACACTTAGGCCCTCAATGTTTTTGAAGAAATTAAAGTGATGATGTCAAGATCCAACCATGTAAGCCGTCTAGTATATTAAATGATTGGTTCCCCCGAGTGCCCTTACAACCCTGCAGGGGTGGAGTTAATCCTCAATTTTCAGGGATAAGAGGGTGAAGATTGGATTGTCAATAAGGTGGCCAAACAGGGGCGGATTAATCATGATTGTGGTGGATAAAATTATCCTATCGAGGGCGTTGGATTATTAGTCCAATAATTAAGTTGATTTAGAAAAAAAGTTAGACACAAGATCCAACAATTGAGATTTTATGGCGTCCTCTTATCTCGTTTTATTATCTATCTCATCGCTAATCAAACATCAGATAAGCCTGGATATTGTTTGGGAATAATTATCTCGGGACATCCATTCTCCCCTTGTTTCTTACTCATGTTTCACCGGAACCTACTGTTCTATGTTGGGCGAGACTCATTTGAGTAGAGGTCCATTAGTTTCACTGGTTCTACACCATTCAAGGATTCGGTTGAAAGTAATTTGTTTTCAAAAACTGATATCGTAAAATGAGAAATAACAATTATCACCTCTAGTTAATGAAATAAGTATCAATCAAGGACCGGAGTTAATTGTAGAGTTAATTAGCTTTTCACACAAAGTGTGCCTTGTAAAGGTTGTTTAGTTCCTTAACCAAGCTTGTCACGTAGTCATTAAAGAAAGGTTATGACTCCCTATATGATGGATTAATTCCAACAGATAGCTAGATCAAATCTACCCATAAAAACACGGTTTTTGGAGAGAGAGTTTGGCTTTGCTGCAGTCGTGACGCATTTTGTTAGCATTTTTTTAATCGTGAAATTAGAGAGCATATTTGTAAATAAAAAAATCAATGTCATTTAACTAGTTTAGCCATTTAATTTTGTACAAAAAAGTCAGCAGTTGAAATCCTTTAAAAAATGTTCCAAGAAACTGGTTAACGGATCAAATGGTTTAAGTACTTTGTATCAAACTGAATTTTTTTTTTAAGAAGAATGCATTTCAGCAAATTCTATATAAATGGTAGGTCCTGATTTTTAAAAATAAAAAGATTAAAAAAAATCAAAAGCTGATAGACTACAGCAAAACTCAACCCTTTGGGAGGAGCCCATTCCACCTTGTAGTTATATATGAGTATTTTTATTTTATTTTTTTTTTGCGCTACAAAGTTGCATATGGTTGTGAACTTCATAAGTACCCTTCTTTTTCAGTCCAAGTTGCGCAAACATATTGCTATCAAGGGGCCTGCTATTGCTGCAGTATTTATTTATGTTCTGCCCCACCATATGATGTTTCGTTAGGAAAGCTCTCAAACACCATGGGTCAAGAATATATGGAAAATGCTATTTTTAGAAAAATTTTAGATCTTTAGCACAAATCCATACATTCAGAATATTCGAACTCAGATCTAGAATTTAATTGAATAGATGTGATTGTAGTGTTTTTTTAAATTAAAAACCATTGATATGAGTGTTTTAATTAAAGTAAAAGGCTCATATTTAATCATATCATTATTTATTAAAATTCTTGATAAATATTTTGAATGAGAGTCATTTACTTTAGACTGTCACTACCACATTCTTCTGTTAGAATAATTTGTACAATTTTTTACAAGAATATCATTTTCATTTCAAATTTTGTTGTTTTTTAGTATTATAATCAGAAAGTTCGGCCAACTTACGCGCACCTCAGCTAATCTCATCTCTAATCTGATCATAGATATATCATTTACTCCAGAACTATGGTATTCATGAAGGATAAATTCCTCCTAAATTATCTCCAAAAGTTGAACTGAAATTGATAAACGTAAGAGCACAACTACTTGACCAACAAGGACAACACCTCAAGGTTGAAAACCAAGTACTAAGAGGACAAACACTTGAATATACCTCTTCAGCTAATTTGTCAATTTGAGTTTGATTTGGAAGAGTCCCAAACGACACTCCCAATACCTTAGGCCCTTTAAGTTTTTGGTTACATTACTTAAATTTCATGCAAATTTTGCTACCTCGTTAATTAAGCGCACAATGGTTTGCGTTCCATTTGGGCTTTGTCACTTTGTGCTTGCGGATCATGTGATGCGGCCATGATCTATTTGTCGCAGTTTGGACTCTGGACAGTACCAAACGTTCCAAATCAACCTCTAAGCGTAGTCCTGTGAAAACAAGGATGACTTGTAAATCCATATATCTTAATATCTTAAGTTCAAAACTTGACAGCTCTCTTGAAAAATTATTTATTTTTTATGAGACCAAAAACAAAATTAGTTGAGATACGCAGAACAGCCACAAAAAAGAAAAAAAGTTCTAGATCAAAATCCCATTTAGAGAGTTACAAATAAAGAAAGAGCTTATAGTCCATTACTACTTGGACCAAACAAAGTTGGATAAAATTAACTATGAAATCGTGCAGCGTTCATCTAGGCCAACTAATTGACTAGTAGTGGTCCTCCTTGTTGAGAGGTATAATGGTCAGCTGAATCTCATGTTAAGTATGAGGTATCAAGTTTAATTCTTGAAATCAACTCAACCCAACAATATGAGTTTCAATAGCTTTGAGTCGGTCCCATAAATCTTGTTTTGCTATGCTGTTTGATCAAGGTCAGAATTAATCACGGATAAACTTCTAGTTGACATGTGACAGTTTTTTTCTCTCTCAAAAAGATATACTATTACATACTTTCTTTGATTATTTGTTTTGTCAATACTTCGTTTAATAGCTCCCCAATTCAGCAACATGGATAAATGAGCAATTCTTAGAGCCAAACAGGCTGTTAAAGTGTGGGCGTCAAGTAGCACCGCCGCGATGTACCTCAGGCATAGTTACCTGTGAAGCAGGCCATCAGGCAGCACCTCATAATAGCTAATTTAGCTACTAACATCAAATCAAAACCATCAGAGATGAGGATCCATTCCATTTGGTGCGCTAGCCGCCAAGGCTGTTTGTGGGTACGCGCATGCATGAGAGACATATTACCTGCATCGACCATATAAATGTTGTTCATTACGAAAATGCCCGATAGGTGATCTCAATCAGGAGTTGGGACCTAGGTCACACATAGGAAGATGGATCGCGTTGCATTTTGGACCAGTAATTTGAGGCTCACGAGCCAGTAACATCGGTCCAGTTTTGAACTTGTGACCACAGCTTGACCACTGAACCAAAGTTGTTTTCCTTAAATATTATTGGTTTTTTTAATTTTATGGTAATTTTCTTTTATTTAATAGATACAATTACACATATATGAAATTGAAGCACAAAAAAATAAAATTACTTAAATAGATTATACTAATGGATGAATATGAATTTATTTAAATTTATTTATATATGCAATCTATAGATGCTTTCATTCTCAATCTTTCTGACACACTCGCATTCGCACCCGCTCACAATCTGTGTGACTTAGGTTGTGATAGCGCCGATTAGACAGTTGTTTAGCGGAGCTTAAGGGTCTTTTTGATATTTGTGAAAGGAAAAGAGAAAAGAAAATGAGAGCGAATCTAGAAGAAAAAGTAATTTCTTTTATTTGTTTGATTTTGTAAAGAAAATATGAGAAAAATAATTTTTTACTATTAGAAATTGAAAAAAAGAGAAAAGAAAATAATAGAATAACTATTAACAACCTGTTTGAAACTTGGAGGAGGGAACAGAAGGGATGAGAAAATTTTAAAATTTCTATTCCCTTGTTTGATTCTACCAAGAAGAGAAAGGAAAGAAAAAAGAAGAGAACAGAAAACACACACACCCACACACACCCACACACACACACTCTTTCTTCGTCCTATTCAGTTTCCTTTCATTTTTTTTACAAATTTAAATAGAGAAGGAAAAATATTTTTTTTGTCTTTTTCTCTTTTCCTTCCATTCTTTTTCCTCTCCTGATTTCCAAGTAAGCTGTCAAAAAAAATAGCTAGAAGAGAGAGGGAAGCGAAAATAAAGAAAAGTAAAGGAAAATTTTCATTTCTTTTCTTTTCTCAAGTATCAAACAAAGATTAATGACTTGTAATTTCTCGATTTGGAATTTTCAACTGTCCGAAGCGCATAGCAATTAGCAATACCCAGTTCAAGTAACTTTGCTTACTAACCCTAAACACTGGAGAGAGAGAGGGGGGGGGGGGGGGGGGGGGGGGGGGGGGGGGGGGGGGGGGGGGGTGGGGAACTTTCAAAACCTGGGGCACAAAGCAGATACTAGAGTGAGGTTATAATGAGATGTTGAAAGAGCTGTCAAGCGTGGATGAAGATGTGACACAACCTATGACACTGAACAAGAACAACGTTAATATCTTCGAACTCTCTCCATCAACTTACAGCCCTCGATACTGGTGCAGATGCACATATATAATTAATTACTTAGGTTGTATACACATGTTCAGTGGATTCAAGAAATTCATTCAAGAATACTCATTAATCACAATTCAAAAAATCTGTTTTTTAATCAAGCGATTAAAAAAAAAAAAAGCAATTGACTTATATATATACGGTATATTAATTAATATGTGTAACACATAAATGATTCCTTAAATCAAAATAACAGTTTAAGAGATGATATTTATAAATTCTCGGGGGCACATTTATGAACATTTCATAAATTGTGTAAAAAAATATTTTTTTTTTTAAAACTTGAGGGAGCAGCTACCCTTTGAACCCAATGGGGTTCCTCCACTAAGCATAAAATGACCTGTCAATAGACATAGTGTGATACAAATAGAAAATTTGTACAAAATTTTGTGACTGAATATGAGTTCTTCACTTTAAAATAACACAAATATTAATCTTAAGGCATAAATTATGCATGTATGAATATAGTTTTATAGTATTAAAAAGTGTAAAAAAAAAGCTTATTAACATATATATCCAAAATATCACTTGGACAGGACACGGTCAACAAAGTGGTTGAAAGGCTAGAGGGACAAATTTTCAGTGGTATGGTAATACACCGCTCAATTTAATTTTAATAGTGGAGGACATATCAATAGAAAGAGTGTCAAAATTATTAAAAAAAAATTCTATTCTTCTAAAAAATTTGTACAAAAAATCTGGTTAAAATAATATGACAACAGCATATCTGAAATTAAGAGTACTCAATATGAGTGTTTATTTTAAAAGTGAAATTTTTATTCAAACACTTCATTATCTACATAAATTGTGTGAATTTTCTATAGTATACCTGGCATTACCCAAACCATAAAGCAAGTAGAACAAGTTATCACCAACCACCATCTTACTGGTTTTCTTTGTTTTTTTTTGATAAATTACATAAATCTCGCTTCAACATTTATAAAAATATAGGAACCTCCTTCGATCATTTTAAATTTACTTACTTTTTTATTTTCATTAACAATTTTTTCCTTCCACCTAATATCAAGTAAAGTAAGCGCCGTTAACAGAAATTGTTAAATAATAATTTTACTCTTTTGATTTCAAAAAGACAAAATATCAAAAAGATTTCTCATTGTTTGCTCCTTTCCGGCCAAATAAACCCACCAGCGGCTCTCTTCTCTCTCTCTCTCTCTCTCGCGTTTCTCTTGCTCCCTCCTCGGATTGAGTTTTAGGTGACGGTCCGTTACGAAGCATCTTGTGGCTAACACATCTAAAACCCTCATCCATTGTTGATCTGAGAGAGAAAACCGACAAAACCAATAAGGAATCGAACACAAAAAGGTCCATGGAGGTTCAGAGGATGACACAGTTGATTGAAGTTTGGAGAAATTCTGGCAATTCACGATAGACTTGGCATGTGGGTACCAAGCCAAGCTTGAAAGGCGAGACAATCGAAAATCCCCAACACGGCAGTAACAAGCTTTTATCTCCGTTTAAACCACCAACAACCCAATCCCTATTAACAACAGTCTCAAACCCTCACATGTATGTGTGTGACAGAGGTAGTGGGTGTGTGTTTTCATATGTATGTGTATATATGTACATATATGTATGTATATGCATATATGTCTTTGAGACCCTCACAGGTTTAGGGATCTTTGAGAAACTCTTCCATTCAAGGCTTGCATTCTCTTCTAAACCCCATCCTTGATCCAATTTTGGGGCTTGATTGGCTAAACGATGACATCGTCGAAGGAGGTGGAGAGATATATGAAATCATTAGACATGGCCAAACATTTTGGACAAGATCGATCTGGCGATCGTTGTGGATGGTTTTGTGGTTCATTAATGCATGTTGTCATGGGGGTTCGACAATAGTGATTTTTGCGATGGCGAGGGGTTGGATAGAAACCGAAGTAGGTATGAGAGACAGTGATGAGGGTTAGAAGGTTGGTGTGGTTCGCTGATGGCTGTCATTGTGAGGGTTCTGTGCGGCGGCAGAGGCTGAGGTGTGACAATGGAGGGCGGGGTACGAACGACGAGTGTTTTGCTTGACACTCTCTCTCTCTCTCTCGCCCCTTTTCTCTCTTTCTCTCTCTATATATGCATATGTATGTTGTATGTATCTTCTACAATGGTAAAGGAGGAAGGACAGGAATGAGGGGAGAGAAAATAAAAAAATTTAAATTATTTTTTATAGTTTTTAAAATTTTTTTTATGAAAATAATATTACAAAGAGTGACATCTTGCTTGTTAAAAAAAAGAACAAAAAGAGTATAATAGGCATATTAGAGCATTTTAAAAGGTTCTCTAAAATAGTTCTTTATAACTATTTTGAAGAGTCAAACTAAAAAAATAACACTCTAATCAATTTTTTATATAACTTTTTATTTCAGAGAGTCTCATTTTATCTTTTCAAATATAAAAAGTTAAAAGTTGCTTTTTAAATCTTAATTCACAAATATCTCTCACTCTCTCTCTCTTTATTTTCTCTTTTATTAGGATGAATGTTAAAAAAATAATTCATGAGTTAATTACTTTAAAATAGAGAGCATAGTTGAAATATTTTTTTATAAATAATTAATTAAAATAGAGTATGAAAATTTTACATATATTTTAACTAATTATTTTAGAGAATAGTGCTGTAGAGAGCTTACACGCTAAAAAAAGGGTGAGGGTGTTCTCGTACATGTATCTCCTGCCAAGGTCAAAACGTGCAGACATTGACACGCTATCAGTATAGGCAGTAAAACAAACAGACCCACAAAGCCTTTCATGAATGGGGCAAAACGCTATGTTCAGTTACACAACAATTACACTTTTAAACCCACTCTCCCGATATAGGAACCAGTCCTCTCTTTCTTTCTTCTTCTTCTTCCTCGTCAAGAACAAACCCCCTTGTGTTCATTAGCCTCACCTGGTTGTGGTTTTGGGGTTGCAGAGAGGATCGAATAGAAAAGAGAGATGGGTCGGGGAAAGATTGAGATTAAGAGGATAGAGAACCCAACAAACAGGCAGGTCACTTACTCCAAGCGAAGGAATGGTATCTTCAAGAAAGCTCAAGAACTCACCGTTCTCTGTGATGCCAAGGTCTCCCTCATCATGTTCTCCAAAACCGGAAAGTTCCATGAGTACACCAGTCCCTCCATCACGTATATATTCTCCTCTCTCTTAAATCCATCCTCACATATATGTATATATATATATAATATATAAATATGTATGTTCTTGAGTTTCTGTGTGCAAGGAGGTGAAACCCTATTATACTCGCACTCAAACTTCGTACTAAGGTTTCCGGTTATTTGTTGTTGACTAGGACGAAGAAGATCTACGATCAGTATCAGAAAGCTCTTGGGATCGATCTATGGAGCACGCACAACGAGGTATTGCACTCTCTCTCTCTCTCTCTCTCCTGTATCCAAACTGATCTGAGAAATTTTTCGCCTCTGCTAATTAGTTGGGTTGTAATGTTGATGTAGAGGATGCAAGAACACAGGAGCAAACTGAAGGAGATCAACAATAAACTGAGGAGAGAGATCAGGTAAAATCCATAGTACACAATTAAAAAAACCTTTTTTTTTTGTTAGATTAACTCAAGGGTGGCTTCATGAATAATGCTTGGATTTACTGGATCAATCAACTGAGTACACAAAGGGAAGAAGATCCAAAGTGGAAGAATTGGTTGAATTTTATGAACGAAGATAACTAACTACCTGGGATATGGTTTCACAGGCAGAGAATGGGTGAGGATATGAACGATCTGAGCATCGAGGAACTGCGCCGTCTTGAGAAAAAGATGGCTGCTTCTTTGATTACAATACGCGAACGAAAGGTTATAGCTTCAACTAATACAAATTCTACATTTTAGGTTTAGGATAATTGTCTCATTTTTCTCAGATCTTCAAAAATTTAGGAATTCTCATTTGTTTGCTTGTTTTTCATTTCAGTTTTTATTTTTTTGGGTATGCTTTCCTTATAATTCTTCTCTACTCGACATTATATTTATAGAAATAAAAAGTGTGCTTTTTGCTCTTTTTGGCCTAGGATCATCTTCCAAATGCTTAATCGTGTTTTTATTTTTTTTCTGTAAGAATTCATTGATCCAACTCTTGAATTTTGTACCAGTACCATGTGATCGAAACTCAGACAAATACCTACAAGAAGAAGGTTAGTGCATCTAATAGTAGTTTAGTTCATGCCACTGTTTTCTAGAAGTAGTTTTGTTGTTTCCACTTCCAAATTGTTTCTGGATCACTACACTTATCTCTGCTGTTGCAGGTAAGGAACTTGGAGGAAAGGCGTGGAAATCTCATACTGGACTTTGTAAGCATCTTGAATAAAATAAAATTAAAAAAACTGCTATACTATGTTTTTCTCTCATTCATTAGTTGTTTAGTGTATTAAGGTTAGTGATCTTAATACTGTTAAGGGCTACTTTTGATTTAATCTAGGAGGCCAAATTTGAAGATCCACAGTATGGGTTAGTGAAGAACGATGGAGACTATGACTCTGCAGTTGCATTTGCAAATGGGGTCTCCAATCTATATGCTTTCCCCCTGCAACCAAGCCACCCTAACCTTCACCATGGGGGAGGATTTGGATCCCATGATCCATCAGCGTCTTGCTTGACTAGCATCGGAGGTCATATTTTCTCTTCAGACACTCGATCTCTACAGTGAGTTCTACATGTAGCTGCTGGTGAATTTAAGGGTTCATTTAGTTTTTGTTTTTTGTTTTTTTAAAAATAAAAAATATAAAAAATACTAAAATAGGTGTGTTTTCTAATTCTAAAACATTGATCTGGTACTGTTAGTAGAACGATAATCTATGATTGGAAAAAAATTGCAGGCTTACAGCTCTCTGTTTTATATGTATATGGGGCTCTCTATGTATTAGAACCCTAACACAAGAACAGCTTTTGGGGATTTGTGTAACCATGTCTATTATTGCTTATATCTTCGTAAAAATGCTTTTCATGTTGTATCTTACTGTTTTTTATTAATTTCAATGTTTTTAAAGTTAGAATCAGTGTTGTTGTCTCACCTTAATATAATACTTTGGAAGTAGTTATGCTGTGTTTAAAATTTGAATTTATCAAGAAAAGTGTGAGGAAAAAGAAAATAAATAAAAAAATATTTTTATTTTTTTTCTCGCTTTCATCTTTTTCTTTTATTTTCCATCACCAAATTTTTAATCACACACAGTGTAAATGTCTCTTTCTTTTGTGATAAGTGAAATTGTGGATGTTGTGGTTTTACCTGAACTGTGTGAACTACCTCTATTGTCAACATGCCTTTTTAAGAAAGGAGAATAGACATTTTACAAATGAAAAAACAAAGCCAGTTTTACGTAATAATATATATACATGTCTTTACTGGTTCTTTTTGTTTTTGTACAGTAATATGTTGTGTTTCTTGTTTACAAAATCAATAAATTATAACGTTTACTTCTGTTATATGGTGAAATGTCACTTATTGAAATTCTGATTCTGTATGTTTGAGGGAAGATATGTTGCAAAATAGATCATTATCATGCATAATACATATTAGTTAATTGGCAAGAAGAAAATTTTTTGCACCTCTTTGACAAAGGAGCACCGGCCGAGCACCCTGAATGAATAAGAAATGGACAGCAAAGGGAGTAAATGATTCTTATAAAATGATGGAAAACCTTTTTAATATACTTATGCAAGAATTAGGCTGGACAATCTAGCTCTATTATGCTTATGCTCTTGCAATGAGCAGCCTCAAATTAATTTGGAAAATGCTACCCACAACCGCGACTGTGGGTCACTCTTCTGATGAGTGACACATCAATTAGATTTCACAAGCTGATGATAGGACCCAGCTAATGTGTCACTCATCAGCTGGTGGTAACTGATCCATAGCCGCGGTTGTGGATAGTAGTCCTCAATTAATTTTTGTTTTTTTATGTCCTTTCTTTACCAACAGTCATAGTGGTAAAAAACCAGTAGCCAGCATCAAATAGTATTCAGACATGGTGGGTTATATAAAATCATTGTTTATATACAAGAAGAAATCATATTTTTGTTTCAATTTTCTTGTCCATGCATTGTTTTGATTTAATTTGTTGTCATAGAAAGAAGAATATCAGACTTCTGCAAGCGTAGGCATTATTATACTCTTTAATTTCATGGAACATTAAAAAAAAATGGTGCAACCATGATTTCAGTCACATGCTATTTTCAGCATACAAGACTAAAAAAAAATGAACCAATCCATCAAATTGCTGTTCTAGTGTTTTTGTTTTTCTTATTTCATATTTTTTATTATTACTATTTTTTTTTGGCAGTTGTGCCTGTAATTGCATAGTCAGTATGTTCTTCAGGTACAACATTATTAAGCTTGGAACATGTCTCATACCTAATGATATGGTTGTGGGTGTGATATACATTCAACAATATTCCAACTTTGTACATCGGATAGATATATGAAGGCACTTGGATGATAGATACAGCAAATAGTTATTTAAATGTATACAGAGTAGTTGTTTGAATTCCAAGTTCTAACAGTCAAAAGTGAGTTGTTGATACCTCGGGCAAATGTACCTCTATTAAATGTAAATGAACCATCAATTGAACCTAATGATTCACTTAAAACTATTCAGGTCACACTAAATCCTTAAGAAACTCTTTCTGCTAAAATTTAACTCCACTCTAGCATCAAATAATTATGTCTTATTTAATTTTAGGTGAAAAATAATAAAAGAAAAATGCAAAAAAAATAGAACAAATTTTGGGTTGAAGGAACTAGACTTACAGGATCACACAAAACTTACTCTCACAAATTTTAGTGTATGAAATTAAGATATTTCACAAATGAATTTTAGTCATGGAACTCATGGTAAAGTATTTATACATATTTTTAATTTTTTTTATATTATATATATATATCATCATTAAATTTTAATATTTTAATTTCTGAAATAATTTATGCTTTCACTTTTGAATATGGGTGTCAAGCGTAATTATTTAAAAATAAAAAAATGAAAATGAAAATTTACAGCAAATTTGGGACTCCGCGAATGGTTACCCGCATCGATGAAAGCTTCCAGCGTCCCCATCTCTAGGTTTCAGATCATTTCAGAAGTTCCTGAACTCAATTGAGAGAATTATATCAATCCGAAGTGGAGAACTATACATATACATGCATACACACAGATCTATACATTATAGATTATTAGGGTTTTAGGAGGACACTGGAGATAGCGCAGCTGCTCTTCATGGATCCCTGAAGACGACCTTTTGTTGAAGAGCGGTGTCGAGGTACAAGAATTGAATATTCCTCTCTCTTATGCGACCTTCTTCTAATCTTACAATTCGAATTCGCAATTCACACACTGCTTTGTATGTTACTGGTATGCTTTGGCCAAAAGTTGCTGATCTCATTGCAATTCTTTTCAAATTTTTGAATGAGTGCTCTGGAATTCCCCAAATTAGCTCAGAGTTAGCAATGATTGCTCTGGAATTCCCCAAATAAGCTCTGAGTTAGTGACCTCTAGTTTTTCTAATTCAGAAACTATTTCAAAAGTGTATGGTAAGTGAGGTAGTCACTATCCTTAAGTCTTTGGTCGCTAGTTCTGAACAGTTTGGGAAAAATCAACAACTACTTAACAACTTATTTCCTTCAACATAACAAAGGAACTTGTAACTTGTGTTTCGGATGATTGGTTGATCAAATGATGTGTAGGTCGTACAGCATGACTAGATATAATTTGAGGAACAGCAACTTGAGGGGAATTCTGTAGCAGGTCTTTTGGGGATGAATGATCCAAATCGATCTATCTATTATGAATTCGGAGGAACTGTTGTGTTTATTTTGACCTATGGCGAAAGGTGAGAATCTCAGCTTTCGAAATCTTGAAAATCCAGGGGTAGCCATATCTCTAAGCAGTGGCAGACCCAGGATCTCCGTTGAAGTGGTTCAAGAAATTTTTTTCTGCTCAAAGGAGGGTTATGAATTTTTTTTTCTGAGTTTGGGGGATGAATACACTATATTGTATGTTAAAATTCAAAAATCTACAAAAAAATTTTGGGAGGTGCCAATCCACTATATTGTTTTCTAAATGTCTAAAAATTTATAAGGTATAGAGGGTAATTTCAAAATCTTGAGGCCGCAACCCCAGGAGTAATTTTGCTGCTGTTGAGTATGGTGCTATTGGTGCTGGCGATGTCATGGCCTAATGAAAAAATGCTGCGTGACAAGTTTTAGAAGTTCCGGTTGCATCAGATCTTAAACTTTAAACACTCCCATTAAGTTTGACGAGCTTTCCCAAGCAACTTGTTGGGAATTAATATAAAAGAATAAAAATATTATATGTTTTTATTTTGTTATATTATTCTGTTGTTATACATTTGCCGAACGCTATCGTCTCTCTCTTTACCGGTCACCGGTGAGCACCCATTTATTTACGGACCACAACCATGTCCGAGCCTACTTCTCATCTCTCAGTTTCTTTAGAGAACCTAACTTCCTCTCTCTAAACCGGAGACCCATAATTGAACCATTCAGCCATAGCCAAACAACCTCCTCTTCTTCTTTCTCTCTCTAAAATCAACATCATGCGGCAGAAAGCCATCAATTAAAATGAATTCAAATTAATTTGAGATAAATGTTTTTTTTTTTGCAATGCCTAATAATTTAGATTCAACCTTGTGCTCAATCATCAATTATAATAACAAAAAACCAACAATACAAATTGGATTGCAGGGACGGGGAGACAAAATATGCATTCAGGTTTCACAAATAGATCAATCTCATCGTCGTCGGTTTGGTAGAGATTGGATTGCGGAGACGGGGAGACAAAATAGGAAAAACAGAGAGAGAGAGAGAGAGAGAGAGAGAGAGAGAGAGAGAGAGAGTCAGAGATATCTTTATTCTTTTATATTAATTCCCAACAAGTTGCTTGGAAAAGCTCTTCAAATTTAATGGGAGTGTTTAAAGTTTAAAATCTGATGCAACTGGAACTTCTAAAACTTGCCACGCGGCATTTTTTCATTGGGTCACGACATCGACACCACCAACAGCACCATACTCAATAGCAACAAAATCGCTCGCCCCCCCGGGTCTCTAAGTGGAGATATTGACATAATTACTAGAGACACTTGCCTCATTAATAAGAAGACTAGCAAAAAAATCAGCACTATAAATTATGTCTTAAGCATAAATGCATCGTAATACAATTAATTCTTGAGGAGGGTTACATGTTAAGGGGTATTCGAGTGAAGGCTTAATGCACTTGTTCTTTGTATTATTTGATAAGCAGTAGAAGTTGGACTCTGTTTTCATTGTGTTGATACGGGTTGACAAATTTAACACGATATGGACTACTGACTAGTGTACTACTCATCAATGTCTCATCTACTGTTAGTTTTATTGCAATTGTTCTTTAGCACCTTGTTTACCACTCTAATGCTTTTTTCTTTTATTTGGCTGTTGTTTTCTTATACAAACATTGTTCTGTAGCAAGATGTCAAAGAAGAAATCTACCAGCAACGAAGGAAAATGATAATACTGGTGAAGTCTAGGGCTGTTAAATAGCAGGGTTCAGGTGCCAGGAAAACAGAAAACCCAAAAAAAATGAATATAAAATTCTTTTTTACCAACGTAGGGAAAATACCCTCATAATGGAGGAACTTCTCAAGTAATTTTTTCAGCCCTTTCAGAATTAGTTTTTGAATAGTCAATTTTAGAGAAGTACTGTGGCTTTATGGGAAAGGCTAAAGGAAAGAGTGATGGAACACGCATGTAAAGTTCACAATCACACGTTTCTCTTCCATAATTTAGCTTAATAATCAGAGGTGGCTTTATTTAGCAGCTTGGGCATACTTACTGATTTGGATTAGTTGTCACAATAGATAGTGTTCATTCTATCTGCTTAGGAAATTATCAAGATGGAAAAAGATGGATCTTTCTTTTTTGAAAAAACTTGTGAAGAATTCAATCTCAGGATCGCACCAAAAAATAAAAAAATCTCAGGGAAAGGCAAAGCAGTTGCTAGTAGACTGTCACTGGGTCTTATTTCAAGTTGTTTGATTGATGTATGTTAATTTACCCTTTATTTTTTATAGATTGGTCTCCTGCAGAAGCTAACGGGCATATTTTCCTTGTCTAGTTGTATTGAGCAAAATTAGTCACCTTGTTAGAAAAACAATTAGAAAAAGCTTGGGTTTATTAGTCAATAATAGGTTCTTCCCACGTTAACATGTGTGGGGCAAAAACTCCTAAAAAAATTAGGTGATCTATTGTCCTTATTTGGAGCTTCAACTTGTGTCATTTTTGCTTTATAATTTTGGCACTGGTGTATCTGATTTTGATAATGCAACTAATTTATGGCAAATGGTGATTATTTAGATTAGCGGAATGGGTTTCATGGTTGAAATGAACCACAAATGTGTCAGGCAGTGCTTAGGCACACATGCTGTAGAGGAGCTCTGAGTTGAGGAATGCTGTGAAAAGGTACCTTCTATTTTCCAGTTTGTTTGGGTAATTATCAGTCTCTGGTGTAGTGGTATGAGTTTACTCTCCTCTATACAGGATCATCTGTGTGCGGCCCAATAATGAATATGTGTAGTTATTTCGTGCTTATGCATATGATTAGTTGATTATTAAATGCTGCCCAACAATGCACTAATCCAATATTTGACATCCTTTGTTTTGCTTGAATCAATAAGCCATTCGTTCTTTCTTTCTTTCTTTTTTCCATGTCAGCTGAACCATTATTCTTAATACTGATGATAACTTTGGAGTGCTTTATATTTTTTGACCTTGCTTTCTCCATTTCTTCGTAGCAGCCTTGTACATGCTAATATCTTAATTTTCAATCATTAGTAACAGTCTGAACCGAAAGGTGAAAATATTAATATTCTACCCCGGAGGGTGTGCATTTCTACCCTATAGATACCAAGTTCCAATGGAAATAATAGAGTATCCTTACATATTTTGGTGCTTGCCCATTGCTCTGTTTCCAAGTACCAATTAGAAAATTGCTGCTTCCTAGAGAGCCCTTCCCTATGAAGATGTTTGTTCTTGAATCAATGTTTGGTTACTATATAACTGAAAAATAGGGATTTAGTACATTGCACTTGCCACAAAAGGGAGACATTGCTTAGAACCCCGGTTTCGTGTATTTTGCTGACTGTTTCCTTCTTTTTTAGCTTCAGGATTCTCACTTTTTCTCAGATTTGTCCCTTGTTCTACACTTCAGTAGGATAACGTTTGGTTAGTGTAATCATCTTTCTATCGTTTGGATGTGATGGTTGATTGTCGTGACCACCTTAGTTGAGTTAGGCCCATCTATTGCTGCCTTTGCTGTGCTCTACACTTATTGTCAGGCGTTGTTTGCTTCATGAGCACGTCTTAAATCTCTCTCTCTATCTCTCTCTGTCTCTCTCCAAATTCATCAACCGTTATTTGCTCAGGTTAGAGATTTAGATGACAGTTTGTTGTTCAAAACTGAATTCGAGCCAGGGTTTATGCTCCGTGGAGGCTAAAAAGAGGTGTCCAGGTGCTCATCATGAGAAGACGTGTCGGACTTTAGTTTTGACTCTAAAAACCAATTCATTGTTCTCATCATGTTTACCGTGTCATTTTATTGAAATTGTGACACATGAAATAGAAATTTTAAATTTTAAAAATTATTACATAATTAGGATAATACTTATAATTTATTAAAAAATATTATATCTCTCCTCATAACATTACATAAATCTCGTCACACTATATAAATATGTTGTGTCGTCGGCAGGGATAATTTCTCCTAAATAACCTTTTTTTGTGAGTTGTGACAAGGACTTTTAATGAAAGCACACGTAACCCCCCTTATGCATATGTTAATTACTTTTAACCAACAAAGTCTGTCGTGCAGTTGGGTGACACCGGGGCATGGTGTGGTGGGCTAACCCCCACTACCACAAAACAAAACCTTAAATTTGTTTTATGAAAAACTAGCAATTCTATACCAATGGTTTTTACTGTTATGAAAATAGTTAAATTACTGTTTATGGATGATTTTTGTAAGTCATAACGTAAGTACTAATGTTTTTCTCTTATTACTGTGTATTTTCTTCGTTTGTACATAGAGTTGGAGAAAGAGCGCAAGAAGAAGAAAGAGAGAAAAGGAATAGAAAAAAGAAAGAAGAGGAGAGAAGAAAAGAAATAATAGACATAATAGAGACTTTGGACAAATATTACGAGGCAGTTATATTTATTTTTCTTCCTATAATATAATGAAGTCTTAGGTTCTCAAGAAGATCAACTTTTAATAGTTTCAGAATGACTAATTAAGAAATATTTGACAGTTCTCGAAGAATCTGATTTTACTATATTTTGTGTTGAGTTAAATTTATTTGATTTATAATTTCTCTAGTTTTATAACACGTATAGTTCTCGAAAAATTAATTTTATTATATTTTGTGTTGAGTTATATTTATTTGCTTTATATTTTCTCTAATTTTATAATATTTACTAAATTTTTAGTTGTATAAAACAAACCACTTAGATTTAGGGTAATATTAGATTTAAAATGATATTCCTTTTATATTGAGGATGAAAATTGCAGAGTTGATTGTCCATTTGTGTCCAAGTGCTTCTAGGTAGGTATGCGTGGACAATAGAGTATATCGCTCCACAGGCGAAGACTTTAGTGCCATTACCAAAACCTTATTATCCAAGTAAAGTGGACATACAAAGTGAAATTATTTTATATCTCCATCCATGGTACCCCACTTGCCAATCATGCAAAATCATGACTGGAAAACCAAAGGTTGGTTTTTATCGTATCGTTTTTATTTATTTATTATTTTATAATTTTCTATTATTAATTTCTTTGTTTATACAAACTTACATATGGGTTTTTCACTTTTTCCTTTATACACCAACCTCTCTCTCTCTCTCTCTCTCTCTCTCTCTCTCTCTCTCTCTCTCTCTCCGGAAACGGAAAATTATATCACACGCGCACCAAACCAGAGGACTAGAAGATTGCTTTCAACTAAACAGATAGGAATCCATATTTGTACAGAAACTTGTTGAAATTCGAAGTTGGTTAGGAATGATAGATTGGGCATAATTCAACCACCATCTTCTATAATATGGGGGACCAGTTAGGATTATGATTGAACTACCCACCACTACCACCAGCTTGGGAGGTTTTTTAACAACTAACATCACAGCCAACGTCTTACATATAATATTTATAGCCATTTGATACCAAAAGCCAATAGCTAACTGATAAGAGTATTCTTAAAATGTAAACACATGCGCTCCCTTCCGATCTAATCCGTATTTTAGCTTTCGATATTTCCTAGTACTTTTTTCTTTGCTCTGTATTGCTCTTTTAAAAAAAAAAAAAAAAACTATAGGGGTTGGCTCAATCTCAATTTTGGTCTCTCACTCAAGTCTAGTTTGGTCAACTTTGTATCATATGGATTTTGAGATAAAAACAAATATGATACAAAGTTGTGAAATTGTGCCAAAAAAATAAAAAATAAATCTTTAAACTAAGTAAACAAATGTTAGGAGTTACACTGGGTGTGAATCATTGCTATCCCACATACATCCTCTGGTTGAATAATTAGTGATAAATAGGTCACCTAATGAGTAGATTCATGAATTTCGCAGTAGATATGTATACATATATGTATACATACGGGCTACTAGTTTGTCTGCTTTATTTAGGGTGGCCCTATTACAGGGTCAAATTTTTTAGAATTTAAAAAAATGTGCCCAAGTAAAGATTACATTGTGAATTCAGAAGGAGGGAATTTTATCTATTCACATTTTATTGCACTATGACAACAACAGGACTGTCTGGCTGGACAATAGGAAAGGGTGGCACACAATCAATAATTCAACAGTGACTCATTGTCAAGTTTGGGCCTACTGCAGACAGCCCAACCCAAGCATCTCTGTCTCACTCTGCCCCTCTATATACAATAAAAAAGATAAACATACAAATTTAAATATAGCAGCAAGGTGCGTCCGACGATTGCCCGTGAAAGCACTCACCAATAGATTCCTGAACCAAAAACAGGCGAAAGGGGAAAGACAAAAACCCCTCTCTCTCTCTCTCTCTCTCTCTCTCTCTCTCTGTGAATCCATCATTCCCTCCGCGCTTGTTCGCTTTCTCCACCCAATTCGCATTTATTATGAGCAACCCTCTTAGAAACGAACGTTGCTGATTCGCTTGTTCTCTCTCTCTCTCTCTCTCTCTCTCTGTGTTATCTTCAATCTCTAGTCCTCTGCAGTTTACGGCCGAGAGTTACAGTGAAACTAACAAATGGTTACTACTACTTTCTGTTTTTCCCTGTCTTCTCTCATTCTGTTCATTTCAGTTACTACTGAATTCTTCTTTGAAGCCCATTCCACGACTTTCTGGGGCGACATAGAGGCATTGAAAGAGCTCAAGAACGGACTCGACCCTAACTCGGTTGGTCCCGGTTCCTGTCTGAAATCATGGGACTTCACAGTCGACCCGTGCGACAACCTCTTCAGCGACAAATTCACATGCGGATTCCGGTGTGACTTCGTAATCTCCAACACTAACCGAGTCACGGAACTCGCCCTCGACCAGGCGGGTTACGCCGGTTCACTCGCTTCCACCTCCTGGAACCTCCCCTATCTCCAGACCTTAGACCTTTCCAATAACTTCTTCGCGGGTTCAATTCCTGACTCGCTTTCGAACCTGACTCGTCTCCAACGACTCAGTCTTTCGCATAATTCGCTCTCCGGTTCAGTACCAACCTCCATCGGCTCTCTCTCTAGTCTCGCGGAGATTTACCTCGACAACAACAACCTGCAGGGAACAATCCCATCAAGCCTCAACGGTCTAAAGAATTTAAGAAGGCTCGAATTGCAAGGGAACAAACTCAGCGGCGTGTTTCCCGATCTGGGTCAACTCTCTAACCTCTACTTCTTAGACGGCAGCGACAATGCGATCTCCGGCGAACTTCCGGCTACTCTCCCGACTTCTCTCGTTGAACTCTCCATGAGAAACAACCAAATAACAGGGAATATTCCGGCGAGTATAGGGAATATGGTCTATCTACAGGTAATGGACCTGAGTCACAACCAACTGAACGGGTCAGTCCCGTCGGGTCTCTTCGCGCACCCGTCTCTGCAACAACTAACTCTCTCGTACAACCATTTCGAGTCGGTTCAAGAACCAGGTGATTCGGGTCAACAAAGCGGGCTCATAGCCGTGGACCTGAGCAACAACCAGCTCCACGGGTCACTACCGTCGTTCATGGGTTCGATGCCGAAACTATCGGCTCTCTCGCTAGAGAACAACACGTTATCCGGTGCGATACCGACCCAGTACGCCCTGAAGGCGGTGGTACCGGTTTATGGAGTGTCACAGTTCGAGAGGCTGTTGCTGGGAGGGAACTACTTGGTTGGAGCCATACCGGGTCCGCTGGTAAAGATGAGAGACCCGGGCTCGTTGACGGTCAGATTGGGGGACAACTGCTTGTACCGGTGTCCGTTAAGGTTCTTCTTCTGTCAAGGCGGGCAACAGAAGTCGTGGATGGAGTGTAAGAGCTTTGTCCTGTGATTCCTTGAACTTTGTGATTATTGATCATCATGATCATGATGCGTCTATACTTTCACTAGTTCAGATTCTCTATTTCTCTCTCTAGAGGGTGGAAATATATTGTGTGTAGTGTATTTCTATTATTTAATTTGTTAGTTTTTTTTTAATTGGTTGACTTTTGCCAGAGTCATTTTTTGCGGGGTACAGATCAACGTACAACTTTTTTTTGTTGTTATTTGAAAATTTGTCTAAAATTGCTCAGGGTATCATCAGCTTTTTGTATTTACTGTTTAGTATTTTTATTTTAGTGGGAAATAACGAGAGGGTTTGGTTAGTTCGGTAATAGCAGATAAATGAAGAACTTTAAAAAAAGAGCTCTGCTGAGATGGGATGACGATCTAATCGGATAAGACACTAGATTTTTTTCCTGACAGTTTTCCCGAGGACAGTACAGAAGAATGTTAACACCCACGTGCATCGTTGGCGCGTGGTTTTCTACTATTCCATCGAAAATTAACCGGTCCCATTCCGCAGCAGAGCCTGTCCCCACTTTTTTTTTGGTTTTTTGACATCGGAAGTCGTTTGCCGACATGTGAACTGACTTGTCCTCTTATCGCCTGACAATGCAACTGATGAGTCATACCTCAATTCTCAAATACCATGAACAAATATCTCTTCCAAAATGTCTTATATGCTTCTAGATCTCATATTTGGAGGATGCACTTTCTCTTATAGTATAGCGTTGAATGGAAATATTATTTTACTTTTTTCGTAAATTATAAATTTTTTTATTTGATTTCTATATGAAAGTTGTGGAAGAGGAGTGATTGTTGCTGATATTAATATACTCTAGTATATTTTTGGTAAAAAATTCGTAGACATAATTAAAATTTGAAAAAAAAGAAGAAGATAAGATAAGATGATTGTTATGTGAATATAAAGAAAAAAAAAAGCCCAAAAAATCTGACAATTTCCTACGAAGCATGAAGTTGAACAAAAATTGGATTTAGAAATCCGATATGATTAGGGGAGGATTTTAGAAATGAATTTTAATTAAGAAGAATATGGAATTAGAGGGAAAATGTGGTGGGAATCGAGAGATCTTAGGGATGTTAAAAAAATTGTAGGCGTTTTTTAGTTAATTAAAGATATTTTCGGCTAATCAATCAATGGAAGAATAATGAGAATAAGTTAAAATAAAAAAAAGGATAACTTGGATAATTGGAATTAGAGAGATTTTAGGAATCTAAGAGTAATTTTAGGAGTTGGGTTTTTATGGAAACGTAATGTAGGCTAGAAGGATAACAGAGAAATTTTGAATTAGAGAGATTTTAGGAGTAGAATTTTGATGGAAACATAATTTAGGTCCAATAGAGATATTTTTTTAGGACTTTTTATTAATTTTAAAATTAAAAAAATACTTAGAACTCTTAGGTATAATATAATAGGAAGAGGAGAATGAAATCTTAAATCTTTCAATTTCCAATCTCTTGCATTAGAATGCAGATTGTTTTACATGTGCACATATGATTAGGCTCAAGCCAATCATCGTATCATGCATAATAAAAAAAAATACATTAAGAGAGAAACAATATCTCTGTCTCAAAAGCTTTGCATTCTATTCCTTGGAAGGCTACCATGGCCTGTTCTTATGGCTACCGATTGGTTCTTGGGCAATATTAGAGCGGTGATGGAGTGGGATGAGATCCCGTGCGATGGCGATAGAGGAAGATGTGCAGTGGCAATGACCATGAGAGAGTGCAACAGCAATGACTTAGTTGATACATTTTGATGGTGATTCAACGACTTTGTTAGATGAGTTTTAATGCTCTTGCGATGTGTCAGTGACTAAAAAAAAAAGTATACAGGATTCAGAGAATAGACAAAAATTATAAATAAGAAAACAGTCATATATGAGTTAGAAAACAAATTTAATTGTACTTGTACAAAACACACAAATTTACAATATTAAGAATGAGATGAAAAATAATAATGACGAATACCTCAAATCATAAAAGCCCTACTTTTATATCATTCTTATAAAAAAAAAAAAAAAACAAAACAAAGCTTATCCCAAAAAATAGTGACCGTGAGGGATGGTGAACATGGCGAGGCGAATATTTTTGGAGAAGACGGTGGTGGCAAGGAGCCAACAAAGCTTCTCGAACTTATAGGATTTGAGAACTTGTAGGTGTTAATTTAAAGAGAAAAGGATGGGAAGCAATAAGGGAGAGATTTTAGGAATATGTAGTTTTTTTCAAACAATGGGAGAGATTTTGGTGGGATCTTGATTTATCATAAGGAAGATTATGTTTATTTGAAAAAATGGGAGATATTTTAGGAGTGAATTTTGGTGGGATCTTAATTTCCTAACCCGTCAATGATTATTTTTTTTTAATGAGAACTTGTAGGCTAGGAAATACGGATACTTCGCCGAAGGTGCTGTATTCATGTCGGACACTCTTTGGATACAGACACGCGTTGGACACGTGTTCGACACGCTTGACAACGTGTTCAATTTTTTTATTTTTTATTTTGGACACTCCGTGGACACGGCATCAGACACGTGTCTAGTTTTAGACACTTTATGGACACGGTGGGGATTCAAGTGAGAATATGAAAAATTAAAAATGAGATATTTTTTATAATTTTAAAACTTGAATAAGGAAAAAAAAAAAAGAGAGAGAAACCCTATCACTTCGTCGATTACGAAATAGAGACAAAGAAAGTGAGAAGAGAAAGAGGGAAAGAGAGAGAAACCCTATCGGAATACACAGAGAGAGAGAGAGAGAGAGAGAGAGAGAGAGAGAGAGAGAGAGAGCAACGACGACAACGATGACGAAGAAGAAGAAGTTGCTGCCGTATAAGAAGAAGAAGAAGAAGTACTTTGGTGATTATCTAAAATCCATCTCTCCTTGAAGGTGATTCTAAAACCTTAGCTTTTTGTGGGTGTTGGTTCTATTTTTGGGTGGTAATTCTGAAACTCTAGCTGTATAATCTATCTTAGCTTGCTATGAATTTCTGCTTCCTTCAAACACTTCATGGTTTCTAGGTGTTGATTTTATTTTTGCTCTTCCTTTTGATTCTCATATCTGATGTTATGCTCAACCCTGTTTTCTGATTTTATTTATGAGTAATAGTATTGATTATTTCTGGGTGTTGATTTTATTTATGAATTTCTGATTTTATTTTTGCTCTTCCTTTTGATTCTCATATTTGCTAGCTCTGCTTATTTCTGATTATAGAATCACCTTGATTTTGAAACCATCTTATTTCTGGGTTATCCATCTCTTTATAAATTTCTAAAATTTCTGCATAAATCATCTTGATTCTGAAACCCTAGCTGCAGTGCTTGCATAATTCAATCTCTGTATAAATTTCTGAGTGCTATTTTTTTTTTTTTTTTGCATAATCCATCACCTTGTTTTTATTGTTTGTTATTTATAATGGATGTTGTATTGTTATGTTATGTAAGAAATATTGTAGATGGCTTCAGAGGGTGGTTTTGGTAGTGGTAGTTCAATTAAGACACCTGCCCTTAATCAATTTGATGAAAATTCACCTTTGTGAAAATATGTCACTAGATTGGACAAATCTGCTGGAGGGGGAGGAAATTACCAATTTTAGTATTGATTTTGTGATGACATCTTTAAGGGCTTATACACAAGAGTGAAGGAACGCTTGATGAAGCTTACGGGTTAAGGGATTAGTGCATGTAAGAAAATGACAAGTAAAAATCTTTCAGATATGCAAAGAGCAATTGATGAAGTGGAGGTAAGGATGAGAAATGTTAAACCAAAAAAAGTCCATTTGCCCCTCTTAGTGTGTCATTGGGGGGCATAAGTTATACCATAGGGGAGAATAAAAGGAGAAAGACAATGGAGGGTGATAATGGAAGTGAGGGTGTTATTGGGAAAGCATTCAATATGAAATAAAGAGATCAATTGAATTGTGAAATTGCAAGGATGTTTTATTCGGGGGGTTTGCCATTTTACCTTGCAAGAAATCCTTACTTTATTAGTGCCTTTTCATTTGCCGCAACTCACAATATTCCTAATTATTTGTCTTCCGGATATAATTCATTAACGACCACATTCCTTCAAAGGGAGAGGGCAAACATTGATATGTTGTTGCAACCAATCAAGGGAACATGGAAGCAAAACGGAATTAACATAGTTACTGATGGTTGGAGTGACTCTCAAAGGAGACCTCTAAGCAATTTTATGGCAGTGAACGGAGGTGGGCCTATGTTCCTTAAAGCCATTGATTGTTCGGGGGAAACAAAAGAAAAATATTTTATTGCCAATTTGATGAGAGAGATAATTAATGAAGTTGGACCTCAAAATGTTGTTCAAGTGATCACCGATAATACTTCAAATTGTAAGGCCACGGGACGACTAATTGAAGCCCAATTCCCTCACATTGCATGGACACCTTGTGTGGTACATACTTTAAATCTTCCCTTGAAAATTTTTTGTGCTGCAAAGTATGTGGAGAGGAATGAGACTACATATGGAGAATGTAGTTAGATTAGTGATATTGCGGGGGATTATACAATAATCAAGAATTTTTTCACTAATCAATCTATGAGATTGGCCATGTACAATGAATTTGTGCCTTTGACGTTACTTTAAGTTGCCAAAACACGGTTTGCCTCCACAATTGTAATGCTTAAGAGATTTAAGCTTATAAAAAGTGGTCTTCAAGCAATGGTAACTAGTGATAAATGCAATTGTTATAGAGAGAATGACATTGGTAAAGCAAAGTTTGTAAAAAAAAAAAAAAAAAAAGGTGTTAGATGATGTGTGGTGGGATTCTATTACTCACATTCTATCATTTACGACTCCTATATATGATATGCTTTGAGCTTGTGATACAGACACACCTTGTCTTCACTTGGTGTATGATATGTGGGACTCAATGATTGAGAAAATAAAGGCGGCAATATATCGGCATGAAGGAAAGAGGCATGGGGAGGATTCCACCTTTTGTGGTGTGGTGTAACAAATTCTTGTGGACCGATGGAATAAGAACAATACTCCACTTCATTGCTTGGCACATTTATTGAATCTGAGGTTAGAACATATTAAATATTAGTTTCGAATTTTGGTTTTGTTAGACTTATGCTCTCACTTTGACACCATTTTTTTTTTTCCAACATTCTAGGTACTATAGTGACAAGTGGCTTCATGAAAATTCAAATAGAGTACCTCCGCACAAGGATGATGAAATTTCACTTGAGAGGAACAAGTGCTTCAAGAGGTTCTTCAATGATATTATAGAGCGCGACAAGGTAATGATGGCATTTGCTCAATTCTCTCTTAATGATGGCCCATTTGCCAATTATGATTCCATTCGAATTAGGTGGACCATGGAACCTTGTACTTGGTGGGCTTTACATGGTTTGTGTGAACCTTCGCTCCAAAATCGAGCATTGAAGTTACTTACTCAACATTCTTCCTCCTCTTGTAGTGAGAGGAATTGGAGTACTTACTTCTTTATTCACTCCGTGAAAAAAAACAAAATAACCCCTCAACAAGCGAAAGATTTGGTATTTATTCATAGCAATCTTTTTTTTTTATCAAGGAGGACTCCCGAATATGCTGAAGGAGAGACTAAGATATAGGATATTGCGGGAGATAGTTTTGACTCACTTGATAATGTTAGGATTCTTGAGGTTGCTAATTTGTCACTTGATGAACCTGAAATAGAAGCAGTTCTTTTTAATGATAGTGGAAGAGGTGAAGACAAAGATGGTGATGAAGACATAGGCTCTAGTTGAAGCTTAGGAAAGTGAACGTCTATTTTTTGTGTAGTGTTCTCAGTGAATATATGTTAAATGGTGGTTGATGGATTGTAATGAATGACAGATTGTTTTTTGGTTTAACTTATGGATTGATGGAACAATATTGTGCTAAATGATATGTTGGTTTAGGTTTACTTTTTGAATTATGATCTTTATCATTTTTTTATAGAATGAAATGTTGATAATTAAGTTATGGCAGACATGATTCTTTAATTTTAAGTAGTGCTATCTTGTATCTTTACTAGGTTTGAATAATATATTTATATATATGACATAAAAAAATATTTTAAATTTATATATTTTTGTCGTGTCCTCGATGTGTCTATGTCCTGCATTTTTTAAAAATCGCCGTATTGACGTGTACGTGTCCCGTGTCTGTGTTGGTGCTTCTTAGCTTATAGGTATTAATTTAAAGAGAAAATGATGAGAATCAGTGAGGAAGAGATTTTAGGAATATGAAGTTTTTTTAAACAATGGGAGATATTTTAGGGGACAGATTTGGTGGGATCTTGATTTCTCAGAAGGAAGAATATGTTTATTTGAAAACTGGGAGAGATTTTAGAAGTGAATTTTAGTGGGATCTTAATTTCCTAAACCATCAATGATTAATTTTTTTTTAAATATTTCTTGTTTTGTTTGTTTAGGAAAGGGAGAGCAGCCGATGGAAGTAGAAGAGGGAAATGTTTGCCACGTGACTTCCTAGTATTTTAGTTTTTTTGAAAACTAGCAGTAAACTTATGCTATGCACGAAATTTTTTTAAAAAAAATTATGTCACAACATATTGCTTAAATGTCAATAAATTGAAACATTAAATTTAATGAATGTACAGTAAAAAAAGGATTTAACTATCGCAATATATAATGGTTAGATTGCAAAGGTACAATATTTTGTTCAACAATGTCTTGATCAGCACCTGTATGTGCAATTTGTTTTTGAAAGAAATGCATTTTTCACTAATTTTTTTTTTAGAAAATTATACAAAAATATTACCATTTGGCATGTCAGCATTTCGTTGTGCTTGGTTAGATTGCAAAGGTACACCATCTTGATCACCAATCTCTTTTGTACCCGTACTTTAATTAGTCAAATCTGAATACATATGGAAAAAGAAATTTTGAGATACTCTTTTATATGAATAATAAAATATGAAAATAATTAAATAATTTTTTACTAATATTTTGTTAACAAATATTACCGGTTGGCATTTCAAATTCAGGTGTTTGTGGTACAAAATCTTGATCATTGTTGTTCTGATGCATGCTGTGATTAAATGCAGATACCACATAATCAGAATGCCTCCGTTTAGCAAGCCAGAGTGAAACTCGTAAGAATCTGGATTCCTTTCCCAAGTGCATTAGCTGGTCTTTTATCAATGGTTTCACGTCCATTGCACCGAATAAGGAGATGTCTTTTTTGTGCCAACCTTGCTAGTTTGGTTTTGATTTTACCGATGTTATATGCATGACCAATAACTGATTCCATTTTGTAAAAATTAGAAACATTAACATAGTGTCATGTATAAAAACTTCACTTGAATTCATTAGTCCAAATATCAGCCCAAAAAAATAATTGACGTAGACCGAAACAAATAAAAGTTCACAACACAAAGTGAAGCACATGTGATAAATATAGATACACATATAGATATTTTACTATTCATGTTTTGTTGGTGAAGCACATGTGCTGAAAGAAAGAAAGAGAAGGTAACCAATTTTAATAAGTAAATGTTCACTTTTTGAATGATGAAAGGAAAAAGCTAGCTTCAATAATGCATAAGCATGGTGCAATTCATGGTTGGTGTCTATGGTGAGTTGGCTTTATACTACTATTTTCCGACTACACTGCACGAGGAACAAAACTACATAAAATATTTACTTATTAACTAATAAGCATTATAGCCCATGCAATTATAAAAGGAAAACATACCCAGAAATCGAGCCGAAGAGATTGCCGATGCTTGCCGGAGTGGAATTGTTTTGCTGACATAAAGAAAGAGAAGGGAAACAATTTTAATGAGTAGATATTCGCTTTTTGAATGGTAAAAGAAAAAAAGCTAGTTTAAATAATGCACAAGCTTGGTGCAATTCATGGTTGGTGTCTTTGGTGAATTTGCTTTATTATACTATTTTTCCGACTACACTGTACAAGAGGAATAAAACTGCTTGAAATATTTCAAATTTCATGTTTGACTTTCTTGAATTTCATTTAGTTTCGAAGTTATATTTTCGGGTCATAAATAGTGTCACAAAAAATATATATTACGGGTTATGGTCAAGCTTTCATGACATTTTTTTAGTATTTTGAAGTTCTCTTGCCACTTTAAAAAACCTACAACCTGGTGAATCTACGCGAACGTTCCAACTTCCAAAGCACAGAGCAAGTTTCACCCTGTAAGCATATAGAACCATATAAAATCATTTTTACTTTAATTCATGAATGGTCTCTAAGTCCATGCGGGAATGTAAAGGCAGGCCAAATGAAGTTTCACCTTGTAAGCTGAAGTCATAACCAAGCAATCAAAATTTGATTTAAGGCATCAAATAATACTGATACAGTCAATAAACATGTTTAAAAAAAGCTAACTTCATTAATGCATAAGTTTGAGAAGCAAAAGAAAAAATTAGAAAAAATATGATGGAAGGCAGAATTCTAAAAGGAGTACTGCTAAAATGGAAAGAGAGTATGATTCAAATATAAGTTTTTAAAACATCTATTTTTGTAATGAAAACGTGAACCTCCCTTTTTTTTTTAACGGAAACTGGAAAATCTATATTTTTAAAACCTTCATTTTTCTAATGAAAACTGCAACCTCCTTTTTCGCTTTTTGAATGAAAAAAGAAAAGAAAAGAAAAGAAAAAGCTAGCTTCAATAATGCATAAGGATGGTGGTTGGTGACTTTTTGCAAGATCATAAGAAGATGGGGCTTTGTACATCTGAATTGGGAATAAAAAAATAAAAAAGTAGGAGGATGTGTATCACCATTAAAGAAGCCTCCATCACGAAATCATCACCGGCACACCCACCATCTCAACCCAACAACACATACAATTCCACCCCCTTCAGCATTGGTTTACAAATCACAAAGCATGATGTGAGGTAATTAACCCTAAACTGACCACCACCATTAACCCCACTGTATATCACAGCATTCAATGACCAAAAACGCCTCCCTGTTTATCAGCGATTGAACATATAGTGTTTACCATGTTTACAGTAATAGCAAAAGAAATGTCAATTTCCGTCAGATTCCAACCATCATGTCTCTTGCAAAAAACTAAAGACAGATTTTGAGGATTCATGGTGGGTGAAAATGGTGTTGTTTCTATATAATGATTTATTCGTCTGTGACGATAAACTACCATGTGCAGTGGATTGTGATAAGATATACGTACATTAGATATACATAATATGTATAGCAGAGTTATAAGGTGAAGATATACCTACAATAAGGATAAGTATAGCAAAATGATATATGGTGAGAATGGTAGTGATGATGGTTTCTCGACCAGACCGGGCTTCGCATTATTTGTCGACCGATACCAACCAGATCACGCCTTTCCCATACCATCTGGCCTTTGCCCGACCAGGTCTTCAGACAATTCGTCCACGACCTCCCGAGCAGAATGGACTCTCGGAAATGTACTCCGATCAGATCGGTCCCCGATCGTGTCAATAGGGCCCACACCTGACACCGGATACCTTAACATACATTAGGGGCGTAGGCGTGGCATGTATCAGCAACAATCACCACGCCTCTGATACCGTTCTGACACACACCACCCTAGAGTATAAGAATGACCCTCTCAAGTGTTCTGACACCGTTCTGATCCTCCAACTAGAGGCCGCTACGTGGAGAGGTCACCTACTATTCCCATGCAGGCATAAAAGAGGAAAACTCAACCCCTTCGCAGGTATACTAACACACAACCCAGGAGGGAACCCTAAGACATTATTTTTTTCTCTATCAACTTCATCCCATTGAATGTAACTTGAACACCGAAGGGCCTTTGGCTGCCACCACACCAGTAAGTTTAGCGCAGGAGATCACCGACCAGCTAGTAGAGAGTTCATCTTGGACCTGGGGGCAAAACACCATGAGTTTGCTGCATCATCAGCTGGTCTTCACACAAGAACTGGAAGGATCGGTTCTTCTTCATTAGCGGAGAGGGCTGGGAGTTCTGCCCCTAGGAGACAGACTTCTCTACTCGGATCCCTAGGCAATGGGGTTACCCAAGTAAGAAGGGTATGTTCTTTTCCCCGAGTCTTTCCTTTTTCGTTTGTTTCATGTGTTATCCGTTCTGACTTAGGTGTCCTACGGGTGTCAGGTCAGGTTAAGCCCCTTCTGTTTGCAGAGCATAAGGCGGCTATAAAGAAGGTCTCGTAGACCGACCTAAGAAGTACCAATAGCCCTTCCCACGCTCGGCCGACTTGTAGCAATATGATAATTCCTATGACGTCACGTCCCTCCCATGGACGATCTGCCAGAGGATCATACAGACCGCCATGATCCGCCAGGTGTTCGGCGAGAGCTGTCCGGGAGAAAGACGTAACCTCTACAGAATTTCTCTAACTGGTCGAGGAAACGGCACGCGAAGACCACCAGTCAGTGCGCCCTCGAAGATAGCTATCTCTCCCTCCTTGGCCGAACACGCCCAATTCTTAAGGTTGCGAACCCTACACTTTACCCCTTTCGGGATTTGGTACACTCGTTAAAGGGTAGCGACTTTCTTCCTATTGAGAGAGGAGGAAATCCCCACCGCTTCATACTCGGGGTCATCCTCTTCCTCCCCCTCTCCCGGCTCAACTTCCTAAGCTCAAGCAGCAACCTATGTTGGCTAATCCTGTCCTTCCCCGACATCAGATTGGGCGGCCCCAACCTCCCCTGATTTCGGAACTTCCAGGGAGCTCCCGGAGTTCCCCATAGAGACCTCATCTTGGGTTTGGTGCCTCACGACTCGATACCCGTTAGAACCGGTCTCTTTCGAATCTGAGCTAACACCCTCTGGCTTCGAAATTGTGCCCAATGGCCTACAACCCTCAATCCTATCAAACACCGACTTGAACAACTCACACAAGTCCCTAATGATGGATTCTAAGAATTCTGGCCTATCAACAAACCTCGAAAGGTCGGGAATCTGGCCCCTTCCCTTAAATACCGACAAACAACGGGTAATCAACCAGTATATGCAACCAAGGAACGAGTCTTACCACAATTCGAAGTGTTGGCAACGAGTTCCGACGAAAGTTGGCGGCGCGACGCGTAGACTGGTGCCCCTTCGACTGGCCAGAAACGACGGAGATGAGGATGGAGATGACGGAAGTTTTTCTCTCTCTCTCTCTCTGCGTACTTGGCAAAAAGTTGTAAGGGCGAAATGGGGGCAACTGCCTTACATAACTCCCCCCATGTCTTTGAAATCAACGGCCTAGATGGCCTGCTGTGATGGGACACCAACGGCTAGGATACGACGCGTCCTTTCGACTACTGACGACCAATCCCTAGTTGCCGCGTGGCTGCAGGTGAATCGACGTGATAGCACCCGTCATCATTACGCTATCCTCGCCATAAATGCTCTCCATGTTTTGAGGTCGGGCCGCCCTGTGGATTTCCTCTGGCCCCGAACAGATGACCAGATGAATTGGGGGCATTTGGTGACAATGGTTTCCTGACCAGACCAGGTTTTGCATTATCTTTCGACCGACACCGACCAAACCACGCCTTTCCTATGCCATCTAGCCTTTGCCCAACCAGGTCTTCAGACGGTTCGTCCTCAACCTCCCGAGCAAAATGGACTCTCGTAAATGTACTTCGATCGGATCAGTCCCTGATCGTGTCAATAGGGCCCACACCTAATATCGGACACCCTAGCATACATTAAGGGCGTGGGCGTGGCGTGTACTAGCAACAATCGCCAGGCCTCTGACACCGTTCTGACACACGCCACCCTAGAGTGTAGGGATAACCCACTCAAGTGTTCTGACACCACTCTGATCCTCCAACTAGAGGTTGCTACTTGAAGAGGCCATCTACCACTCCCATGCAGGCATATAAGAGGAAAACTCAACCCATTCGCAGGTACGCTAACACACAGTTCAGGAGGGAACACTAAGACATTATTTTTCTCTCTATCAACTTCATCCCGTTGAATCTAACTTGAATACCGAATGACTTTTGGCTGCCACCATACCGATGGGTTTAGCGCAAAAGATCACTAACCAGCTAGGGTTTGGACTATAATCCTTGGGTTAGTCCTAAGGTCAGCATAGGCCTGGCCTGTTAAGCGACAGACTTGAGCCGACTTTCCTGAGCTAATCATCCTTTGTATTAGGCTTGGCTTTCGTTGAGCCCACAATAATGACCAATAATATTAGTATGTGAAAAAAAATTACCAATCAAATTACTTCATAGAATGTGACGTGTTATTAATTGGAGTTTAAAAATCTAAAAATTGAGAAAAACGTATTGATAGTTTGGGTGTTAAAAGACTTGGCAACATTAATCTAGATATAATGTGTAGTGCATATTTGAAATTTAAATTTGTATCTTTATCTTGATATTATAATTGGTGATAAGAGATGTTTTAAATCTAAATTATAAATTTGTATCTTTATCTTGATATTATAGTTGGTGATAAGAGATATTTTAAATTTAAATTAGTGATATATGTAGTGACCAATAAGATTAGTATGTGAAAAAAATTGACCAATCAAAATACTTCACAGAATGTGACGTGTTATTAATTGAGAAAAACATATTGGAAGTTTGGGTGTTAAAGATCTGACAGCGTTTTGCTATTAATAATAGTATAGATAGATTGAGGGAAAGGTTTGCCACGTGACTTCTTACTATTTTAGATTTTTTTTTTTTGAGAATTTAGGAGTGGATTATTGGATGCTTCTGTGAGTTTTAACTATAATTGCATATATAATAAGATATAATAAGATAGGTCTTGTTTTTTTTTTTTTTTCCCAGGCAAGTCTAGTAGGTGCTTTCGAGATCCGCTTGAACAGAAATTCATTGTATTGTGAAAGGATAAACAAAAGTGACGAAATATTTCAAGCGCATTGAATAATTTTTTCAAGCACATATAAAGGTTATTTGAAAATTACATTATTTTTAATTAGAAGGTCAGGCTTCAAAGTGCTTTGGAAAATGATAGCTACACAAATACTTATATTTCTTTTGAATGAATACCTTCACCTATTGAACCTCTTGAAATTTTCAGTCACAAATTCTGAAATCATATATCTCTCAACAAACAATACATTTGTTTCTTCTAATCTTTTGAGGTCCTCTACATGTTTGTGCATAACTTAAGATCTCCTGTCTGAGTGACTCTCCCCACAAGGAGAGGTTAGGTTTCAAGACCCCTCCAAGGCAGGCAGGTTGATGGGTGAATTAGGGTGCCCAACGTATGGATGGGCTGAGTCAGGGGTCTTAATGTTGGGCCTACAGGTCATCCTTAATTCCTTACCCATACCCGACCCTCTTCCCCACTCCCTCTATTGATTCTTTGCTTTACCTGACTGAAGACATTAATTTTGGTTGTTCACTTTAACTTTCTCAAGTTCCATGAAAGCGTTTAACGTTCAATTCCATTTCAGGGTTCTCTTAGTTTTTCGGCCATAACTACCTGCTATTTTAGTTTTTCTACTGTCAGATAGCAATAGGCTACTGAACAGGCTGGGCTTTCTTCCTACCCATTTGTACCCACGACCAAACTAACTTTGAAATTTAAATTACTGAAACTATCCGCTCAGATTGTTAAGTTTGTGAAACGAAATTAGGAGAAACTCATCGACTTTTAGCTTTTCAGAAAATGTTTCAAAGTTTGTTCCAGCTTTGTTGTAAAATGTTTCTGTTTTAAAAAACTGAGCATTCAATTGACTTTCACTTGACAAGTGGGCTTCAGTTGCACCGAGATTGATGGGCTGAGTACGGGCATGTTGTTAAATTTTAATTTTGGACAGGTGTATCCAGGCCTTGTCAAGCCTTAGAACTTCATCTGCAATGACATTGTAGCTTTGCGGCCATAGGGAGCCTAACCAAGCCCAAATTTGTTCTTGAAAAAGTTAGATATCGATTATAAAATTTATACGAGGAGAGGGGTTAGCACAGTAGTAGTGGTGCCCTTACCAGGATTTTGGTCACAAGTTCGACTTATCCTATCGTCCTCAAGCTTTGGTGTAAAAAAAATGCATAAATGCACCAATAGTACAGGAACAATGAAAAAGATTGATACTCAATAAGAAAGGAAAAAATTTAACATTTAACATTTCCCATTTTCATTGTTTGGTATTAGAATTTTACTTTTTGGTATTTTCCAATACTTGGTTTTTTTTTTTAATCAGCTATACCTCTAGTCCTGTTAACTCGATGTCATTGTTAAATACCTTTCATCACTTGAATAAAAAAGTAATACTATATAAACAGAATTTTATTTTGATATACGATGATGTGTCTATTTTTTATCATTTCGTTTGAACCACAATGCCTTTCATTTTTACTCATAATATTAAAAGTACCAATAATGGTACAGTTTTTTTTAGGGAAAGTTTTGTAACGAATTTTTCCGAATGAGAATCCAGTTTGTTGCTCTGAAACTTTCTGCCCAGAGCATGGCCTAATCTGTTGACTTATTTACGTCACTTTCCACAACCTTATCCCCAACGCTTGCATTCAATTGTCAATATTAAAGCATTTGATTTGTTCACACGACAACGGTCCTTAAATCCAGGCGCATACTAAGCAAATTTTTTCACACTCCTCCACAAGTCTTATCGTCGGAGAAAATGCAATGGTCATATTATATTATCATGTTATTTTATTGATATGGTAATATAAGTTAATTATTTAAAATTATAAAGAAATTTTTTTTAGCTACCTCTCTAACTGATGATGTACTATGATGATTAAAATTTTAAAAAATATATTTGACATAATATGATAAGTTTGTGGAATATAAAATGACGTGACATCACAGTTGTATTGAATATTTTCTCTATATCTTTTGTTCCTTTGGCACCTCAAGTGCTATTACTATCTGCGTTCTTTGGTACTATATATATATATATATATATATCTATATAAAACCATAACCGGTCAATATAAGCCCCCATTATTTAGGGATGTCTTATTTGTTTCTTAAGGCAGTGGCTTAGGCTATCCATCAATGAATAAAAATAAAATAGTAAGCCATGGAAGCAAAATTATTCAAAGGGCCACTTTGATTAAAACACAAGTAGGGCTCTATGCTCATCATTTTTTTGGGCATGTTCATCAACTTGAATGTTGCTCAACCCCACAATGAAGCATCCTTATCCACGCATATCTCTAACTTCATTTGTCCAGTAATCCGACTCATTTCCCACTGCTTTGCCGCTAATGAGGGATAATATGATCCTCAATTGCGTGATTTGGTTGCTTGTTTAACACCCTCCAACCTGTCTAGCAGAGCAATGAGAGTGCATGAATATATATATATATATATATATTCTCTTTTTTCTTGACAGGTAATAGGGTTTGAATATTATCCATCGCTTCCTAGTTCCTACGCTTTACTGTTGGAAGCCGGAAGCCTTGAACAAGGCAGATACCGATGTAACCGTTACTTAAGCCGGTTGATACGCTCTTCAATGTGGAGTGGGTACTAAAATATTCCATTCCAAGTACTACTTCAGTCGAACGCCTTGACTGAACTGCTCACGACTATATACAGCCCCCATGGCTCAATCACTCTACGTTCTAACTCTATTCTCAAAACTCCAGACTTCAATGGAGATTCGCAGTAACAGGACCCTCTCATTTATCATCATCCTCCTTGTGTTCTCCTTCTTTCAATTAGCATCTGAGGCATGTCATGAAGTTGACAGAGAAGCATTGCTTGGATTCAAACTCAAAATCACTTCCGACCCTTCAAAACTGTTGCATTCATGGACAGCTTCCACCGATTGCTGCACGGCCTGGGAGGGCATTGCCTGCGACACCTCCGGCAGAGTCGTCAACGTCTCTCAATCGGGCCTTGTTTCCGGCAACGACTTCATCGTCGACACTTACATGTCGGGAACTCTGTCGCCCACTCTCGGCAACCTCTCGTTCCTTCAACTCCTGGACCTGAGTAATCTCAAGGACTTGAAGGGTCAAATTCCACCAGAATTTGGCAAGCTTTCACGCCTCACCTTCCTCTTTCTCGATTCAAACAAGCTCACAGGTTCGATTCCCTCGTCTTTTCAGTACCTTACCAGGCTGAAGAAGCTCTACCTCAGTGATAACGATTTATCTGGTATTGTCCCTTCACCTGTTTTTGGGTCTTTATCTTCACTTTCAGAACTGGGTCTTTCAGGAAATAGATTGTCTGGCCCCATACCGGCTTCGATTGGCAAGCTGGTTTCATTAACTAAGCTTGATCTCCATGAAAACAACTTCACTGGTTCTATTCCGGAGACCATTGGCAAGCTCAAGATCCTCATGTATGTTGATTTGTCTGAAAATCAAATAGCTGGAAGCATACCAAAATCTATCGGCGGACTCTCCGAATTAGTCCTATTATATCTCAACCATAACCAACTCACAGGAACCATTCCTTCTTCGATAGCTGGACTTAGTTCTCTGCAATTTTGCCGCTTATCGGAAAACAGGCTCACCGGCACATTACCTGCATCTATTGGCCGCCTTCGTAAGATCCAAAGGCTAATCTTTGAGAACAACAAGCTCTCTGGAAAACTGCCGGCAACCATTGGACTTCTCACCACTCTCACTGATATTTTCTTCTCAAATAACAAATTTACAGGAAAAATCCCTTCGAGTTTCGGCAATTTACAGAATCTTCAGACGCTGGATTTGTCAAGAAACCAACTCTCTGGTCAAATTCCTCCTCAGCTTGCTAAGTTACAGGGGCTACAAAGCTTAGATCTCTCCTTTAATCCTCTGGGGCTTGTAAGCGTACCGGAGTGGTTCGCAAAATTGAAACTTTTTCGGCTACTATTAGCAAAAACAGGGATCAAAGGGGGACTTCCAAGATGGTTATCTTCATCATCTTTATCAACACTCGATTTATCAAGCAATTCATTGACAGGGAAACTCCCTCCTTGGATAGGAAACATGACGAACCTTTCATTTCTGAACCTATCCAACAATGGTTTCTACTCATCGGTTCCATCAGAATTCAAGAACCTGTCGCTTCTAATGGATCTTGATCTCCACTCTAACAAGCTCTCAGGACACCTGGAGACAATACTCATGAAAAATGTCCAAGACCCACTTGGGCATTTCAACTCCATCGATCTCTCGAACAATATGTTCGCCGGTCCTATAGATGAGAACATTGGGGACGGCCCTGCCATGAGTTCTATTGTGTCGCTAATTCTGTCACACAACCCATTGGGAGGATCAATTCCGAGGTCATTGGAGAAATTGAGTGGATTGCAGGTAGTGAAACTTGCAGGTAATGGGCTTTCGGGGAGAATACCAATGGAGCTTGGCAATGCCAAGGAATTAACAACGATAGTGCTTTCAGAAAACAATTTGACTGGTTCTATTCCTGAAAAGGTACTGAATTTGCAGGGGCTTCGAGAGTTTGATGTGTCCGGAAACCGACTAAGCGGGAGGATCCCTCCTCATAAGGCCATTATACCTGTATCTGCTTTTGCGGGTAATCCTGGCTTGTGTGGAGCTCCACTCCCGCCATGTAAGCACTCCTAATACCTCACTATGATCTAAACTTCAAATGTGTAGAGCTTTGTTTGTTCTAAAATGCTTGTTTTTAATCTTTTTGTTTCATCAAATAATAAATAAAGTAACCTTATGATACATTTATATTCGATTGGTTTGTTCTTCTTTTCTCATTGGATGGAATGTTTGGCTTTTTGTTCTCTGCAAAAGTTGGATGAAACACAATGTAAAAGTATGTTCACGAGTGCTCAGTACTTCATCTTCATTGCATCTCTTTTTTTGGTGGGGATCTATGCAACAGCAATTTTTTGCAGTTCTTTACTTTTTGTATTTCCTGAGAAGGGAGGGTCTTTCAAGAGATTAATTCATTTTTAAATGGTTATCTTAGAAATCTTCTGCCAATGCCAAACGGAATAGATATTACTGGGAAAAGATTTGCCGAATATGTATCTGAAATCGGACATATCAATTGCAAGGCAAAAGTGCTTTTATCAGCTCAATATGTAGCCCACCCACATACCTCCCACAGAAATACGCCTATGCAATGTTGGTTTTCGAATTGATGACCACAAGACAAGTAGAAGGTTCAAACGGGTCAGCCGGGCACGGTTCTTCATGGGCTCAGCTGTGCTTTGTGCCGTACCAGGCATGGCCCGACGGTGCAAAGCCTAGGCCCAGCATTGCCAGTGGACACAGGCACGGTTATTATGGGCTAAATGTACAGAATTTCCCTTCAAACTCTCTGTTATGTGGCTGTTGGGAGGGGTGTTTTGGTCATTTTGAGGCCTCCCAAAGACAGAAAAATAAAAAAAAAGTCGGTGTTGAGTGTTACCGTCATGCCCGGCCCAATAAGCCTGGCACAACACAACTTGATTTGTCATGCCCATGCTAAGCCAGGCCTGCCTTTAAACAGCCTGTGCCCCTGCCGGCCTGGCCAAATTTTCCCCTCTAACCGCAAGAGAGAAATTTTGCATGCCTTAGAAATTACTCATTCAACAGTCTGATTTGTGGCCATTTTTGCACAAAAATCTCCTAATAATACCAATACGTAACAACAAAAATGTTGCCATTTTGAATTTCCCCTTTATTGCCCTTTAACAATGTTTCGCCCTTACAGGTTCCGATAAACCTGTAGGGTCTAAATATATGTAAAACTAATCCACTGCGTACCTCGGAGGTTGCCACATTCAGCCATGTCAGTAACAACCCAGTGTTCTATTCTTTGTTTTATTCTTACAGCTTAAAGGCTAATGGCTTTTATTCCCCGCTCAGCGCAGCAGGTCATTTTCTTAACAGACCATGGAATTACTTGGATGCTTCACTCTTACACGTAACTACAATCACTTCCGACCAACAAGGATATATGCCCCCTTTATTGTTTTCTATTTATTTTTCTTCAGTTACCTAGCTTGTTATACAATTGGTGACTTGACAATGTCTTAGAGCTCTGGCTCTAAGTGTTCTGGATTCAACCCTCACCGCACAGATTGTACACTTGTTTGCCTCTTCACGTACAATATGGAACCGTACATAATGAGAGTGTTAGATTGATATTCAATGTTGGGTTTCCACGTATGTGACGGGATTGCCTACATAAGAAGAAGTGTTAACATGATATATGTTGCTCATTTGATGATTTAACCGTCAACAAGATAACTAATTGGAACCAAATCCTTATAGGAATTGAAATTCAAAATGAGAAAGGAAAGGAAATGACTTCTTAAAAAATTCATTTTTTGTGTTTGGAAACAATTAAAATTAAAAGGAAAAGATTTTATTTTTTGTTTGTTTCGTTTGATTAAGAATTAGAAAGAAAATAATTTTGTAAGCAATGATGCTCCTAGACTAGGGTAGCTAGTGATAATGCAAATGACAAGTACGGTCGGTCAGCCCATCCGTGGACAGACCAGACCAGCCCGGCTCGCATACTCAGCTCAGGCCACCTCCCTCCTAGGTCAGGTCCATTAACAGAAAGAGCGGCAGAGCTCGAGCGATACACTGGGCGGCAGTACGAAAGCACCCCAAGATTCTCACCTGGTAAATAGCCCCTACGATCCCATGATTCGAGCGTTTCCCCCATGAACGGGAGCATGATCCATGGGGGCTAAAATCAAGGCGCGATATACCCCCACGAAGTGGGAGGCATGACGGGGGGGGGCACGATTAACTGACCCACGAAGGTGCCCACGATCAAGGCCAACACTCCTATAAAGGGAACAGTCCTCACCTCCAAGAAGGTACGATTCTACACCACCTTAGATACTGTAATTTTGTCCATATTTCCCTGAGCCTAACTTTGGCATCGGAATGTCTTTGGCAGGCACCACACCGGTGTCCCAGAGAGAGGGGAAACTCACCGCACCAGCAAGCTGTACCAAGAGTTGGGAAAGACGTACCAGTTTATCGCATCATCAGTTGGCGCCGTCTGTGGGAAACGACACTTCGATCTTTTCATGGTCTTGACCCGATCCGGTGCTGCATCAACCAGGGAAGGTGGAGAGATGGAGGAACAAAGCACCGCCAGAATCGCTGCTTTGGAGCAGCAGATCATGGAAATGATGGCAACTATGAACCAACTCCAGTCCCGGAATCAAGAGTTGGAGAGGAGATTGCCTCCCCCGCCGGCGGCCCCAGGAACGGTAGACCCGCCGCCGCTAGGGGACCCACCATTACCTGCGAACCAGCCGGCGGCAAGGAACCAAGGAGGCGACGCCGGCGAAGGGGCGGAAGACCCAACGCCCCCAGGAGAGAACCCCCTCCCGAGAGGGGCCGGATTTCACGCTGACGAAGCCCAGAGTCACGCCGACCGGTCCAAAGCACCAACCGTGGTCCTCCCAGAACACACTGCCGAAACTCAGCCGATATGGGACGAACAGCTAAAGGAAATGCAGGCTAAATTGGCCGGAGTGATAGCGGCGGTAAAAGAAAAGGGCCCCAGCACGGTAGAGGAGCTGGTAAGCCGGACAGACACGCCATTTACACCAACAGTGATGAGGGTGCCCTTGCCCCCGAAGTTCAAAATGCCCACAATAGAGTCCTTTGACGGCACCAAGGATCCCCTGGATCATCTCGAGACGTACAAGGCTCTGATGGACCTTCAAGCGGTCCCCGACGAAATCATGTGCAGGGCATTCCCTACCACCCTTAAGGGTCCAGCAAGGATTTGGTTCCACAGGCTCTCCCCTGGGACAATTAATAAATTTGTGGACCTGAGCAGGCTGTTCGTTAGCCATTATATCGGGGGACAGAGACAGAGGAGGCCTTCCACCTCCCTGTTCAACATTAAGCAGCGCGAGAAGGAGACCCTACAAGAATTTGTCACCCGTTTTAACCAGGAGACCCTTTATGTAGATGACCTGGACCAGAAAGTGGCGGTGGCAGCTTTCATCGCAAGGGTCAGGACCCCCAAGTTCCTGTTCTCCCTGGCCAAGGAGGCGCCCAAAACCATGGCTGCGCTAATGCTCCGAGCGCAGAAGTACATGAATGCGGAGGACACACTCAGAGCTCGGGAAGACCAGGAGGGCGTCGCAATCAGCCTGGACAAGAAAAGGATGGCGGAGGAAAAGAAAGACGACAGAACAGCAAAGGCCCCACGAGTGGCAGAGCAGAAGCCAAGGGGAGAGAGCGATAAGACCAAGCAGGCCAGGTATAATCAGTACTTCACCCCATTAAACACTTCTCTGGATCAAGTGCTCTACGAAATCAAGGGAGATGCGGCGCTGAGGTGGCCCGGGAAGATGAGAACTCCACCAGAGAAAAGGCCGACCAACAAGTGGTGCCGCTTCCACCAAGACCACGGGCATGACACAGAGGACTGTTACGACCTTAAGCAGCAGATCGAACACTTAATCAAGCAAGGGAAGCTGGGCAGGTACATAGCAGGGGGCAGACGTGATGAAAGGCGAGAGCCGGCACCAAGATAGGCCGAACAGAAAAGCCCAGAAAGGGGAAGGCCAAACCAGCAGCCTATGGGCGAGATTAGGGTCATTTCTGGTGGGTTCGCAGGTGGGGGAGAATCCTCATCAGCAAGGAAACGGCATGCAAGGGATGCGCGGAACCAGAGAGAAGTTATGTCCATAGATCGATCATCCAAAAAATCCCGGGCTGAACATGACCCCATCACGTTCACAGACGATGAAGCTGAAGCCATATGCCAACCTCATGAAGACCCTTTAGTCATATCAGCTGTTGTGTCAAATTTTTTAATCCGTCGGGTCCTGGTAGACAGCGGCAGCTCGGCGGATATTCTCTTCCTGAAAGCCTTTGAGCAACTGAAGGTCGGCGGGAAGCAACTACAACCGGTTCACTCCCCCCTTGTTGGTTTCACTGGAGACAGAGTCATACCTCTAGGCTCCATCGCTCTGCCGGTAACGCTAGGAACAGCGCCCAAACAGGCTACCAAGATGGTCACGTTTTTAGTAGTGGATTGCCCGTCAGCTTATAATATCATCATTGGCAGAACAGCCCTCAATGAGTTCAAGGCCATACCATCAACTTACCACTTGAAAGTCAAGTTCCCCACATCCCAAGAAGTTGGGGAAGCTAGAGGTGACCAGCAGACCGCCAGAGAATGTTATATGGCGTCCCTTAAAGGGGAAACCCGGGAGGCTATGTTAATTGCAGAGCTGGAAGTTCGAGATGAATAGGAGATTAGGAGGGGGGAACCAGTGGAAGAGGTCGAGGAGGTAGTGGTCGGAAAGTATGACCAGACCCAGACAGTGAAAATCGGAACAGTAGCTCCTAAAGAATTCAAGGAGAAGTTGAGGTCCTTCCTCAAGCATCACGCCGATGTTTTCGCCTGGTCTCATGAGGATATGCCGGGAATTGACACCCGAATTATTGCCCATCACCTAAACATAGACCCAAAGGCAAAACTGGTCAGACAAAAAAGGAGGTCTTTCGTCCCGGAACGCAACAAGGCTGTAGCAGACGAAGTCGAGAAACTGACCACCGCAGGCTTCATAAAAGAAGCCCAATACCCGACCTGGCCATCTAATATGGTGATGGTCAAAAAGGCCAATGGAAAGTGGAGAATGTGCGTGGATTTCACCGATCTGAACAGAGCGTGTCCCAAAGACAGCTTCCCTCTCCCCATAATAGATCAACTGGTGGACTCAACGGCAGGGTACGGAATGTTGACCTTCATGGACGCTTTCTCAGGATATAACCAAATAAGAATGGCCGAGCACGATCAGGAAAACACAGCATTCGTGACAGACAGAGGGCTGTATTGTTATAAGGTAATGTCGTTCGGCCTAAAAAACGCCGGGGCAACTTATCAAAGGCTTGTGAACCGAATGTTCAGCAGCCAGATCGGGAAGAACATGGAAGTCTATGTCGACGATATGCTAGTAAAAAGCAAGCGAGCCATCGACCACCTAGTTGACTTGGAAGAAACATTCAAAAACCTACGAGCCTACAAAATGAAATTAAACCCTGCCAAATGTGCCTTTGGGGTAGCGTCAGGCAAGTTCCTAGGGTTCATGGTGTCCAACCGAGGGATAGAGGCTAACCCCGAGAAAATCAGGGCAGTGTTAGACATGCAGTCCCCAACATCCACCAAGGAAGTCCAAAGACTGGCTGGCAGAGTAGCAGCGCTGAACAGATTCATTTCCAGATCAACAGATAAGTGCCTACCTTTCTTTAAAGTTCTGCGTAAAGCTTTTGAGTGGACCCCCCAATGTGAACAGGCTTTCCAGCAGCTCAAAGGATATCTGAGTTCAGTACCACTGCTGAGCAGAACCAAAGAAGGAGAAGAGCTCTACCTCTACCTCGCCGTATCAGTAACAACGGTGAGTTCTGCCCTGGTCAGGCAAGAGAAAGGTGTCCAAAAGCCCGTCTACTTCACCAGCAGGGCTTTGAGGGGCGCGGAAGAACGATACCCCACGATGGAGCTGCTGGCCCTCGCCCTCGTGACCTCAGCAAGAAGATTGAGGCCATACTTTCAGGCGTACACCATAGTTGTCCTGATCGATCAACCATTGAAAAAGGTCCTCCACAAGCCAGAGACGTCGGGCAGACTCGTCAAATGGTCCATAGAGCTCAGCCAATTCGACATTCAGTACAGACCAAGACAGGCAATCAAGGGGCAAGCTGTAGCAGATTTCATCGCTGAGTTCACCCCTCCCACAACTGGCCCCAGTGCCGACACCCTACAGCCACAGTGGATACTCAATGTCGACGGTTCCTCAAAAAAAGCAGGAGGCGCCGGGATCGTGCTCGCCACCCCTGAAGGACACAAACTCGAATATGCCGTCAAGTTCAAATTCCCAGCGTCCAACAATGAGGCTGAATACGAGGCCTTGATTGCTGGTCTCCAAATGGCTTGGCGAATGGGGGCAGAACATGTCTTGGTACGCAGCGACTCCCAACTTGTGGTAGAACAGGTCAAAGGAGAATACGAGGCCAGGGGAGACAAGATGCAAGAGTATTGCGAGATGGCCAGAAATTTGACGAAAAAATTTCCCAAAATACTTCTCGAAAGAGTACCAAGGGTACAGAACGTGGAGGCAGATCGGCTGGCAAGGATCGCGTCATCCCAGGAATACGACCCCGGAGTACCAATGGAAGTACTGGATTCGCCAAGCATTCGGGAGCCCAAAATATTGCAAACAGAGCAAGAGGTGGAATGGGCAACGCCAATCAAGAACTACTTGGAAAAGGGGTCCCTACCAGCAGATAAAGTTGAAGCAAGAAGGATTCAATACAGGGCCAGCAGATACGCCCTGATAAACAATGTCCTGTACAAAAGAGGACACACCATGCCCTGGTTAAGGTGCGTCGGAAAAGCAGAAGCGGACTACATCATGAGGGAGGTACACGAAGGGGTCTGCGGCAACCACTCAAGAGGGAGATCTTTGGCTAAGAAGATTCTCAGAGCAGCCTACTACTGGCCCACAATGGAAAAAGACGCCCAAGAGTTTGTAAGAAGATGCGATAAATGCCAAAGGTTTTCTAACATCCCAAGGCAGCCAGCCCAGGAATTAACACCGATTCAGAGCCCGTGGCCTTTTGCCCAATGGGGCATAGATATAGTAGGTGCTCTACCCCTGGGGAAAGGCCAAACTAGGTTCGTGGTGATAGCAGTTGACTACTTCACAAAATGGGCGGAGGCGGAGGCTGTCGCCACAATCACAGAGCAGAAAATAAAAAATTTCCTATGGAAAAACATCATATGCAGGTTCGGCATCCCAAAGGTGGTTGTCACAGACAATGGAAAACAATTCAAAGGCGGTCAGTTCGATCAGATGTGTTCAGACCTACAGATCAGCCACCACTACTCTTCTCCAGAGCATCCCCAAGCCAACGGCCAGGTTGAAGTCACCAACCGGACACTATTCAAAAACATCAAGACAAGGCTGGAGCAGGCAAAGGGTTTATGGGCAGAAGAGCTTCCCAATATCTTATGGGCCTACAGAACAACAGAAAGGGTCGCCACAGGGCACACCCCATTCTTTCTGACTTTCGGATCTGAGGCGGTCATCCCGGTGGAGATAGGCCTCCATAGCCCCAGGATTGAACATTTCGAAGTAGAGGCTAACAATGAGGCCCTAGAAGTAAGCCTGGACCTACTTGAAGAGAAAAGGATGCAAGCAGCTGTGAGGGTGGCTGCTTATCAGCAAAGGATGTGCAGATATCATGATGCCAGAGTAAGACCTAGAACGTTCAAAGCAGGAGATTTGGTTCTCAAGAGGGTTAATCAGTCTACTAGAAAGCCTAGAGATGGCAAACTCAGGCCTAATTGGGAAGGCCCATATACAGTTAAAGGGTTTTCCAAGAAAGGGACCTACTGGCTAATTGGGGTCGACGGCAAGAAGCTTCCCAACCCCTGGCACGCTGAGCACCTGAGAAAATACTATGTGTAATGTAACCAGCAACCTTCAATGAAAAGTCTTTTTTATGACCTTCAGAACCGATGTCTAACCGCAGAACTGTTGAAGACTTACTGGTCAGCCCACAGGGCTGACTAACGAAGCCCGACTGGTCAATCCTCAAAACTGACCAGCCAAGCCGTAAGGCCAATAAGGCTACTAAGCCCAACTGGTCAATCCTCAGGACTGACCAGCAAAGCCGAAAGGCCAATAAGGCTACCAAGCCCAACTGGTCAATCCTCAGGACTAACCAGCAAAGCCGAAAGGCCAATAAGGCTACTAAGCCCAACTGGTCAATCCTCAGGACTGACCAGCCAAGCCGTAAGGCCAACAAGGCTACTAAGCCCAACCGGTCAGTCCTCAGGACCGACCAGCAAAGCCGAAAGGCCAATAAGGATACTAAGCCCAACTAGTCAATCCTCAAGATTGACCAGCAAAGCCGGTAGGCCAATAAGACTACTAAGCCCAACTGGTCAATCCTCAGGACTGACCAGCCAAGCCGTAAGGCCAACAAGGCTACTAAGCCCAACCGGTCAATCCTCAGGACTGACCAGCAAAGTCGAAAGGCCAATAAGGCTACTAAGCCCAACTGGTCAATCCTCAGGACTGACCAGCCATGCCGTAAGACCAACAAGGCTACTAAGCCCAACTGGTTAGTCCTCAGGGCTGACCAGCAAAGCCGAAAGGCCAATAAGGCTACTAAGCCCGACTGGTCAGTCCTCAAGGCCGGACAGGCCGAGAACCCGTAAAAGTTATGAAGTCCAGCTAGACAATAGTCAGACGTTACAAAGCTACCAAAGAGCCTGATTAATCAGGTGTTCAACATGGAAATACAGTTCATCAAAATAACCGTTCATTGATTAAAGTCGGGTTACAACAAAAAAAAAAAAAAAAAAGACGCCACTGGATGTTTTTACAACGTACTCAGGACTGGGCCTCGTCCCCCTCTTCTGTCGCTGCGGTCTGGTCTTCCACGACAGGCGCATTGGAGGTCGTGTCGTCAGAAGGTTTCAAGGCAGAAAGATCGAGGTCTGGGAAGAGCTTCCTGGCCGCAACCTTGGTGTCAACGAAGCCTTCCATGTAGGTCTCGCTGAGTTCATCTTGAAAGGCCGCCCCAACCCTGAACTCCTCCACAGCATTGTCCTGAGCACTTTTCAGCTGCCCCTCCAGCTCAGCGACCTTCGAAGTAAGGGACTCCTTGATTGCCCCAAAAGCCTGGGCATCGAATTCCAGAGCTTCCACCTTTTTCCTGAGCTTGGATACTTCGTCCAATACAACAGTCTTCTCTGCCTCTGCAACCGTCTGGGCTTCCTCAGCATCCTTGACCTTCTTCTCCAGGCCACTAACGGATGTGGTCAAGGTCTCAATGACCTGCCCTTTCTTGGCGCACTCGGTTGTCCTCGCCTTCAGACGAGTGGACAGGCAGAGCACCTTCACATGGAGCTGCAGAAAAATTGCAGGGTCATACACAAATAAATAAAGGAAAAGGGGGAGAGTGGGGTCGAAGGGAAAGATAACTAGAGCCCTCACCTTTACAGCGTCGAGGTTCATGCTCCTTGTCAGTTGGGCGTTGGTCCAGTCAACAAATGGCCCCACATCCTTCATGCTGATGAATTGCTTCATCCTCTCCCAAGCGGCCTGGACGTCCTCCACAATGAGGGGCTCGTTTTGCTGAGTCTGGGTCTGAGCAACGGCTGTCGCTTCGGCAGGAGGCGGGGGCATCCCAGTTACAGCCCTGGAGGACTGACCAGCGTTGGAAGCCTTAGGTACTGCGGGAGTACTGACCGCAGCAGGACCCTTGTCATGGGACTGCTCGACAGCCCTCCCCCCAGAGCTAGGCCTGTGGCGTTTGCTTGGCCTCTCTCCAGCAGCCTTTGCCCTTTCCATCTCTTCAAACTTCTTTTTTGCAGAGGACCCCATGCTCCTCTTGTCGAAGCCCATGTATGATCCCTGTCCTGCAAAGCATACGGGGCAAGAGTCAGTGCACTAGCATTAGAAGGCGGCCGCAAAAGACAGACCAGACTCACTCCTCTCAGCGTGAAGGGCTTCGATGGAAGGGTCTGGACCTAAGAGATAGTCTGCCAAACTCTCACCAGCCACAAGAGGGGCCCAGCTCTTGACCGGGTACTCCTTCACCCTCGCTAAACGGCCTTCCCTCGACTCGTCCTCCAGTATAGGAAGGCGTGCTGAGTAAAAGAAAAGAGGATGATTGTTAGACCACTACCCTAAGAAGGAGTCAGGCATAAAAGCACGAAAGGCGCTTACCCTTCCTACCTGGTCTACCCCACTGCCTGGGTATGCGGGGGGTCTGGTCAGTCACATCTTCCCAGTGAGCGATCTCCATACCCTCGCCGTACACAAAAAAATACTTCTCCTTCCAGCGCTTGTGGGAGACCGGGAGATTGGTAATCAGAGCTGGCTGACTTTCCCTAGCTGAGAAGTAGTACCAGCCTAAGCTCTCGCTCCCGGTTATCTTGTAGCAGAAGAAGAAATCTTCTGGGGTCAGGACTTCTTCCTTGTCAGTGGCGGCCTGCCACAGAGCGGCACAACCTACCAGTATGCGCCAAGAATTGGGCATTAGCTGCCCAGGGGCTAGTCTAGCCCGACTCAGAACCCCTCTAATAGGTGGAGCGATGGGGAACCTCAGTCCCCCTGACAACGCGCTCTCATACACAGCAATTTCGCCTGGGCGAGGGAAGCACGCTCTATCTTCGCTCCCTGGCACTCGGTAACTCATGGAGGGAGGAAATTGATAGACAGACCACAACTTTTGCACTTTTGCTCCATCTAGGATGGAGGCAAAGTGCCGAGCCTCATACCTACTTTCTGGAGCAGGGGACACTGCCCCTACCTCAGCCATGGCCATGGGGGCACTCTCAAAGGCGTCCACAATGGCCACGGGACTCCTTGCCCCCCTAGGCCTCACCTCTTGAGTAATCTCCTCAAGGTCTGCCCCAGAGTAGTTCACCGAGGCATTGGATGCCTCGTTTGGTCTTACCCTATCTAGGTCCACGGAGACAGTACGCTCAGAGCCGCTTGACAGATCAATTGGCAGTGGGTTCATGACCCTAGGATCCTCAATCTCTCAAAGGGTCTCAAAAACTGCTCTGGATGCTTCAAGAACACCCCAGTATACCGACTCAACAAAAGGGGGATTACCTATAAACCCTAGGGGATATGAGGCCCTAATCCTCCACTCGTAGTACCAAATAGCCTTCTGTAGGAGCCAAAACATAAACACTAACACTACGTACCTTGATGGGAATGGATTTAGGAAGTGATTTTGGAACCCCTCCGAACAAACAACAACAGTGAGAAGAACGACGAAGGGAGAGAAACAACGAGCATAGTTGAATGCTTGGGAAGAAATGTGTAGAATAAGGGGCTCTTTTCGACGAATCGCCAAGGTTTTATAAGCCCCCTCTATTCGAAATCAACGGTGTAGATCGGCTCGAAGCTCTCAAGATCGGACGGGCAGTGTAATTGATGTCTAATCGACATACGGGGCCAACCACATGAGGCCACGTGGCAGAAAGGCCAACAGTCGCGTCGATCCACCTGGCATAGTAATCATGACTGTTATACAGCGCCATAAATGCGCCAGTTCGACGGCACTCGGTGACTCTTCGAAATTCCCGTGGGCGTACCTTTGGAATTCCCATAGGCCAACCTGGGCTGCCTAGGGAATTGGGGGCATCTGATAATGCAAATGACAAGTACGGTCGGTCAGCCCATCCGTGGACAGACCAGACCAGCCCGGCTCGCATACTCAGTTCAGGCCACCTCCCTCCTAGGTCAAGTCCATTAACAGAAAGAGCGGCAGAGCTCAAGCGATACACTGGGCGGCGGTACGAAGGCACCCCGAGATTCTCGCCTGGTAAATAGCCCCTACGATCCCATGATTCGAGCGTTTCCCCCATGAACGGGAGCATGATCCATGGGGGCTAAAATCAAGGCGCGATATACCCCCACGAAGTGGGAGGCATGACGGAGGGGGCACGATTAACTGACCCACGAAGGTGCCCACGATCAAGGCCAACACTCCTATAAAGGGAACAGTCCTCACCTCCAAGAAGGTACGATTCTACACCACCTTAGATACTGTAATTCTGTCCATATTTCCCTGAGCCTAACTTTGATATCGGAGTGTCTTTGGCAAGCACCACACCGGTGTCCCAGAGAGAGGGGAAACTCACCGCACCAGCAAGCTGTACCAGGAGTTGGGAAAGACGTACCAGTTTATCGCATCATCAGCTAGTAAGAAACTTTTAAAAAGGACGGGAGGGCAATATGGGTAACTATATTTTATTAATTTTAATTTCCATGAAATCTGACCCTTTTTCAAAGGATTTCAAGATGGTTTTTTTTTGTTATTGGGCTTTTTCTGTTCGTTACCAATTCAAAATCTCCTTTTAAATTCCATCTATTCTAAACATATTAATTCCCTATTTTGAAATTCAAATTCTATCTAATCCCATCAAAGTCTCTCATTCCAAACACACAGTGTAAGGGATTCAATCTCCTGAGAAAGAAATTGAGTACTACAAATTACAGGATGTTTATTTGTTCAGCCCAAAGAAGAAAATAAGGTGGGAGAAATATATTGCAGGATGCTTATATATACTCGACCTCTGAAGTACTTATACCATTAAAAAAAAAAGAAGAAGAAGAAGAAGTACTTATGATAATCTTTGGGCCTTACAGAATTAAGACCTAACCATCGTGAAGCTGGTCCTGCCAACTGTTACTAGTGAAGGGGTAAAAAATCCAATCGTAGTGTAGACTGCTCAGTACACATTTCTCTGTTAAATTATGACATATAGTATTTTATTATATAAATAACATAAATTTAATATTTATGGAGAGACTTTTAATGAAATAAATAACACAAGTCAAAATTTGATAGACATAAATACATAAAATCCTCGCACTACCTGACGACTGAACTTTACAACTGACCTAGCCTGGACAAGAACTTGTAGGCTTTTATGCTTGGTCCATAAATGAAACTCCAATGACATGCCATTGCTCTCACTTCCTTTCTTAATGAGCAAGAAGAAATCGAAGCACTTCATGCTAGGAAATCCGGAACTCACACTTATGGATGAAACTTTCAAGTATGTCTCTGTTTCGACCAACCAATCAAGACAAAAAAAAAAAAAAAAAAAGGCTTGCCAAACGTTTATTCTATTTACAGCTTCATGCAACAGTATAGTGTATGAAGAGGCAAAATAAAATTATATATATATATATATAGATCAAAAAAAATGCTATTATTTCAGCATTAAATAAAAAATGTACAAAGAATTCCATCAAAAGGATGTGGTGAAAACATTTTTGTAATTAAAGTCCATTATGATGGGACGTTTTGTTATAATGTAAAATTTCTCATTCAACCACATCATTTTATGCAGAAATTAGGTTTACTATTCTTTTTCGAAATTCACTCTTTATATAATAACTTAATATATAAGGCAAAAAACATAAAACTAGTAAACGGGTGTTATATAACCCTTTATTAATAACAATGTATAAGGCCGGAAACATATAAAAAATAATAAGTTAAGAGGTGTTGCAAGAATCGAACTCACAACCTCTCGCACCCGAAGTGAAGCGAGAATCATACCACTAGACCAAACACCTAAATTTGTTGCTTCAAAATTGAATAAAGTCTCTAACGTATATAAATAAAAAATAGAGCGTATATTAATAAAAAACTTTGTGTAAGCCAGCAAGAACCATGTGAATCACCACACTGTCTGATTCAAATGGAGCTCCATATTTATTTCATATGTACAAGTCCAACTATCCATCGTCCTCTTTGTGTCCAACAAACAATGCAAGATTGTGAATGGTTTGAGATCTTCTACTACTTGGTCATGGGTTGGACACCGTGCCTAATGCTCAAAAAGATGAACCCGTGAGACAGCCCCAATTTAGGACAACCACCCGGACCCTTTACATTATTCATTAAATATGAGTTTTATTTTATTCAATAAAAATATTTTATCAATCTGAATAATGTTATACAACTAAAGTATTTAATGTTATGATTGAATGAGAGACATATTTTTTAAAATAAAACATACATCATAATTCATAATAATTTTTAATTATAAAAATATCATTTTTACATTGGTAGAATATTTTATACAAATTTTTTGCACAACTATTCAAACTCTCAATGATGTGGAAGAGAAACTTGGGCCGGTTTTGACTCCCATTCCTACCATTCCCGATGGGCAGTTTGTGAAAAGGACAACCTCAAAACCACCAAGTTGGTTGATTTTTTATGAGTGGGAGCGGCAAACTAACATTTGAATTTTCGTCATCAGTGCAACGTCCACATAAAATCCATCATTCAATCTGAGAGGCAAGTTTTCCAAGTGTGAGAATGAATGTTTTTTATTTTATTTTATATAATTCTCCATGGTCGATCCAAAGTTGCTAGCGATGGCTAAGGGGAATTCTATCCAATGTGGAAATCCGGCACTAGAAACCAAGACCCAAAAAAAAAACAATGATGCTTACATGTAATACAATGTGCCAATGGCAAAACATTGGTAGGAGGACACAAAGTCTTCTCCAATGTGATTATTTCACTTTCGTCCGTGACGCCAGTGGCAGAACCACGTGTAAACAAGGGACTTGAGTGGCTGAGCCCCTATGAGATTTTTGAAATTGTGCTCAGGACTTATAGTTGTAGAATGTTTTTAATAAAAAATAGTGTGGTGGTTCTATAAGATTTTGAAATTCTATTTAAATCTTATAATTTTTTAGTATTTATAATAAGAAATACTATATTGAACCCTTAAAATCTAAAAAAATTTACCTTTTTACTTTTTAGAATTTTAAGAATTCTTACTTTGACACCACTAACAAAATTCTGAAGTTCAGCCTATAGTTGTCGAAATGGGAAGTGGAAGCGAGAGACGTTAGAAGAAACAGAAGCGGAAAGCGCGACCAAAAAATATAAGGAGAAACGGGAAGAGGGAAACGATTGGAAAACTTAATAGGAAACTTTTTCGAAATTCAAATGAGACTTTTAAAAAATTTAGTGAAAACTTTTGGGAAATATAGTAGAAACCTTGAGGAAACTTAGTAGAAACATTGGTAAATTTAGTGGAAACCTATGCAAATAATTTCACAGATACTTAATTAGAACTTGAGGAAAAAAATTTATAAAAATTAACATTTTAAGTTTTCAAAGCGTTTCCCAAGAGTTTTCGTTAAGTATCAAAAGAGTTTTCTACAAGTTTTCCAAATGTTTCCCAGAAGTTTCCGAAACGTTTTCCAAGTGTTTTCGAAACGTTTCTCCAAATTTTTAAAACAGGTTTCGCACCCGTCCTGAAAACGCATTTCCGAAAAAATGCGTTTCCACCCCCAGAATAGGTTTCCGTGCAACTATGATCCAGCCTTGCATGAGATCACAATCAAGCATGGGTCACATTATGAGAAATGAGACTATGGATACACATTCAAAGTATTATTCATTTAATAATCTCTATTTGTCAATTATTGGATGTAAAAAGATCCAAAAGGGGCATTTGCGGAAACAACCACAACCGTGAGGATTAAATTAAAATACAGTAGTCCAATGTCGTGAATAGATGTAGCTTTGGTGCAAACTCAAATTAATTATGCCATAATTGGACTCGAATGCTGAATATTGTTACTCAATAAAATTCATTTTATCACGTTGGAAGGTGCTTCTCTCAATAAAATCAATTTGTGCTAGTATTAACTATTATCAAGAAAGAACAACTTGGTAATTTTTTGGATATGAATTTCATCCAACTCAAGTTGTAGGAATTTTTATTGTATTGTGTATGCTGCATCATACCATTCGACAATATATTTATATATATTTTTTTTATTTGAATATCTTTTATAAATATAGTAATCTCGTAAATGGTTCATAGAATTTAAGAAGAATTTAAGTAGATTAATAAAACAGTTTTAATACGTAGCTGGTTGGTGTGCTGTACATTGACGAAACCATATATAAACCAAAGGGGCCTGGCCCCCTAGTATTCAAAAACCCCATTAGATGTAGTAAAAATTAAGGCATAAAATATTTAAGATAGTAAAGTGGCCCCGTAATTTTAAAAAATATTTTTTTTTATATAGAATCAAGGCAAAAAAAAAAAAGTTACTTTGTAAAATGACATTTTTCCTGTACAATTTTATATTGTGGCCTAAATTTTTTGTTACTAATTGGAATTATTTTTTATTTGTTTGTGATTTATTTTTACTGTAGCCCTATCTTTACCCATATCCAATTATTGAGATTTAAGGTAAAATTTAGGAGAAAAAATAAAGCTCTTTTTTTGCCTGGAGTGTATACCACTGATGTAAAGAAAAAAAATTTCAGTCTTTGAGAGAAGGCAGTTAGTTTTTTAATTTTCAAGCAAATTTTCTCTTTTCTCATTTTTGGTATTGTCATTTTTTGCTGTAGATTCAATTATAGATAAATTTCGTGACATCAAGGCCTCATTTGGTAACGTTTATTATTTTTGTTTTTTTTTTTTGAAAAAAAAACAAAAAATAGATTTGTTTAAATTTTTTTTTTTTTAGTTTTTTACAAAATTTAGAAAAAAGAAACTAAAAACACTAGAATAGATGTGTTTTATCTTACCAAAAATTGGTCTAGTACTATTGGTACAACGATAACCTATAAATACCCGTCATTAGACCACAAAAAATACACAGTAAAAACATACAATAAAAAATAAAAACTGATAGCGTTACCAAACGGACCCGAAGTGTCGTCAAGTACTACTTGGATTGATAACACACTTGATATGTATTAAAAAGATACTTTTTGTAGTATCTTACGGTCATATTGCAATTAAGATTGAATGAATGTATTTTTTTTATTTTGATATATTAAATGTAACTTGCATTATTAGATGAAATTTGTTTTTATAGTTGTTCTTAGCCTCCATAAATAAAATTCTTAGCTTCCTCTTTGGCCACGTATACATACACAGGGGTATGATGAATTTTTCCAACCTAGGTTGAAGTAAATCCATGTTTTGTAATAATGTGTTTGAAACTCAAATTTATCAAGTAAAAAGTAAATAAAAATAAAAAGGTGAAAATAAAATAAAATAAATATTTTTATTCTCTTTTCTTTTTTTTTTTAATCACCAAAATTTTAATCTACACACAACTTTATTAAAACTCACCTTGGAAAACTCACTAGATTCCGTATTCTCGGTTCTCTCTCTCTCTCTCTCTCTCACACACACAGGGCTTCTGTTTGCTCTCCGCTGATCAATGGCATCAAATATCAAAATTGTACTTAGGACGCTCCCATGCAGACAACAAACAATCACACCAGACATTTCTGTAATTTCAAGGCACATAATAATGGCCTTAAATTTTTTTTTTTAAATCAAATCTAGCTCCTTTTGAACTTCTTTATTAAACTCAGCTTTTACATAAAATTGTGAGATCAAAACACATTTGAGGTTAAAACCCACGATTTTAAAAATAGACTGGTTTGAGAGAGAGAGGAAACAAAAAGAAACTCCATCAATACTCAGACTTTGTAACGCTCCAATCTCTGCTGGTGAGGCTCCACACTACGAGGCTCCTATTCCATGTAACAGTGATTAATAATCAGTATTCGGAATTCAAATTTTAAAAATCATTTTCATCCTTATTGCAAAGCCTGAAGTGAAGACTTGTCCGATTGGGCATCAACTATCAGACACCACCTGTTGTCCAATAAGGACAGACCACGTGAACGAACATTTCATGGGGCGGCCTGAAAACGACTTTTGAGTTTGAGCCGGCGGCCCAACTCCTAATTTTTTTTACCCGGTGGACGAACCGTCGTCTTTCCGAATCCGGGATACGTGTTGTTGTGCTGATTTATACCCTCTTTTGTTTTCTCTGTTTCTGGTTTTTCGTGTTTTCAAACTGTGGTCCCATTGACCGGAATGTCCCTACTCTTAACCAGATATTACGTTCAGTGATAGGGTTCTTGAGACTATGCCCATGGCTTTAAGACAAAATAGCCCACAGTCCACAGACTTTGGTGGGAGGGAGGAGTGAAGTTGGGAGAATCATTTCAGTTGGGAATCATACTTGACGACAAAAGCTGGCCCCGAATGTCTCTTTTTCTCTCTTTGCTTCCAAGGCGTGCCTTGTCCCCCCAACTATGACCATCATGAAGGGCACTTCCGTAATCTAAATTATATAAGAATTCGTATTTATATATAGAAAATCCGGCTGGTTTAGCCAGAGGGTCTGGTGGTTCGAATCTAGCTCTGACCTGGTTGGACATGGCATGCAAAAAGTCCTTTTACTTCAACATTTTTCTTGGGTCAAAAGTAGCAAATTATCCCTTTTTCTTACCCAAAAAAAAATTTGTTGCCAAGTATCAATGTCAAATCTAAACTATGAGCGCACAAAAATATCGAAAAACATAAAAACCATGGATTGGTTTGGTTCGAGTTTATTAAGAGTTTGGTTTGAATATTAATTAGCACTTTCGAGAATTAAAGGAACTTAAGAACCAACCCAAAAACTAGTCTACATCTATTACAAAAGTTTATATACGTATTGTATATATATTTCTAATCATTATTTGTTGTACTTAAATATTGTTTGTTTATTTTGTGCAGTATTTTTTTTTTTTTACTTTTGAGAAATTACAATAGAAAATTGAGTCTTTTATTTAATTGCTAAGTACACAAAGTAAGATGTTACACAAAAAATAGAGGATTGACGAAAATTGATTTGAACCAACCCAACTCAAACTGAACTATAGAACCTATGTGAACCAGTTAAAATCAATTTGAATTAATTCAATTCAGCTCCATAAACTTGTCAGTTCAGTTCTGAGTTCAAAATTTTAGAATCAACTAAGATCGATTTGATTCTAATTAAGTTTGGCATGTACTTTAACAATGCACACCTCTAGTTTTAACTCAATTTAGTTTAGTTTTAGACTTAAATTTGACGTTTTCTTATGAATTTGAAATCAGCTGGCACATAAATTTGTCTATAGCATGAATCCATGTTGTAAATGTAATGCATCACGGTTGTTCGTACAAACCAATTTCTTTTCTCCTTTTCTATGAAGAGTAGTAAATCGTTTATGGTACTCAAATAATCCAATTATCAGGAATATCTTCTCTCCTAGCTGCTATTATGGGTTATCATCTTTGGAAGGTTTGTTTTTTCTAATTACACCAAAAATAAGTACCTTCTTAATCATGAATGAATATAATTTTTTTTTTCTAAACCAATAGAGATGGGCATATCTAACTTGTGCTAAAAAAATTTGAACTCAAAATCTTAACAACTGAAATTGGTTCGTATATAATCAAACCAAACTGAATCACATCAATATTGTCATCGCCTTTTCAAGTTTATACCCCATAATCATTTTTTGGTCATTTTACAAATCTCTCAATCAATCAAGTTTCCTCCTTTTTAATATTCTTTACATTTTTATTCTTTACTGCTTTGGTTAGGTAAAATAGTTTGTAACTATTGTTAGCCAAAATTGATCATATGCTATTGTTGTTTCCAAAATTAGCAAGTTGCGCACAAAGAAGGCCCTCTGAATTAAAAGTGTACATGTAGAGAGTGCGAAGAATTTGTTTTTTTAAAAATATCACAAATAAGGGAGCAAAGGGATGATTATTACAGGTAAACAACCTTCACCAAATTGAAAAATTGGGAAACAACGCAATGGAAATCAATGTGCACAATCTTTCTAGCTGTGCAAAAGGACTTTTCATGACACCAAAAGAAGAAATAAATAAATAAAAAAAAAGAAGTTGTGAAGAGGCCATTATATGCAATTTGCTTTATCGGGAAGTTGGAAGTAGATTTCGTGGAAGAACTAGAAAGAAAAGAGCGGGAAAAGGTGAGCAATCAGAAAGATCGCCGATCAATGCGGTAGGCAAATCATGTAGAAATTTGATTAGTCAAAAGTTCTGGAGCTACCAAACTCTTTCAAAAGAAGTAAAAGTTCGAATTCTCTGATTTTTGGTGGGTAGTTAATTCAAACTCAAAACTAAAATATAAGTAAAACTTGCTTGTGGCGCCATCAGATTGCAGACACTAGTGGATTTGGTCCGACCGAATCTGGCCTGGCTTTCTAACCCAGACCCAGAAAAGTCTGGTTCCTTGAACAAGGGCTGGCTGGCTGGCGCTCTTTGTGATTTCAGAAAAAAATTTTCTGAATATTTAAGGACTGCCGCTACATACGCGTACTTTGTAACGTATACATACAGGTTATACAACAATAGATACAGGAAGAGGACAGAGAGAGTGGGGAATAATAAAGAGAGAGAAACAAGAAGAAGAAACGGGCACTTTTTAGATAGTATTTGGGCAGGGAGAGCGCTTAAAGCCCTCTCATTCAATGCTTTACCGAACTAGTAATCCCTTTTTCTAACCATTCAACCCTTGCACCACGCCTATCCCCCCTCCTTCAACCACTACCAGCACCACCCCCTTTCCTCCTGCTCCTCCTCTTCGGGTAATTTCTGCCAATTTGGTGTTTTTTTGGTTCAATACTAGTTTTTTATGTATAGCTTGTGTAATGGTTTATGGGTTTTGTTGTTTATAGGCTTAACAGGGAATGGAGTGCGTTGAAGGGGCGTTGAAGAGCAGTTTTAGGCCGGAGATGGCGGTGAAAAAGACCCAACAACAAGCGTTTTTGGATGACATGTGGACGGTTAATGGTCAAAGCGGCGTCTCCGGGGACGATTTGTTTGTTGATGACCTTCTTGACTTCTCCAAAGAAGGTATTGAAGATGGCTTTTTTGAAACAGAAGAAGAACGAGTTTATGAACAAGATACCAAGGCCTGCTCTGCCCCCGTTTCCTCTCAGGAACAGGGGCAGCGAGGAGAGAAAGACAAAGACTCTGATCCTACCAGAAGTGGTTTCTCCGCCCTAGATGATTTTCAGCCCATTCCCTGTAGCGAACTCAGCGTTCCCGTAAGACCCCTCGTCTCTCTCTCTCTCTAAATTACTGTTGTTTCAAGGGGTTTTGTGTTGGGTTGTGACTGAGAAAACGGACCCTTTTTACAGGCTGATGATTTGGCGGACCTCGAATGGCTGTCTCATTTTGTGGAGGATTCCTTCTCGGAGTACTCCCTAACATACCCCGCCGGGAAATTACCGGAGAAGCCCGCCGAACACCGGTGCGAACCACCCGAAATTCCGGTCCCAACCAAGTCATCCTTCACGACTCCGGTTCAGACCAAGGCGAGAAGCAAGCGGGCAAGAACCGGCGGACGAGTTTGGTTACTGGGCTCTCCTTCTCTAACGGAGTCTTCATCTTCTTCTTCCTCGTCGTCCTCGTCTACTACGTCGGCCTCACATTCGAACCGTTGGCTCATCCACACAAGCCAGAGCCAGACGGCCGACTCACTCCTCGGACCGCCTCCATCGGCCAAGAAGCAGAAGAGAAAACAAGAAACCTCCAGTGGGAGTACTGGGCCCCATCAGCCGCGGCGGTGCAGCCATTGCCTGGTCCAGAAGACCCCGCAGTGGCGAACCGGTCCACTAGGTGCCAAAACGCTCTGTAACGCCTGTGGGGTTCGATACAAATCGGGTCGGCTACTGCCCGAATACCGACCTGCTTGCAGCCCGACCTTCTCGAGCGATGTCCACTCCAACAACCATCGGAAAGTGCTGGAGATGCGGCGGAAGAAGGAGGGTGAAGTCGGGTTGCCTCCACCGGTCCAAAGTTTTTGAAGGAATTTTAGTTCAGATAGAATATAAAAAAGAATCGGACTTGAATCGGAGACATTGAACCCGGTTCTGAGAGGGTCGGTTTAGTGGCGGTTCCACTGTACATTGCTTTGCTTTCTTGGTTGGTGCGTCTGCGTTAGGTTTCTAGGTATGTAACTGATTAGGGAAGTAGTGGAGACTTTAATGTAACTTCTATTTAAAAATTTCATATTTTATTAGTTATTCTTTTTAAGATATATTAATTATTTCATCTCACAAGCTTCATTTAAAATAATACATAACTTTCAATATTTCTACTTAAGTTATGAACTATTTATAAGTAATTTAATGTAATCCAATCATTAGTAAACGTGGGAGATTATTTAAGTCGTCATATGCTTTCTACTTGAATTAATTTCGAGGTTAAATTATGAGAAACAGTTGAATGAGAGAACAAATACAAGATAGAAAACTAATACAGCTCCAAGTTCAATTTAAAGTGGAGTTTAGGTTTGTTTTAAATTAAAATAGAAGAGAAATTGTTTAATTAATTTACTTTTTTGATGAATTAATTCGTTTTTTGCACTTTCATTTAGATATTAGCACTTGCATTAATAAGTTAAATTACATTGACTAACTTATGAAAATTTAAAGACTCAATTAGAAAAATTGAAGTTTTAGAAATGAGAGTGACATTGAAATATGAAAAAAAATTCAAGGAATAAAATGGTCATTTACTCTTCTTGTTATATCATATATCTTGGGGATTCAGGGGCTCTACCCCATTTGCAATGAGAGAGAGAGAGAGAGAGAGAGAGAGAGAGAGGGAGAGGGAGGGGGGGACAATGGGGTTTGTCTTGGTGTCTGACTGTACTCCGAGTGCGTGTGAAACCATTCAACTATTATCTCTTGAGAGGCCGTTGAAAAGCGAAAATATTATGAACAAGCACGAGACGAGAGTGGGAAAATGGTTATGGCGTGGGGGTGTACGTATACCTTGCAATCCACACCGTTGGGTTGACAAAGCTGATGCATCAGAATCCAACGGTAAAGATTTAGGTGGTTTTAGGCACTATAGGGAAGGCTTTATACCTACCCTTAAGCTCCCTGTTTTAAGGAGATGTTAAGTAATTAATTCTGCTAAAAACAGAGAAGGTTTTATATCAACAATCATAAGCATGCGATGTGGCATTTTGATGTCACACACATATCTGCGATAGGACGTAGTGTCTGTGATAAGTTGGCCCAAAAGTTCTTGACACTTTAATTGTATAACCAAAAAAAAAAATGGATTTTCACATAGGAAGCAAATTTGGAATTTTTACCTAAGTAATATAAAACTTCTAATAAGATGGACGAATTACACTTTAATTTTTGAATTGACGAATTGAGGTTAAATTACTGTCAAATTCACAAACGTAAATAGTTAAATTTTTTAATTCACATTCTTATAGTATTGAAATATAAAATAATGTATCTCTTATTGATAGGGACCATCCTACATGGAGACTATGGGGGGCCATGGCCCCCTACCTTGATAAAATTTTATATGGTCCTCATTAATTTGGAGTATTTTTATAATAAGAGTGTAGATTGGTCCCCTCAAAATTTTAAGTTTTTTCTTTTTGACCTCTTAAAATTCAAAAAATTTTTTTTTAGCCCTAATAAAATTCAAAAAATTTTAGCTTAAATTTCTAAAATTCAAGAATATTTGCATTGGCCTATCAACAAAATTTAAAATTTTTTACCTTGATCTTCCAAAATACAAGTATTTTATCTTAGTTTCTTAACAAAATTGAAAATTTTTACCTTAGGTCTTCTATGGCCCCTCCTTAACAAAATTTCTTGTTCCGTCTTTGCTCATTGAAGTTTTGTGTAAAACTTTACATAATTAAAAAAAATACTGTGATTATTGTGTTTCTTTTATTTATATTAGGTACTATAAATTTATGTGTTTTTTAAGAAATTAATGCACAGAAAAATTATTTACATAAATAAATATGTACGTTTATTAAAATGTATCTGTACGGGTGCTATAAGGATGTTCTTGTTCTCAAAATATTTGTACTAATTACGCTTTCACACTCGAATCGGTTACTTAGATTTTTACCCTTACCCTATACAGCATATATATCCATCTATAAAGGGAGCAAACTCTTTTGCTTCTTTCGCATTCTTTGCTGAGCTGAAGGGACTGCAACTTTTGTGGGGGAAAGGGGGTGTTCAAATGTCCATTTCACTTTACCTTAGCCAAAGAGCTGTGCTAAAGAGGACATCAAGTATGCCTCTACTTTACACTTTACATGTTGGAAAATTGAAATATCACATAAACATTATACCAAAACTTTCACCAGTATAATTCGGTGTTAATATTTTTGCAATTAAAATTCATTTTGATAGGGTTATTTTGTTTTAAAATAAAAGACCTTCATCAAGTAAATTGTATAATTTTTCTGTTTTTGTGATATTGCTTGTTCATATTTTATTTATTTGTACAATGTGATATCTTGAAAATCGAGTTCAAATCTAACACATCCATTTACTTTTGAGGACATAATTGCAAAAGATGCTCATTAAAGAGACAAAAATAAATTAGTTAGGTAGTAATAATCATATCAAATTTGGAGGTTGAGTACAATTTTGGTTTAAATCTACCACATGACGATGTAAATTGGCATTTGTCATACCATTTTATGTGGCTGATTCTTATAAGGGTTCATAGCAGGGATGGCCTTGTGAGGGACCCAATGATACCATTTTTTTGGGATAAGGATTTCTTCCAAATCAGGTTAGAGAAATTCTTCTTACTCTACGTGGTAGCACACCTATGTATTAAAATTGTTTTATTAATCTATTTATATTCTCCCAATATTTTAGATGCCAATCATAGTATTATTATATATGTAAAAGATATTCAAATAAAAATAAATATACAAATGCATGGTCAATTTATGTTGCCACATACACAAGATCATAAAAATTCCTACAATACAACTCAAATTGGAGGAAATTCATATCTTTTTTGAATTGGTGTTTCCTTAGTTGGCACTACTTTACCTTATTTCTAAGAATTACACTTAGAAATAAAGAGAGGGCCTTCAATGGTTTGACTTAGGGTGCATAAAAGAATTAAAAAAATTTGAGAACCGAACTAATTTGATTTGTGTTGGTTTGGCTCAATTTTATAGAATAATCAGTTGATTCTGTGTCTAAAAATGTAAAACCGACTAAGATATTTTGCATTTAGCATTGAACTGACCGGGCTGGCCGATCCATGTACAACCCTATATTAATATTTTGTTTTCTAATTTGCTTCCTCCCGGCCTCCATCCACGTGCTTCTCTATTACCGTCCGAAAACTCAAATATCAGGTTCTCAACCAAAAGCCAACCAACCCAAAAACCTAAACCCTGATGGCTGTCTGGATGCCACCCATCCCAACCACTCTCATAAACGTCTATACAAATATTATGTATACATTACATGCGTACATATATAATGAAAGGGTGCAAAAAGAGAAGTGAGCCACAGAGACGGTGGTTGGTCGAGTTGTGTGGGACTGAAATGCGCCTTGTTTGGACGTTTAGCTATTGTTTGCATTCTAAAGACTGCTAGCTCTAAGTGCATTTCAACTTACTATATAATCATACAATATGCAGTATTTCAAAATGATAAAAAAGCCACGCGTTCAATTTAAAAGAGCACTAGAATAGATAAACGTTGAAGGAGCTGAACTTAAACCATCTAGTTTGGTTCAGGTATAAAAGGTTGGCTTACACTCCAAAAAAATCTCTCTGTAGAAGTCAGTTCATTTACAATTGACCAAACTGAGTTACACCACTAGTTTTACCCGATGAATCATTAGGTTGGTTGAGCATTCATCATGAAGCCCATTAGTAACGGAATTGTAGTGTTTCATTTTTTTTTGCCTACAAAGTGTCTTGACTTTAGCCGATTACTTTCTTGAGAGCCCATACATTATATGAATTATGACTGATCATAAGAGAGCGTGATGAGTGATCAAGAGAACTCATGTTTAACATGAGGACAGCTGGACTTTGAGTTAATTTAAGTTGTTGATTACTTATTAATTTCTATATGGGAATCCAATGAAGAGTGCAAGAAATGAAGGAATTGTGATGATATGAGGAATGAACAACTACTTCTTGGGAGATACCTATATACTACAAGTCTACAATTTACAAGAAATAGCATGCATGTTCTCCTAACTTTGTAATTACGAGCCTCTTTGATTTTACTTCAAAAATACCATTGGCCGTGGTGGTGGTGATGAAGACGTACGTTTGATAGGGATGCGTGATTAGTTATTAAGACATTTTTTTCAACGATTTAGGTCGAATTCAGGCCGGCCCTGCACTCATGTTCAGCTCTCTCTCTCTCTCTCTCTCCACTTGGCAAAACTATGAGGCAAGAAAAGCGTCCACCAACCCACTTACCTCTCTTTTGCTACAGTATCTATTGCATTTAAATATCATCAGATTAATGTACACTAGTAGTGAGCAGTGATTACATATCTATTAATGCATAAATTAGATTTATTTACACTAGTAGTGAGCAGTGATTGTGCCCACCCCAACCGACCTTATTGACTTTGGATGTTTGATCACATTTCTCTGGATGTACTACGTTTTCGATCATATCGATGATTACTGGTACATGGAACTTGTCTTTAGTAAATGGTGCAACATTTTCAAACCAATATCTCTTCTGCAATCTTAAGTATGTTTTCTATGGTTCTACCTTAACTACTTTAGAATCTAGATGAAAAATAGTTTCATTTCAAAATGTATAACACCTAGTCCTATTTACCATGTAAAAGATTGCGAAGTTCACAGCTATCTGTTTTCCAGTCACTTCTATCACAAGTTGAGAGACCCACCTATGTGATAGGTAGAGCTGTGCTAAGTAGTTGGTTCTTCAAGTTTGATTTAATAATTTTAATGAGTTTTAAAAAGTGTTCAAACATAATTTATTTAACTTTTAAACCGAGTTCAAATGAACTTTAATCAAGTAAGCTCAAATAATTTAATTTTTTAGTACGTATAATCCAATCAAATCCAGTTCAAATCAAGTCTAGAAAATTTTCGAACCTCTTAACAAGTATTCAAATTTAACTTTTTTACGTAACGATTCAATTACGAATTTTCGAGCCTTAACAAGTAGTCAATTTTAACTTTTTTAAGTAACGTTCCAATAACGAACCGAATATGATCTAAGTTAAGTAGCTTGGCTCGTTGTTTTATAGCCCTAGTGACAAGTGGCGGGCTAGCTGTGTGGTTAGAGTCTTTTAGGTTAGTTAATTTAGCAATCTTCTAATTTGTTTTTGCTCGGATTGTGAAGACGCCACTTTGTAGAGGGAATATGGTCTCTTTTGTCATCGCCTGTCACAGCCTCAAGGCGAGCACTCAGACTAGCCCTCGCCTTCTTGGGCTTAGTCACCCAAAACCCAACCATCGCTAAGCCCACACAGATTGTTTATTTTAGAATTGGCCCAAAGATTCGCAAAGATTTGACGAAACACGGTAGAAGTCAAAATTTCTTTAGCAATAACCAGAAAAAGGTTCGTAGGTGAAGAAGAAAAAAAAAACAGAAACACCAAAAAAAAATTTTGTTTCAGGAAGAAAACAAGTTTATGGGCCATAAAAAGAAAACAAGTTTATGGACTTATGGTCTTAATTTCAAGTTAAATTAGTCCAGTCAGGGCCAAAAAAGAGTGTTCTTGTTTAACTACTCATTTGAACCCTTAATTTTTATTTTAGCTCATGTATCAACACTTCAATCAATAGAATGGAAAGGATCCTAATTCAAGAATTATGTAATCCAACTCAGCTCAGCCCATTTGGCAGCAGTGGAGGATCATCACCTTTTTCTTTTTCTTTTTTTCCGGTTAAGGGGGTATTTGGCCAACTGACTTATGAGTCATAAGCTATAAGTTACTTTTAAAAAGCTAATTTTAAAAATAGTTTTTTTTAAAAAAATGTGATTAGACATAAGCTACTTTTTTAAACCATTCACCCAAATATATTTCAAAAAAGTCATAAACATAAGTCATAAGCTATTAAATAAGTTACGTCCAAACACCCCTTAAGTAAATTTGAATTATATGAAAGAACTTGAGAACCGACCAAACATGGGCCAAATACCAGAGCTGGATTGAGGGATGCCATCTTTTGCTTCTTCATCATTTGAGCCCACCAACAAAACATGGGCCTAGTACGAGAGCAACAGGCAACAGAAATCCCCAAGTCATCTGCTGCTATAACTTGAGACTGCAAAGAGACTAACACTCCTGCTACAACTTGAGACTGCAAAGAGACTAACACTCACATCCTCTTATATGGATAAGAGGATGGTGGTAGCGGTGGCTTTGTAACAAGTATATATGGATGGTCATGGAATTACAACAGAGATTCGTCATGGATGGAGATCATTCTTCACTGCAAGAGGTTGGTGGTAGTGGTGGCTTTGTAACAAGTAGTTGTTGAAAGTGCGTTCCACATAAGGTCCAGCCCCTCTCTCTCTCTCTCTCTCTATATATATATAGATGGGATAACATGTTGGCAAATAAGAGGAGCCATATTCATTGGTTGTCCCAGCCTAAGCCTAGTCAGTGACTGACCCAAGTTTGATATTACAAATCTCTGCAATTTATTCATTTTATTTTGTCTCACCTTCTAACAGTGGGTACAACTTTTGACTTTCTTCTATTCTTCTTTATAAGTTATGTTGTTTTTAACTAAAATCATACTCTTTCTCACAAATTATTTTTAGAAGTTCTATTATTATAGATTTTTTGTACAAATAACTCCATCAAAATGATGTGAGAGTAGAATTTTTTAAATTATAAATTAAAATATTGGGTGTTTTGGTTTGGGATAAAATGATCACAAACTATCACACCATTCTGTATAAAAAATTCTGTACAAAAAAAATTTGTTTCTGCAGCATTAGTCTTATTTTACCGAGAAACTAGTCACCTTTCAGACAATTTTCGATCATGGGCAGTTTGGGTGGCTGTGGGCCTATGGATCCTGCCAATGACAGAGTTCTACCAATTAGGATAACTTTTTTGGTCGATACCAATTGGCATAGCCCCACCAGGCTGGTTTTATGTTGTTAAGAGAGTAGAAAAAGAAAGGAAGCCCACCACTATTGATGCCCAAGCCCAAAATGGGGCTGTGAGGAAGGCATTAGGCCTTCAAGTTATGGGCCTTGTGGCCTAGTAATAGCCTCTGATTGGGCTTCAGATTCTCAAACTTTGAATACCCTCAGCCCTGGCCTCAATATCTATATATATATATGTATATATATTCCTCAGATCCACAAAAAAAAAAATTCTCAATATAATCCAATTCAAGTTAAAACTTTGCATAGATATGCAATGACCAGTGCAAAAGAATCTTTGATCCAGCATTAGTATATAATTCAACCTATGCTCGACGCTTTTCATTGTGGAGTGTTGAGAATTACCACCAACGACTCCAAAAGTTCGGACTGTTGGAGAGGGTGTAAATCGTCATCAGCAGCACCTCCCCACGCACGCAAGGCCAAGTCTTCTTTATGGTTGGACTAAACAGGTGAAAAGTATAATAATTAAACACCGAGTAAGCGGTGAGAATTTAATGAGCATTGGCCCCATAAGTCGTAGGTGAAAATTCCACGGTTTCATACCCACGATGTCCAATAATTTTTCAAATGAAAAAGTGTCTACCTGAAGATGAAGAAACGTTGGATCAAATCTTCGTCACTGTTTGAACCATAGAAATGTAAGTAGTGGTCCCCCGTGCTTCGGTGGCGACCGAGGTGCTGCATTAAGTGTTACAAAGCCATTAAGGTCAGCCCCCCACCAATCATAGAGTCAACAAATACAACATTGCTGACTTGCTTATTCATGCATAAGCCCCTCACAAAGTCGAATATATTGACCAAATTTCTGGATTTTGCTATGGCTCCCAATCTCAACAAATTGACCCGGATGAGATGATCACACTGGGTTCCACATTTTTCTAGGAACTACATTTTTTTATAAAATAAAAATGAGAAAATTGACGTGGTCTTTTTTTTTTTGGTTTCAACGACATGATGTCAAGTCAGCTAGTACGAAACTCGATTAATTATTTCTCTGATTCAACCAAAAACAGACTATCTACGCCGAAATTAAGATATTATCAAAAAACGAATCATTTGCAATCAACTATTGCATTTGGTAAGAGTTGAACTCTTGAGTTCTTAAAGGGGGACTAAGAGCACTGACAAACTTGGTTAGCCCAGTTAATTAAATTGATGTGGTCTAAACTCACGATTAATTAATTGCAGAAAATTAGACTAAACTGCAAACTGGGTCAGGGTCTGCGTCCAGAATTAATGAACCTAATACCAGTCTTAGAGCAAGATCGAGGACCGTTTTCAACAACGTTAACGTGCTAGACCTTGACCAGAGGAGCACGCCGTGATTATAATGGTCGCTAAAACACTTTCTTTAGTGGTATTAAGTATTATAATTGTATTAAATCTTTTGTTAAACAAAGAAAAGTTGCTTTTCTGGTGACAAAGTCCACGTACGCGTGATTTTCATGACTTTCATAGGAATGGAGAGTCCAATGATGTCCATTGTGGTTTGAGAACGTACTGCGTCCGCCGGCCGGTAGACTGTTCCAACATGTATTGCATCACAACAGCATCACCGCTTACCTGTTATTGCTCCTACAAAACTATTTCCTCTTTGGTTATGGTTGTGTTTTGGTTTTCGTATTTTCAAAAATAAAAATTAAATAAATTGAAAACCTTCTGTTTTTTAATACAATCATTTTCATTTCATTTTTATTTTAGAATGTAATTAGTTTCAAAAAATCAAAAAATACAATTTTTAAAACTTCATAAAATAAAAATCAAAAATCAAAATCAAAACAAAAACCAAATGGGCTCTCACTCTTAAAATGCGTATATGTGACACACACTCCTTGCACCATCCCATAGTAGATTTATTATCATAAATACATTGGTTTGTATATGTTGGTGCAACTGTATTATACTTAATATCTAGACATTCCACAAACAAAACGCATCTCTAGGATATTCAAAATGGCTTCCTTAATTGATGCTTTCTTTCTTCCTAACCATTGCTGGTAATAATTGCACTTATTGAACCCATAACTCGATTTTTCTTTAGTTTTGTTTTTTCTTTAGTTATCTTGGTTCGTTCTCTTAAACGGAACAAAAATGGATAGGAAGTTAATCATGTTGCTCTTCATGGGAAATCCAAACAAGTCTACTTCAATATTGTAGTGTAACTCCACCCAAAACTGGGACTTAACACAAGCAAAGTCAAAAAACGGCCCCGGGGGGGGGGGGGGGGGGGGGGGGGGGGGGGGGGGGGGGGGGGGGGGGGGGGGGGGGGGGGGGCGGGGGGGCGCGATGTAAACAAAGTCATCTAAAAGAAGAGCATGACACGGTTCCCACCACACTCCCCATCAACGCCTCCATGATTGAATAGGCAAAGAAATTCAAATGGATCCATTTCCATCACCAACTCCAGCAAATGGATCCAACGGTGATGAGGAAAGCATTATGCCATAACCCAAAAATAAATAAATAAACGTGGGCTTGATATGTATGTGTGTGTGTGTATATCTGACAATGATATTAATGCATTTTGGTGAGGTGATAGTGATCACACATGAAGTAAGAAGCCACCGCCGGTGGCTGTGTACCAAACTGCAAGTAACCTTCTCCGAGCTTTCTTTAACTAAAATTTGATGAACTAATCCAACTATATATACTTAATCATTTGTTTTTGAATTTCTTATAGCTGTATTAATGTTTTAATATGGGTTGGCTAAGATCTGATTGGGTCGTGCCTTTGTCATTAGATACAGACATAATGAATACAGGTATTGTCGTTCAGTTAATACAACACTTCAGGCATTTATTAAAACTATATGTGCTCAATACTACCCTACCATATAATCTTTTCATTTTTTTTTTCTCTCTCTCTCTCTCTTTTGTTTTTTTGGCATGATCACAGAAGTTGGAGCACCCCAGCTGCCCAACAGATTTGAAAGCACAGTAACAAAAATCTCGGAGTCTTTGAAATTTCTCAACTTTATTTTGATACTTTCACTGAAGGAACTTATCCCAAATTTATCCCGTGTGATTAAAGAGTTCTCCAATTTTTTTTTCTCAATCTCCTAAATATTATAAATAATTCCCGCTTTTTTTTTTCAAATTTTTTGAATTATTTAGGACAATTGTAGAATATGTACACTCATATTTAACTATGAACTACGAATTCGCATTGGAATCTCCTAAAGCCTCTGCTAATGTTGCTAAATTTGTCAACCCAAATGGTGAATGGAATTTCTCATCTTCTTCCTCAAGTGAATGACTCCCCAATCACAAATTATTTCAATACGAAGTAATTTTTTAATCCCCAATTTGTCACTGCAATCTTAAAAAAAAATTGGCCAGCCTGACCAGGTCGTTATCTGTATATGGAGGAATGGCACAGGGCTACTAGCAGTCTCCTGCTGCAAGGGCTCCCATACACTTGAAAATGGGTGCTCCATGCTTCAACCTAGGTCAAACAAATATATACCCAGATGTAAAATTTTGATTACCTGTCATACAAGCAAGCCTTTGTGTAATGGAAGAACATATTGGTTATGTACCACGTCATCATATTAATGTAATATAATAGGCCAATAATAAATAGTCAACAAATTGGTTATGTACCATGTCACCATGCTAATGTGGTATAATAGAATAATAATAAATAGTCATACAAGTGTTTTAAATTTTAATCATCAAGATATCATCTTATTTTAGGTAAAAAATTCTATATTTTAAACTCAAAAACTTGATGATGAAGATTTTTATGATTATGTGACTCTAATTAAAATCACAATCTAATGACAAAAATAGATTACGTATAATTGTGGTTAAAAAATGGGACAAATGTTTCTCTTTGCGTTCTATAAAAACGAAAGGAATATTGTACTGAGGTTTCTAGTTCTCTTAATGGAAGCTTAAGCTGACTAATATATATAATTTTTTGGGTGGCATTTTAATATGCAACCCAAAAAGAGTTCACAGGTTTTGCGATTGATATTAATGTTCTTACTTCCATCTTTTTCCAAAAATATGAGATGCAGCTGTTGGGACCTCTAAATTGAAAAAGAAGTGTAATTAACTTTAAGGAAGAGTCACTGAAAGAGCTGTATTGATTGCTTTCAAAACTATTTTTGCAAGGACAAAAATCTCATTGTTCTAGTTGTAAGAAATTCCTCAAAAAAATGAAAATTATAACTTGAAAGAGAAAAATTAGAGAAGAAACCATGTGGGTATTTCAACCCTAAACATTCTCTTTGTATCAAACCAGTCAATATCACTCAACCATGGCCATGACTATCACTACCAAAATTCTCACTTAGTGGCTATCAGGCCATTGTCTCTATTGTAGCCTAAGGCATATGAACAGTCTTGTTTACAACTCTAGCAAGCTAGCCTCTCTATTATTCAGGTCCATTTCTTTATTGGTGTAATAGTTTTATCTTCTTCTTCTTCTTCTTCTTCTTTTTAGCCAAAAACATCCGGTCCAGAGAGTATACACGCGTATGCCAAGAAAATAAATGAAAATTGCTTATTTCAGGGCATTTGATCGCTTGGTTTCATTAACAAGGGAACTCTTGAATCAATGTGAAGATGAAATATTAGAAAACTATCAATAGTGAGTGTTTGAAAAGATGTCAAAATATATAGAAAAATGTTTAAATATCTTAGCAACACTGCTCAAATGATCTTCCCATCAAGTGTTAAATAAAATAACTTGCTAATTTCTTGATTAAAAATTGCCAGTTGATTACGCGTATTGAGATCGCCTTCAATGATCTTCTTCAGCTTCTCCTGTCTTTTTTCTCCTTTTCCCATTGTTAATTAAGCATATAAAGATTGACCCTAAGCCACAAACATGGAAAATTTAGAAAGTAATTTTTTTTATTTACAGTGTCTAGACGGAAAGCGAAATCTAAACAAGTGGGTTTTTGCTGGTGGTCGGCCCCTTATGTCAAATCTTGATCATGCTTAGATAATGAAGGGGGGGCCTGTTTGGGTTCTCTGAAAATAAAAGTTTAACAACCGAGTCTTCTTCTTCTCCTTTTTCTTCATGATGATCTATAATTAGTAAGACTTGCAATCTCATTCTCTAATGTTTGGGAACTCCTTAAACAAACAATATATTCCTTTGTCATATGAGAAAAGACTTAAAGATTATCTCGAAACTTCATCACCTAACCCGATAGTAACCCCTCACTTAATCTAAGCCAGTCATCATTACACACGCAAACCAGTTCCCCTTGATCACTTATTAATTTCACATTTAATCATGACGCTTGGGGATGCAATCAGGTTACCTTTATTTATCGAACATAACCTAGCTTAATGTGGCTGGCCCCTCATGTTAACTTTGTATGGCATAATGTGATTATGCAACTTAGAGGTTCAAAGGTGAAATTCTAGTAGCAAAAGTAAACTCAACGTTTTGGATCTAACTTTCGCTGGTGACTCGAACATAATCGTGTGATTTGCAAGTAATTACAGGTATCTACTGTATAGCAACAGTGAATATGATATAGCAACAGTGGCACCGCCTTATAAAAATCTATATTAATATATAAGTAAAAATCTTATTTCGTATCTGTCACTTTTAAAATTTGTATCATGCAACTACTTTACGTCTTTAGTTAATTATAAATTTTGGATTCTGCATCAGCCTATTCACTTGCCAAATAAAATTATTATTTCTGGTGATTTAAAAATTATGATAGTTATCATCTCCTGCACATTGCGGATGTCCTTAGTAATAATTATGTAACTGGAAGAAATCCCTTTCTCTGCCTTATAAGACATATACGTATACAAATACGTATATTGACAAAATCAAACTCTTGGAACTGCATACAGTTCTCAGATTTTTTTTATTAGAACTGCCCTCCCTGTGCAGTAGACTAGTCCATATCTCCTATCTCCACAGTCCAAGTGGGCTGTTGCGTATCGTAGGATCACAACGACTGTTTGTACTTGTCCCAGCCCAGTAGTACAAGTCCCACTTTTTAGACTGCCCGACAACGCAAAAAGCGTGACTTAGCCAGCCAACTACCACCAAGCCTATCCGAAGAGACTTGTAATTGCCAGGCCAACTCATTTTTCAAAGGCTCTAGAAATTTTATGATGGGTTAGGTTTCAATTTCATTTTTGTTTTTTTTTTTCATGCTCTCGCAAATAAAACAAATGTACAAATATATATATATACATAAAAACAACTGTAACCGTCAAAATGACTCTGAAAAAGCTAAGCAGTAAATATTAGGGTATTTTCATTTTTCCTTTCCCATTTTTTTTTTCCTCCCATTTCTCTCCTACAAATAAGGAGAGAAAATTTTTTTAGAATTTTTCTTTCTTTTCCCTCCCTCTCTCAACTTCTAAACAGGTTGTAATCTAATCTGGAATAACTTTTGTAACCTCGTAACCGTTGTTTTAAATAAGTATCAATTAGCTCAATCAACCACTATGCAATAATCACGGCTGATTATAGAGGTATTATCAGGCATATGAAACGCATGCGCATTTCCATTAGCTCTCCTAGCGAGACCTTGACACGGACACCAACCTTAAAGGTTTTAGAGGTAAGCTATAGCATGACAGACCAGACCAAGATTTCATGGGTCTGAACTATTCTCCTAGCGAGACCGTGGCACCAGCCTAAGATTTCAGGGGTAAGCCGTAAGCATGACTGACTAGACCAAGATTTTATATGGGTCTGGAACTATTGACCAAAGCTTTACCTCAAATCTCTAAGATTTTAGAATAATATAGAAAGATTCAATACCATCATGCCCGTTGATAATCTAATGAATGCCCACTTGACATCGAATTGCTATGGATATTTTGAGGGAATAATGACATATGAACAAAATTTTTGTAGATGATGACGTGGCTCTTTGTTGAGAAAATATTTGATGCAACGGTGATATCATGTTATTTTTGTTACCGTGATATCACAAGCCAATTACATGTTAAATGCATGTATTGACCACATCATTATATAAGTTGAGAAAAACTCTCAATTTTAGATAATTGAATTTCAATTGAGAAAATATCTCAATTTTAGGTAATTGGATTTCGATGCATGTATTTGACATAATATGATTGGTTTGTAATACTCGTTTACAAAATGATATGGCATCACAGTTATTTTAAATCCAAAAAAGCCCATCATTTCTGTTCATAATTTTAAAACTATCACTTTCACATCATTATAATATAATTTTTTTCATAAAAATTGTTGAGAATTATAATTTTTCTCTACATATGACATGTCTATATATATTTTGTTTTCTTTCTTCTTTTTGTTTTTGGCTGTTATAATCAATTTGAGGCGTAAAATAGCAAATGTATCATAGTGCCTATTAAAACTCCTTTCTTACTTTGTTTTTACATGGCGTTCAATCATTCGGCCGACTCCAAGCCTATTAGAGTGTAATACTCAATTTACATGATGATTTTGCTTTTACTAAATTGCAGACTAATTAAGTGATAAGATTAAAAGTTTTAATATGTTAAAATGTATTTAAACTTTAATTATTTTTTTGAGTAATTAAGTAGTTATTATTTATATAAATTAAATATAATTTATGCATTGTATAAATAATAAATAGGTACGTGAAAGACACGTTGCCTAATTGAAGTTTGTAGGACAATAGGTCATATCCAAAAGTAATGAACGAAGCAAATCAGTATACAAATTGCAGGCTGCAAAGTGGTAATGTAATTTAGGCAAGATCTTATTGGGGTCCACAAAATACACTTTTCAATCTGCCTTTTGTCAGGGAAATTAAAATAAAAAAAAATTGGTCCCACCAGTCCCCCGGCCATGGTCAACATTTCCGGCAATAGTAACTTCCTCGTAATGGGTTTCCACTTGTTCTAGTTTAATAAGCATGAATCAGCCTTTCTTTATACTAACTGAATTGGCAAAATTTCTGTATTTCTTTTAATTACGTTATTTTAATTTGTCCTTTGTTATCACAACCATATAAATTTTATGTTTGAGTAGAAATTAAGTTATTTCATTTTGACCAAGATAATTAAAGAATATGCTAATGGATTAGTTTAATTTTATGTAACTAGTTAGTAGTTAGCACAATAAATTTTAGAATTTTCCTTAAATCCACAGAAGGACCGATTATTCGCATTTTTCTCACGATGGAGGACCAAACGGGCTGGTCCGCTGAATCAACAGTTATATGAAGAAATTCAATCAGAACCGTCCAAATTCTGACCTTTCTCCACGTAAAAGGTTTGACATTTTGGTTGGCAGTGAGAAGAGATTGATTACCTGACATGAAAATTCAAAACTCGATGCACAGGATGGAATATGCATTAGTAAATAATTGTTTTCTCTCTCCAATTTCACCTTGAACTTCAATGTTATTTTTAAGCTTTAATTTTTTTATTTTGACTCTCTAATTTTTAAAAAAAGAAGTCAATTTAGTTTCTCATTTAAAAATAAGTTTAAAAAAATTAAAAATTAATTATACTTTAATCCTTTTAACTATGATTGAGTTTAACTTTACAAGTTAAATTAAAAGTCGTTGTATTTTTATTCTTAAATTATGAGAATTTAAGTTCATATTAACATTATTAATAAATAAATAAATAAATTAAGCATTTCTGATTGGGTACAGTATAAAAAAAGTTTTGTCCCTCATTAACAAATACATAGTTTTAAAAATTTCCTTAATATTATCAGGGCTAATAATTGGTGGTGCCCAAAAATAAGATTTTATTATGATTATTTTCTTAGGTATTTTGAAATAATTTATAACATTTCAGAACACATGAAATTATTTTTTTATCTTTTTTTAGAGATGAGTATAAAACTTTGACCAAATAAATTTTAAGTTTTAAATTTTATGATGGTAAAAATGTAATTATTTTTAGTTGAATGGGGGTAGAGTAATATTAAGTTATAGTTTAAAAGGTTAAAATATACTTAATATTTAATTTCCTAACTTATTTTGAAAAGTTGGAGCACAATGACTTCTTTTTAAAGTTTTAAAAATTTAAATAGAAGAAATTAAAGTTCAGGATGACATTAAAATTTAAGACAAAGTTAGAAGGACTAAATAATTATTTTTCTAATACACATTGATTCGGTGCTTTCCAAGACCTTTCATCTGCGCTATCTTGGATTTCTCAGGAAAAATAAATAAAGCTATTTATGCATATTTATTTTTTTTTTGAGACAATCAGTCAAACTTAATTTTTTGTGTCATATATTTATTAACTTTCTTCTCATTTCTAACTCAAAAAAATAAAATTTCGATTCTTTTTTTTTAATCATTTCCTTTTTTTCCATTAAGGCTGTATTTAGAACTCAAATATTCATCAAGAGAAAAGCAAAAAATATAAAAAAAAAAATGAGAAAAAAGAGAACAAAAGAAAAAAAAACTTACTAATAATTTGGATTCCAAATAAAGTGTAAATAAAATATTTGATCTCACTTAGCGGAGAATTCCACTAGAAAATGACGTGGTGCCCCTTGAAACATTGAATAATTTTTATGTGATTTGAAAACGTCACGCTAGGATTTCTCTCTTTTCAAGGAAAAATCAGTGGGAAGGATAGTGCCTTACTTTTAAGTGCTCTTTCGTTCAGGAATTGATAAAATGGCACGCCATTTCTTGTTTTTGTTAGGTAATTAAATTGTAATGAGTTGATATATTTGTCTATGTTAATTTTTATCAGGGATTACAGAAACGCCTTTTTGATTAATTCACAAAAAAAAGTTTCGTTGACAAAAGCTTGACTTTGCGTGAAAAATAAGGTCACCCTTATTTAGTACCTTAATTAAGAGGAACAATTATAATTTCTTAAAAAGAGATGTTACTTCCACAACCTTCTATTTATTCTTTCACATTCAGGCGAGGCCTATCACATGTTCACATGCGAGAGGGAATACTAGAAGTGACAATTTCCTTTTCCAATTGGTTTCTACTATAATTTCAAGTTAATGCTATTATGTAACACCGAGCATTTTTTGGTAATCACTGAAATGGCTCACCCGAACCTTTTGAATGTGGAGAGGGCTAGAACCAAGGACAAACAAGAGAGAGAGAGAGGGAGAGAGAAAAAAAGAGAGATTTACGAGTTTGTTGGTGGCTTATGCAATAAATGTAATCAAGCTGTCCTGTTTTGTTATAAATGAGTTGAGAATATTTATAGTGGGTAGTGATTGACATGGTGTAGACACGTCGCATCTACCGATTGGACAGGCCCAAATCCCACCATTATGGCCTAGAGAGGCCATGTCAGGGCTGCAGCCGGGTGATTGGATATGCAATCTGCCATGGTGTCAAACTCTTGTCCAACCATGGCGCGCCACGTATCCGTTGTATTAAATGTGAGCCGAATTAGCATTTAATGCTTAAGATACGGTACTCGAGTGAATCTGAAGGTGGATCTCTCTCTCCTTCTCTCTTAGCTGGTTGATGGGATTGGCCCTTCACACGCTTATGGGGGGCGTGGCTTAATAATCCCTTTAGTTCCAGCCTCCGTTCCACTACCCATGGAGAAAGGTCCCGAGCGAGAGTGAACTGAGTTAGAAGGTTAAGAGCCCGAGCCTGTTAAATGCTGAGGCGTAATGCCTTGTGGTGTGCTAGGCATAAAGCCTGTCTCACATGGGTGTTCGTTTTAGCCAGAGCCATGCAAGCGCGGGGCCTGGCTTAAGTGAAACTCTTGGAACTATTTGTACGAGGCTAATGATGGAGGCACTGAGCCTGCCGCGAGGGCGAGGCACTGACCCGTTTTGTCCAAGCATTACATGACCAATGTTTAACTTTGAAGTGCTCATGGGACCCATATAGTCTACCAGGTAGACAGGTAGAGTGCCACGTGACATCCGCTGATGGGAGAACCTAGACCTATAAACTAAGAAATCCTTATAATATATTATATACCTGATCAGCAGATGTTACAGAGATAAGATGAATAATGCCAAAAACAACATACTAACGAATGAAATGATAATCAATCTCAATATCGTTAGTATGATCATGAAACTCATCATTATCACTTGTTAGAATAGTTTGAATAACAATATGAGAGAGAGAGAGAGAGAGAGAGAGAGAATAATCTTTGTATATTATTAAACTTAATCAAATACAATGAAAGACATTTACACAATAAATAAGAGTCATAAGATTATGGAAAGTACTGTACAAAAAATCTATAAATTAAGAAATTCTTATAATATATTATGTACACTAACATGTCATATCATTTTGGTAAGAATTTTTATACAATTTCTTGTAAAAATAGCGTTTTCCCTTAGTTATTGAGGTTAATGAGTTGATTCATTTGTGAAATATATCCTTGATTGTACTTAGAGGTTATAGGGGATGAAAATTTATTTAGTGCTACAACATCACTACTTCATTTTAGCTCTATCTCTCGTAATCCGGTGGGATCATTCCTATTAGATGAGATTCAATACCCCATTTAGCAACTAGCAAGTAGGAGATTCACTGTCAGTGAAGGAAAAGAGGAAGAAGACGTGATTTCTCAGGCGCACACTATTAATGTCTCCATCTGTACACAACAAAATCGTTCCCTCTCTCTTTGAAGGAATAAGAAAGTATAAAATCATTGTTGGTGGTGATGTTGACTGGAAGCCATCGGGTAATCATAATTGTATTATGAGTATATAAGTAAGATCATTGCTGCTTACGGTACTGGTGGACCAGCTTCCCCATCCTAATCTCATCTTGTGCTGTGAAAAGCTTTGCTCAAGGGCTACTTATAAAGATGGTAAAGATGGTAAACCCACTGACAGCGATTCACCGAAAGGATCCATATATGTAAGTGACATGGCAAACCCCCCCCCCCCCCCCCCCCCCCCCCCCCCCCCCCCCCCAAACAAAAAAAACCCCCCTCGGTTATCTTCCGCCACGTGGCAGTCGGCAAAACCCCCCCCAAACACCCCTCGGTTATCTTCCGCCACGTGGCAGTCGGCTTTGACATTACTCTTCCCCATCCTAATCTCATCTTGTGCTGTGAAAAGCTTTGCTCAAGGGCTACTTATAAAGATGGTAAAGATGGTAAACCCACTGACAGCGATTCACCGAAAGGATCCATATATGTAAGTGACGTGGCAAAACCCCCCACCCCCCACCCCCCCGGCCCGCAAAAACACCCCCTCGGTTATCTTCCGCCACGTGGCAGTCGGCTTTGACATTACTCTTCCCCATCCTAATCTCATCTTGTGCTGTGAAAAGCTTTGCTCAAGGGCTACTTATAAAGATGGTAAACCCACTGACAGGTTGTTTTGGACTTGAGAAAGGTAAGAGAAGGTTAAGGATAGAGAAAATCAAAAAAAAATATTTTACTTTCTCTATTTTGTTTTGTGAAAAAAATTAAACGAAGGCAGAAGAAAAAAAGAGAGGAAAAGTGATACCTTTTTTCTCCTCTTTTCTCTCATATGTAGAATCAAATTGAAAAATGAAAGAAAATAAAAAATTTATCTTCATTTGTCTTTAATCCCCATTTCACTTGCATTTAGTGATGTAATTCTACTACCTTATGTTTTGAAAATAGAAGTAGAATTTTGTATGGCATTACATTTATATTTAATATTTTTCATTGTGTTTGGTCAAGGAAAAGGCTTAAGGAGTCCAAAATATCGTTTCCACTGATGTAAAATGAAAGAAGTTGTCATAATTATAATGACGATATGATGCTGACAATACGTAATCAAACAATCACTAGTCTTATCTTAACTACTAAAATTAATCAATTTTGGGAGAATCTAATTCTCCTCTTACAGCTATTAAAAGTAAGAGAGACCGTTTGCAGGTGATTGTGAGTCTTGAGTTTGAAGTCTAGGAGGGTGAATTCTAAGACGGAGTGTAAAGTGAATCTCTTGCGTTCGCTTCTTTTTAGTGCCTCTCGAATTTAATAAATATAAGTAGTTTACAAGTGATTGTAGGTATTGAAAATTTACATATATGAAATATTCAATATGGCTTTGCATAGGAGTAGTTACTCATGATAAAATATACTAAAACTGAGATTTCAATAGAAAGAAAATGACTAATTAAAAAAAAGATTTGATAGAAAGCAAAATAAAATGGTGAGATGAAACTGTCAACGGTTCCAAGGTCTAAACATGAAAAGAACTCAAGAAAGTTAGTAAGTTCCACCATCAAATCTCACACCTTTTTGGAAGTCCCATATCACTTGTTTCACTGTATCATCCTCGAACCACTGTCCAAAAACTAACTCCGAACCCATTGCATGTGCTGCTCAATGGTTTATTTTTGGTATGGCACGTGAAGACAATTATTTAGTAGCTTACCCAATAACAATAATAGTAGTAACAACAATAATTTATGAGTAAAGCCAATTGAAATAAGGATGAAAATTTCATTTTGATTGATCTGATGTTTTAATGAGCACGAAAACGGAAATATTTTGAAAATGTTTTAGAAGTGACAAATATTAATGTAATAAAATAAATCATTTTACATTTTTCTCAAACAAAATTGTGTAATATTTATAAATATTTTGTTGTGATTTAAGGTCATTTCGCTATGTTCTGATGTGTTTCAGTAGAAACACTAGTATAACATCATTTCAATATTATTTCATTTCCGTTTTTTTAAGAAATAGTAATGTTTCGACCGTTTTGACATAAACAAGATGAGATTTTACTCCTTGACACACAAAATAGAAGAAAATCATAGTAGTTAGCAAGTTACATTCCTCCCATGAAGGAGATAATTAAGGATATTTAATAAGGAAATAGAAAGTTAGGTGACACAGAGATTGTGCCTGGCAATAGATAGATGAATGGTTAAATTGAATCCACAAGATACCCACACTACAAAAAATGAAAAGGAAATCCATGCTGCCTCGCAGCATTCATATGGCATACCAACTAATCTGTAGCTTGTATCTATATATAAATTTTGCCGCCAATTAATGCACAAGTTTCACGTATATTCATTAATGTGGATTCCACTATTAAATGATTTTCAGTTTAAATTATCATTTCTATGCTGTAAGTTTGTAACTATTTGAGATCAGCCTGCAACTAAAAATGGGGAAGAGAGGGAAATAAAAAGCCCTCTCAATATTCTATAGTGGATGAGGTGAATTTAAATCATATAGGAAGAAAATAAGATAATTAATAATAAAGGGTAGAAAAGGGAAATGATTATTTATAACAAATGACAATTAAATGTTTTCCGATTCTATAATTGTCATTACTATGCTGTAACTATTTGAGATCAGCCTGCAATGAAAGAAGAAGGAAGAAAAGTAAAAGAAAACCCTGTCAATATCCTATAGTGGATGAGGTGAATTTAAATCAGATGAGGTAATTAATAACAAGGGTAAATGATAATTAATAACAATTAACAAATGACAATTAAATGTTAGATTAGCCCTCGAGGGAAAAAAAAAAAAAGGAAGAAAAGAAAAAAAAAATCATGTCAACAATATCATTATTTAGTGGATGAGGTGAATTTAAATCATATGAGATAATTAAATAACAAAAGGAAATGATAATTAATAAGAAATGATTTAAATTCTTGTTCCTTGATCATAAAAAAGAAGAGAATTTAAATCATACGATGTCAAAGAAGAATTTAAGTTCGATTGGCGATTACTCAACCCAAAAAAAAAAAAAAAACCACCCTTTCCTTTCCTTGCAGAGATATTTATCAACATTTACAACTCTTTGCATGGATATGTGTGTATATATATATATATACGTATACTTATGGTACGGCAGGGAATAGCTACATGCGTATCTATATGGATGCAAGCTGTGTATAATTAAGTAACAAGACAAGATTTTCCCTTGTCTTATTAGTCTATATACTATTAATAAACCCCTGAATTTAGAACTTCTTGTCTCACGTTGAGATGTATAAATTGTTTTCGCACTCCTGTGGTCTTTGATCCTACTGTTGATGCGCTTTGCTGATAATAATCCTAGTTAATAAAATCTTCAAGACAAAGAATGAAATAATTTACAAATAATAAACTAATATTCCAGGGAGAGAGCGTTTGAAAATAAAGAAAGTTTCCACACCAACCTTTTGTTTCCGTTTTTGGTCAAGGTTTACACACCAACTCGGTCCAACTAGAGCTACACGCACACTTGTATATAAGGCCTCGTAACATCTTCCCAAACCCAGCAACATCTAAACTTGCAGAATCATTTACACAGCAAGCACATACACACCACCCACATATATATATATATATATATAGAAAGAGAGGTAGACAGAGAGAGAATGGAAATGAATTCTATAGTTGAAGCTTTGCAACCTATGACAATGTCACTCTTCTTCATTATTCCTCTGTTTTTCTTGTTCCTTCTCTCGCGGTTTCGCCGTAAACTGCCATATCCACCGGGGCCAAGAGGCTTGCCGGTGATAGGGAACATGACGATGATGGACCAGCTAACTCACCGTGGACTGGCCAAGCTGGCAAAGCAATACGGTGGGCTCTTACACCTGCGAATGGGCTTCCTCCACATGGTGGCGGTGTCTTCAGCAGACATAGCCCGCCAAGTCCTCCAGGTACAAGACAACATCTTCGCCAACCGCCCAGCCACCATCGCCATCAGCTACCTTACCTACCACCGCGCAGACATGGCCTTCGCTCACTACGGCCCCTTCTGGCGCCAGATGCGCAAGCTCTGCGTCATGAAGCTCTTCAGCCGGAAAAGGGCTGAATCCTGGGAGTCTGTAAGGGAGGAGGTCGACTTCATGGTCCGAGCCGTCGTGTCCAACACCGGCTCGACTGTGAATCTAGGCGAGTTGGTGTTCGCTCTGACTCGGAACATCACGTACCGAGCCGCGTTCGGTTCGAGCTCTCACGAGGGTCAGGACGAGTTCGTCAAGATATTGCAGGAGTTCTCCAAACTATTCGGTGCTTTCAATATTGCCGATTTCATTCCCTGGCTCAGCTGGGTCGACCCGCAGGGACTCAACGACAGACTCGTCAAGGCTCGTGCCTCACTTGATGGGTTCATTGACACGATCATCGACGATCACATGCAGAAGCAGAAGACAAGTACTAAAGGCTCTGATGAGGCCAACACTGATATGGTGGATGATTTGCTAGCTTTCTACAGCGATGAGGCCGAAGACAGTGAATCACACGATTTACAGAACTCTATCAAACTCACAAGAGATAACATCAAAGCCATCATCATGGTAAGTCCATAGCCATAAACCAAAAAAAAAAAAAAAAAATTGACGTGTTTGCATTTGTTTAGAAAACTGTAATATTTATTTTTAAAAAATTAAAATAATGCTATACAACTAGAAATTATATAAAGAATTTATCACCAAATAATTATCACTTTAAAACAGAACATTTTATAACCAAAAAATTTTATGCATACTTTTTTTTTAAAAAAAATAGCAATTTTCTTCTGGGTTTATGGGGTTGGTGTCAAAAAGCAAATCACACCACAGTGGAACTAGTGGAAACCGGACAGCTTCCATAGAAAATGATGGAGGGTTTGAATTTAATTCACTTGGTTTGGTTTCTTAGTCCTATGAAAAGTTTTCAATTGTTTTATGCTATTTTTTATTTGCCCTTATAACGTGTAATAAAAACTAAGATGAGTATTTTGAAGGGATAGAAACAATAATGGTTGCCAATAGTATTAATTTTTCTATACCCGTTTATGAGATCCTTGGTAAGAATAGCATTCTTATTTATTTCCAAAAAAATTAGTGCTCTAGTAACAGTATTATGTATAAGTTGTGTTTTATATGCAACGATACGACTCCTTTTACATCAAATGAGATTCAAAGTGCTTTAGAGCAAAATTCTGCGAGAATTAGGTAGTTGTCTTTTTCTTTTTCTTTTTGTTTTTTAATTATAAACACTTGTTTAGGGGAGAAATAAAAAGAAAGGAAGGAGGGGAAGCATCATTACTTGTTTGAATAGAGTTATGAGAAAAATTATAATCATTCAAAATTCTAATCATTTCTTCCTTTATCAATTATAATTTGCATCTTATTAGTGAGTTTAATTACTGTTAAAAATTAAAAATTCTTGAGACCTGTTTGGTTGTTACATATCAGTGTGTCTCTTCAATTATTTATTGATATGATTCCTTTTATTAATCAAACTCTAGTGTTAATGGTTACACTGTTGTATCGGTGTTGTCATCAGGACGTAATGTTTGGAGGGACTGAGACGGTGGCTTCGGCGATAGAGTGGGCCATGACGGAGCTAATGAAAAGCCCACAAGACCTCAAGAAAGTCCAACAAGAGCTCGCCGACGTCGTCGGCCTCGACCGCCGGGTCGAAGAGAGCGATTTCGATAAGCTAACCTACCTCAAGTGCGCGTTGAAGGAGACCCTCCGCCTCCACCCCCCGATCCCCCTCCTCCTCCACGAGACCGCCGCGGACGCTGAGGTCGCCGGCTACCACATCCCCACGAGGTCACGGGTCATTATCAACGCCTGGGCGATCGGGCGGGACCCGAACTCTTGGGAGGACCCGGAGACCTACAGGCCGTCCAGATTTCTGAAAGAGAACATGCCGGACTTCAAGGGTAGCAACTTCGAGTTCATACCGTTCGGGTCCGGTCGGAGGTCGTGCCCGGGAATGCAACTCGGACTCTATGCGCTCGAGATGGCTGTGGCTCACCTCCTCCACTGCTTCACGTGGGAGTTGCCGGACGGGATGAAGCCAAGCGAGATCGACATGGGCGACATCTTCGGGCTCACCGCTCCGAAAGCTACCCGACTCTTGGCCGTGCCGACTCCAAGACTGCTGTGTCCAATTTATTGACCCGAAAAAGATTCAAGTCTGGGCCGAACCGTTGTCATCCACACACTTCATATTCAGAGGTGTCATCCACACTTTTGTTTTCCTTAAAGGGTAGAAATATGAAATAACTGCAAGGGAGTTGGAAAAGAAAAAAGGTGGGATTTGAATTCTCTTTCTGTGAATTGAAAGAGACTCTTTATTTTCTTTTATTTTCTTTACTTTTTTATGTGGACATTTTGGTTGTAATATTCTCTCTTTCGTCTTTCTTTTTAATTGTGTCACATTAAACAAATAAAGGGTGCCAAACGAAATTACACATTTGAATTAAGAGAAAAAAAAATGTTTTTAATTAGTGCAATGGCTTCTTGTTAATTTAATTTATGTTCGTATTATTGTATTATTCATTGATGATTGTTATTGTATGATGCTCTGGTGGACCTGTAATTGAATTAGATGTGATCCTGTGGTTGAGCATTGTGAGGGGCATGGACAATTGTACTTGCATGTTGCACCATTTTACAACATTGCCTGATTTGTGCCTAAAGCGCAATGGCTGAACATTCCTCATTGTCTTCATAATTCAAATTATAATTAATAACAAAGGAATTTCAACAGATTGGCCTGGCATTTAAAACTTTAGAACTTGGGAGTTTACTTTCTCCAAGGTTTTCGATTCAAAATTTCTTCGATTATATTTGGAAAAAGAAAAGGAATGGAATGATAATAGAATTGTTATTCTCATTCACTTGTTTAATAAAATCAATCAATAATGTTAGAATAGAATTTGAGTGTATAATACAAAATTTTAATATTATATTATATACAAAATATTAGAATTATTATATTATTTATTAAATATTATTGAGCATTTGTAATGGTGGTGGCGACATCAACAGTGGTGGTGGTTGTGGGCAATGGTGGTGGGGCGATGGTGGCAATTGGTGGTAGCGGTGGCAGTGGATGGCAAGTGATCATAGCCGATGGTGGGTGGAGGTGGGCCAGTGGCAGCGGTAGGTGATAGCGGTGGCGGTGGATGGTCGGTGGTTGTGGCCGACGATAGATGGTGGTGGTTAGTGGGACCGGTGATGGTGGAAAATTTTCACTTTTTAATTCTTTTTTTAATTTTCAACTTTATAAATTTTTTAAGTTTTTTAATTTTTAAAATCAAAAAAATAATTACCAAACATCTTTTATTTTTTTTGAAAAAAACTTGACAACAAAAATCTTATCAAGTTTTATTTTATATTCTTTTTTTATGTAGGAATAGAATGATCATTCTCACCCACACTTAAAATAGGGAATGGTCGTTCCAACAAAATGTCCAATCTTGAAATAAAGAACGATCATTCCAACAAAATGTGAGAATGGTCATTCAAACTTTAAATGGTAGTACCAAACAAGGGAATGAGATTACCCTTAGAATATTTGGCCATGTAATTACCTTATTTGTGTGGAACTACACAGGTCTCGAGATTAATCCAAATGCGTGCAAGCTGATCCGGACATCCGATCATCACAAAATAAAAATACAAATACATAAATAAAAAATAACAAAGGAAAAAAGAAAAAATGATAATTAATAGCCAAATGATAATCAAATTATTTTTTATTTTAATAACAAATGATAATTAAATGTTTTTCTAGTCAGTAATTATGATTTCTACATTTTAAATATTTGAGATCAGCTTTCAACGACCAAAAAAGAAGAAGAAAAGTAAAAGAAAACTCTGTCAATGTCATATAGTGGATACGGTGAATTTAAATCATGATACGAGATCTAAAGAAGATAATTAATAACAAAAAGAAGAAAAGGGAAATGATAATTAATTATTTTTTGATTCAATAATTATCTTTTCTACACAGTAACTAGCTGAGATCAGCCTGCAACAGAAAAAAAAGGAAGAAAAGTAAAAGAAAACCCTGTCAATATCATATAGTGAATAAGGTGAATTTAAGTCATGTAAGATCGAAAGAAGAATTTAAATCCTACTACTCAAAGAAAATATAATAAAAAAACCCAAATATCATATGGTAAATGAGGTGAATTTAAGTCATATAAGATAAAAAGAAGAATTTAAATCCTACTCCTCAAAGAAAATATAATATAAAAAAACCCACGCTTTCCTTGCAAAAATATTTATCAACATTTATTTGAGAAAACAACTTTAAGCATCATCCTCTAACAGCTTCAACTCTTTGCATGTATGTGGTTATCTCCTTTCCAAATTTAGGATCACGACTCCTAAGCCCCACAATAGTGAGATCCAGAGGTTGGAAGGCCTTCTCAATCCATCTATGAAGTACTAGGAGAACATTATTAATTTTTTATTCTCATCAGAAGAAGCAAAAGCCATTCTTCATATTATTATTAGTTTAGTTGGAGCTCAAGTCTCTCTGATCTGGGATTCTCGAGTCTTTCAGGTGGATATTAAATGCAATCGGGTTATCAGGTAGCCCACCATCTAAATTGCATAGCTAAGCAAAGAGGTCCTTGGCTCTTCATATATACCACCTCTTGAACTATGGAAGGTGTGGCATCTTCCAGTCTCCCAAAACCAGACACTTCATCTGGAAGGTTATAAATAATGCGGTAGCAACAACAAATAACCTTTGTCGCAGAAAAAGTTCTAAAGATCCTTTGTGTAGTCTTTGTTGCAAAGAACATGAATCCGTAGAGAATCTCTTGTTCCGGTGTGAATGGACTAAGCCAGTGTGGTTTGGCTGGAGGTTAAACTACAAAATTCGGCCTTCATCAATGACAAAATGGTTTGAAGTAGTTTTTTTTAATAGCAAGATGGAGACCGTGAGACTTAGTCTAATTGCCCAAATTTGCTAGAACGTTTGGAAAGCTATAAATGAATGTATCTTCATTGGTACGTGTCTATGCGATAAATATTCTGCATTCTCCATATCAGGGCTGGCCACTAAGAGTAGTATTACAAGCCTCTCAAAGAAAAGGCTCAGAATAAGTCATAAGCTGACCCACATGAAAGCAAGCTCACTAAAGAATGGCGGTGCCGACCTGATGGAGGCAAACCCAGTGGTTATTGAAGTACTCCCAAAGTGCAAAAAGAGGTCCATTGGGCAGGAGACCCAGTCCGATCTAGAATAGAACTTTTAAAGATAAGTCCAATCTACTCATAAAATGACCCAAAAACGGTCTACTCCTAGAATGAGAGAGAATACCTTTCCTAGAATGAGTGGGATTCTCACTATATTCAGCCCTTGTAAGTTCTTTGGTGTTTATCTTGGTGGTTTGCGGGGCGGATCAAAAGGCTTAACGAAAAATCTCCTCCACAGTGTCCATGTAGGTCCCAACTCGACTATTGTTAGAGCTAGAATGGCATTATCTTCCCGCTACTTATAATACTCTGGCTGAGACCTATGACACTAGATCAAATGAAGTTATCAAGAAATGGTCACACCCCCCCCCCTCGAAAGTCATAAAAATTAGGAAAGTACTATACGAAATTCTATTTCTTAATCACTTTTCTTACGTCATAAATACAAGTGAATGAATCTCACATGAATTTATTAATATGGGTCAACTCGCACGGCACTTAAATGCTTGACCCACTTAAAGTGTTAAGTAAGCCTAAACCCTCACAATTGAGAAAGACTAAGTTAGCAAGAACACAAGAAAGAGAACAAAAGAACACTCTTTAAATGAACTTCAAAGCTTCACTCAAATGCTTGCTTGATTGTTTGATTACACTTGATAATTACAAAATGAGTTTTCCTCATCTATTTGTAACCATCTACCTCCTCAATAGATGATAAGGATTTATTTGATCTAATGTTGAGTAGAGAATCTCCATAATTCGCCCTACAAATATTTTAGATATTTACAAAGCTTCCTTAGGAAGCTCTCCCATTCTAGAATTTCCATTATGCACACTTGTGTCAAACTTTCTATATTACAAATTTTCCCCTCCATTCTAGAATTCTTCTCTTTGGTGAAAGTTTCTAGAACCATTCTATAGGTCCCCCCCCCCCCCCCCCCCCCCCCAAAAATTCTAGAATACTCCTCTATGTGGAAGCTTTTACAATCATTATAGGCTTTTCCCTCTTCTCTGGAATACTTCATACATTCTCCATGTGTAGGAGTTTCTAAAATATTTTATAAGTCTCTTCTATTAAGCTTCCTTATTTGGATGCCCAAAAAAATTGCCTAAAACCTTCCAAGCTTATGGTGCTAAGTTAAGCCGTCAAATAAGTAACATGGCATCCATTAAGTGTTAAAGTGGGCGAGCTGTGATAGTGAGAAAAAGAGTTGGAAAATAAATTGTGTATATACCATTACTCCAAAAATTAACGGTGATGGGGCCTTTTCTTCCAACGGTGATAGAGTAGTGCATGGCGTCGTCGATCGCCAGGAACTCTGCAGGTGAAGTCCTAGCATCCAACTTTGGGCGCATCAAAGTCTCATTTGTAAGCTTGGGCAATCAAAGTTACTTGTTTTATAGCGAGGGAATCTCGATGGCCTTCAGTTGCTATGTCTGACTCTTTAAAGACCATCAACATTATCCAGGGAAGAGGAGTCCAAATCAGCTGGCAGATCCTTACAATCACAAGCGACATTATGGGAATGGCAAACCAGATGAGATGGTCGTTCTCTTGGTGACCTCGGCAAGCAAATTCCTGTGCACATTGGTTAACTTCACGTGCTGCCTCCGGGATTCTAGTTCAACCCCTTTTGAATATGCCAGAAGAGCTCAGGAGGCTATCTCTTTTAGATCTTTTGTAATCTTCGTTTTCTCACCTCTATGGCTTGTTTCCCTTTTTTTTTATATATATAAAATAAAAATAACAAGACAACAATAAAGAATTTATTTTTGATACACTAATAATATAAAATTAAGAAAAAAATTTATTTTTGCCCTCTTTATTTAAACTATATTCAGTTTTGCCCTTTTAATTTGGACACTCCTCAATATTGCCTTTTATCTCTCATTTACGGCCCTTTTTAAAAAAAAAATCCTTTCATTCCTTTCTTTGCCACTGTGCCCCATGCCTCCTGTTATAAACCTCCCACCATACGTGACACTGACACAAGTTCTTTTAGTGGATAGTTCTAAAAACAGATAAATAAAATATGTGCTTGCATAACTTGTTGGTTTTGTAACCTATACTTCAAACCAAATTCCACTACGCCCAAGCCATCAACCAATTGCAACAAAGCAACTTGATAGTTGAATATTTAAAATCATATATTAAGAAACAAGATGAATACCTAAAATTGGTCATTGAAATCACAAAGTTTCAACACATTTCTAAATTATAATTAGTTGCTTAAGGAAGTTAATTTTAATTTTTCATATAAGTTTCACACCAAAAAAAAAAAGTGACATAAAAATGAAATAGTACTAAATTAGTGAGAAACATTTGATTAAAACAATCATATCAATGACTATTCCAAGTTTTTATAATGGTTGAACATATAAATTAGGAAAGAAAAATAGTATTCTAATCAAGAAAAGAAGAGAAAAAAACCCAATACGTGACAAAAAGCTTCCCTTCCTCAAATTATCACAAAAGCGTAGAGTAGGAAAATATATGTAGTTTTTTTTTTCTTGAAAGGGGCATAAATTAGACATAAGAGGCAATATTCAGTAGTGATCAAACTAGAAGGGCAAAATTGAATATACATTAAATATAGAGGACAAAAATAAATTTTTTTCTAAAATTAATTTACACAAGCGTATATTAAAATACAACTCCTCGTCATTAGGTCTTCCTTTTCATATGTTTGCCTAAAATATTTTTGATTTGTTCTGAGCACTAATTTTCTTTTGGAAACCGTAGCAAATAAAGAAAGTTAAAATTCCCTTCTCGCTCTCTCTCTCTGGGAGCATCACTACGGTTCTTGATGTAAAAACGTTTAGATCTCTTTCATTACATTGTATTCATCAGAATCACTGGAGAGAAAGGAAAAAAAAAAGATAATAAGGCCACAAGATACGATACGAGCAATCCATTGGAATGGAACCTGTGGGTTGAATAAATATGGCCCCAAACCTTTTTAAAGCCCAAAAGAGTTAGCACTGCCGAATTGAGTCTGAAGCGACCCAGAGGCAATTCTAACAAACACAGGCCCAAGTCATTTTATCAGCCCAAGCTAAAATCCTCTCACCCTAACTTACGGATAGAATCAGGAGATTCAAAGCATTAAATGGAGAACAGACCGGCATTCAATGCGAAAGAGGCGCTGCATACAACAACTACGCTCACATCCGATCAGTCAAGCTCGAGCATGGCGATAAAGGTAAAATTACGTCCGATCAGCCGACTCTAGTCGGCATAGACCAATGCAGTGAGTCATGATTATCGGAGTAGGCTCAACAGAGAACACTACACTATGAATACGAAAGCTTCGAGAAGCAAGGTATGAACAATCCAACTTAGCCATACGCACTTATCTTTTTTACTTCATTCCTAGTTGAGACTGCTAACTTGACCGTTGGAGTATGATCGTCTCAAAAAGGGTCGACCCATTCTAACTCCTTTGTCTTTTTATAGCAAGTTGGAAACTCATCAATATTGGTTCAAGTGATCGGCTAGGCCTTCCCAGAAATCCCACTCACAATTGGCGCTGTTTGTGGGAAGGTCCAAGTAAATATGAGTACCAGTTTCTTAGAGAGAATAGGAGTCCATGCCACTAGATGAGGGAATGAAACTCTCTCCGGCAATAATAATACCAACTCGGCTAGCCATCAAACCATTCTGAAAAAAAAAGCAACTGGGGTCAGACGAGGAGGTTGGAGACCCGATTTTCTACTGGAAGCCACCAAGGAACACGAGACAAGTTACGGAGGGACCCATACTACGCCAGGGGACCAAACCTCCATAGAAATCATCATCGAGACCTGGGCCCTTCACTTTCCAGTGGACGTGTGCTAAGTGACCATTCACTTCGTGCTACTGAGAGGGAACTTCGGCGACGTGACAACAAAATTGCCAGGCTTACTTCCCAGGTCAGAGCAATGAGAGACGCAATATCCAGGAGGGATGACCGAGCCATAGGACGATCACCATCCCATCGCAGCGATAGGAGTCGAGATCCCTGAAACAGAAGTTCAACGCCGATGCACATTGTTAGGAGCCATGCCTCTAGCACCGGCCGCAGCAGTAAAAGACGAGGAGATCAGCACCATAGAAGGAGCCGGACAATGCAACACGAGGTCGACTTAGAACCGGTCGGCAACATAAGGAATGGGAAAAGTGGTTAAACCAGAAACTAGATAGCAGAGAGCAGCTCCCCAAAGCACGTACTACCCAGGACGTGGTCAGCAGAGCTCTGGATCAGACAGTGTCCACACCTTTCACGGAGGAGATTGAGAGCCACCACCCTCTGAGAAAGTTCACCCTACCAAAGTTCACACAGTATGACGGAAAGGCTGATCCAATCAATCACGTCTGCTACTACAAGCAAATGATGGCACTCTAGAGTGGAGATCAATCTTCGATGTGTCTAGTATTTCCATCCAGTCTGGGAGAAGTGGCCCTACGAAGGTTCGTTAAGTTATCGTCTAACTGAGTATCAAATTAGAGACAAATTGTCAAACTATTCACTGCTCGTTCCATAGCCAACAACAAACAGCCTAGGGAGGTGGACTTCCTACTAACCTTAGGGAAGAATGATGGAGAAGGATTACGGGCGTATGCGCAGCACTACTAGACGGCCTATAATGAAATTAACGAATGCAGCAAATAGCTGGCTGTAACTCAGTTTAAAATTGGCTTGCCCAGAGAGCACTACATGCGACAGCCCTTAATGAAAAAGCCAGCCCTCACGGTGCAAGAATTAATGTTAAGGATCGAGCGATATACGAGGTTGGAAGAAGATGTACCGCAGCCCGATCCCGAGAAGGTCGGCATTATCGCTGAAACAAAGAGTGGATAGGACGGAAAGATGTTTCGACGGGAAGACAACAACGGCTGAAGCAAGAAGGCAAGGAATGGGGTCTACATTGTCTTCAAGGATTCCATTTATAAGATTTTGCCCTAAATCCGTGACAAGACGTTCTTCAAATGGCCCCCGAAGTTGGGAAGAGATCCTACAGCTTGAGACCAAGAAAAGTTTTGCTCTTATCACAAAGAGAGGGGGCATCAGACGGCAAATTGCCAACATCTAAAAAATCACCTTGAAGATCTGGTGAAGGCTAGCCATCTTAACTAGTATATTGACAAAAAAAAAAAAAAGACAAAACGAGAGGCCGAGCAGCCAAGGCTGGAGGCCCCCCCGCAGAAAGACAATAGAGCTGAACCAATCCGGGTGATCAACGTGCTGCATGGATTGGCAAAATTAGAAGCTATCAACCGACATAGATACCGGGCCAATATTCAAAAGGTCGTGCATTTGAGGGAGGTGATGTAGATCGGCCCCCCTCCGAAGAAAGTTAAAGTCGGCAGTGATACTGCAGCCATAACCTTTACTAACGAAGATCTCGTGAGAGTTCAAATGCCCCACAGTGACGCACTGGTCATGACCCTACGCATGGCAGGTTGTGACGTAAAGAGGCTGCTCATCGACTAGGGGAGCTCTTTCCAGGTTATGTACTATGACCTATTCAAGAAGCTAAAGCTAAAGGATACCGACCTCCAGCCCTCGCTCAATCTGTTGATCGAGTTTAGCTCTGATCCAGTTTGGCCACTTGAAAGGGTAACTATCTCCGTCATGGCAAGAGGGATTACTCTATAGACAGAATTCTTAGTGGTCAACGTACCATCCCCATATAATGTAATCATGAGCCGAACATGGTTACACCTCATGAAGGCTGTCCCATCCACTACCACCAACTGATTCATTTTCCCTCCCCAGAAGGGGTGCAAGAGATAAGAGGGGACCAAGTCATTGCCAAGCAATGCTTTCTTACGGCACGTGTAACAAAAGCATGAAGAGCTTTTCAATTACCTCACAGTGTTGAAGCAAAAGCCAATCGGTGCCGTGTTACATCGCCAGCAAGTTTAGCACCAGAAGCCTGCCTACTATGTTAGCAAAACTCTTTTGGGGACAGAAAGTAGATATCTACCGTTAGAAGAATTGGCCCTTGCATTGATAGTAGCGTCGCACATTGGTACACTGCTTTCGAGCCCACCCTATTAAACATGCTCATGGACCACCAGCTAAAGCCACTTTTGAGAAGGGTCGACTTCTCCGGCAGAGTGACCAAAGGGGCCGTTGAGTTAGGAGAATTCGACATCAAGCTCCAACTAGAAACGACAATTAAAAGGCAAGTATTAGCTGACTTTATTGCTGAATTTTCTATTAAACTTTCACAGGAAACCAATCCAACCCTAACTCTCAATATGCGACATGATGACCTTTCCTTGGACTTTTGGGAGAAAACTGATCATTGGAAGCCGTTCATTAATGAAGCTTCCAATGACTGGGGGGCAGGTTCAAGGATAGCCCTCATCACGCCAGACGGTTTGGCATTGGAGCAAGCCATTAAGCTAGAGTTCACTGCTTCAAACAACGAGTCAAAATATCAGGCTCTGCTCGCGGGGTTATGCTGAGCTATTGATCTATTCAGATTCCCAGCTAGTAGTGAATTAGATCATCGGAAGATATGCAGTAAAAGAAGACATAATAGTGTCTCTGGCTGAATATCTAACAAAAGCAAGAGAATTACTGGCAAAATTCAGCAGGTACAAGCTCCACCCGATCGGCAGCTTTCCACACCAGCCTCAATGATCAAACTCTGGAAAAGGACATGGACTTTGTTGAAGAAAGGCATGAGCCTGCCTTAGTAAAGCTTACTAGGTGTCATCAACAACTGATCTGATCTTACAACAAAAGGGTACAACCGAGATCCTTTACTCCTGGAGATCTGGTATCAAGAAAGGTGCTGAAGGGAACAAAAAATCTAATAGACTAGAAACTGGGCCCCAACTGGGAAGGTGTCTACAGAATTACATCCCAAGTCGGCGTGGGGACATATCGATTAGAAACTGTCGAAGAAAGGTGACAACTACTCCGACCTTGGAACACAAATAATCTCAGAAAATTCTACTAGTAGGTCCTTCTTATCTTCAAAGGATGTATCTGTCTATAATTTGTTCTCAGAAGGATGCAGCTTCCTTCAGCAAATATATAATCTTTGCACAAATCAATGAAATTGGAAGCTACTTAACAAATTTGATACCACTCCAAACTGCAATGTACTGAAGGAAGACAAAAAAAAAAGCAGGTGTAAAAACCTAGTCCAGGATCATTTATGACCAAGTCGGCCAATGAAGGTCATAAAAACCAAACATAAAAACTTAGTCTTGTCTAAGTTGGACAGGTCGGCCAATGAAGGTCACAAAAAACCATTTGTAAAAACCTGCTCTTGGATCATTTATGACCAGGTTGGCCAATGAAGGTCATAAAAACCAAGCGTAAAAACTTAGTCATGTCTAAGTTGGACAGATCGGCCAATGAAGGTCACAAAAAACTATGTGTAAAAACCTAGTCCTGGATAATTTATGACCAGGTTGGCCAATAAAGGTCATAAAAACCAAGCGTAAAAACTTAGTCCTCTCTAAGTTAAACAGGTCTGCCAATAAATGTCACAAAAAATCAGGTGTAAAAACCTGGTCTTGGATCATTTATGACCAGGTCGGGCAATGAAGGTCACAAAAAACCATGGGTAAAAACCTGGTTCTAGAAACTTGGTCCTGTACCAGGAAGAATGGGACGGCCAAATGAATTCACGAGTCTAGCATTTAACCTTGGTCCTACCTGAGTAGAGTAGGTCGACGAAGAGCTTCGTCAAGGTGACAAAGCTAAGTATCTTGACGTGGCCCTAACCAAATATAGTGGATTGGCTAAATTTTTCTTTACCTAAAGTTACGAATAGGATAAAGCTAGGAGTAACTTGGCAAAGATACTATTTGTCGAAATATAGCAATTCATCATATTTTTTCTGCCTGAAGTCTGGCAAGGATTTTATTTGCCTAAAGTTCAGTAGTTCAGCAAAAAAAAGTAGCAAAATTTTTATGTAAATAAAGATAATGCTCGTAAAAGGCATATCAAAATCAATCCACAAAATGTACATTGCTTACAACTGTTTTTACAAATGGAATAAGAAAAGAAAAAACAAAGAATAAGAAGGGTCCTAAGGCATATCAGCTGGAGGAAGGTCAGCTAGAGGCAAGTTTACAGCTAGAGGAAGTTCGGCGAGCAGAAGCTCGGCAGAACGAAGCTTGGCAGGATTGGCTTCATTAACCACATTGGTTTCAAGGGCATCTTTATCTCCCTCACGTTCGGTTTCATCATCAACCTCATCCTTTGACTCAAGTACAGCATTAGCTAGGGCAGGAATCTCTATCCAGAGGGAGGAAGACTTGTTTAGTTTCAACTGCCTTAGAGCCGTCTTCCAACCATCTTGAAATGTATGCTCCACAATCTGCTTTACCTGGGTCTCGTAATGATCCTCGGCGTCCTCAAAACCCTTGTCATATTTGGCTTCAGCCTCCTTTTTCAACTATTCCACCTCCAGTTGAGCTTTAGCCAGAGACGCTTCTGCTACGGCCGCTGACTTCTCAGCTCTGGTCAATCTGACCCTCAGATCGGCAGTCTCCGTTTCAACATTCTGGCAGTCTTCTTCCTTGTGCTTAAAAGAGGCCTGCATCTCAGCAAGAACAACCTGGCTGTCCCCCCCAGCCTTTTGGAAACCTCTAGCCTCCTGATCTCTCTGGTGGAATGTCTCCTTAAGCTCGGAGTGCTTTTTCAGAAGGACCCCATGCAGATCTTGCAGGCTACAAAAGCAGTGCATAACCTCCAGGCCGTGAATGGCCCCCTGAGAAGTATAAGTAAAAATAGGCATTAGTACAGAGTTTTCAAATCAAACAGCGAAAACAAAGAGTTCGGCATAGGAGACTTACCTCAAACGCCAACTGAACAGCTCCAAGCATTAGTTCTCCAGTGTCGACGTCGTCTAACTCCTTGACATCCTTAGGCGGTATAATAGCCTAGAAGGCCCCAATAGCGGCACCGGGGCAACGCAGCACCGAATCTTTGACTGTCATAACCCGTTCACCGATCTTGGGTTGTGCTATGAACTCTTCAGCCAATGGTCATACCGCCGTGCCCTTGCCCTTCTCGACAGTAGAAGGCCTCGCCGATTTATCTTGGGTGGCGGCAGTACCTTCAACCATCGCTCGGGCGGTAACCTTCTCAGCTGTTTTCACCAACCTTCTTTTCTTCACTTCCTCCTGGGCTATTGGTTCCTCGTCTAGATTAACCACCTCGGTGGCAGCAAGAACTTCAATGGCAGGGGCCACAGTAGGCGGAGGAGGAGCATTAGTGTCGCCAACTTGAAAAACGGTCTTGGCAAAAGCTGATATCGCTCCCTTCCTCTTCCTAGAACCTCTTTATCCTAGAGTCAGCGTCAAGTTTCAAACTTTAAGGGCCATGTCAGCTCCGGAGGCAGAGATAGGGATAGCAATAATAAGTGCGGGATTCAAAAGCAACGAGAGAGGTGAGCGATCCCTAATATCGTGCCTAGCTCCCTCCACCTTTTAGGTAGCAATTAGGTCGGCAGATACCCTGTTCGTTGTAGTAAATGACTAATACCGAATTGGGTAGCCTAGTACACGTGTGCAACTCGGCCTATCCCTTGCAATTCTACATCGCCTTTGTATGCCCAAACTCGATCTAAGGTAGTAAGATCGACGCCTAAGTGTTCCATCTCCTTGTCCCTGGGTCCGAAGGTAGTTGGAAAACACAAAAGCACAGAGTCAGGTAACAAACCAAGGAAAAATCAAACGAAAAAAAGAAAAAAAACGCATCAAATAGCGAAGAAAGTGGTAGACCTATCCTCTTCGATGTTCTAGGGTATCTCATTGCTGGCACCAGTTCGACAGGAATGTTGCTGAATTTCCAAAACCCCCTCACTCTCACTATGGCATCATTAATCCCCTTTCCTAGACTAGAAAGGAATTGGACCAGCTCCCTTGACCCATGCCTGGCCCTAAAATAGTACTTGTATTGCTCCGTTTTACTGCCGCCGCCCACCTCCACGGCAACATAACAATAGTTGAACTCATGAAGACCTAGGTTTAGGCCTAGGCGGCAGTTCAACTCAATCATCTCCATCACTATTCTGTAACCATTCGGCAGCAATTGAATTAGGGCAATTTCATAGTGGCTAAGAAGTTGAGACAAGAAAGGATGGACAGAAAACCTAAGGCCACCCTCTACTATTGTGACGAGGGGAAACGGAGTCCCCTCTTTGGTCACCCTCCAGCCGTCATCCTTCGGCCCTATCAAGCCAATATCTACCCCTGCCGGGAAATTATACTGTTGTTTGAAGGCGGTGATGACGTCGGAGTGGCTAAGCATTCCCCTAAGTCTGGTGCCTTTGGTAACTAAGGGATTCTAGGGTTCAATCGAAAAAAATGAAAAAGGAATACAAAGAGATGGAGGACTTACAGAATGGCGGTCTTTGTGAAAGAGACAGACACAGGGCGTAAAGGAGTTCTGCGTTCAAACAATGGCTATAACCCTTTGGTATGCGAAAAGAGAATTAGCACGGCAGTGTAAGCACCCCATTTTTGCCCGCTTGGCAATCTCCGGCCCGATTGGGCACACTTTCATACATCATGTGCATATTCAGACTCTAACCTAACTTCTAAACTCCAATTTAGTCCGTCGGTTGCTTCCCGAGCCCGTAGGGCCCATTTGAAGCTAAATGACCATTTTACCCCTAAGCATTCGAAAGCCCTAAGAACCACACCGGCTCTGGGTATAAAACCGGTAACCTCCTGAGAATGCTCTTATAGTATTTCCGACCTTCTATTATCTTTCTAGATCATTCTAAGTGAATTCCGACAAACCTGATGCAAAATGACCATTTTGCCCCTAGTGGGCCGGTCACTTTTTCCAACCACACCGGCTTTAGGTATCAAGCCGGAACACCCCTTGGAACACTCTGGATAGTGTTTCCAACCTTCAAGTCTTCTCCCGAGACATTCCGAGTTCATCCCGACAACTTTCCGGCCTAATTGGCCGTTTTGCCCCAAATGGCCCGGTCAACCTTTCCAACACATCCTGTCATCATTTTTCAAATCCACTACCCTCAGGATACTATTCTAAGGGTTCCTATCTCTTTCCGGCCTTCCGGGCCATTCTCGGCCATTTAAATCATTCTCGGACCTTCGGGAGTCACTCCTAGTGAAGTCAGGCTAAAAATTGCATGGTAGTTACTAGTACAAGCACCCAAATCTTCTGAAAATACGTTACTTGCAGACCTTAAAACTTTCCTAAGTTAGTGGCGCCAAGCCAAAATTTGGCCTAGTGCCACTACTAGTGGCGCTAGAAGAAAATTTTGCCTGGTGCTAGGTCAATCTTCTGTCTATAAATACAAAGCCTTCTCCACCGTGAAAAAGGTCCACAAACTTAGTTTAAAAACTCTCCTTTTCAATACAAAAAGCTCGTAGCCTCCCCAAATCCTAGTCTTCTTTAGGTTTTCTAAACTCTAGCCCCCATACATTAAACCCTAGTATACATACACTCACATACACCTCTATACACTCCTATACTAGCCTCCAAAGCCTCCATTGAAGACTTGAAGTGCTGCAACTCTGAAGTTCCCAAAGATCCAAGCAAGCTCTCGAAGACCGACGCAAAGCAAAGCAAAGATCGGACTAAAGAAAGTGAGCAAAACCAAGCAAATAAAAGAAGGCACAAGGTAGGCTTCCTATTTACGTTTACGCAATTCCCCCCTCTCTCTTTTCTCTCCTAACCCACTTGAGTTTTCTTCTATTTTAATTCTCCATCTTCTACCCCCCCTTTCTTGCATACTTGAAACAAGGGACTCCTCAGCTCATGTGTAGGATTAAGCTTTTGAAAGTCACCACGTGGGTTCGGCCCCCTTGATTATGTGGTGAAGCCTTTAACCTTATATGTTCACGACCCCAGCTTGCATTATGCATATCATGATCATGCATATCTTCAAAATTTGTTTTCAAACTTGTTTTTAAAACTTACATCAAAACCATTTTCAAAACTTGCATAAAATTTTCTTCTTCAAAACTTATTTTCAAAATCACAATCCTAAGGTGATTCTAGCCTTTTCATAGTTAAGGTTGTTTTAGGAAAGTGTTACATTTAAAGTGACCAATATGGTCTATATTTCCAAATCCTTGTTGTTTTCAAAACCGCAATCCTAAAATGGTTCTAATCTTCTTATGGTTAAAATCGTTTTAGGAAAGTTAGATATGTTTAGAAGCTTGCAAAAGTCTATATTCAAATTCCTTTTCAAATCTCTTTTTAAACTTACTTGCCAAAACCCTTTTTTTTTAAATCCTCTCCAAAACCCTTTCTAAGATCTCCTTCCAAAAATCTTTCTTTCTAAAAATTCACTTTCTAAAAACTCTTTACCTTAGAGTCCAAGTCAAGCCTTAGAGCTATGGTTAGGAAACTCTAATTTTCTTTCCAAAAACATAATTTCCAACTTCCTATCTTGCCTCAAAACCTAGGTTTCCAAAACTCTCTTTTTACATCAAAATCATAAATTTTCAAAACCTATTTTCTACATCAAATTATAGCTTTCCAAATCTAGAATTTTCAAAATTTCATATTTCCAATTCCATGTCGAATCCAATCTTTCCTTTAGGAAACCAAATCCAATCTTTTCATTTAGAAAACTAGATCCAATCCTCCATTTTTTAAAACAAAACCAAATCATCTCTTTCTTAGAAATAAAATCCAAATCTCTCCTAAATTCAAATCCTTCATAATCTCACACCTTCCTAAATTTTAAGTTTTCAAAACTTAAACTTTTAAATCTTTCCTTAAACTTTAAGCTTCTTAATTTTAATCTTTCCTAATTCCATACCTTTCCAAATCTCAACTTTCCAAATTCTAAATTTCCCAAATATTTCTTAAACTCAAACATTTCCTTAATTCAAGTATTTCTAAAACTTAAACTTTGAATCTTTCTAAAATTCTAAACTTTCTAAATTTCGAATCTTTCAAAATCCAATCCAAACTTTCTTAAGTTAAAACTTTCTAAATTCGAAACTTTCTGAAGCGAAAACTTTCTGAATTCTAAACTTTCCAAATTCCAAATCTTTCTTAAATCAAACTTTTCTTAATTCAAATCTTTCCAAAAATCAACTTTTTCTTAAAAAGAAAACTTTCCTAAATTTTAAAATTTCCTATTTTAAAACTTTCCAATTTTAATTATTTCCTAATTCAAAACTTCCCTAAAACAAAACATTTTCTATTTCAAAACCTTTCTTAAAATGAAACTTTCCTAAACCAAAAATTTTATGTTTTGAAACTTTCCTAATTCAAAATTTTCCTAAATCCAATCTTTCCCTAATCTTTCAAGTTCAATATTCGAGTCAAATCTTTTCTAAAATCCTTCCAAGTCAAGTCCAATCTTTCTTGAACCTCAAATCTTTCCTAAGTTTCATCTTTCCTAGGTCTAGGTTTCCTAAAACCAAGCTTTTCGAATCTTCCAATCAAAGTCCAAATTTCCTAATCTTCCAATCCAAATTCCAACTCCAAACTCTTTTTCAAGTCGAACCTTCTATTTTCTATCGGACTCTTGTCCGAACTACGGCTGACCTGATTCCTCAAAAGGGATACATAAGCAACCCTCACGGGTGCAGTCATAACTTTTTTTAAATCTCCAATTGCACAATCTTCTTCAAGTTTCCAATTTCATAATATCATTCAAGCTTTTAAATCCAAAAATCTATTTTCAAATTTCTATTTCCAAATCTTTCTTTCCAATTTCAAAATCAAATCTATCTTTTCAAATTTCTTTTCTAAAATCGAATCAAGTCTTTTCAAATCTATTTTCCAAATCAAATCTTTTTTCTTGCACTCGCATATCATACATTATTCTTTTAAACATTCTTTTCTAAAGTGGACAGTTTTGGACATATATTTAATCAAAGACTTTAATAGGTGAACCTAAGGTGAATAGACATGTAGGTACCACAAGGGCGGGGTAGGGTGATGGCTTAGTGCGTCTTTCCTACAAATAACCAACCTCCGAACCTAGATCACTGTTTTCAAAGACTAAAATGGAGTTATTTTCAAAAGAGAGCTTAAATATTTTCTAAAGGTTGCCAAACAACCTATTTTCTTAAAAACCCTTTGTTGAGGAAGTATTTTCAAAATCATTTCAAAAAACCCTAAGTGTAATCTTCGGATTGTGCTTAGTTTTTTAGGTGACCTAACTCACTTTAATCAAGTTAGGTGGTGACTCCAAATTTTTTTCAAAAGCCCTTTATTCAAATCAATTTTCAATTCAAACCTAGTCGCACTCATTCTTCTAGGAGGATGAGTTCTAACGAGAGAATACAATATTTTTTCCGCTTGTGTGTGTATTCCTCGAGTGCGAAAAATCTGGTGCAACAGGCAGCAACAGGTCTAGGGCAACTCAAAGGTCACGTCCCATTTAAAACCGTCTGACGGTTGACATCATCAAACCATTGTGAGATATTAGCCCAAGACCCCTACAATTAAAGCGCTAGAGCTAGGGGCAATTGTGGGTCGAATAAATACGGGTCCAAACCTTTTTAACAAGCCCAAAAGAGTTAGCACTGCCGAATTGGGTATGGAGCGGCCCAGAGGCAATTCTAACAAATATAGTCGCAGGTCATTTTACCAACCCAAGCTAAAATCCTCTTAACCTAACTTACGGATATAATCATTCGGAGAGTGATTACACTCTAAAAGTGTAACCATAAGCCCTTAATGTGCACATTGTTAGATTTATATTGTAGTTAATTATTTTGTTTTAGTCCAATAATTGAATTATTATGTATTTTTGTGTATTTTGTAGGTTTTGGAGTGGAAACAGCGAATAAGAGCCAAAATTTTAGAAGACCGTCCGGACGGTAGTCAGCCATTCGGACGGTGCGTTCGGACAGTTGACCGTTCGAACGATTCATTCGGACGGGAGAAAAAGCGTTCGGACGCTACGACGAATGCCGGAGTTCCAGAGTCGAGTTTTCCCGTTCGAAGCCAATCCAGAGTCGTGATTTTGCGTCCAAAGACTATTCAGACGGTAAAACAACCATTCGGACGGTAAAAACAAGCGTCTGAACAGTGCGTCCGTACGCACTTCGGACGCGCGTCGGACGGTAAGCGCAGTTTTACCCTAAAACTATATTCGAACGAGAAAAAAAGGGATAGAGAGTTAGGGTTTGGAAAAGAGCAAGGAGGCGGCGGGAGAGCTCCTCCAAGGTTGGTTGTTGTATGGTTTCTTCATTTTTAGCTTAGATTTAGGTTGATAGTTGTAGTATAAATGTAAAACTTGTAATTTTATTTATTGTAATGTAATTTTCTTACATTTTCTTGTAATCTTCTTGTACCCAAACCCTCTTTAATTTCAAGTAATTGTTAACTTAAATCTTTACATGCTTTGTTTCCATTTTTCATGCTTTTATTATGAGTTTAATTAGCTAGTTTTAGATTGGGTTCAAATGTGAAAATCACCTAAATAATCCAAGGAATCAAATAAAGGCATCTCATGAAATAATTGCTATATTTTTCTAGAAATTCATTCTCAACAATTGATTGAAGATAACTTAAAAAACCTAGGTTATTGACTATGTTTGGCTAATCAATGCACAAACCACAAATTTGGTATTGACTAAGTTAAATCAATAGTATTAACCTTTGACTCCCCATTGAACATGTATCTAATTTAAATTGCTTGAGAATAATCGGTTTGCAAATCTAAATCCTTCGAATTAAGCGCACTTAAATGTCGTGTTTAATTTGAGTTATAAACCCCATTGGAAACCTTGGATAAAATTGAGTGATTGGATCATTTGAGCCCAATTCCCTTTTAATTATTTTAATTCTATTTTCACTATGCTTTACTTTAATTGTCTAGTGTTAATTGCTTTAATTTCCATTGCAATAGGTTAGTAATTCAAAACCATTATCAAAAATCCAAAACATTTTTGATCCTTTTATTTTCATTTTTATTTTAGATCCAATTCTCCTTTTTAATTGCAATTCGATCCTGGATTAGGTTGGTGTAAGTTGAGTGTTAAAGTCTATATTTGGCTAGGTCCCTTGGGAGAGAACGATACTAGATCTTCCGGTTTATACTTCATCGCGATCCCCGTATCTTGCAGGGTGCTAACTCCATTTGTAGGAATACCGCATTTGGGGGCGAGTCAGAGAGTCAGAGTATTAAATAGAGAACAGGCCCGCATTCAATGCAGAAAAGGCGCTGTATACAATGACGACGCTCACGTCCGGTCAGTCAAGCTTGAGCATGGTGATAACGGGCAAATTACATCCGATCAGCCGACTCTAACTGGCATAGACCTGTGCAGTGAGTCATGATTGTCAGAATAGGCTCAACAGAGAACGCTACACTAAAAATACCAAAGCTTCGAGAAGTAAGGTATGAACAATCCAACTTAGCCATACGCACTTATCCTTTTTACTTCATTCCTGGTTAAGATTGCTAACTTGACCGTCAAAGTGTGATCGGCCAAAAAAGAGTCGACCCATTCTAACTCCTTTGTCTCTTTACAGTAAGTTAAAAACTCATTAATATTGATTCGAGTGATCGGTCAGACCTTCCTAAAAATTCCACTCACACAACCCAAAACATTACTCACAATCTAAAGAACAAAACATTAGATATGAAGTAATCTGTTGAGAATTACAAATCAAAAGTAAATCAAACACAGCTAAAATCAATTATATTCTTGTGGGTCGACAATGAATGGGAAACAAGATTATAAGGTAAAACAACAGGATCAAAAAATGAAAACTATTAATTGATAATTGACCTTGCCAGCAAAATTTATTAAAATTGAATAAAACAGCAGTTCCCATTAAATCCAAGAGAGACAAATTCACATCTATTGATCTATCATCTTGAATTTTTTCTTTGCCTTTATCAAAGGGACAGGTTTAGCCCGAAACTCATCTTGTTATTTGTCTTCTTGTACTTTTGTTTCTCTATTATGAACGTTCTTAGTATTCTTAAAAAATATATGTAGAACAAATTTTTTTCCCTAAAAAATCTATCAGGAGCTATTTCGCTTCCTAGCAGACAAAGACTTTTAGAGAGAGAGAGAGAGAGGAGGAGGAGGAGGAGGAGGAGGAGGAGGAGATGGAGGAGGGAACTATGAAAGTTGGAAGGGGATCCTCTCCATTTCCTAATTGAAATGGACAGGTCCATTCCATTGATAAGTAACAGCTCTAAATAGAGAAAATGAACGGTGGAGATTCGGCTATCTCAAGCAGCTGCTAAAAATTATCATAAACACGGTTGTTTTACTCCTGTCCCTTCCACTGTCAAACCCCATTCCGTAAAGGAGAGCCATTACTCTAGTGTCCAGTGTATCTCAGACAATTTCTTCTACATGCCATTTCGTTTTAACCTTCAATTAGTGCTTTGAAGCATTGAATTCTGTCACATGCGCCAGAACTTAGAACCGAATCTGGGTTGAATTAAGTTGTTTGGACTGAATCGTAAGTAACCATATTAAAATTTTGGTTTGAGAGCATTGAGTGATTATTGGGAGTTGCGGTAACGACAACCGCAGTAAAAATGTGGCTATCTTCGAGATGAAGAGACGGAGGGTATCGGATTTGAAAAATCAAGTTGCAAGAAACAATTACTAAGTTTTTTGCAATTGGTAACAATATCGATTACTATGGTGAGATTTTGAGAGTTCATGTGGCGAGGCAGTCGAGGAATTTCAGAGATTGAGAGAGATCAAAGGGACAGGGCAGGGGGAGAGGGGGGTAATTGACGGAGGAAGTAACAGAGGGTTTGACAAGATTTAAAACTATTTTTATTTTTTTATAGAAACGGCTGTGTTTTTTAGTCTCATTTATTTTTATTGGATGCCGGCAACTTGGCCATTAGTTTTCACACTTCTTATGCTGGCATGCATCCGTTGAATGGAATGGACCTCACCATTTCAAGTACTAATGAAGAGGATCCAAATCGGTTTAGAAAGGAAAACAGGTTTTTCAACTTTCCTTATTGGTTTTCAAAAAAAAGATTATTTAAAATAATTGAAAAGATTTAAGCAAACATGAAAACCAAGACTTCATGGTAAGATGGCACATTTTAGTGTCCAACTGTGTAAACTGGTTTTGTACTGTGGACCCATCGAAATTAAAAGTATTAAAAAAATCTTGTATTTTAAACTTGTTTTCTCTAGCTGATAATTTAAATTGTTTTCGCACCCCTGAGGCCCTGATCCAACTGTTGATGGGCTTTGCCGATAATAATGCTAGTTAATTAAAATCTTCAAGAGAAAGAACAAAGTAATTTGCAAATAATAAACTACTATTCCAGGGAGAGAGCATTTCTTTTGAAAGTAAAGTACAGCTTCCACACCAACTTCCTTTTTCTTTTTTGGTCAAGTTTTACGCACACCAACTTGCCTTGGTCCAACTAGAGCTACGAGCACACTTGTATATAAGGCCTCGTAACATCTTCCGAAACCCAGCAACACATACACAAACCCCAATATATATACACAAATATATAGAAAGAGAGATAAACAGAGAGAGAATGGAAATGAATTCGATAGTTGAGGCTTTGCAACCTATGACAATGTCACTCTTCTTCATTATTCCTCTGTTGTTCTTGTTCCTTCTATCGCGGTTTCGCAGTAAACTGCCATATCCACCGGGGCCAAGAGGCTTGCCGGTGATAGGCAACATGACGATGATGGACCAGCTAACTCACCGTGGATTGGCCAAGCTGGCAAAGCAATACGGTGGGCTCTTACACCTGCGAATGGGCTTCCTCCACATGGTGGCGGTGTCTTCAGCAGACATAGCCCGCCAAGTCCTCCAGGTACAAGACAACATCTTCGCCAACCGCCCAGCCACTATTGCCATCAGCTACCTCACCTACGACCGCGCCGACATGGCCTTCGCTCACTACGGACCCTTCTGGCGCCAGATGCGCAAGCTCTGCGTCATGAAGCTCTTCAGCCGCAAAAGGGCTGAATCCTGGGAGTCCGTAAGGGACGAGGTCGACCTCATGGTCCGAACCGTCGTGTCCAACACCGGCTCAGCGGTGAACGTCGGCGAGTTGGTGTTCGCTCTGACTCGGAACATCACGTACCGAGCCGCGTTCGGTTCAAGCTCCCACGAGGGTCAGGACGAGTTCGTCAAGATATTGCAGGAGTTCTCCAAACTTTTTGGTGCTTTCAATATTGCTGATTTCATTCCCTGGCTCAGATGGTTCGACCCGCAAGGACTCAATGACAGACTCGTCAAGGCTCGTGCCTCGCTTGATGGGTTCATTGACACTATCATCGACGATCACATGCAGAAACACAAAATAAGTAACGGCTTTGATGAGGCCAACACCGATATGGTGGATGATTTGCTAGCTTTCTACAGCGATGAGGCCAAAGTCAGTGAATCAGACGACTTACAGAACTCTATCAAACTCACTAGAGATAATATCAAAGCCATCATCATGGTAAGGCACAATAGCCATAGCCATAGCCAAAAAATTTAAACTACGTGTTTGCATTTGTTTAGAAAATTGCAGTAGTATTGGTTTTCAAAAAGTTAGGGTAACCAGAAAATTTTATGGATAATGTTTCTTAATATAGCAATTTACATATGGACGTGATGTTTACACTGTTGTATCGGCGGTGTCATCAGGACGTAATGTTTGGAGGGACTGAGACGGTGGCTTCGGCGATAGAGTGGACCATGACGGAGCTGATGAAAAGCCCACAAGACCTCAAGAGAGTCCAACAAGAGCTCGCCGACGTCGTCGGCCTCGACCGCCGGGTCGAAGAGGGCGACTTCGACAAGCTAACCTATCTCAAGTGCGCCTTGAAGGAGACCCTCCGGCTCCACCCACCGATCCCCCTCCTCCTCCACGAGACTGCCGCGGACTCCGAGGTCGCCGGCTACTACGTCCCGGCGAGGTCACGAGTCATTATCAACGCCTGGGCCATCGGGCGGGACCAGAACTCGTGGGAGGACCCGGAGACCTTCAGGCCGTCCAGATTTCTGAAAGAGAACGTGCCGGACTTCAAGGGTAGCAACTTCGAGTTCATACCGTTCGGGTCCGGTCGGAGGTCGTGCCCGGGAATGCAACTCGGACTCTACGCGCTCGAGATGGCTGTGGCTCACCTCCTCCACTGCTTCACGTGGGAGTTGCCGGACGGGATGAAGCCAAGCGAGATCGACATGGGCGACATATTCGGGCTCACCGCTCCGAAAGCTACCCGACTCTTCGCCGTGCCGACACCAAGACTGCTTTGTCCAATTTATTGACCCGAAAAAGATTCAAGTCCGGGGCGAACCGTTGTGATCCACACACACTTTATAATCAGGAGGTGACTTGGCCAATGCCCCGGGGGGGGGTGTTGCGTTGGGGTTTGGGGTTTTTCCTTTTTTTTTTCCCCCAGAAAGGGAAGAAAAGAGAAATAACGGCAAGGGAGTTGGAAAAAAAAAAGTTGGAATTTGAATTCTCTTTTTGTGGATTGAAGGAGACTCTTTTTCTTTACGTGGACATTTGGGTTGTAATATTCTCTCTTTCTTCTTTCTTTTTAATTCTGTCTCATTAAACAAATAAAGGGTGTCAAAAGAAATTCCACATTTGTATTAAGAGAAAAAAAATTTTAATTGGTGCAAAGGATTTTTGTTGGTGTTCATTTTGTTCCATTATTAATGAATGGTTGTTATTGTATGACTCTGAAGTTTTGGTGGGCCTCTAATTGAATGATTGGGCTGACATGCGATGCCTGTGGTTGAGCATTGAGAGAGGGGCTCACAAGGTCCGTTGGCATACCCTCCATCACTAGGCACAGCTCCATCTAACACCTCATGAAACACAATTTGCAACATATTGTACAAGTAGATAAAGGGCGATTAAAACTTACCTTAAGAGAATCTATTAGCATTTGCCCATTAACTTGTGCAAACGAGTTGAGGTAGGGTAGGAACCTTTATTTGGTGTAATATTATTGATACGTAAATAAGAGTCTTTCTGATACTTTGTTAAAAAAAAAAAATTATTTTTCTCTTTTATCTTTCTTTCGTAAGTATCAAACAAAACCTAAGGCTCATATACCTGCATTGTCCATATTCCTGCACATTTATATACCCACTGGCTCTAAAAAAAATGCATATCACAGCTACTGAAGGCTTGTTAGTCCTTATCAATGAAAGCTTAAGTTTATATTAAACATCAATATAAATAAAAGTTTGACTACAATTCCTTATACGTCGAAAAGTCACATCTGCATTGCCTTCAACGCTCGTGGAGCTCGTTTTGAAAACGAGTACGCAAAAGGTTACGTGGCCAATTGGAATGGCCACCCGTATCACGTATACACATGTATGAGGAGCTATATATACATATCCATCAAAGCGATTGTCATATCTGCTGGTGGGGCTCGCTATTAAAGTAAGTAGACAAAACGGCTACATGGCTAACTTGCAACCAACCAAGTTGCTCATTTCGAGATAGCAAAACTCTTTTACTCTTTCAGAGTAAAAGTTTTATTTCAAATCATCAATATTTTTTATTAATCAAGTACTATGACATTTACAATTATTTATAATTTTAAAATAACTATTATATATGTAATAATTACCTACATCATCTTAATTAAAAATATTTAAATAATTTTTGATAAAATCCTAATAAAATAAATTCGTAACATTCAATTATTTTTCAGAGGACCTTGTCTTCAAAGTTCAAGATCTTTAAGAATAGCATAATAGAGGTCTCCACGATCAACAAAAGTAGAAGCCGTCAAATTGAAAGGGGACTCCTTCCGCGTGGCAACCATTTGAGAAAATTGTGCCTCTTAACATTTTACATTCACAATTTTCAACCTCCATTGTTCCACATATACAAGAAGAAAATTGTACTTGAGCTTCAAGGTCTTCAAAATTTTCAAATTAGATAACAATAAAAAATTAAAACTACAAAAAGTATCACAATCTTCATACTTTATTGATCTTACATATGCCAGGGAGTGGCTCTGATACCATTATTATGAACTTTTTTATCTTGACATAATAAAATTATAAAAAAGATGAGCAAAACTCTCATGTTAGAAGAACATAACTCCTTCAAAGCAAAAGTCTTATTCCAAATAATTGATATTTTTCATTAGTCAGACCATACGGTGTTAGTGCAGAAATTTGTAAAGAAAAAAGAAGATAAATAATCTCATTCAAGGCACGATTAATATCATTTTTCTTAAGACGATATTTGTTCTCACCAATTTTCAGAATCTAATGTGTACCGGATTAATGACAAATCACCTCAATATACAATGGAGCCCATAAAATTTATAGTCTGACTGCGTGTTACACACATAAAATCAGACTCGAATACTCTCTGATTATCAAGTCTGCTAAGAATTTGAATGTCTATTTATGCCGAAACAAACTTCAAAAATGATGAATAATAAAAATTAAAAAGAATCAAAAACTGTAATGTTTTTTAATATAGAAAGAAGTTGTAGGAAAAAATATATATTTATTGTCTATGAATCTATCATATTTTTATAAACATTTTGGTGTCTTTTTAGACCAAACATGACTGTTAGAATTCAAATAATAACTGATTTTTAATAGTCACTTACAGATTTAAACACGGTCGTCGGATTTCTCCTTTCTAATCTAACGGTGTAAATCGCAGCTATTCATTGTTGGATCAAATCATTTATCACACTTTTATGATCATGTGTGATTTTCACCATACAATCCCTTTTACTTATGTATTAGTCATCCGATCGTTGATTATCATGATTGACAAAAATCAATAGTTTTGATCATACGGCACACGCACAAGTGCCAAGTGCCAAGTGCCAAGTGCGTCATATTACGCCACATTGCACCACGCGACTCAAGCGAGACGTGCGCGTGACGCATATGTGACGCATATGTGGCTTGACATACATGCTCACACTTGAGTGTTATACCCAATCATTGTTCTAAAGTAATATATAAAAAGTTATTGGAATTTATAAATGTCTTACAAAATTTCTCATTTTCTAATGTGAGATTCATTTAATAAGGTAATAAAGACTTTCTTCAAAATTAGTCAAAACTATTTTAAAAATTCTCAAAACTACTACATATATTATATATTTTAAAAATATTTTTAACATACGGCATTTATAATTATTTACATATATATATGTGTGTGTGTGTGTGTGTGTACAGCTATAACCCATGTACATAGCTTGTGGCGGTTGTGATAGTATATCTATGCGGAAGGGGGTTGGTCAAAATCAAGCCATGCAAATAAAAAAATTATTAGCAAAGGGATTTGTCTAAATTTATCGTATTGTGAGTGTTTGTTAAAGACACTCCCTAAGTCCCAGGAAGAAAGATTAAAGGCCAAAAACAGAGACTGATTTGAAATTCTTTCAGGTTTGAAATCCTTTTGTAGCATATCAGTACAGACCATGGGTCTATGTCCTAAACCTAACATTTAAATAACATTGTCAACTCTGACCAAAACCAAGTTAATGCTGCCAAAGTTGGTAAGATATTAGCAAGATTAACAATCATGCATCGAGCCTTCACTACATTCTATGAAGGATACTCACAAACATTGATACATTACCACAAAATCGACATGCAACTATGCAAGTGCACAACCATAGAGAGAGAGAGAGAGTGCATGTGTGTGTGATGAAAGCCTGGTTGTCTTAGGTGGACTGAGAGAAGGACGTCAGGCTTTTCCTTGGTCTTTTTTTTTTCTTTTCTTTTCTCTCTCCAAACCCTTTAATACTTAGGTAGAAGAACATGGATTGGAGCGGTGGTGGTGTTTTGTCAGCAAAATCCCCTTCAAGAGATTCAAAAAGGGAACCAAACAAAAGAAAAGGTTTCCCCCATCGTCACTCAATTCCTTCCACTTGAAATTAATTTCTAGAAAATCAGTTGTACTTTGCCAGCATTTTACACATGCGCGGTACGGATAATTCTAGTGTTGATACTTGACGGCATATGCACGCACACACTGTTTGATTGTGTCCTTATAGGGTGAATTCATGGTTTTTGCTCGGTGGAGACAAATTTAAATAGGATAATACACAGTATTTTGACAATCTTTAAGCTTGTCTTAATTTAATTCTAAGTTTAATGGTACTCTTAACTATGAACTAATTTGTACCAAAATACAAAAACAAGAGAAAACAATTATAACAAATGGCCAAAATTGAGTCTCTAATATCAATTATATAAATTGAACATAGAATAAATAAACATATATAATTTAATACATATTATTTAAATATCATAATAGAGAGCTGTGGTTTGAAATATCCAATTAAGGGCGTAAAACGTGTATTATTTATTTGACCAAATAATAAAAGGTGAATGAGATTCAACAGAAGTAATATTGTGTATTTACAATTTAAGTCAAACAAATATAAATAATTAAAATTACAAAATAATAGGATTTGAACTTCACCCCAACAACAATATTGAACGGATTCACATGTATGGTTTGAACTGAAAAAGGTCAAAACACAGAAATAGACCCATCCCATTTGCCTGTTTCTTTGACATTTTTTTTTTTTTTTTTTTTGTCACTATGGATGGTTTAATTTGAATTGGATTCATTGCGGCCCAAGAAGTCAAAGACTCATTGTGGCCTAATATATAGGCTAGGGATGGTGACTTGGCTATGCTTTGAGCACCACCCACTGCCAAGTGCCCGCTCTTTGTGGAAGAAGCAATTTTCAAATAGAATTCCAGGCTGACTAAATTGGCAATGCCAATTTCGGCTGAATCCAAGTCACAGCTGTTGGATACATTGATGATAAGTTATACCTAACCCTTGACCCAGCCAAGATAGCTCTGGCATTAGGGGTCACCCCAAAAAATGCATTTTGTTAAATTTATAGATTTAATGGCAGTATATACAATTCTCCCTCTCTCACATGGGCGGTCCTTCACACTGGGATAGAGATGATTACGCACAACTGTAAAGGATGCTAATTTAGAAACTTTCCTACAAAAAAAGTGTGGCACTTAACTTTCATGTCCAAAAAAAAAAAATCATCTAATTTCAAAAGCCAAAATGGTAAAGAAAAAGAAAATCTACAATGCTTCATGATTATAATTTACTTTTACTATAGTTGTACTACAAATTCAAGATCCAACATAACATCAATCCTTGAATTTCTCTTTCATCACTTAAGCAGTGGAGAAGAAGAACTTTTAATTAGTTTAAATTTAAAAGGCAAAGCAAGCAGTTTTCTTTTTTAAGGTGTAACCTAAGTAGGAGAGACTGGTGAAGTGAGGTGTAATGTCCTTTCAATACTTGAGCATTTCCATTAATAGCAAGATTGTTAAATGCCCCCAAAACGCAGCTCAGTTGGTAATCGGATAGTAGATTGCACCCAAGCATGCCGGTTCGAGTCATGGCAGCTGCAGTATGGGAGTTCCACCCTTTGGGTGGGCTCTTTGTGAGCACTATGCACTGGACCTCCCATCTATGAGGCCGCTGAGTACCTGATTTATCTCTCATGTGATACTTGTAGGGCCGGGTAACATGGGCCAATTGAGATGTCCAGATCTACACCTCTTGCACCCAAGATTGTTAAATCCACATATAATAATAGCCAAAATTGTTGTATTCACGGCCCCTCTCACACTGCCCATTTCTCGAGCCTTGTGAAAAAAGGACTATGCATACAAATACCTGTGAAGATGTATATATGTTGGGCCTCTGAATGTTAGAATTATGAGTTAAATAAATACAGTTAAAAAATAAAATGTTACTCTTTTAAGCTGCTTTTGGTTATCAAATTTATTAAGGGAAAAGAAAGAAAAAAATGATATGAAATTACATCTTATATTTCGTTGTGAGAGAAAGTAAAAAGTAAAATAATATAAAAATAAAATAGATAAGAATTTAAAATCCCTCATTTCCTTTTATTTGCCCTCTATTGTTTCTTTTCTTTCTCTTTTCCCTTAATAAATTTGAAATTCAAACATAGCATTAAAATATTTGTAAAAAAAATTATACCAGAATAATGTAACAATGACATTTTTATAATTAATAATCACCATAATAAATATTTTGTTTTAAGGTGAATAATCATTTGAACATATCATTCTTGTGATAAATCTTAAAACAATATGTAATAGAGAAGAACTACAACGGCAAGTGGGGTGAGCATGTGAGGGGCAAGGTAAGGGGAGTTTCACCCCTCCCTAATTGAAACCAATGCCTCTGCTGCCAGGGGCATAATGACCAAATAGGGGAAGTCTCTCTCTATCTCTGTCTCTCTCTGTGTACTAGAAACAGAAGTAGACGAAGTTAGCCAAAGTTCCTTTCCCACATCTTCAGTTGGGTTTTTCCCTCAAAGTACTGGGCAACCCTAGAAGCACTACTCATATTACAAGGAGTAAAGCAATATAAGTGCATTTAATCTGCTCATTTTCCCCCTCTTCTCTCTGGAAGGGTGAAATGTTCGAGAAAGGAAAGGAAAAGCAAAATGAAAACAAATAGGAAAAGCAAACTGAAAACAAATGACAAGCGCCCACCGTGGGGCTCGAACCCACGACCACAAGGTTAAGAGCCTTGCGCTCTACCAACTGAGCTAGACGGGCTTGCCTTTTGTTGGTCAAAGATCAATAAGATATATTCTGTAATTTCCAATTAACAGCACGTCAAGCCAAAATTAGAGAACAAATCACTTGAGCTTTGTAAGTGACATCAGCATTATCCGAAGAACATGTGCACCAAACCATATTTTAGATTTTGTGATACTGTGAGACAGCCGGGATAAACTTAAAGAATAGCTTAAGTGTAACATATTAGAGAAGAACAAGGCTCACTCTCCCTTCAACCGCGGCTTTCAGATGCCTACACCAATACCAATAACATACATAGGTACCTCTAAAAACATTATTGTGCAACCCCTCTACTCCTTTCAATGGGACAATTGCTCCAGCGAGCTCAACTGAAAGGAGGAGGAGGAGGTGGAGGAGGAGGAAAGAGGAGCAGTGTTTGGGGTTCAAAGGAATGCATAAGCGGGTCAAAGCCAGCTCCTACTTCTTGCTTATTTTCTCCATAGTTTTGTACTGCAAGATTAGCAATCTTACTTCGGTCGCCTTCGGTAAGGATATAGAATGTCATCGAGACGTTCTTTGACGTGATTGCCTACTCTACGCAGGTTCTTGGCCACCCCCATTCCAACCACGCTTGCATTTCTAGAAAATCTGCAGTTTTTAACCAAATATAGACTTGAGCCTTGTGATTATCAACTATACCAAGACAAGTGGGGAATAAACATTGAAATTCCAATTGATTGAAAAAGTAATCATTTCATTGGCTTGCCTGCTCAAGAACTCATCCCCTACGGAATGAGCAGGTTTTTGTGCTCGAGGCTGTGGCACGTGAGCATCTTGAAGAAAGGAACACCATATATTAGTTTGATAGTAATTAACAGAACATAAGTCACACGGCATTCCAGGTGCTGAATTCAAATCATTAAATAAAATGCCAGTAAGTAGAGAACTCCATCTAATTATAGGAGCACAAAAAATAGTTGACAGATAGAGCAAGAGATTAATGTTCATAACCAGGAAATGCCACAAGCAAAGACCAGATGATCAGGTGCTATCCACCATCAACTTTCAATAATCACTGTCCTTGAGGCATAACTGGAATAAAAATGGACACTAACAAACTTACTTGCAATATGTTTTTTTGCAGGGAAAAATTTACCAAGAAAATGAAGGGCCAAAACCCAGCCAGCATGGATTAGGAGCTTTGTTCATGTCCGACACACATTGGACACTAGCACTCAGTCAAAAATACACAGAAATTTATACATACGAAAAAATAAAGCAATTCATATATAGTACGGAAGTTCTACTGTATTTATATAATAAGATTTATTAGTAGACATCACTCGTTGGGTATCCATCCAACATGTCAAACACATATCCCAAACTATTAACAAAGTGTTGAGTGCCCAATATGAATATTTAGCACATTTAGAAGAGCCCATGTAACATAGTTTATTATGCTTATTCAGGACATGCTTGGACCCCTTCAGCTCAACCGAGCAAGCCTCCACTTGAGCATGTCCCCCCTACATTAGTGATGACACACTCAAGACACTTGTTAGCTTTAGCTGAACGGCTCTTCACCTGGGTGTGTCCCTCCTATGCCACATAGTCTCTTCATTCCAATGGCACCTTAGTGTGCAGTGTATGTTGGCAGTAGACCTATGGACATCCCTGAGATTGGTGTCGTGATCATGTAGCACCCATGCGCAGGACCTCTAGAGATGTGGCATGGTGGATAGAATTGATGGTTCATCAAGATACTTATCTACTCTCTGTGGAGGAACCTATTCCTAGCTGCTTTTAGAGAGGGGGAGAGAGATCTCCATATCAAGACAATTTCAAATGACAGGTGGCACGCCATTAAGTTCCATGACTTCAACAGAAGTAAAAGCAAACTCTGCAACAGCTGCAAACAATATGGAACACATGAGTTCTCACCTCATGCCTCCAATTAGCCTCCACGAGTCATGACCCCCCTATATATGTATATGTGGTAGGTAAAGAAAATTCAAATCCTTTATACAGAGGCCCCTTCCCCTATGGGCCTCTATGCGTGCAAGTCATCCCACCCTGCTCTCCAAGTTCATCCCCAATGGTCCAACACCTCCTACATGTTTACCATACTTCGTAGAAGCTCACCAGCCATGCAAAAATATTAAAAGAAATGAACGAGGTGTTGACGAATATTGTTAGAGAGCACATCACTTTTTGACAAAAATATGCCCAATCTTTTTCCTGCTTACAAGAATAAGTCATGTGTATAGTTGCATCTTTCAAAATTGACTTCAAAAAAGTAACCAAGATTGGAGGCAGAAAATAGGCAAGGCACACCCTCCAAATCTATGTTACCTGGACTCGAGTAGAGTGTTGGTATGTGTTTAAGTGTCAGATTCATCTAAAGATACCAAAACATGTCCAAATTTCCTATTTCTTAAATACTTATTTTGGTAAACAATATTTAAAAACTAACATAGAGCTTTTTATGCATAGAATGAGAATCTATTTTTTTTTAATAACTATAGGACTCTTATACATAATTTCATAGTAAACTCTATACCTTACATATATGTTGGGCGCATGTCCAAATAGACATGTTGGACACATGTACAATGCCCTAACCCAAGCATCCAAAGTCCGACAAAGGTACTTACAATTTTAGAAGAGTCCATGCAACACAGTACATAATTTCATCTTTCGTTTCTAAGGGAGTACAAAATTAGATATAAACTTTTCAGTTTTCCAATATTCTCATATCCATATATTTTACCTACATTTAATTTCATCTGCTCTTTACTTTTTTTCCTATTTTTTTGACAAGTGAAAAATAGGATCACATGCCACTGCTCAAACATGACAGCTTGATCCACCTAGGAATAAGCAATCAAGGCATTGAGCAGTCCATAACTATTGTGTAGGAGAAATTTTCATCTAGAAAAAAGAAAAAAGTAGGCCAACATAAATTACCTTCTCTGTTATGAACATGAGCAGGAACAGAGTCAGCAGAATTAACTCTTTTGTCTACCAATACCTGCAGCAAGGGTAAATTATGTCACTTAGATAACATTTGTGGAATTACAAGCAAAGTACAAAACAGCAAAGATAAAGCTGAAATCTTGATGTTTCTTGTATGAGACACAACACACTTGGCTGGAGTTGAAATCTGCGCATGTAAGTCGAATTCAAAATCTATATGCTTTGTTTGATGAAGTAATTATGCACACTGTTAAATAAGTCAGTTTCACAAAAAAAAAAATCCCCAATTGATCAAGAAGCAATAAGCATCACAGGTCTCAAACAATAATATCAATACCAACTGAGAGGAGCAACTTAGTGCCGAATGATATAATAACATTGAAAAGTATATAACTTTCATCAGTTTCTGATAGATGATGATAAAATTATTCAAATTAAAAGAACCAAATAGCAAGAAGAAAGGAGGAAAAAAAAAAAGAAGATAATAACCTCAAGGCCAACACAGACTGGCATTTCTGTTTGTGTCTCTTGCACATCCGGTGAAGGACCTTTACCATCTGAGTACACAGAATAACCAACACAACCATATTTGAAGTATGCAAGGCTTCTACCCTCTCTAGAGGCTTCCATCTCAGATTCTCCAACAATGTAGCGTGGTACTAGTCATTAAACGTGGAAATCAGTATCCATCCACAGTTGAAGTGAAGAAAATATGCATGAAGTACTAAGAAATGCAAGATGCAATCCCCGAGGTTTATAACATTCCAAGATTTGTACACTAAGACACACGTCATTAAAAAATTTAGTGCAGGAAAAATAGAACTTGATGAACTTTTACTGGAAAAGGAGACGTATCATTTCTGTAGAAGGAAAAAAATTTTCCCTCCCAAAGCTTAGCAGAGCCAAAGCCACTTAAGTTACTGGCAGCCAATGACGCAAGCTCACATTTAGAATTGAAAGCAATAAACCCAATTCAAAGCACCCAAGCATCTTAAATATCAACCAGAACCAGCAATCTTGATCTCACGTACCAGGCGACTAAATGTGCATGATGCATTCTGTGTTGTACATGTTCCACAAAGAGTAAGGGGTGAAGGCAAACCTTTCAGCACTCAGATTAATATACAAAGATTTCTCAGATTATATCACAAGGAATTTACTAAAAGGTGGAATTTGCATATTTCCCAGTTTATCTACTGAAAATATATAAATAATTAACCCATGATTTCAAGTATAAAAATTATTTTATGAAACTTTAATGATTTCAAATCATTCAACACTGATGGTTTTCCTAAAAATGAATTCTATCATTGATTCTTCTTTGTATATATTTAACATATCAATTGTGAATTCACTATGTACCTTTCCAACTACAGTAACTCATCAATCATGGTCGTGGAAGCCTATAAAATAAACCACCTGATAGTCTCTAATCCTACTCAAACACACCACAGAATCATACATGGCAAAACTAAAATTGATTTATACAAACATGACCCTTGTTTCACATTGCTTATAGAACTCACAACATACCCTATTATACATGATAATTTCAAATGACACAATACAACTTCTCACTAGTCTTGCTTATATACAATCTCACTAAAATAACAACATAAATAACGAGCTACATTGCTCAGTAAGCATGTGATCAAAGTTAAATGAATAGATTACACTTAAGAGGATCTGAAGGTCTCCTTCTAGAGTTGCAGGTGGGAGCTAATTGCAGACTTTCTCATGTTACTTCTCTTGTAGGTATTGATGGTGTCTTTTGATTGATCCTGCAGGTGGAAGCAAATTGCAGACTTTCTCAAGTTAGTTCTCTTGTAAGTATTGATGGTGTCTTTTGATTGATCCTATGTATGGCTAAGCAAGGGGGTAGAGAGAGAGAGCAAGGGGTCATGAAGAGAGATATAATGCTAAGGAGAGTGTTGATGGACAATACTCTCTCTCTCTCTCTCTCTCTCTCTCTCTCTCGCATAGTTCTTCTCCTCAATTGCCTCAATCTCTCCCTAGAACTCCCCCTCTCTTTCTAGAAGGTAGTTTCACCAACTTAAAAGATCAATCCATCATCTCTAGAAGCAAACCATTTTGCCAGGTCAGCTAGGAATCGCCCAGTGACAAGTTACAGAAGAAGACTTTGGGTCTCCCTCGAGGTTGTACCTCATAAGTGAGGCTTGGGGTGAGCCAGGTGTGTTGGGCACACCACCAATGTCAGGGCATATTCTGTAAGAGTGTATCATGCATAGAATATGATTGTTGGACGGTTTTTGGTCGGCGAGTTGTTTAGCTCTTTGCTTGACACCCCACCCCCCCCCCCCCCCCCCCCCCCCCCCCCGGGCCCCCTCCCCCTTCGTCTTTTTCTCTCTTCTTAGTGTGCTTCATTACAAGTGCAATTGCTTGTTGCTTCATAGAAAGTTTTGGTCGTTTTTTGCCCAGCCATTATACACACATTTGTAGTGCATTCATGCGCGTTTGTTGGTTTCTTCATATAAGAGCCTCTCTTTATTTTCTACTACTAAAAAAAAGAAAAAAATAGCCTCCCTTTATTTCCTATTTTGCGAATGCCACTATGCATTCTGATTCGACATTACATTCAGTTCATTCCAGTAAGCAAAGTTCTCCTGTTATGCTTTATATTATACTTGGTTATCGCCTAACCCACCCATTCTCTATAGGTCATGGCATCCTCAACACCCTCTCCCACAATTAAAATGTGAACAAGGCATAAGCTAAAAAGAAAAATACAAAAATGAAATGCACTTTGAAATACAATGCATATTGGGCATCCTTGTGGTATGTAAAGAGCATGTAGCAACTGAAAGTCATAAACTTCAGTGGTTGAGTGAAGCTAGTGGGGAAAAATGGCAGCTATTAGTTAACAACTGAGAAAAATTTTGAAAGGTTTTCACTTCAAAAAGACCTTAAAATGATCCAATAGGACCTAAGAAGCACGGACGCTCCTAAGAATGTGTCTTGTTGCTCGTCAGACATTCCCCAACTTGTATTAGACACGCAAACATAACGCGTTGGATACTTGGGGGCATAATTGTCTTTCGCTTGGGCACCTGTGTCCATCATTTAGCCACAAATAAAATACGTTGCAAGTTTGAAGAAAGTAACTTGAAATCCAATTATAAAATAAAACAATGTGATTTTATACCTTCTTTGACATTTAAGCTATGGAATGCATTGTTTTTAATTTTAAGTGACGTTATCTTGCAACTTTTTATTCCCTTTGAGTAAAATGAACCCCTATATGATGTATACAATATATATTTTATTGTGCTCTCACCATGTCGTCTCTTACATTTTTCTAAAATCACCGTGTCATGTTGTGTCGTGTCATGTCATGCCTATATCGCTTGTCTGTGTATGTGCTTTTTAGTATAGGACCGATAACATCAATTGAGATGATTTATGTTACATGTACTCTTCTAAATTTGTGAAATTTCTTTGTCGAACACTCAATATTCAATAAGAATATATAATATATGTCTGATATAACTAGTTGGACATGCATTAACATAGGTGATGGCTCTTACTTCTTCAATTGTCTATTCTATCCCCAAGCACAAGCTTAATATATGCAGCCATGCAGCCATCCCCAGGGCCCAGACTAACCAGATGAAGCCCTATTTCATTACAACTTTATTAATATAAACACTAAGTAAATAAATTTACATTGCCACCAATTTAACCAGAAACCATCGAATGAAACCAAAAAACTGGCGATGAGTAAATAACAGCAGAGAGAAACTGCAGAATCCAACAGGCTTGTCATTCACACCGAATCTCTCATGACTCGCGACGACAACCTTAGTTAGAAACGTAATGCTTCGATTAGCCTAAAAGACTCAAGATTGAACAGTTGAAACCGTTTCCGCAGAAAGTGGGGAACTTTGCAAGATAAATGAGTAATTTACCTAACAAGAAGATAGTACAAGAATTAAATCGGTTCAAGAGGCAAAGAACTGGAAGAAAAAAAAAAGGGGTCAGATAAGCAAAATCAAAGAAATAATTTCACCCCAAAAAAATGGATAACGAGAAGAGACCTTGGGGAAGGGAACGGGTGATGCCGACACAGCGAGGGGCGCGGGAATTGGATTTGAGGGTGGATGAGTAGTACAGACATCCCTTGCATGACTTTGCCTTCTTCGGAATTTCTTGGCTTTTGTGGTTATCGTCGTTGCTGTTGTTAGGGTTTTCTTTATCTCCTTCCTTCTCTTTACCCACCTCCTCTTCCATGGCTCTCTCTCTCGATGATGGAATCGGCTTTAGAAATAAATTATTGTTCCAACTTCCAACGTCGTCGTCGTCGCCGCAAATGAGCGACACTCGAACATGGAACACTAACGATTGCAGTCGAGCTCGATTTAGTCGAGCTCAATGGAATACTCGAATCCCCTTCAACAGCTTGAATCAAAGAAGCAAATACGGTGCCGTCTGGTAGAGATGCCCTTATTAAAGTTTTTTATTTTTGTTTTGTTTTCTTTTCTTTTTTCTTCCACTGATTTGAATGACTATTCCTTGGTATTTTATGCGGCGGAAAAAAATAAAAATCGAGAGCAAATCCCTCCAGAATGGGAAAAAAAAAATCTAAATTTCTAATGCTACAGTTACAATTTTTTTTTGGGGGTGTGATTGCATGTAGTGAAATAAAATCGGTATTCGTTATCAGTAATGAGATCTCAATGACAATAGTTCGCATGACAGTTCTAGTAAATATTTATCCACTCGCCTTCTCTTTTTAAATTGAAAGAGTTTGTTAAAAATGTAAATAATTTAATAATTAATTATCTTCAAAAATAACTAAATTTATACATACGATAATTATAAGCGAGTAAATACTCAATCGACCATTGTGGATTTGTTATCTTATCTTTTGGCTTTTTTTTTTTTTTTTTTGTTCTTAATTTAAACAAGAGCTAGGAGCCATAGGGTTGGCCCAGTGCCAAGGCTTTTGACATTCATGCTCATAGGTTCACCACTCATGCCCTAGGTGTAGAAAATGATACATATCAATTGAGAGAGAGAGAGAGTCATCTTTGTTCTCCTTATTTTACTCTCCTCTTCAACCTAATCCTTTCCCTCCTCAAACCCCAAACACAATGACAACATGCATAAGCTACCCAAGATCATTTAGAAGCTTATATAAAAGCCTAGTTGATTGTAAAGCCTTTATTTTTTTCTTCTACTATTGGAAACACAGGTACACGAATAATTTAAGTCCCTCAATAGTAACCAAATATTGGTACCCCATCAGCGTATGCCATATGGCACCCCACTTGTCCACTTGGCAGATCACGTGGGTCCCATGGGCACCTCAAATTAAACATTGGTCAAGAAATACTTGGACAGACCAGCTCGACGCCTTGACCCCCATGGCAAGCTCAGCGCCCCATCATTAGTCTCGTATAAATAGCTCCAAGAACTTCACTTAGGCCAGGCCCCGCACCAGCATAGCTTTAGCTAAAATGAGCATCTATACGAGACAGGCTTCATGCCTAGCATGCCACAAGGCTCTGTGCATCAGCATCTAACAAGCTCAAGCCTCTAACCTCCTAACTCAGTTCACTCTCACTCAGGACCCCTCTCTATGAGCAGTGGAATGGAGGCTAGAACCAAATGGGTCATTGAGTCGCGTGCAGGGGACCAATCCCATTAACCACCTAAGAGAGAGAGATCCACCCTCAGATCTACTCGAGTACCATATCTTAAGCATTAACTACTAATTCGACTCACATTTAATACAGTAGACACGTGGCTCGCTATGGCTGAATAAGAGTCTGACACCATGGCAAATTGTGTATCCAATCACCCGATTGCGGCCCTGACATAGCCTCTCCAGGTTATGATGGTGGGGTTTAGGCCTGTCCACTCGATAGACGCCACGTGTTTACACCATGTCAATCACTACCCACTGTAAATACTCTTAGCTCATTTATGACAAAAGAGGATAGCTTGATTACATTTATTACATGAACCACAAGCAAGCTCGTAAACCTCTCTCTCTTGCCTGCCCTTAATTCTTGCCCACTCCACAGTCAGGAGGCCCGAGTGAACTGCTTCAGTGATTGCTAGGACTCCCAGACGAACCCACGCCCCGGTTAACCTTAGGCTCATGGTCTAACCATACAAACAATACTCCATTAGGGATGACTAGCGCTCACAATATGATGAATTCAGGTCTAAACACAGGCCAAGTCACTGACGTAGCGGCGAAACTTGCCCATGGCATTCACCTAGAAAACCAAGGTCTCCAAGTCCTTTCCTTTATCCAATCCCAGGTCGAGCAAATCCGAACGCTAAATGACAGTGTCTCTGCCCTGATAAAATCGCAACAAACCCTGATAAAAGCCATGCATGCCATGCAGCGTGGACGAGTTGCCCCTAACACTCCTACTCCTGCAATCCCATTTGGTCTATCTGGCGCTGGAGCTACTCAGCGTGCAACTAAGAGCTTGGAACCACCCACTCCCTACCAAACACCCAAACCCAATACCAGTAACGTAGATCTCCTCCAAGGAGCGAGCTCTATTCCAATCGGATCCAGTCCTTACCACTGCTCAGTTACAAGACCAGATGCGCGTAGTGATCAGACAAGAAAGCATCGCTCCACCCTTTAACGCCGAGCTTGACTTTTGCCCATCATTCGTCGAGTCCATCCAAAAACTGCCATACCCAGAGGATTACGCCGGGCCTAAATTCATCAAGTTTGATGAAAAAAGTGAAAACGCCAAAGAACACATCATTTAATTTGTAGATTCTCTGGGCATCCACGCAGCCGATCATAACCTCCAGCGGAGAGAATTCTCCAAATTCCTTTCTGACCAAGCATATTCTTGGTATGCCAATCTCCTACCTAATTCCATCATTTCTTGGGATGACATGGTGCAAAAATTCGTCGTCAAGTTCTCCTTTACAGATGAACCTCTTTCAGCGTTCAACCTCATCCATGAAGCTCAAAGGGAAACTGAAGGCCTCCTGTCGTTTGTTAAGAGGTTCTGCTAAATAGCCTTTGAAGTCTAGGACCCAATAGCTAAGAAGCAACTAGTCAATATCTACGTCAAAGGAATGCAAAATTGATACAAAATACACATGATCAATCACAAATTCATGGATTTTACCAGCCTTATCACCGCTGCATGGAACATTACTACCACGATGAGAGACTCTACATGAAACAAGTTCCACTCTCAGGCTCGTCGCCAACTGACTCCCTCATGGAGAAGTTTCTTGCGCTAACCATCCATATACTTGGCCTCCCCCATTACTAGTGGCAACCCTAATGGCAAGAAGTGCCCCTTTGGGGAAGATCCCCCCTCCCCTGCCCGTATCTACCAAAACAGTCATGGCTCTCCTACAAACTTGGGTTGCCAATGGCCAGATCATCTTGCTTGAAGTTAAAAAACAATCTATCGAGCGGGATAAGGCGAGTCCTAACTTCTGCATCTACCACCAGACCACCACCCACTCCACCAAAGATTGTTATACCCTCAGACGCATTTTTCTCAAGTCAGAGCAAGAAGACACGTTGCAACTCCCAGAGACCAATGTCCTCAATGATCCCCTACCTAAACACCGAGACGTCACCGGTGCTGTCCTTATGATTTCCCATCATGACGAGTCTGAAGAACTGGCCGTGTGCCACATTTCTGAGCCTGAGCCTTGGGATCCAAATTTTGACCATCACCAAGTTACCATTCTCCAAAACTCCACAAAGTTCAAACATTTCTTCGATCATCTCAGTCTATCATCTGCCACCAGATACAAGGCTACCAAAGCCCTCTTACGCACGGCCGACGTAAACAGCGAAGCTTGCATGGAGGCTAACGGTAGACCCCCACCATCCAAAGGTTCACTCCCTCGAAGACCTTATGCCTCAGCAACCTACAAAATAATAGATCAACCATCCGAGCCTTTTTTTTATTATATACTTCTATATATTACCAAGTAGTCTAGCAAGTATACCTTCTTCCTCTTATCAGAGGCCTTCACTTCAGCCGGGCTAACGCTCACTAGCTCGCGAATCACCACCCCCGAGGCTTGCAAAAAGAGAACACTTAGAAACATTTTCATGTACTACCAATAACCTGAAAATTCTATAAACCATAACATACCTTGCGCTTTTTCCCAACAACGGCAAAAGGCAGTTCAGGGCCACTACCACTCACGAGCTTGACCGTTTTCGTGGCCGCCATATCCAAGGCTTTCGAGAGTATCAACACCCCGTCTACCCTTTCCATCATGAAATGCTCGTCCTTACAACGTGGCTCCACCACTACAATCTTTAAACAGTTGGTCTGTCCACTCAGTTTCCCCCAGTTGCCCAAAACACGAGTTTTGCGCGGTGCATACAAACCACACTCCTCTTGGACTATGTCCTTCAAAGCTGTGGCCGAGTTATCAAAGGACTCCAAGTTCTTCTTCTAATAAGTCCTCCAAGCACGCATCTCTTTGCCTTCGCTCCCTCAACCACACACCCTCATCCCATTAAAAGGCTGCTTGACATCTGCTATAATGAATCGCTTCATGCACTCACACACTAAGCTAGGCTTGGCAACAAAGTTAGGAGCTCCTTGATAGTAATCCAACTGGCGAGCCACTCAGTGAGAATTATAAGATATCGTCTCGAAGGTCGCGACAGCAGTAAGGGAAGGGATGCCCCCAAGGATGGCCCAAAGCACGCTCTTAGCCATAGCCTCAGTAAAGTCATCATCCTCCCTCACCAACACTTCCCAATCCTCGTCCTTGTACATATCAAAGCCCACCATACCATCCAAGGCCTCCACATAAGGGCACGCAGTGAATTCAGTATGCTCATCAATCACCCCCTTCAGGCAGGCACGAGGCGCTACACCTACCCACCTTAGTGCTCGACAATAGATGCCCACCTCGTCTGCGTCTTCCTTAGCCTCGCCATCATGAACCTCGCGGGCAATTAAAGCTGCACTTCTAAACCTCTCAAAGAGGAACATTTGAAGGAAGTTTGTGTAGACATAGCTGCACACGTCATAGCGGCCTACTGACTTTGCCATATTCGCCTGCATCTAATCCAGACGAGCATAAATGGTCCCCAAAAATAAAAGCCCCAGGGCCAAATGCCTCCCATTTGCCGATGTGGCTGTCATGGGATAAAGGGAGTAGTTCACTCCATCAGACAGAGGCCCCTCGAAGACATGGTGGGACAACCACACTTTCAGAAACGCGGCCAAGTGAAATGGGCTATGAAGCCTTACCCCCTCCATGTCATAGCAGTGATCTTTCTTGGTATGCTTTCAGACTTTACCAATTCTTTAGGCTGCCCTCTCAGTTCGCGATACTAGTAGATGGTCCACCCCTTGAAGGTATTCTTTTGCATTTTACTTAGGGGAGCCTTCACAAAATTCGTAAACTCGCTCACTGCCTGCATGGCCGCTGCCTACCCAGACTGCAAGCCCTTCACTACTTCTTGCTTCTGGGAAGAAAGCACAAAAGTGCAGAAATCAGTGTTCCTCACGATAAGAAGCCTCATCAAGGCGTTTACATTCTCTAAAGTAGGGTCACACTCCCCACTAACAGCCACTAGCGTATGGGTCTTAACACTTTATCGTGACAACAAAACATCCAACCACGCAGTGTTCCTCTTCACGTTCTGGTTGTACGTGCTAATCACAGCCTCGTGGATACTGGCTCGTTGCAAAATCGCCACAAATGTGGTGTTATCTAGAACCTCCTTGGTCCAAACTTCCAAGCCCTCCCCAAACGCACAGTAGTTATCCCAAGCAAGGAATGAATATGGACACTCCCCCCCCCTTAACCATGAAACGCAAACACGAATCGGGTGTAATGAAAGTCTTGTGTGTGGGTCTGGCCTCTTCATGAGCAAGGAACAGAGGAGAGGTAACCATAGGCCTCTCCGCATCAAAGTAAGGAAGCTTCATCCACAATGCATCCTCGCTCCCTAGATAAGGGGCTCGGCACCAACAATCCGCGTCGGGGACACCCCTACCCCCGCTTCTTCAAAGTCTTCTTCTCGGTCGCCCCCAAACCTCTGGGTAAACTGGCCACCGAAGTTGATGCCCGTGACATCCTTAGTATTAGCAAATAATGAAAGCACGTAAAACTTCAAAGATCGAATGCACAGAAAACCTTTTAACACGCATAGACAAAACTCAAAGAACCTCGACAAACAATTGAAGAGGACAAAAGTTCAAAATATAGAAAGTATGGAATCACGAGCGCCTAAGCCGAAGGTCAAAAGTTCGAAAGTATAGAACTAAGGCCAAGGACCCGTTTTATACCTCCCAACCGCTGCCTCGAAAACGAAGAGTCGCCTGCAATGATGACTATCATCAATCATCGCATCAACCAATCGTCAAACGGTCATATCGATCGGCTCGTAATGATCAGAAATCATAAACGGCAGGCGTCCACATTAATGACAGACATAATGGCCTTGGACAGGTGGCGGCCCAGAAATGGCTTTGAACGGCCAAGCATTTCAACCATCACTTCTAACGGTCACATCGGCCTTTAACCGGGGGCTCGTGCTCAACCGATATTAGCAACAATCACATCATTTGCCCCACCACGTGATATGCACGCGCGCGCCCATTGGCTAAAGCCACACGCGTACAGGGGCTAATGCATGGCTCCAGCGAAAACGAGCATTCATGCAAGATAGGCTTTATACCTAGCACGCCACAATGCCCTGCGTCTTAGCATCTAATAGGCTCAGGCCCCTATTTGCCTAACTCAGTTCACTCTTGCTCGAGACTCCTCCCCATGGACAGTGGAATGAAGGCTAGAACCAAATGGGTCGTTGAGTCGCGCACTCCACGAGTGCGCGGGGGATCAGTCCCATCAACCAGCTAAGAGAAAGAGATCCACTTGAGTACCATATCTTAAGCATTAAATGCTGATTCGACTCACATTTAATACAACAGACACATGGGGCGCCATAGCTGGACAAGAATTTGACACTATGGCAGATTGCATATCCAATCACTTGGTTACGGCCCTGACATGACCTCTCCGAGTCATGATGGTGGGGTTCAGACCTATCCAGTTAGTGGATGCCATGTGTCCACACCGTGTCAATCACTACCCACTATAAATACTCTTAGCTCATTTATGACAAAAGAGAACACCTTGATTACATTTATTACATGAACCATCAGCAAGCTCGTAAACGTCTCTCTCTCTTGCCTACCCTTAGTTCTCATTCTCTCCACAATCAGGAGGCCCGAGTGAGCCACTTCAATGATTGCCAGAACTCCTAGACGGACCCACACCCCGGTCAACCCTAGGCTTGTGGTCCAACCATACAAACACTAAAAAACCTTCACTAAGCTAAGAAGGCCTAATTTCTTGCGAGGAATAAAGAATTTGAGAAAGAGAAATGATCAGATGGAAACGTGTTCATCATTATAATTACAAAAAACATTTACCAAAGAGAAGCATTGGTTAGCAGAGATATTAATTCATAGTTTTAAGAGGAAACATAGTAATATCCACAAGCTTTCAGCGAAAATTTTGTTTCCCTTTTTTTTTAAAGAAAATAAAATAAGATGAAAAAAGAAGAGCACTATTATCACATTTTGAAGAGCACCCTTTGGAAGGAAGCTATGGAAACATTCAACTGCACATATACATTGCAGAGTAGTCTTGCTAGATCCAACTGAACTCATGTATGTTACGTTGGATTTTGGATTGTTAAGAAGAAGAAAAACAATTACCTACACATATTTATTTTTTGCAGGTAATCAAACCAAAAAAAAAAAAGATTTTATGGCAAGTACTTATTCATTTTCTTATTTTTCTTAACCCACCCAAACAAAAAAATGAAATTTAGCTTCTTTCATTTGCCTCACTTTCTTTTCACTTTTCTTTTCTCCACAAATCCAAGATCCAAACATGTTTGTGGAGAAAATGAAAATGAAAACGAAAACTAAAACCAAAATACAAAGTAGACAGCATCCTCTAAAAATTCTCACATGGATATCTCTTCCAAATTCCTGAAATGTGTAAAAACTTCTCTATCCTTTGGAACAGAATCTCCAAATCTTCAGTGAATACACATCCAAGGATCGCCGTTTTGTTCCGGAAATTCTGAAATACCAAGAGGGTAGGGCTCCTTTGCAACGTTTTTGACCTTTTTCCATGTAGTTCCCAATGACATTTATTTTTCCAAACACACCCTCTCTAATCTCTACAGGCAGCTAAAACAACTTTTCAAATCATTCCATACAACTATACAAGGATAATAAGTTAATTATATGACTTCATTGCACCCAAAGCAGGTAAAATATACAAAAATCTGCGTGGCAAATTTTCAAGATTAAGATCATAAGAGAGCAAAAATGGCAACCAAAAATCTGGCTGTGAAGATTCAAGCTGTGGCTGAACATAGCTTTATTTACAACAAAAGTGCATGACCAAGCTAAAATTTCTATGGCCACATATCCATGCTTCTGTTGCCAAGGAATTTGGGAACGATGAAGTGATCTAACAAGGAGATTGAGTAAAAAAATGATTGAGCTGAACTAGATAACAAGTCCCAATCTAAGGTTTGATGAGAGTGCTACTGGAAACAGGATAATAGGAATCTAGTTCAATCTGTTCTAGGATCTGCTCGGTAGCCCACAGATAACAAGAGTGACCCTTAATGAGTTCTGTTACATCAACCTGTGAAACCAAAACAAAATATATTTCAATTTTTTTTTTTTGGGTACAAAAAATGTATTTCAATTTGAAAAAAAAAAAAAAGAAGAAGAAGGCACGGAAAAGAAAAACTATCCCTGGTAATAGATTTTGATAGCAAGTGGATACCTACATTCTCAATTCCATGAACATCAATTGGTTGAATTCCAGCTAATCCTTGAGTAAGTAGGCTGTTCAAATATAACAGTTCTGAGTCAGAATACCAAAAAGGGACAAAAAAAATTCATTTTGCCAATGCTCATGTGGCCCAACAGCCACATTGAGACTGAAATATATATCCAGTATGTACATATAATTTCACATATATGCACAAACCCACACACACACACACACATGCCATAGAAGAGCCCATGCTACACACATGCTGCCTGCCTTATCCCATCTTATCTGGTTTTTCTTCCTTTTCTCGTTCATTTATTCTTACTCATGGAGAATATTTATGAATGAACATGATTGATGATTAGGGAAGATTCAATTATATAGAGTTGCTAGTGATGATTGTTTTGAAAGAAGCAACAGGAAAGAAGCAACGTGGGCAATATGGAAAGAATGAAAGAAATGCGCTAATATGTATGAATATATACACTCACTTGAGCACTTCAAACAGGCCCGACTGGGTGGAATAGAGACCCAAGTTTTCAATTGCTGTGCTACCATTTCACACACATGCACATGCATTCAGAGAAAGTTCAGAAGAAGAAAAAAAAAAAATAGTAAGAGAAAGGTCAAAGGCAACCATATTGCCCCAGGAATAAAATATAAAAAAAAAAAAATTTCATCATATTGGAAGCAGGCATATTTCTTCTGTACAAGTGCAAGAGCATTCTATTCAAGTATATGTTCAAGTTAAAGTTATAAATAATTTGTGTGCAACTATAAACCATGCAATAGATCACATAAATGCGTTATCCAACCATGTGTTAAGAACCCTCAATGCTGGTATGAATTAGCCTGAGGTTTAGCTTAAATCCATTTTCTACCCACTCAATGTCGCCCGAAGTAGATTGAGTACAGAATTATCAAATCTGTTCAATACATGGTTGCCACCCAATATTTACATGGACTGCAGAAGTCTACCATTTTTAAAAACCTTCTAATATTCTCATCTAGTGTGCTTACATATGTTGCATACCTAGCACGGAAAGCAATTCCTAGCATCCAATCATGTGTAGAATAAGCATTGACAAATCTCCCAGCCACAACCTGCAAAACAGCATGAAGTAACTTCTAAACATAATGGAGAGTTGGGATTATTGGGATAAAAAACAGCTACGAAAATGCTTCAAACAAAAGAACAAAGAAACAAGAGTAAAAGTAAAACTCCAATTACCTTTCTAGCTGCTTCCCAGTCCTCATCTTTAATTGCAATAGGTGCCCCAAGAAGAACAACTCTTTCTACAAGTTCAGCTGCCAAATTCAGAGAAGTACATCAGGGCCATTCAAGCAAGCCAAACAACTGAGGAAAGAATAATGTTTGTGATTGGTACCAGTTACCATTATGTTCAGTTTCAGCCAAAAACTGGAGACACTTAAAAATCACTCTTGCTCCAAGTGAAAAACCTACTAGTGTCACGGGCCTGAAAATTTTGTGAGCAGCTAATAATAGAAATGGATATACTGCACACAACTAAAACATTTAAGATAATGGAACAATAAAGATCTTAATTTTGAAAAGCCTTGTCTACCTTTGCCCTTGCAATCCTTTCAGTAACACTTCAGCAAGCAGCTTTCCCGCCTTATCAGATCTATGGAAATGCCAAATGATTAACAATAAACTTCCTAAAAGACAGTAAGAGTTAGGGTAGCAGAAAGAGAAAACACAGTCCTTTCCATGCAGTTCACTTTTAGAAGTGAGATCCAACATAATGATCCCCCAAATCAAATATAGTGAATCCTTTCCCAATCCGTAAAAAAGATAAGGTTGGGAACTTCAGATTATCATTGGTTAACAATGAATTGACTTCCATAGCTGACAAGTGAGGACCTTTAAATTTCCATTTTGAGTAATCTTACAAAAACTAACTTCTCACTGTTTCAGCTAGCATTCACCTTTTGCATAAAAACACCTCTATATTGAACATGCATTCTCTATATAACCTTCTCTTTCAATAACATCACAAGTGCAGAATGTATGGAATTGAACTAGACCATAGAGCACAGTATCTTCCCCTCTTCCCTTTCAGTCTTCTTCCTACTGTCAAGTGACAAGACAAACCTGTCCACAGCAATTGTCCATTTGCTGTCAATAAGATCAGTAGCAGCAAGTAATGTCGTTGGCCATGCCAAAGCTGTCAAAAGCGTGCCCAACACAGTCATCATGGCACCTCTCTTCATTAACTCCTTAGCAACTTCTGCAGGATGTAGCAGGAATGTCAATATTGTCCACTATTGCCGTCACAATGGAAACTACTTCTTAATTACAGCAGCCATGATGAATTACTTGAAGTAAGCCAATCCTGAATTGCAGTGCTTACAGCAATCAGATTTTCAGACTCCCACTGCAGTGCATACCTAACAAAAGACAAAAGGTCAGGGTTGTAAGAAATATGAAAGCAATAGTTGCTCTTTCTAGGCTCCACACCATGCAAGTTCTATTTGCAATGAAAAAACTGACCACACCAAACCAAAACCATACAGAAGGGTAAGAGGAAATAAACAACTCCATGAAGCCAAGCAATTCTAGTATACCCAGTAACCCAATTGCATGATATAATAATCTCCATGCAAGAAAATGGCTTGTAGCCTTCAGCTAAGCACTCTATTCCCGACCTTAACCAAGTAGACCATGGACACGCCAGACCATAATAAAAGGACCTTAGCCTTGGCAATTGCTCCTTTGGAAACCCAGGACAATCCTCTGTAGGTGGGGTTCTAAGAGGCAATGAAAGTAACATTATTTGCATGTATTATGAGCCCTACAGTACTTGGAATTTTGACAGAGTTGATTTGGTTGCTTTGTTGTTTGGATTAATAGAAACATTTAGGATAGCTATCCGTGGCCTGTATTAGAAGGAAATAACAGGAATCTTATAAAGGATAGCAGAAAGCTCAAAATTATCTCCAATGAGATGAATGAAGCTACTGGCATAGAAAAGATGGATTCCAGACTCAGTTGGACTCCTGGAAGTGCAAACTAAGAAGCAGATTTGAAAAAGATAATTAGCTCTTCAATTGGTAACTCAAGCTATTATATTCTATACAATAAAAAATAGAGACTATTCAAAGCAGAGCAACAAAAGAAATATACACATGGCAACAATGTGGAAAGATATTTATCCACAATACAATCAGCGATTATTTTACTACTTCTCAAAGATATAATACCTTGTTCGCACAATGTATCATGCATGACAAACCACTGATGAAAATAGAGAGGATCCAAATTAACCAAGCATAGGCAATTAAAAGAAAAGAACAAAGAAAACAAATGCCAGAAAAAGGTCACATTTGGGTTACCATTGTTAATTTCTCAAAGTAACAGGACCAAACTACATCTAGCCGCACAGGGATATGCATAATCAAATAATTACAGAGAGTTTCCAACAATAAGGAAGGTAGCAAATTAGAAGGTTACCTTTCCAAGTTATCATGTTGTCCTTCCCAGGGCTTTATAAAATCTTCCTCCTCAAAAACAAATCCTGATACCAAAATCTCAACTGCAAGTCGCTGACAGCAGAACTTTTAATGAGAGTAGAACCTTGAATCCACATTTGTTCAAAGAGAAGCATTTTTGCATGATAAATGGAGAAGTGGAAAATAAAAATAACAAGTCTCAATTCATCAAGAGATTCACATACTAAGAAGCACGGACACTTCAAAGGTGTCATGTCCGTGTCGAACATGACACTCGTCAGGCACTCCCCAACATGTATTGGACACCCGTCCAAATGTGTCTTGTCTTTTAATTTTTTTAGAACTGGACACGCTTCGAATACTTGGGGACATAAGTATCTATCACTTAAACACATATGAAACATGTTGCAAGGTTAAAGAAAATAACTTGGGATCTAATTTTAAAATACATATAAGGTGATTTTATAGCTAATTGAATGGAATACATGGTTTTCAATTTTAATTAGTGTAATATTGTAATTTTTTCATAAAATATGTACTTTTGCCATGTCCCCGATGTGGCATGTCCTACATTTTTTGAAAATTACCATGTCTGCATATCTGTGTCGTATCATATCTGTTTCTGCTTCTTAGCTCACCAAGCAGGTAGTGAAGCAGTGGAAAGATTAGAATATTTAGAAGAGCTGCAATTTTTTTTTCTGTTTGGGGGGGTGGGCCTCCTAGCTGGAAAATGGAAACTAAAAACTCACGCCTTTGTTGTGGTTTTCCCCAATAGCCTTGAACTCAAATTCATCAACGCTTCCAGTTCTCCTAGCCATTTTACTCCCTGTAAGTCCAGCTCCAGCAGCTGGTGTGATCAAAATGTCAGCACAAAGGCTAATATTGTATTGAATATTGTAAACTTTACCCAGCATTCACATACTCCATAGATTAATTAAAATTAGTAAGAAGCATAGCATAACTTGACAAGCAACACCTTTTTATCTATTAATGAACTGTGATCTATAAAAAGGTAAAATAGAAGTCGTACACAAGACATACATCCCAATGCTGAATATAAGTATATCAACTGCAACTATTCGAGATTTGTAAGCATTTTTTCTAACCAACAAAAATAGGACTCTTTCAATGGCGGGTTCTTAGAAATCAATGCGAGGAAAGTAGTTATGTATTCACCTCCAAACGATGCAGCAACCGCAACAGAACCAGCAACAGTTCCTGCAGCGCTTGCAGCTGCAGCAAACCCACTTGCTCCTATCACAGGGATGAGAGTGCCCAATGTAGGAGCTAAAGCACCTAAACCAGCAGCAATAGCTGGAGCAGCTAGCCCTGTTGCACAACAAAATATGAATTCATAGTAAGAAACACTCATGTCAATAGAAACTTGTTCAGCAACGACAGTTAAAATTTCAAAAGCCTAAGCAAAGGATATCATACCACCAGTAATTGCCATTAAGGTTCCTCCGGTTAATGCAGCTGCACCTATTATCCCCCCGCGTTTCCACTTGGCCCAAGAGCTTTCTGGTGATTGGATTTCTTCTTCTTTGGATTGCTCCTCTTTTGCTAAAGCCATTGCAGAGCAAGCAACCATAATCTCAATAGCTTCCTGCAAACAGAAAATTTGTCTTTAGGGAGGGCAAAAATCTGAAGTTGAAACAAAGAAAATATATACAGTAAGAGAGCCATATTTATATCTGGTTTACTTGTAAGTTTTACTGGGTACGCCTTATGTACCGCTTTTGGGCAACCTTCTTCTTATGGATTGGATTAGTTTTTCTGGTGGGTATCCTTAATTCTCTTATCTCTTGAACCTTTGGATTGGGGAAAAAACAAAAATGACATGTCTAGAATCTAATTGGCAACTCATAAATATTGACTATATGGGTAAACGAACCATTTTATTCCACTTGATATCAAACCAGGTTGTCAGCAACCGCAGAGCTACGCGATGTCGAGCATCATAGCCCTTTCTTCGTTGTTCAGATTTTTTGTTATCTTCAGGTATATCTGCGAGACAAGCTGAAAGAAATTGATATAGAACTGTCACTTTCCTCTGGTAACTAAGCATCATTACCTCCTCTAAGGGTTTCTCATCCACATGACTGCCAGACTGATTAGTTGCCTGTTCAATGTTAATCACATTATGATTTATCTCCTCTGGAGTATCAAGGTGTGTATTTCCAACTTCAGAATTTGATTGCATGTCATTGGAATATTTCTGCTGACATTCATGTTCATATTCACGATGCTTTTCCATCTTAGACTCAATATCAGCAGTAGTTGTTTCCATGCTTTGTGCCATGGCATCAATAGCTTTCGACAAGGCAAGCTCCTTTTCCTTCATTTCTGAGGAGGTGTCGCTGCTTTCTTCTGAGAGTAATCTCAAGAACTGCAATAATAAAAACAATATGCTTATTAAGAAAAATAGGATCTGAAACGAAATAAATTACAGCAGCATGTATGCTGAGGGTTTGTGTGGAAAAGAACTTCAAATTTGTTTGCACTTATTAAAATGACAAGAATTGTCATCTATGAAGAAGATCGAATTAAAGTATTCTAAGCTCTACTTCTCCAAGTAATCATTTCAGTCTCTACTGAAAAGATTGATGAAATTGGTTACTTACATGATACTGGTTACAAAAGCACGAATGACTACTATTAGAAAATAAAATATCAAAATATTTCACTTTGCAACTACATCGTGCTTTAAAGTTAAATAACAGCCTAAAAATCCTGTTGTCACAATCAGAACACAGATTATTTTAGCCATTCTCCATGACATCCTCATACCAAACCTCTTGTCTAACTGGCCGACATATAAGCATCTAGCTTCGTACAGTGTGACACAAAAAACTGTCCTAATCAGTGAATTAGATGTCCACTTTAAGCTTTGACATCATGCATAGATGTAGAGTGTAGACAGAATCGATGACCATTGTATTCGATAATCAGTTGCACCATTTTTTAGGCCACGTTACAGCATGCATTTGGTTGTTTGGTCTGGGGTAACGCCCCCTTTGTGCATCATTTTTTGATCTTTTAATTCTTCATAAAGATTTAAAAATAACAGAAAAAACTACAAATCAGAAATTAAGAAAGCCATCAGAACTCCTGTATTTCTAAAAGTTATAATTCCCTAGAACAGGAAGTTAAAATTAGGCAGGATGCCCATACCATGTATGCATAAATCCAAGAAAGTGTTCCCCACTGAACATGGAAACAGTAAAAGTTGTAAGACAAAGACCCATGCAGATTCCCTTTTTCACTTAAATTGTTATTTAAAGTTGAAAAAAATAAAATAAAAAAATAAAAACCTACCGCTCCAATATGATGCTTAGCAGGAGAAGACCCAGCAGTTTCCTCAAGCCCAGTCCACGCCTTACTATCTATCTCTAGGAACCTGTTCGCGACAATATTGATGTTGAAATTTGAATATTCTATTAACCAGCCCCAAAATAAACAACTACTAGAAAAATTGCTCTTGTTTTCAGAGTTTTGATTACAAGAAAAGAATTATACATTTTAATCGAATGTCATTTTAATTTCCCGAAAATGAAAAAATCACATCGACTAAGTCGACAGACTGTATTAGAGCTAAGTAACGATTTTAATTCTCTCCGGTCCAAAATAGTGAACACCTAAGGATTCAAAATTTCAGTATTCTTTCCTTTTCCAGCATTTTCTCAGAAACCAAACAAGGTAATACGCAGCCACTGATACAGCGACCACCTAACTAATAGAGAATACATAAAAAAAATGACGCGATTTCCACAATGACCACTATCGAGCATCATCTGCATAAAGATTTGAACCATAGCCCAACGAAAAACTCTCATCATTTTCAAACCGCCAAAAAATATGTATATATATACGTATATGCACCCGTATGTATGTATGTATAGAATTGACCTCAATAAAGGGCGGAGGAGGCCGGAGGATTCATGGACCCAAAGCTGGGAGTCCTCAGAGACTGAATCGCTACTGCTGCCGCTGCTGATGCGATCAGCGGTTGGGTCCTCATGGGCGGAGCCGCCTAATGGACGGGTTTGGTGGATCTGGGCCTGGTGGAGGGCCAGCCCGAACAGAGCTCCGGCCGCGTACCTCTGCGTCGGAGACAACATCGACGACATCGTCGCGCGGTGACTCAGAATTCAGAAGAAGATTGAGAAGACTAAAAATGGATTGGCGGTGAGTCGGCTCATTGTGAATGTGCTTTTCTTCTATTTGAAAGGGTGAGAATTTTGAACTTTGACGAGACGAAGGCAATCCAATCCAGCTATTTATTACAACGTCGTTTCGCGCATTCTGCAATGCATGGAATGTCTAGCTCTTTTATTTCTCGTCGCGTGCCAGGTTGTTGGCCCACACCAATGCTTACAAAAAATTAAAAAACAATTCTTAGAATCAAAATTAAAAGAAACTTTGCTACGACTTTGAATTTTGAGGTAAAGTAACAATAAGTAAAATGATACTCCTATTTTTTAAAGTTTTCTTTGAAATTAAAAAACAAATTACTTTGATTTTAGAATTTGTCTTTGATTTATAGTTTTGAATTATATTTTAATATTAACGCAAGATGTGTCACTCTCTTATGACTTAACTTTATATAATAATAAAAAAAACAAACTTATATATTATAATCAATAGTCTAGTCATAGTAGCTACAAACCCGTGACACCTTTTGAATAACTCAAGCTTATGATTTCAAAATTTACACCTTTTGAATTTATTGTCGAAGTTAAAAATGAGATTTGTTGATAATTTTTAATAATAAGTGCATTTGTAATCCGAACGTAGTTAAAAAAAAATTCGAATTAATGAAAAAAACGTACATGCTTAGTGGAAATTTTTTAAGTAAAAGTTTAATTGACATATTCAACTGAATATTGATTTAGCAATTTATATTTTCATATACTTAATTGAGTGCCAAATTTTCTTGTCAAATTTTAAAGGGTGAATTTTAGCCAGACCTCATGCGGTTTGGGATATCGACAGCCAGACCCCTGTAGGAATATTCCGTGAGATATATTTTCTTTTTGACCATATTGACCATGTAAAAGACAATTATGCCCTTACTTAACTCTCTCTCTCTCTCTCTCTCTCTCTCTCACACACACACACACTTTGTAAAAATAATAATAATAATACTAACAAAATAATTTACGCAATCAAATTTTATTAAACAAAAATATCTTATTATTAGAAAAAAAAAAACAAATATCATTAAACAAAAAATTACATATTACGAAAAATATAAAAAATTCTAAAAAATTATTTTGTTTTTAACAAAGACACATATTAAACATTGAAACACAACAAGGAGACAAAAAAAACTCCAAATATTTTTTTTAAAACAAAATAACAATGTAAATCCTAACATAAAAAGTAGTTTAATGCAATTTTATTAATTATATAGGTAAGGAACCCGGCTAATTTCCATAATAAGGCCTATTTATTGTCTTTTTTCCGGAACTGGGGGGGGGGGGGGGGGGGGGGGGGGGGGGGGGGGGGGGGTTGGTTTAGTTTATTCCATAGGTCGAGTTCAGCGCTTTTTGAAAAAGCGTTTCTATTAAACACGCTAATCAAAAAAGCGTTTTCCCGTATTTATACCACCATATATTGGCCCAAATAAAAACGTTTTTTCAAAAAGCGTTTCTATTGAAAACGCTTTTCCAAAAAGCGTTTCTATCAGCAAACTAGCAAATTTAAAATCCATTTCCAACATTTCAACATTGCATAACTTTTGAACCAAGACTCCGATTAACATGTCGTCAACTCTCGCACGTCACTCGGGATATGTAGGAGCCTCTCCCCAATTCGGTACCCCGAAGGCCGATTTTGTCTAACTCCGAAACCCTAACTCCCAAAAAAAGAGCAAGATGGCATAACTTTTGAACCGGGACTTCGATTGACGTGCCGGCAACTCAGGACCCGTAGGAGCCTCCTGTCAAGTTTCGCACTCGCGGGACCTTTCCTCCTTAAAACAGTACCCCGAAGGCCGATATGGCCTAACTCCTAAACGCTGACTCCAAAAATCCCGAAAGATAACATAACTTTTGAACCGGGACTCTAATTGACATGCCGTCAACTCCCACACGTCACTCGGGACCCGCAAGAGCCTTCCGTGGAGTTTCGCACTCACGGGACCTTTCCTCCCCAAAACGGTACCCCGAAGGCCGACATGGCCTAACTCCGAAACCCTGACTCCCAAAACCCCGAAAAATGACATCACATTTAAACCAGGACTCCGATTGACATGTCGTCAACTCCCACAAGTCACTCGAGACCCGTACGAGCCTCCCGTCGAGTTGCGCACTCACGGGCCCTTTCCTCCCCAAAACGGTACCCCGAAGGCCGGCATGGCCTAACTCCGAAACCCTAACTCCCAAAATCCCGAAAGATGACATAACTTTTGAACCGGGACTCTAATTGACGTGCTGTCAACTCCCACATGTCACTCAGGACCCGCAGGAGCCTCCAGATGAGTTTGGCACTCACGGGACCTTTCCTTCCCAAAACGGTACCCCAAGGGCCGATATGGCCTAACTCTAAAATCCTAACTCCCAAAATCCCGAAAGATGACATAACATTTGAATCGAGACTCCAATTGACGTGTTGTCAACTCCCACAAGTCACTTGGGACCCGTACGAGCCTCCCGTCGAGTTTCACACTCACGGGACCTTTCCTCCCCATAGTGATACCCCAAAGGCCGACATGGCCTAACTCCGATACCCTAACTCCCAAAATCTCGAAAGATGACATAACTTTTGAACCGGGATTCTGATTGACGTGCCGTCAACTCCCACACGTCACTCGAGACCCGCAGGAGCCTCCAGTTGAGTTTCGCACTCACGGGACCTTTCCTCCCCAAAACGGTACCCTGAAGGCCAACATGGCCTAACTCCGAAACCCTAACTCCCAAAATCCCAAAAGATGACATAACTTTTGAACCGGGACTCTGATTGACATACCGTCAACTCCCACAAGTCACTCGGGACCCGTACGAGCCTCCCGTTAGGTTTCGCACTCACGAGACCTTTTCTCCCCAAAACGGTACCCCGAAGGCCAACATGGCCTAACTCTGAAACCCTAACTCCCAAAATCCTGAAAGATGACATAACTTTTGAACCGAGACATTGATAGACGTGCCGTCAACTTTCACACGTCACTCAGGACCCACAGAAGCCTCCAGTTGAGTTTTGCACTCACTGGACCTTTCCTCCCCAAAACAGTAGCCCGAAGGCCGACATGGCCTAACTCCGAAACCCTGACTCCCAAAATCCCGAGAGATGACATAACTTTTGAACCGGGACTCTGATTGACGTGTCGTCAACTCCCACATGACACTCAGGACCCACAGGAGCCTCCCGTTGAGTTTCGCACTCACGGGACCTTTTCTCCCCAAAACGGTACCCCAAAGGCTGACATGACCTAACTCCGAAACCCTAACTCCCGAAATCCCGAAAGATGACATAACTTTTGAACCGGACCTTTCCTCCCCAAAATGGCAAATATAACCCAAACTCACACATATATTATATGAAAACATAAAACTTATTTTACATCATACTAAACTACAAATTAGAACATGCTTTCATGGACCATGTTCATAACAACATAGTGGTTTCCCAACAACGGTAAGGCTAGTAGGTAGATAGTTTTCAAAGTCATCGTCACCTTCTTCTTCTGAGAAGTCTAAAAGTTCTGTGTCAGAAACTAGCAACGGATCCTCAATAATTTCTATTATTCGTTTTGTTGGATTAACACATTCTTTCTTCGCGTCTTCCATAAAATGATATCTATCTAGTCTTCGTTGCATTTGACCAACCTCGTGTTCGAGCGCTTTTATGACCTTGCTGTTAGGTGATCTCCTCTCAAAAAGCTTAGCTAACCGGGCCTTTGGGATACATAGGTCATGCCATCGGCAATACATCTCTTGCTCACACCGTTTATTGAATAAGTCTTCCCAGGGCAACCTTATGCATTAGTCGTCAGTCACACCGTGGGGTGGTTAGAAGGATGCATTGCCAATAAAGATATGGCTGACCGGACCCATCATATTGTGCATTAGAATAGGTTTGTTGAGGAAGCTACATTTTCGGCCACACCATTTGTTACCAATTGGGTCTGTATATGTACCCACCAAGTGGATGATTGAGTTCTGATGTTCATGCACATTGCTGGTTGGAACTGAATGACTAGATGATACACCAAATAACCATTTTCGCTTGGGCATGTTTGGACATTTGGTTTCTTAAGCATTTCATAACCTCACACCAGTTTATACTCAACCAGTTCACACTAATCCGTCATGCTGAAAGATACTAATCGTTAGTGAAAGGCTTCACGTGATACTGCAAAATTCACATGACAATGCTGAAGTTACTGGCAGGTTCACGTGAACGGCTTCAGAAGGTAGAGATATGACAATCATAAATTGGCAAGTAACAAGAGATGACAATTATCAAGAAATTCATGTGACATGTCTCAGAAGATAGAGATAGGACAATCATATATCAAAAAGTAATAGGAAATGACGAGTCTGCTAAACTATTGTCCTGTTATTGGTGCAACCTCTTCAAAAAATGACAAGTCTTCGTATTTTAGTTATGATAAGTAGTTTCAATAAAGAGTACCAATGTCAATAACAACAGTTGTATTTATTTATAAATGGACATAAATAGAACAAAAACTATCGTCATTAATTTTGCTATAACTAAATTTATTTACAATAAAAACTATCGTCATTAACTATTACATCCAACAAGTTTTGAAATCTAATTATCCAGTGTGCAAAAAACAATCTCGCTACTATACATAGCCTCCTGCACCACATCCGGGTGGCCTCCTCTCTCTCGCGGGCCTCAGCTGACGGACAAAGACACGTGTGATAGACCATAGTGTCGGATGTGCCTTTGCCTGTGGGTCTAGCTGTGGCACTGGGTGTGACTCTGGTTGTGGCTGCAGATGTGGATATGGCTCTGCCTGTGTGATCTGCGAAACACCCTCAGTATCAATGGTAGGGGGTGCCACCACTGGATGAATCTGCTGCATACTACTAACCTGGGTGACCTGCGATGGCCCCTTTGGCTATGTCGTAGGGGCAAAATGGTCCTGACCCTCTCCTGAGAAAGGCGTTTCTATCTGTTGGTCCAATAGGCAACCCAAGAGGGGGGTGAATTGGGTTTTTCAAAGATTAATATGAGTTAAGATTAATTAAAATTAATCTTAAACAAAATAGCAATGGCTAATCTATGTGCAAAGCAATGTTATCAATGGAAACAAAGAAAACAGAGCAATAAGAAGGAGACACAGATTTACCGAGGTTCAACCACAAACCGTGGTCTACGTCCTCACCCCAAGACCTCCTTGAAGCCTTCTTCCACTATATAATCACCTATTACAAGATGGGCCACTGATTGACAAAGTGCTTAGCTCACTTTACAAAGAACTCCTTCACCAAGCTCTTTAATCCCCAAGTGGTTTTGTCCAAGCTCCACTTAAACTTTACAAGAGTTTTGCTTCACACAAGAGAACTCTCAAACTCTCAATTATAAGTGTATAAGAGTATACAACTCACAAACAAACTCTCTAACTAGAGTAGATTTACAATCAAAGCTCACAGATGAAAGTTGGAAGAATATTCAGTATATATCAGTGATTCTTGTCTCTTGTTATTTCTTCCCCTTGATTCTTATATATAAATGCAGTTAGAGGCTAGTATATATACCCTTGCATTGATTCCATCCGTTGGAAGTGGTTGGGTATCATAAATGCACGTCCATTCTGTTATAACGTTAAGAAAAGTAGCCGTTGCAGCAGAGGGAGTCGGCTCCATTTTTGTGGTGTCGACACTTCTTGCTTCTGTATTTACCAGATATAGTTCACTGAGTTCATGAGTCCCCTCTTTAGGTTGATGAGGCGACTCCTTGTTCATCTGTCTTCTTCATACTAGGCTTCTGTTGTCATGAGGCGACACTTCTGCTTCAAGTGTCCACTCATTGATCATTTGAACTTCAAGTCTTTTGCTTCTGTTACCAGGAGGCGACACTTCATGTTCAAGTGTCCGCTCATTGATCATATTATCTTCAAGCCTTTGCGTCTGGCACTGTGAGGCGACACTTCATAACAATGTGTCCGCTCATTGCCTACTTGGTCTTCAGACAATTTTCTTCTGTGTGCAAGAGGCGACACCTCAATTCCATGAGTCCCCTTATTGTTCAATATGTCTTCAGGCCTTTTAGCATCTGTGATCAGAAGGCGACACCTCATTTTCATAAGTCCCCTCGTTGCCCAGAATTCAACTTTCAGATTTCTATTGATCAAACTTATCAAAGCACTGGTATAAGATCTTCAAGGAGTATGTCTTTGGGGTATGAAGATCAATCAAATCTTCCTAACTCATCAGAGTTATCTTCTATTTAAAATTGAATCAATCATTGGATGTTGATCTTCTTCTTGAATCTTAAGCAGTCAAAGCTTCACTTGATTAAAACTGAACTTTACTTCTTCATTTACAAAGCTTCTTCAATTCATTGTTGAACATCTTCTTGAATACCAATTTTCCTGTAGAGCTTCACAATGCTTCATTTCTGATTTCCTCTCTTTGCTAGCAATTCTTCATTCTTCAATAAACACTTCACAGAGTCCATTGCAGACTTAATGAAATCTCTTCATACATCTAGTCTTCATTGACTCTTTACACTTGTAGAAGAATTCTTCACTTGGATTCCATGTAGAGATCAGATATTCATTGTGAGCCATCTTCTTGGCAACTTCAATCACATGTCTTGAATTGGTCTTTAGTATACCAGATGAGATCATCTCTTGAGCATTTTCCAAACTCTTCAATAACCAATTCTTCTTCAACTGAGCATTGCACTTCTTCAATTAATCTTTGTGTATTCTGATGAAATCTTTAGTCTGGTGCAAATCAATCTTCATTGAAATTATGTATACTTGAAAGAAGCTTCAATTGAACACCTTCAATCTCTTCGAATGTAGAACACATGTTTGAAGTAGAGATAGACATCATTTCTTAGTTTGGTTCATTTGATAGCTCTTTGAATTCATTGCTTGCTTCTTGAATTTGCTATGCATTCCCCTTGATATGTATTAGACTTAAGATTCAACTTTAAATCTATACTATGAACTTGTTAATCTGCACACTAAGTAGATTCATTAGAAACATAATACAAGGTTTAGTTATCATCAAAATCAACATGGGAATTAACCTTGAGTCAACAAGGATTAACCTTGACTCAACACTATCTGCTGCCCAGATGCTAATAATGGGTCGACATATCGCTAGAAGTCATCATCATCTCTTGCTGCCGATAACCAATACCCCTGGTCGTATGCACCAGGTGATGTAATATGGCGATGCGCGGTGCGACGCGGTATGACCTCAGAACTACTCAGACGTGATGATGAGGGCACATCGTATGACTCAGTGTGATATGTATATACTGGCGTAATCGAAGTCACATAGGCTGAGGATGGCTGCGTGACACTGAAATACTACAGGAACTCCTGTGATGATGATCCGCTAGGAGGGGAGCAGCTGGAGCTGCTGGTGGCATGGGAGGGGGAGTGTCTGGAACTCTTGGCTATGCAATTCGCTGCTACTCATGCAAGACATGAAGTGACCTCTGACATAGGTCCCGGACCAAATACATGTCCTGTAGTGCCTCCGGCCTGTCGTATGCATATATGGCACGATCAATGAAATGATATATGACCGCGATGTAACGAGTTTACAAAGTAAGTTGAAGTTTTTATGGCATTCAAACATTTATAATTCACAGCAAAAATATATATAATTTATGACATTACTAACCGCAATCTCGACCGTGGAGCCAACCTCAAGGTATCCAGTAATAGGCCGATGAACTGGATTCCCAACCAGTGTGCGTGTGATACAGTGGTACCATACCATATACGGATCATCGTAACGCATGTCTGTAGCATCAATCACCCCAGCTACAAGATACTCACACCTGTGCTGCCATCGCTCTATGTGCTGTCCATGGAACTGGGTCCAATCAGTAGGCGGTCTTCCTCTTAGGTCAATAGCATGTAATGTGGGCGAGGTATCATAAGTGGCAAGTACAGCTTATCTAAAACCAAACTGTCGGCAAACTCAATCTAATAGATGCCACTCAACAACCTCGAGGCACAGCAAAGGGGATCGAGTGACCCATATATCACTCCCAACCCGACAATAATCAGGAAGTGTATACATGATAACATCGTACGACCTCCATATGAACTACATAATTTACATTAATAATACCCATTAATAAGCAACGATGCTACAATTAAGTAATATGAATTACAAAATCTAAAATTGTATACATACCTCGTCAGGTTGCAATCAGTCCAGTTGATCTCGGTAGACGCGGACCACATAGGTGGAAGTACTGGTAGTGCAATATCTAGATCTCCATTTGGCATAAACGTTCAACATAATATCAATTAAATTTTATAATTACAAATGTGTACAGGTGTTAATAAAAATAAAAGGCAGTTATACATACCTAGCTCCCCATGATCCACCGGAAAACTCCACCCCCTGTACAACTAATGGCTGCAGGCCAGCAATAGGATCATCCACGCGGTGCGGGCCCATGCATGGGAATCGCTTGCACGCCCATATCTGTACAAAAAGGGTCCACCAATCACACTGTGAATAAATTGTAATAAATGACAAGCATTGTAAAGAAGCATAACATGAACTATGTATTCAACCTGTAGTAAAACGAGTGCTCCTGCAATCTGCTTCGCCCTATTCCTCGCAGCCCGGCACATGCTCCTGTAAAGCATGGCTAAAACTGCACTGCGCTAGCTATATGCCCCGGCAGCGTCCAAGTCAAGTAGAAATGGGAGATATGTGAGCCTCACCATAGTCTAAGAGTAATCTATGAGAAATATACCCCCAATCAGTCGCAGTATATAGGCACGTGTATGCCGCTGTACAGTAACCTCATCTGCATCCTGTGGGAGAACCTGGAATGTATGACGAAGCCATGCCATCCTAAGGCAGCCACTGTCAATCTACTTTACAGGTGGGTTAACACCAAATGCCTGCATACATAGAGCCTGACACTCCTGTAATGTAGTATGCGTCTGTGTGCGTATAATAGGGGCCCCGTCAACCAGTAGTCCCAACAAGATGGCAACATCCTGTAACGTGATGCTGGCCTCCCCGACAGGTAGATGGAATGTATGCGTCTCTGGTCGTCAGCGCTCAACCAACGCAATAATCAATGGATGGTCCAAACGGATCTGACCAAGTCAATATACACCGTAAAAACCTGCCCGTACGATGTACTGCAATACACGTGGGTATAACTGTACGTCATATAGGTGTGACCCACCACGTCTGCATGTGAGCGCATCTGTACCCTGTGTAACAAAATTGTTGTAAACAAACTACTTGTACAGAAAAATTGTTAACTTAAATACATTCCCCATGCTCCTATATCCATGTGGATTGATGATGGGCCTGTAACATAAGCACGGTGCCATCAAAGGGCCCTAGCACGCCTACATCCATATATCTTGCCATCAATGGGCTCTAGCGTGCCTACATCCATAGTACATATTAATATATTTTTATTATTTGGTGCAATAAATGTACTACACCCATACATGTATGACAATGTAACATATGATAAAACAACCTCATTATTCTCTGATGATGTACATGACGAAAGGCAATAAGGCCATTAATTGATATGAGCCTGGAATGTGTGAAGGCTATTAATTGATGTGACGAAAGGCTATGAAAGAGTGTATTACTTGATATTACTATTGTACGCATGTGAATGGTATCACCTGTGAATGATGTAACTACCCACTCATATCACAACCAATCCACAAAAATACATATAAATAAGCCCATATTAAGTTCTTGTGTTTAATGAGTAAAACCCACTGGTATCACAACCAATCCACAAAAATACATACAAATAAGCTCATATTAAGTTCTTGTATTTAATGAGTAAAACCCACTGGTATCATAACCAATCCACAAAAATACATACAAATAAATCCATCTTTAGTAACCATTATCTGAAATAGAAATATTAATAAACATCATTACATGGTTAAGTACCTACTATCCAATACATAACTCAGCTAGCTCAATTTGGACATTTACGCCTATCATGCCCTTGTTCCTTACAAATACCACAATGATTTGTTTGACGTTTTCTGGAAATACCCATCTCATTGTGGATTCATTTTGTACTTGGACAGCCGGATGTGGGCTCTCGTCGCCAACTCGGATCAAGAACTATCTTTGGACCATCGTATGGAGCTCAATAATGCTCATGCACTATCGGTTTAAATGATGTTTCGTACACGCAAGCGTAAACGTCCATGGTATACTTAGGATCAATCAAGGGCCATGGTTGTCTGCCCGACTTCGCGCACACGGATAACATGTGTAAGCAAGAATAATGATAGATCATCCATTTTCCGCAGTCACATAACGAAGAATTCAAATACACGGCATGTTTGTGGTTCCCTTTCATGCTTGCTGCACTTGTAACAACCTCGGCGGAGCCCAATGCCCTGAAATTGGAATATAATAACATGGTGATTGTATTAGACATTGCGAAGCATATAATTTATTACTAATCAAAATAAGTACATACAATTAAAATAAAATCTTATAACATTACCAATTACAGATAGTTATGCGATGGTCTGCCAATCGAGCTTGGTACTCTTCTATCTTAGCTTGCACTTTGGACGTGTACCTCAAACTCCTTGCTAAGGCACGTTGAATTTGTAGTCGATTATAATTGAAAGTGGCCACCAGACGGTAGAAGGTAACCTGAACACATGAAGTAATGGGCAAGTCTCGTGCGCCTCGAAGGACATTATTATAGCACTCTGAATCATTGGTGGTTATAACTCCCCAACGATGACCTTCATCATATGCCAATGTCCACTTCTTTGGGTCCTCATTGCACAAAGCACGATACGCCCTTGCCGCCAACTCTGACTTTGTTTCTAAATTTTTAATTTCATCCATTGCCTCGTCAAACTTCCACACTTAATGGGCAGTCCCAGCTTGTCATATGAGATCCTTAACTTTAACATTACCGAAATTTTTGTGGTAATTACTTTTAAAGTGCCTGAGGCAATATCTATAGAATCCAGCTGGTTGCCCTCGTCATGGTGTTTCCCATTCATGTTTGACGATGCTCAATATGGCTACATGTCGATCAGAAATCTATGTGACACCCTCTTGGCCCGGCACAATTAGATGCCTGACATTATGTATAAACCATGACCAATCACGATAATTTTCTGATTCAACTAACACAAAAGCTAAAGAGAAATTTTTTTTCATAACAGTTCTCGTTGTAGCAATCAACAGAACTCCTATATATCTGCCATAAAGAAAAGTACCGTCAATTCTTATGACTGATGGACAATGCTTGAAGCCTTCAATGCATGGCCGAAATGCCCAAAATATTCTGTCTAGCGCCCTAACACCCAACGTACCCAAGTCTAATATTTCTAAAATCACAGCCGTGCCCGGGTTTCTGAACTCCAAGGTTCTGATATACCTTGACAACTTTTCATAGGATTCATCCCAATCTCCGAAAACCATCGCAATGGCCTTTGTTCTTCCAAGCCATGCTTTCTTGTATGAAACTGTGAAACCAACATTATTTTTCACATTCTTGATTATGGATGCTATTTTCCAATCAGGATCTTCCTATACACCACAACAAACAAACTCTCCAAACTTCACTAACGAAGGGCATTAACAAATAATATCAACACATCTTACATTAAAATTGAAACTGAAAGCAACTTACTGTAACTTGTGTCTTAATTAAGTGTGCAATAAATGTTAAATTCAGATTGCGGTGATCCAAACTCTCCATCCCATGCAAACATGTATGAGGCCCGAAATATTGCGTGATCTCAAAAAAACTATGCTGCTTCTTCAAATAGGCACGTAGTTTCCAAGGGCAATCGTAATTGCATTTGGTGCTCCAAACCTTTTATTTGTTTCAACAACATGATAATGTTTATTTTTTTTCACGTGACACCAGTTACATGCATGGATCACCACATTCTTATATTTGAAAACTATCCCTTTTGCAAACTCCGGATTAGCATCTAACCATGTTGGACCGCGATCATATAAGTCTCGACCACCTACGACATCATCTGCCCCAACCAAGTTCGTAAAAAAGGGCATATCTGGAGTATCATGTAACGCTTTATTAAGGTTCGATTCTTCGTGCCTATCATCATCAGAGTCATCATTTAATTCATTTCTCATTAAAACATCAATATCTTCATTTGAATTATCGGATTGAACAACATCTGCATCTTCATCCACATGTGTCCCAGTCTCGTCTAAGGCAGCTAGGCGTTCCACAAGATCCAGACTTCCACTGAGACCTCCCGCCTCTATGCACCCACCTTGGCCTAATGCATATTGTGGGTGAGATGTTAGTGGATTGTGAAAGTCATGAAACTGTTCAAAATTACTAAGGCCCTGCGAGAAATTTTCATTTGTGCTGAAGAGGCTAGACATTCGTTGCCCTAGCCCTTCCTCAACTATTGTGCTTTGGCTACTCTGCCCAAGTGAAACCATTTAAGTAAATGACCCCAGTATCGATACATCTCCCCTCCCCGATAATAGTTCATTGTAGGTTTGGACATCTGCCCAACTCATATCCGCACGACTTCCATTGGTGTTCATTATGCTACCCTCCTCCTTTACAACATATATTTTAACACATTGGTGGTCAGGATATCTCGAAGGAATATTCAACACATTTTGCAATGTCCTATCGTCATTGATTGACAACTTCTTATATATCATGACATCTCCATTTCGTCGGTGCGGGTATCTACATATGAACTTTATAGTCACATGTTCTCGGTACTCAGCCATCATTTACATAATTATGTCACGTAACACAGCAACTGAGGTTCCCATTTCAACATTATAACACGCACTACCATCTATATCGTAGAATACACCTTCTCGACAATCTTGTATTATTTTTCTCCCCCAATAAAACATAATCATTGTTGTCATTATTTAGCTTTGCCTACCAAACACAACTAACAGAGATATCATAAATATACAAACTAATTAAATTAAATATTTTAAAACTTATGTAAAGATGCTTATCGAAAGAAAGAAGATTACACTTGGTTGTGATACTATTAATTTGTGTAAGGTGCATCTTTATGAGCTTCTTGTGCTCTCCAATTGTTTTACAACTAAATAATTGTAATACACATTTGACAATTTATCGTAAATATTATTTACTTATATAATATAGTAAATTTATTTTGATATAAATACGAATATATATATTTTATATATATGTTATAAAATTGCAAAACTAATTTGAAATTATTTACTATTTTTTACAAATTTTTCAAATCATTGTTAAATAATTGAATTGTTTAATTTATTTATGAATTCTTTAAATACTTGTTAAACTAATTTTATGTTCAATTTGTAAAGAAAGTGTACTATTTTTCAATTATTTACATATTTTAGCATATTCTTTAAATAATTATATATATGTTATAACCTTGCAAAACTAATTTGAAATTATTTACTATTTTTTATAAATTTTTCAAATCATTGTTTAAAATAAATTATGGATTTTTTAATTTATTTATGAATTCTTTAAATAATTGTTTAAATATTTTTATGTTCAATTTGTAAATAAATTGTACTATTTTTCAATTATTTACATATTTTTAACATATTCTTTAAATAATTATATATATGTTCTAAACTTGCAAAATTAATTTTAAATTATTTACTATTTTTACAAATTGTTTAAATCATATTCTTTAAATTAAATTATGAATTTTTTTAAATAATTGTTAAAAGAATTTTCTATTAACTTTGTAAACAGAAAATTATGAATTGTTTAATTTTATTTTTTTGTTAAATAATTGAATTTTTTACTACTTTTCTATTAATTTTCTGTTACTATTTTTTAATTAACATATTTTTATTTTTTCTATTTACTACTTTTAAATTATTTACATATTTTTAATATATTATTTAACATCTTATTTAAATAATTATCTACATTTTTTTTAATACATGCTGAATTTTTCACCTAAAAAAAATATAATTACAATAACACTACATTTAACTGTTTAATACAAGAAGAAGAAAAAAATATATTAAAAAGCAAATCGCCAATCAGAAGTTGTAATGTTAACATTTTCAAAATTAACAATCAATAGAACTCGTTCCAATTAAAAAAATTTTACAAAAAATAGAGAGAATGGCAATTATAATTAAACTCGTTCTAACTAAAAAAAAACAAACAAAATAGCTACTGTCATCGTCAAAATTTTCATTCAACTAAAAACTCGTTCCAACTTAAAAAAAAAAAAAAAAAAAAGAGATAGAGAATGGCAACTACTGTCATGCTTTGCATTGATTTACAAAAATATATACACACACTTAAGTATACATATATAGAAAAAACTATATATATATATAGATATATATACACTTATACGTAGAAAAACCAATAAATATATACATTTATACGTAGATATATATATATATATATATAAATAATAAAATCAGAAACAGATAGGAGAGTGTCTACCTTCTGAATAGTGAAGTCGCAAATGGTAAGTCTCTCCTACAACAGAGCTCCAATCGACAGAACAAAGATCCAATAAAATTCGAAGAACTTTGAGCTTGGAATTCAATTATCGTGAGCCAGCGCTGTGAATGAAAAAGCGAGGGAGCGTCGATTGAATATAGGGCTAAAAACGCTTTTTCAAATAGCGTTTTCAGTAAAAACGTTTTTCCAAAATGCATTTTTATTAAAAACGCTATTTAAAAAAGCGTTTTTACTTGCCAATTATACGGTGGTATAAATACCCAAAAAAAACTTTTTGGATTGGCGTTTTCAATAAAAACGTTTTTCTAAAAAACGCTAAACTCGACCTATGGAATAAACTAAAAATCGTCCCCAATTCCGGAATAAAAACAATAAATAGGCCTTGTTATGGAAATTAGCCAAGGAACCCAATCACCCAATTTGGGTGGATTCCTCACCGATATAATTACTATAATTGCATTAAATTACTTTTTATGTTAGAATTTACATTGTTGTTTTATTTTAAAAAAAATATTTTGAACTTTTTTTGTCTCCTTGTTGTGTTTCAATGTTTTATATGTGTCTTTGTTAAAAAAAAAAAAAATAGAATTTTTTATATTTTTTGTAATATGTAATTTTTTGTTTAATGATATTTGTTTTTTTTTTCTAATAATGAGATATTTTTGTTTAATAAAATTTGATTGTGTAAATTATTTTGTTGGTATTATTGTTATTTTTACAAAGTGTGTGTGTGTGTGTGTGAGAGAGAGAGAGAGAGAGAGAGAGAGAGAGAGAGAAAGTAAGGGCATAATTGTCTTTTACATGATTAATATGGTCAAAAAAAAAATATACCTCATGAAATATTCCTACAGGGATCCAGCTGTTGGTTTTTGAAACTACAGTCTAGGTGTCTATTTTTAAAACCAAGCGGATCTAGCTGTTGATATCCCAAACCATAAAGGTTCTGGCTGAAATTCACCCAATTTTAAATTGCCAAATGACTACATTTTCTAAAACAAAATATAGGAGATTGCCAAATGCTAAATACAGCAAAATTTATATTCTTGGGAAGACCAAAGCAAACTCGATCGACAAGAGCCAAAATTGGTTGCAAGTTGCAGAAACCAGAAAAGAAATTTATGCCATAGGAAATTGTGGGTCATTTTCCACATGCAACTTCAGCTATGATTCGAGTATTTATATATTTAAGTAAGATTTACCTTGCATGCAACTTCAGATATGATTCAAGGATTTATATATTTAAGTGAGAAATTTATGCCATAGGAAATTGTGGGCCCTTTTCTACATACAACTTCAGCTATGATTCGAGTATTTATATATTTTAGTGAGACTACCTTGAATGTTAAAATCAAAGTGAGGAGAGGGGATAGCCCGAGTGGTAGTGTTGCCCTCACCAATGATTGAAGTCATGAGTTCGACTCACCCTCAACTTTAGCCATCCAATATACCAAAAAAATAAATATAAAATCAAAATCTGGAATAATTTCTCCTGCTTAGCTCATAACCCAATTATATAGAGTTGAGTCCACCAATAATATGTGCAGCAAAACAGTCAAGCTACTTCACGGGACGAAAAAAATTGAATTATGCATTTCTAACTGAGAAATTTTAATTACATTACAACATTAGCAATATAGAGATGAAGCTGCTTCTAAAAAAATGATTGTACAGTAATTTGAAAGCACCAAACTGCTGAGAACTCTATCATGATGGGTGCAGGTAGTCACAAAATGCCCCCTTTTTGCAATGTCCATTAATGTAGAATTTACAAACCCGCTGCCCTTTAGGAGACGGCCTGGAGTAGCCACCACCACCAGCACCAATTGACGACTGCCTACTCCATGACGGCCTTCCCCTACCAAATCCTGAATCCCCAGTCTGGAAAGCCCCATCTCTTGGGCCCATAAATCTCTCCCCAACATATTTAGGATGGCTCTCCTGCCCTAAAAAGCCAGCTGAAGCGCTCATGTTTGCATTTCCCCGAGCTATACCCTGATCAGTTCCCAACCCCATGTTTGTAATTCCATGAGTTGATCCTCCCCAACCCGATTTCATATTTCCCTGCAGTGTTCCACAACCAGTGTCAACAGGCTTTGCCCGTGCTCTAGGAGCAGTGTCTGTAACAGTCGTATCCTGGCTCATGGTGGATGGTGCAGGAAGCTGGCTATTTGAACCAGCCTCTGATTGGTTAACTGGAACACCAGTGGGCTTTGTTTCTACCTCCATTTCAGTGCTTGCAGAGGATTGCCCACCAGATCTATCAAAGATATCTGCCTGAGATGCTCCAAGTGGTTCATCTGTCATGGTCAGTTGAGGAGGCAACTGTATATCCCCCGTGGAGCTCAAAGCGTCACTTTTTCCTGAATCAAGTGGAGGACTCAACTCCCCAAGGGTAGTAAAACAATCAGCTTTAGGATCCTGAAACAATTCCTCACTATAGTTCATCATTAAAGTAGGGGAAGCCAGGCCACATTGAGACTCCATTGCATCAACTTCAGCCAACAGATCTGACACTGATTCCTCAGCCAAAGTGCTAAACTCAATGGGTTCAGCAACAATTGCCGGCCAACTAGATGCATTAGATGCAGGATGGGATGGGGAAGGAGTAATTTCGTCAAACTTAGAAGTTGGAGTAGCTGCGTGATCACTGGCCACTTCAGGGGGTTTCAGTGAAGATACAGACACAAGACCTGAATCCCATTCATCAACAGAAGGTTTTGCACCACCCCATTCATCAGCTATTTCGGGAAGTTGTGTCCCACAACCTACCACTACACTGGAAGCACTGCTCCAGCTAGGGCCAGAATCTTGAACAGCAAAATTTGAGGAGACAGACTGCTTGTTTTCAATAGCCTGAATTTTATCATCCTCACCGGCTGGCTTTGGTAAGACACTTGGCATATTTTGGATACTTGAATCTTGAACAGGAACATTCGATGGCAACAGCTGCTGGTCTTTAGTAGTCTGACCTTCCAAATCTGCATTGCTAGTCTTTGGCGTTGTACTTGGCATATTTGGGATATCATTTCCAATATTTAGTTCTGATGAATCAGTTGGCTTGGCCACAGAAGCAAAACCAGAGTTAGAATCCCATTTGTTTGAAGAATAATTTACAGGCAGAGGCCTCCAACTTTCTCCAGATGATTGGCCTGAATAGCCCTGACTATTACACTGGTTTTCATGACTCTGTCCGCCCGTAGACTGAGAGATCCCATTTCCGTGTGAACTCCAATTCCCATGATTTAGAGCAGAGTTCCATCTTTGGCCCTCATGAACCCTTGCTTGATGCAGAGAAGTTTCATGTGGCTGCTCAGTAAATGCGGATGAGGGTATTGGACACTGCACTTGGGGCTGGTCAGAGTAAAATTTTTTCACCTTTAGTGAGTCCCAGCACTGGGAAGAACTTCTGGTCTGTACATCATTGTTATTAACAACAGGTGTTGTCCAGTTGGAAGAATGGGAGCCCCACCCATTGTCCTTCACAAATTCGTTGTTACAATTAGAATTAGCTACTGCATCAGTCAAGAGTAAAGAGTTTCCTTCCTCATCATTTATACTCCATATTCTCGTATCAGGTGGGAACAATCCAGTTGCATTCCACTCACGCAGCTGCACCATACAAAATGGTCCCTGAATTTTTCCATTTGGATCCCGATAGTGCCACAATTTGTCTGTTTCATTATCATCTGCAGATGGTGCGCTCCCAGTAGAGAGAGATGCAACTGAATTTTCTGAGACAACCCCAGAAAAAGATCCAGACCTCAGCACAGCTTGATTGTTCCAACCACCAACGACTGAACCAGATGAATCAACCTGGTTTCCTGGTTTCTCCAAAGTATTTGATCCACATGCATTTTTTCCCTCTTTCCACGAGGATTCATTCATTCTCTCTACAACTGTGCAAGGAGCTCCTTCATCCAAGTGAAATGGACAAGGCATGCTTCTACTTAGGTCACAAGTACTTACCTTTTTCCACACCCTACTGCCAGACTCTTTTGAAATATCACCATTTTGTGGAGAAATCGGCTCCCTCCCATTTCTGCTGAATCCATAAGATCTTGGTTTCACATATTCATCTGCATATATCACCAGAAAAAGTAACTATGAAGTAGAGATATTGGAAGGAAGAAAATGAAATAAATAATTCAACAGGGAAAGTTCCATATCCACTAGGCAATGCAAGAGACCTTGTTTCTTATTGCTAATTACTCCAGCATCTTCGTCGGATTCATAATTTGGATCCATCTTAGGATCCACATGTACCTCAGGAATCTCATGTGGCCTGCACTGATGTTCCTCGGTTGTCTTCAGAAGCTCTAACTTCTCTACACATTCTCTAAGCGTGAACAAGTCAAGGAATACTAAATATAATAGAAATTTTTTCCCCCCTTATCCCAAAAAAAACAAAAAAAAAAGAGCCAGTACCCTTCACAATGTAGCAAATATCGAGGGTGGAAAGGTTAAGAATTGTAAACTACCTGGACCATTTTCAGTATTACAACATACATATTTCATCTGATCCTCTGTTTGATTATGGGTGATATAGTGAAGAAATGAAAACCTGGGAAGTTATTTGTGGGATGGTGGTTGTGAATTCCAAGCTTTCTTTTCTTTCCCACAATTTCTAGGGTATCATACAAACAAAAATATTTGTACAGTAATCTGTAGAGAATGTTGGAAAGTCATCAAAAGCCATACAGAAAGCATAGTGGCGATAGCTTAACAAAAGTGGTAAGTGGCATGGCAAGCAGAGGAGAATAAACTATCATTGCAATCAAGGACAAGAAGAGTGGAAGTTAGGAAAGTTGGTTTGCTTGGGCAATTGTAAGAAGGCTGTTAGCCCTACTTCACTACTCCCCACATGGTGAACTGAACAACCCCGCAAACAGCGCCGCCAACCCCCCAACACACACACACACACACACACACACACAAAAATTCCAGCACAGGAAAGCAGAAACAAAGGAGGGCTTCATCTCCCCCCCCCCCCCCCCACCCCCCCCCCCCCCCCCCCCCCCCCCCCCCCCCCCCCCCCCCCCCCCCCCCCCCCCCCCCCCCCCCCCCCCCCCCCCCCCCCCCCCCACCCACACCCCCCCCCCCCCCCCCCCCCCCCCCCCCCCCCCCCCCCCCCCCCCCCCCCCCCCCCCCCCACCCCCCCCCCCCCCCCACCCCCACACTAATTTAAGAAGTACCATGGAAAAACACCCCAACTCCCCCCCCCCCCCCCCCCCCCCCCCCCCCCCCCCCAAAACACACACACACACACAAAAATTCCAGCACAGGAAAGCAGAAACAAAGGAGGGCTTCATCTTAATTTAAGAAGTACCATGGAAAAACACCCCAACTGAACAGTCAATTTTTAAAAGAAGGTAAACCAACTATACAAGCTGAAACAACTTGACCGGTCAGCCGGATTATGAACAGCCTGTGTCAATTTGGGCTCAGGCTGGGTTCTCAAGCGAATTTTAGACATGAGGATTCAGGTTGGGCACAGGCACTATTTTCCAAACCAGGCCTGGCACTAGGTTGGGCATCATTGTTTTCTTTCTGTAATCTTTCCAACCTGAGTCAAAATTTCCTCTTCAAATCATAGTGCACTTTCCCCATGACCTTGGAATAACCATCACTAGCAGTGCCTGGCAGTGCAGTCATCAGACTTCATTGGAAATAAATAAACCACCTAATCTAGCCTGTGCTCAACTTCTTGGTAAGCCGTCTCTCAGTTCTCTAAAATCACATCCATCAGAACATACTCCAGCTATGCTGATATAACTGAGGAAAACTGCCAAGCTAAAAAAGTCTGCCCTCAAAGGAATTAACCTATTTAGCCATTCGACCTACAAGGTGAAATTATATAAGGTAAAGCCATGTATCCTCACAGCAACCTCAGTTCAGTAAGAACTAGGACAGCAAGGTAAATCTCAAACCTTTGTACGGCTTCTAAGTCATATAGACTTGTATAAACTAAACTATATCCCCTCTATTCTCCTTTCCATATAGGGACGAAAGTTTATGCATTTGGATTCATTTTCGAAAACTGTTTTCTGTTCTCGAAACAAAGAAAAAATACAGAAAATTCATTTGGTTAACTGTTTTCAGGAAGGAAAAAAAAAAACCCCATTTCTAGGAAACAACTTTAAATTGTTTTCTGAATTTTTTTGTGATAGACAAATTGTTTTCTGAATTTTTGAAACCTATTTTCATACGGAAGTGAAAACGATATGAAAACAATGGCATTTTCAGCTGGCTCTTCTAAAATGAAAATTTTGAAAATGATACCAGACAGTTATTTTTTTCTCTCCTCCCTGTGGTTCTTCAGCTGGCTCTTCTAATTGCCCTATCATCACAACATCTCAAACTAAGAGTTCGATCTGATTAAGATGATTTTCCAATTTGATGTGAAAATCTTTCTATTGCAATAAAAAGTATTACACTATCATTAGATAAGATATGAAACAAATTCAAAAAGCAATCCACGAGAAAAGGATATTCCTTTTTATGCCCCTTTTCACTTGCTCGATCCCGAAGATGATTGAGCCGCATGATCTCTGTTTCCAGCCACTATTGAGAGAGAGAGAGAGAGAGAGAGAGAGAGAGAGAGAGAGAGAGATGATCCAAGGTAACAAAACAAGTTCAGAAATCAAGCATCTCAATTTAATACATCATAATGATATATAGATCATACAAAGCTGCTGCAGAGACCAGATAGAAAAAGTAATTGACATCGAATCTGCACACCATAGTATGGCGTGCCTGTGCATTACAATTAAAAGCTAAAAAACTTACATCATTGAGTCTCGCTTCCTGAAGTGCCATCACCTTATCCTGCACCTGGCCCTACAACCACGCATGGATCTCCTTAGCAAAAACTGTTACATATATATTTTTTTATGAATATGTAGGAGTAACATGAAGATGCCATATACATTTTTGATGAGTACATAGAAGTAATATTAAGATGCACACACTTACAACAGTCAACCGTTCAACAAGCCCACATTTTATACATTCACGTAATCGTCGGCATTCATCCTGGAAAAATAATAATACATCAAAACAGAGTACACTGATGTGACAAATAATTCATGTATAACAACATAGAGTTGTATATGTAATTTAACAACACTCCAAATTGCTCAGTTGAACAGAGTCTAGAACACCCAAAAATAGTGGAGGACATCATAGCACTCAAGGTAAAGCATGTTTCAACGTATCCGAACTCATAATGCAAAAAGTGTTGCAAGAGATATGTATACAATTCAATAGTCCTTCATTACCAAGTAAAAAATTATGAAGGCATTATTTCTGACCATAATTGACTTGGTAACTTCAGGATTACATGGATGAAGTTGTAGCTGGTGCTCAAAACCATGTTTAAATTTAATGTCTGTAATACACTTCAGTCATCCTTTCCAATTTATTTCTGAGGGGAAAAAAGGAGCATACGAAGTTTCTGTAATACACTCAAACCACTTGCTACTTGCCAGCATACAGAACTAAAAGTATTCCAGATTAAAAGCAATATCATGCTGTCTTGGTGCCATTTTGTTTTTTTTTCCTTTTTCTATGATAATCTGTTTAATTTCCCAGTAATGCATCCATGTCAATCCTAAACATTAAATATCATTTCTTTCCAGCAAAGAGCATGTGAAATTGATGACCAAAAAGATACCCATGAAGTGATCCTTTTCGGATCTGGGGACTGGGCTCAATTAGCCATAATATAGGACTAATGCAGAGGATATTGCCACAGAAATAAAGTAGATAGACAAGCAGAAAAGTGATACCAGATGGTTGTGTGATAATAGAATCCTGTCAATGAAAAGTTTTATATTTCAAATATAAGCCCAGCAGTATCCGTAACATTATGCTAGGTTGCCAAGAAACAAAACATAAATCCTTTTCCTTTTTTTTATAAGTAAAACATACATGCCTATCCTATTTTAAAACAAACATAGGACAAAAGGAAACAAATACATGAAAAATTAGCATAGTGAGATAGATGGGTTTCAATACGAGAAAAGTAGACTGAAACAGTTTTTTGGGAAGCTAATGAGGCACATAAGAGAAAGTCATCAAAAACAGTGTGGTTGCCTATCAGAAACCAGCGAATGCTCAAAGCCTTTATAAAAACACTGATGCAAGAATTTAACTCATAGAATCACACAATAGAAATGAGAGTACCACGCCACTTCCTGCATAGAAATTGTGAGGCAATCTGTAAGCCTTCGTCACCATGCTTTGCAATTGAAGCCCTAGACCCCTATGGCACTAAATGCTTGTTCCATTTTCTTTTTTTTTTAAAGATTGAAGCAATTGAAATGCATAATGCAATCACCACAGCTCTCCCTAATGGTAAGAGCAATCATATGCAACTTTGCATATTATAAACAAAAATAATAACAATAAATTTTCTTTATAAGTATTCTCAAGAAAAAAAAATCAAAATGGTGGAGATCTTTTATTTAATTATTCTTGAGAATAAAGGAAATATGAAATTTGGGAGGAAGGAATATGAGATCAGAGTAGGATGCTTAATACCTCAGAGAACTCTAGATTGGAAATTGCATCAATTGATATGGTCTCTTTCTTGTCCAAATTTAATATTTCAAGCATGACATCTGTTGTCCTTTCACCAATTTTATATGGCACTGCCACCTTACAAGTACCTGAAAGCAAAGTATCAACATTTTAAAGTATCTGATGATATATGATTTGCAGTGGTATTAAAGACTAGTTAAAAATAGGTTATGCATTTATACCTACAACTTGGACAAGCCTATGCATATCTTGCTTCTGATCACCACTGGAAATTCTTATTCGCACAATTGAGCCAACCACCTTATCATGGAACTTTACTTTATCCACCATTAGACTTTCCATCAAATTACGCCTTAAATATATCAAGTTAATGTTATGAACATTAATTGCAGCATATTCATCTAGATTTTTATGTGGTCTTCTGTCTTCACCATTCCTCATGTGCGCAGCAAACTCCAAGAGTTCTTTAGATGCCCACTCTGTGGATCCGACAGAAGTATTGCCATTGTCACTAATTGATTTGTCTGTGCTTAGAGAGATCCCCTTGTTTGGTAACTTTGGCTGTTCTTTTGTCCTCCTCCTTTTAGAACTATTTACCCCCAGGTGTCCAGAAGGGCTTTCTGAAATAGAACCCATGCCATAACTACCACCATAATGTACATCCAAAGATTGACCCTTTCGAACCACCATACCAACTGCTTTCCAGGGATTTTGAGCTTGAGTAAGGTCATCTAAAGTTAAAGATAGCTTGCCCTTCAAGTAAATCCAGTATACCTTGAAAAGGTACTCCCAACTACTCTTGTCATCGAAATCTACTTGAGCCTGCCAAGTTATACACAAAAGGATATAAATTGCAGAACAGAGTCAAGAGTTGCAAACAAATAGGCCAACAGCTCACCTCATGACCTGATATATGAATGAGGTCATGGTGTACTAATATTACTGTCTGTTTTCTTTTTATGAAGATAAATATTACTAAGCTAGCACTCAATTGCTAGGGTCATGATCTGTGCCACAGCATCAGGGTAAACTTAATTGCCCTAAAAAGATTATATTATGTATGCTTAGATAACAAGTATAGATAAATTGGATTAGGTAAATAATAAAAAATGACAAATAACAAACAATAAAAAATATAAATAACAGTCACAAAACCAATAGTTGATGGGTTGCCAACACAAATGAGGATCCAACCTTTTGCTGCTACTTTTGGAATTACTGAACTTCTAGTTGGATATGGGTTCGTTTCAACAAGAAGAAGTCCTATTCTCGGTGATATTCTTATCTATTTGTCTCACGATATTCATGCAAGCTCTGGCTAGACTTCAAAGAGAATATTTTTTGTTATGTTCTTCTATGCGGAGCCTGAACTAATTGAAGGTTATACAAGGGCAAAGGAAATTAAATCATTATTTTTGTAACAGATTGGACCATTTAATCAATAGATATATCTGAACCTCAGATTTATCGGGCAGTACTCCAAGGAACAAAGCTCCCCCTCACCTAAATTATGAAGATCAATAGTGAAGATGCCAAAGATTGGTGATCCTTGACACCCTCAATCATCTTGGGGGCTATTAATAGGGAAGACCACAAATGATCAACCATTAATTCACTCTGGTTGCTCATCTCAGCATGGGATTCAGAGGTTATTGGGATAACATTTCATCAGTGAAGCATTTGTCCATGGTTCTCCTGTTGGTAACCAGTGCATTGCACGAAAAAAAAATCTTTAAAATGCTTTCAAATATCTCACGACATTTACAAAGGGAGGGAGGGTAACCTTTCCCTACTCTTTTTTTGGTTCGACAATAATCAATTAAGGGCAGGGGAGGTATATAACACACTTTTACTACTATAACCTTTTAGTTTTAAAACCTTATTTTGTTGTTATAAATTGATGGGTATAATAGGCATTAAAAAAATTAATTATAACAAGCACTTCACAAACCCTCATGCACTTCATGAAGTGTTAACCTCCAAGAAGTATTACAGTTTCTAAATTTTCCAAATGCTGCTTGTGACCCTACCTTGGCTTACAGCTGTTGGCAAACACTTTCATCAGCTCTATTGTGTGCCATAAATGGACCTTAACAACCTAATAAGCTGGTTCTAATGATTTGTATGATAAAGAGACTGAGGTCTCAGCAGAGCATCAGACACGTATACCCTACCATTAAAAAAAATTAAAAAAATTTCCCAAAAGGAATGGATCTCAGCAGCACTGGCCTGGTCAGTCTAAAGAAGGAAGGGCCTCATTCAGGAGCTAAGTCATGTAAGATTATGTTCCACATAAAGGGGAGAAGTTGAGCAGAATTTGAGAGCACATGAACAGTCATATCATCAATTTACTAGTCAAAAGGGGTTTTCAAAAGAAAAGGAAAAAGAAAGAAAGTATTAAATTGCATCACCAATATCTAGATGTGAATTTATAAATCTCAATTGAGAGTTATGACCAACGCCACTTGGACAGTGAATCATATTTAGTGTGTAGAACAGGGGTGGATGCATTATGCCACATACTCTAAAAATGCAGCATAATAGGGGTAGCCATAACCGATAACACATTTTAATCGTGTTGATAAAATTATAGACACAAAATAGATCATACTTTAAAATATAAATGCCGAATAAAACATCATATGTAAAATTCCAAGTTATCCATTTACTGTTTGAGATTCGTTTTAGAACTAGTATGTCCAAAACCTTGAATTATGTTGTCCCGATTCTCAGTGATTTTGGCATTTGATTATATATGCCCCTTTCCTCAATCTTCTCCAGAAACTTTTACCTTACTGGTTAATGGTATTGTAGATAAATTATTATCTACTTCCTATTACCAAAAACAAAAATTGGGAATGCAATAGGAAAAGGTTATTTTAATTGCTAAATTTAGTGTCAGAATGTGCATTCCAAAATAAATTGCAAAGCATAAGCATTATCAATAAACTTCGGTTATGATCTTTTAGTGTTACATTCATCAGCAGCCTGCAAATTTGGGGTGAAAGCAGACCAACAACACTTAAGCATTTTCTACCAACTTTTAAGACCCAGATTGGCAGTCAAACTATATCATCTCATGGATCAAATAGTTTAGCTATCCAGCCAAACCAGAAGCTAAAAACACACAAAAAAACCCAAAGGACAAAAATAACTTTAAACGTTCATTGATAAGTCACGCTAAATAAACAAAAAAATCTAGTGTGAGTAATGTAAGTCCATCAAAATAATATATTTTCAAAACTAAACAAAACAAAAAATGTTCAATATATCACTTGTTACCTAGATCCCACTCAACATGGGAGCCTTAAAATCACATCACCAGTTGACAATTCAAGCAGTATGACCATCCGCTTAAGTTCGATTTTGGAAACAACAGAGGTCAAAGCTAAACCTGATTGCACAAAATACAGAATGTATGGAGCTAAGAGAAAAATCATGAAAGTAGAGGAAGACCTGAGTTAAGCTTGAGTTCAGCCAAACAATGAAGAGCTCGAAGAAGCAATTACATGAAATGTTAATGCAAAGAGGTATAAACTACACCTACCGTTTCCTTGTTTCCTTGATCATTATTTTCAATCAGCATAATAGTTCTCATGCATGTTGTGCAAAAGCCTTTGTTCTCTCGTACACAAAAGTAATCAGCATCTTTAGTGCATGCCTTGCACAATGAATATGTACAAGTGTAGCACATGTAATGGGCAGCCTTCTGACAGCTATTACATATATGCCAACCTGAAATGGATAACACAAGGAATCCAAATAATTGTACAACCATAGGATTAGAGTTCATCTCAATCATGGAGATAAAGTTAGGGAAGGTGACTCAAACAGACTGGCAATAACCATTGCATAAATTAATTTAGGAGAATGCCACATCATTGGAACTAACAAACATTAATACAATGCTACACGAGGAATCATGATTTCATACATCAACCATAAAAGGGATAAAGTAATCACCAAATATAGAAATTCAAGTCTAGCAAGTAGCAAGGGAAAGTGGACATAGATACACAATTAAACGAAAATAACTCACATTGCAAACTGAAACTTCAACCCTACCGACATAACACAAAAGGTCACCAAACCTTCAAAAGGTAGACAATTTTAATAGGAAATAGGAAATGAAAAGTTTCTTATACAAGACTACATAATTACTCTCAAGAAAATGATCAAGCAGAATCTTGCAAAAAGAAATACACAATACTTAACCACCAATCTAATTAGAGTTTTCTCTTAGGGGCTGTTTGGGTAATCTGAAAAATGGACTAAGTCAGGTCCACGTCCATGAAGTTATCTGCTATTTTTGAAAACCAACCCCTCTCGGTTTGATTTTATCCAGGTTTTGGGCACTTTTCTCAAACGAAGGTAGGCTCTGTGTACTTTTGAATGCATCTACCAAACACTTAAAATGTTTAAAACAAGTTGTGGCCACTAGAACTGGTTTTCGTTCTTTCCAAACAGGCCCTTAGGCTGTATTGACTTCTTCAATGTTCTGTCCATTGGTCTGGAATTTTAGTTCTCAGGGATTTCAGACTTCTGATTTGTTCACACTACTGAGTGCTAGCATTCTTGAAATAAGATTGTTATGTTTGGATGTTCTCGAAATTTCAAAGCTAGCATTTCATAGGAATGGGAATGTCGGCAGACCCGAGACTTTCGTCAAACAAAAGACCAAAGTCTTGCTATTTCTAATCAAGAACTTCCCAGCCCAGATGCCCACATGAGGAACAGACTGTAGAAAGTTTTTATGTATCACTAACTTGGAACTATGAATTCAACACCATGAAAAGGAGAACTAGGGTTGAAACTCGCTGCCAGAAGAAACTAGAGGAGAACACCAAATCAGGGGTCCAATGCAACCCATTCTTACATTGGGACTGCAAAGGAAATTGAAACCCTAATTCAAGAATTTGGTAGATACAGATTCCAATTTATTTCTAGTATAAACACTAATTTTTATTTTGTTTAGGGATAAACACCAACTCTGTATGTTATTTACACTACCATGTTTCCATACTTCAGGAGGAAAATGCAATATTAACAAGCATTACCAAAGTATTGCTAAAAAAAGATAAATAAGTAACCAGTTAATAAAAGTCAAAATACAAAAATATTGCGGCTCTTCTAAGATGTAGAAACACCCAACATAAAAAACAGACTCCTAAATATTTTATTTCCAATGCAATTTGGTAATTCACCACATACAAGAAACCCTGCAGCTGGGTTATGTATGCACAACATGCCCACAAGAGAATCAAAAAATAATGATTAATGAACATCTCAGCGGTACTAACAAAATTTTGAAAGAAAAAAGGAAGACAAAAAGAGTAATGCATGAAAATCAAAACCACAATACTCTATAATAACATTCTAAAGACAAGGGAAAAGTAGCGAGTGAATTAACTAATTAAGGCATTAGAGCTAAACTCCAACTAATAACAGCAATAAAGCCAAGCAAGATTTCATAACCTATTAATCCAAATTCTGATGATGAGTGTAGGTATTATATTCCATCGGTAGCATAATAACCCATATTGACAAACTAACAACTTACAACCTAAGAATCATAGACATGGGTAGGGGATATGGCGATTTTTAAAAAATGAGGATACAGACATGACAGAGATGCAACACAACAATATTTTTTATATGTTTTTATTTGCTGTATATATGAATTTAACATCTACAAACCACCAAAAGTATTTAAAAAATAACATTAATACAACATAAAAAAACATCATTTAGTCTATAATTTAAACATCATTTAACATAAAAACAAGATGAGCATATTGTTTTTGTTTTATTATTAAATTCCAATTTATTTTCTTCAAACTTGCAACGTATTACATGTGTGTCCCACTGATGAACACGTCCCTTAAGTGTCTGCAGCGTGTCTACTTCTAAAAAACTTTAAAAAAAATAATATGACATGTTTGAAAGCATGCCTGACATGTGTCAAGAAGTGTCTGCGAGTGTTGGTATCTAATTCTTAAAAATGTTTGAGCTTCTTAGCTTACAACAATGTGGTGACACTACTACAATCTGAACAAAGCACATATATTGGAGATCACCATCAATGTGCTAAATGTTATGGACTTAGAACTTGAACACCACCTTAGACACTTGCTCCACAAAGTGGCTAAGTAAGCCTAGCAACACTCTTAAAAGAATAACCGAAATGCTAAGAGAACACACAGAGAATATGAGAACAAGAAAGCACAAGTGAGTGTGGAGAATGCTTGCTTGTATTCACAACTTGGATAATTACAAATGAAGGCTCCAACCCCTATTTATAGGTGGCCACCTCCACAATGGATGGTGGGGATCAATTTAATCCAAAAATGAAGATTGGCTATTTAAAATTCTCCTAGAAAATATCTAGATATTTACAATTACAAAACTTCTCAAGAAAGTCATCCCCCCTTATTCTAGAATATTCTACACCCTCCCTTATATTTACAAATGTGGAGAACATTCTAGAAACCTTACATATTTTACATGTCCATAATATTCTAGAATGTTCTATCCGTCACCATTCTAGAATCTATCTTAACATTCTTTATTTTTCTAAAATGTTTCACACACTCCTCCAACATATAGATTTATGTGGAACCCTCTAGAATCTCCTTGTCATGCATTCTTATAAAGCCCAAGATTTGTCTAGAACCTTCAAGGCTTGTGTTGGTACTTGGGCATCCAAGCCAAAGATGTTGTTGTGCCTTATGCAAGAACAAAATTGGGCCCTTAAGTAAGAACCATAGCCCTAATGATTGTCAATTTTGGGCGGGCCGTGACACGTGTCACAACCCACCAAGATGGCATACATGAAGAGGCCATATGGGATGCCAAAGAGTCCAGCAAGTCTAGAATCTTCTAGGCCATTCATGGCATTCCATCACATGGGGTTTTAAAAGGGTTCTAGAATCTTCTCCACATTTGTAGATATAACAGAGTGTGTAGAAGGTACTAGAACAAGGGAGGATGGCTTCCTTGAGAAGCCCTGTAATTGTAAATATCTAGATATTTTCGAGAGAGTCAATCTCCACTCTTGGATCAAATTGAGCCCCACCGTTCATTGAGAAGATGGCTACTTATAAATAAGGGCTGGAGCATTCATTTATAATCATCCAAGTTTCAAACAATCAAAACATTCTTCAAGTTTTCTCAAACAAGTCTCTTTGCTTACTTTGTGCTCACTTTCTCTTAGCTTTTCTTTTGGTGTACTCCAAGCCTTATTTAGCATCTTCAAAAGGAAGTTGACTAAGGCCGGGTTCGAGGTGTTCGAGATCCAAGCCCAAGACACAAATCAGATGTTTTTACCTTTTTGTTGCATATTATTTTACATGAACTCTTCTAAAATGTATAAAGTATCACACTTGACACTTTAGACTCCGACACTTAGGTATGGGTATGGATATGGATATGGATATGGATATTATGTGTTCAAAATATTTTGTTGCCCATTCACCGAATAAAAATGAGTAGAATTTCAAGATTACCATATAAATATGCATAAAAATTGCATATTATGCATGAAATACTCTATCGCACCTTGTATATGGAAATATAAAAGAAGTATATTATGAAAATTTTGTCATGTCCCCTAGTCCTTGAACATGAGAATTAGATGAATATAACATTTAAACACAAAAACACCGACAACTGTATTTGAATCCGTATCCATGTAACATAGGCTGCACACTGAAATGAGGTACATTTGTGTCCTAAAATTTAAACACATATAAACCCATTTTTTTATGAAATCATACCTTTTGAAACTAAATCAAAAGACCATCACATTATTTTTTTCCTCTTTCTCTTTTTTTATCATATCCTCTCTGCCACCTCTCTTTAACCTAGCACACCATCAGTCAACAACTCCTCCTCCCTCGATTCCCTCCATCTACCAACTCAATCGGCACACCCAAACTATCACCCGTCCACCATCCATCATAACTACTATAAGCACCACCATCACCTACTCTTCCTTCTTATTGTAACTCCCATTCCCATTGCCACCACAATCGCAAGGCAACTGCTGCCAATCTTTCTTTATAAACCCTCTCTATCCAACCACCACTAACATCATTATAGCAATCTTCTTCTTCATCACCCCCTTAAACAAGTGGTGCGTGTGATCAATAAAAAGAACTATCACCACCTACACCCGATTCAACCATCTCCCCCATAACTGTCCACCACACAACCCAAATCACTACCTAAACCAATATAAACCTAATGTTACACACGCAAGATCTACCATTAACCCCACTCAATACCTAAATCAAATCCAGGTTTATATGCAAATCTAACTGTTTGTCCACCAAGTCAGTGGCTGCGAGAGTGGGTTTATGACACATCAAATAGGAGCTCGTCGGGCGCTCGGGGAGGGAGAGAGAGAGAGAGAGAGAGAGAGAGATGATATGGTAGTGGGAGGTCGCAATTGAAGCTGTTGCCGCTACTGCAGGTTTTGGGGATATTGGTGGTCTTCCCAGTAGGTGCCCGTGATAGTTAGTTTGTCACTCGCTATAATTTGTCTTGTTGCATGATAGACAGAAGAGGTGATATGGCAGTGACAATCGAGGAAGGGGGATGCTGCAACAGTAACGATTGTGGTGATATAGTAGCAGTAAGGATAGTGATCATGATTATTATTGGATAAGAAGGTGGTGTAAATGCAGTAGTAGGTCTAGTATGGTGGTGGCATCATCTGTGATAGGGGTTCTAGAGAGAGAGGTGGTGACGAGGTGTTTTAAGTGGCAAAGAGGAGGCAGTGGTGATGGTGTTTTCAGGTTGGTTTCACCGACAAACTCTAACAAAGAAGATCCCTTTAATAGTCCAAAACGCGAGGGGAGGCCTATTTGTTTTACTAAACCTCAAGCGGGGTCAGTGTAATTCACTGAAAAATTTCTTTACAATTATATCTAACATGTATAACCCCTACTATCACATTCGCGCAGCTTACCAGCTCTAATAGGGAGCCCAACCTTTTAGTTTTGATGGTTTTCTTGACATTTTCCACATATGCCTCCAGCACAATCGTTCCCCTATGTTAATTTTCTAGAGACACCTCCTCATTTCAATATTTTAACCTTTTTGCAACTGTGGAAACTAAAGCCTTAATCATGCCCAAACTGCCTACTAGAACAAAAGAAAGGGTGGCCATTAAGTGATCAGACCTCTACATTTCTTTTTCAGATTTTTTTTTTTTTTTATACGACTCAATCTCGTAATGTGGCAATGTCTGGTTACTCTAGTACATAATCACAAAACTATCAGTGTATCGTGCAAGAGAAATTGAACAAATTCAAACCAAACACCAACAGATACAGTATGCAATACATGAGTTAAATATAGCAACATACCGCAATTCCATTTAGCCCTGGATCGAAAGAATGCCTCATCCCGCTTAATGCAAGCTGGATGGTATGCCTTAGGGCAGCCCCTGATAATTGACAACCAAAATGGAATGAACAAACTGCTAAGGACTGTAAGGTGCTGTTTCGCTATCATTACTAAAGTATTTTAATGCTTTTGTTAGCAGAAACCAAAGTAGATTTTGGTTTTGCTAGCTAAAAGGTTCATAAAGAAATGAATGACCCAAAAGGCAAAATAAACAATATTAAAACAATTGAACAGTCAAAACGCCAATTCTCAACAATTGAACCAGTCCACTCACCGGCGATCACATAGGACTAGGCTCCCGCCATCGAAGCATATAAAACAGACGTCCTCGTCTTCCTTCTTCTTCTTTGACGGCGCCGGTCTCGCCTGATCCTTCGGCGGCCGGCCTCGCTTCCGCTTCCCGTCGCGCCTTTCTCTAACTTCGACCTCCGACTTCACCTCCACATCAACCGCAGCAGGAACTTCCTCGTCGCCGGCAACGGAAACAATCCCCGAAACTCCGACGAGCTGCGAGTCGTCTATATCGTCAATCGGCTCGCACTCATCGACGCTCGGAAGCTCCGCAGCCGCCGCAATTCCGTCACAGCTTCGGTTCTCAGCTTCCATAGTACAAGGCCTGTAGAGACCCGAACCCGATGAATCTTCTCCTTCCATGAAGAGTCAAAGTCCTAGACTATCGCAGGAACCCTAGAATTCTTCTCAATTGCGACGTGGTTCTGGGTTTTGATCGTGAGCACATGGAAATGAACCCACCGGCGTCGCTTTGGGGGTGGGGGATAGGAAGTTCAGAGCGAGACGAAACCACAGAGAGAGAGAGAGAGAGAGAGACAGCGTGTGTTCGTGTGTGTATCCAATTGGTCGTGGGGTAGTGAGCTGTGTTTTTAGCTTTCGGCGACACGACTCGCACAACGGGATCGTCAAACGCGGCTCGTGGGTTGGGAGGAATGGATTCTCCGGGTCTTTACCAACACGTGATTGGCATTTAGTAGTGCGAGTCAGAGTCAAAGACACTTGAGACATCTCACAGACAACCCAAAACCCAAAACGAAAGTACCACTGGGGGTGGCTTGATTGAATCTTCAACGCCCGCCCATGCCCCCACCCCTATCGGTTACACGGTTAATTAGGGTGGACATCGGTCCAAACAGGCTTAGGTCGGGCTTACAATAAAAATTTTTTTACCTAAAATTAATTTTTAAACCTGGGGGGGGGGGGGGGGGGGGGGGGGGGGGGGGGGGGGGGGGGGGGGGGGGGGGGGGGGGGGGGGGGGGGGGGGGGGGGGGGGGGGGGGGGGGGGGGGGGGGGGGGGGGGGGGGGGGGGGGGGGGGGGGGGGGATCAAAATAAAATTATGATTTTCAAACCCATAAAAGCATGTTCATTTAATTTAAAAATATTTTTAATAGATATTTTTTCTTCAAAAATAATATGAAATTTAAATACATAAATATATAAAATGTAAAACAAATATTATTTTTTATATATATGTTTGGCTGGATCGAACTTCAAACTCAATTTTCAAGCATGTTCGTTAAACTAATTGAGCTTGATAAAAATCTCAAACTCTATAAATGAAAGGTGGGCCAAGCAAACCATCGAGTATGTGGCTACTCCTATTATTGACTATCAGTATCTCAATTTTTGCTATATATATACTTTAATTACAGGGTAAAAACTACATAAGAAGTCACACAGGGTTGACTTGATGATCAAACTATTTCGTCTAAATCTTAAGTTTGAAATCTTTTAAGTATTATCAATGACTTAGTTTGACAATTACTTAATTTATATAAAATAAGTGGATTATACAAATTCAAAATTAATTAAAATAGGCACAAGATGACCGGTTACCCGATAAAGACCACAAAAAAAAAAAAAAAAACGGAAGACGAAACTAAAGAAGGAGGGGACCGACTGTTACAAATAGTACAGTTCGGTGGCCAATTGATATTTAACTGCTCGGTGTTCAATGCGTGGAATCTCTATCAGAAGTGACCTACCAAAATAGTGGTTCTTATATGGCCCACGTATTTTGTGTATTGTTGTTATTATTTTTTATTTTCATTGGTTGAATGTAAATTGCAATGAATCCACATATTTGAAAGCTTTTAATATCCTTTTAAAATAAATCGTTTCCAATAATTCCCCTCATCTTCTCATCAACTAGTAATAAAAAAATATAGTAAGTATGCAGCACTCATGTTTTTAGGATGATGCTATAGTATGATTTTTAATAGCTCTTTGTGTATCTAGTGAAATATTTATTATAAAGGTTAAATTTAAATGACAGTGATTTATATTACTGTACCATTGAAAATTTATCCCAATTAGCATGTGAATGTAACGGCTTATATTTATTGTGAACAAACAGATCTTATGCGAACCAAATCTTTTAGTTGGTTGATTTAAGTAATTAACATAATTTTTAGGCTTATCTTTACCATGTAAATATTTATTTTGAACCGCTATATATGGTTTGAAAGGCAAAATGGGTCTTTTGTCCGGATAAAAAGATTGCCAAGCTATAAGAGTTATTGAGCTGCTAAGGGTTGACCATATAGTTGATACGAGGTATCACGTGAGCTTTTAAAAAGTTGAATGGATCATAGGTCGTGCAATAAAATGCGAAAAATAGCATGTTGTTGAAAATAAACTGGCGGTTGAAATAGTTAGGCATTTTGGAATTTAATTCTGAATAATAACTAAATGCTGATGAGTTAAGTACCTGGAAAATAATTTTAAAACAAGTTGTTTAGATAGCTGAATGGTGAGGCCATTAATTTGACTATTAGGCTTTTTATTAGCCAATTTTAGTATCTCTTTGGGCACGCGCATGGACTTAATTAGATAAGGGTAATGCTATACAATTAAAAAAAATTATACAGAATTTATCACCAGAATAATGTGGCTAAATTGAATGCCTATCACTTTAAAATAAAGAGTACACTTAGATACATATTAATTACAAAACTACCATCGTCACATTATTTTAGTACAGATTTCTATACACAAATTTTAAAAGAATAATATTTTTCATTAGATAATCAAAATACAAGTATTGCTACATATGCAGTAATCTGGTGCTTCGTGCCTACGGAAGCATAACAAAATCTAGCATTAACACCCTTTACCATTCATAAATCTCCCAAAACATGTACAATATATAAACATATATTAGTACACACTGACTATGGATGCATATATCTATTGATAAATATTATATATAATGTTTGCATTGGCCTATTAAGCATTCCAACAAATAAAATATAGGACAAAAATCAATGGATTTGGTTAGCTTAGGGATAGGGTCAAGTCACCAAAAGTAGGAGAGAGAAATGGTTATTTATTCGTTTAGACTGCAATATTATGAGATAATGTGAGAAAGTGATAGGAAGAACATGAGAAAAGGTTTCAGACTCGCGCAATCCCATTATCATTGGAAGCTCCATGTGGATTTGGTACATAACGTCTGTGTAAGTGTTATTTCAAATCCTTGACTTTCGGGTCCTAAAATTTATAGATTGATTTGATCAAATTTGCTATTTATATGTTAATTATGCATCCAAAATAATATGCTGGATTTCGGCGATGGATACGTTTGAATTTTTTTTTTAAAAAAGTCATAAGCAATACGCTTAAGCTAGTTTGAAACTTAAGTTCAAGTTTAAAAAATTATTTTTTTCAGCGAAAGACAAAAATAATTTTAAAAAGTCATAAATTTAAGTTAAGCTACTAAAAAAGTCATTATCCAAACACTCCCTTAAAACTTTCACTTTTTTATTTATATTTTTCCTCTATCTGTTGTTTTTGTTTTTCTAGACATCGGGAAAAAAAAGTCTAGTGATCAAATAGTACTTGTGGGCCCAACAAAAGCTAAGCCCAAGAGCAGGAGAGACCAGCCTGGTAAGGTCGGCCCATTAGAGCTGACCTATTAGACAAGGCCCATCCAATCAGAGGTAAAGGCCCAAAGTAGCGGTTCGTGGATCCTAATTCAAAAAATACTAGGACTAATGAAATCCGTAATACAAATCCTATTTCTAAGTGAATTAGGACAAACAAAAGATAAGTCCAATAAAGTAAACTGACTCAATTAATGAGGAAGGAAGGTAACTCCAATTCTCAAATAGAACATGGCATTTCGAAAACTATAAATACCCGCATGCACTAAAGGTGTAAGATAAGTTCACTTAAGTTCTAGCTCTCTCATATTTAATTCGATTCATCGTGATTAATCTTGCTAACTTAATCATCGGAATGTCTTCGGCCCAAAAAGGGTCAAGACATTCTCATTGTCTTCTTCTTTTGAAGATAACTCGTGCTCGTCGATATGGTTTAAGAGTTCAATCGAGCCTTCCCAAATATTTCACAATTTCACCTATAATTGGCGCCGTCTGTGGAAAGGTCTACATAACAATGAGTACTAACTATCTCGGATGAGGAGTTAATCCCACCAACAGGGAATTAGATAACAGTCATGATGTCCGTAGTCACGTCAGCACACATTAGTCAAGTCGGCATGATGATGATCTAGTGCGAACTCTCAGAGGACGCTTCATCAGATTGGAAATACGATTCCTTGGAGGCAACCGTCCGGAAGGACGGGAGGGTCTAACACGGGCTCCATAGTACGCCTGAAATCCAAACTGCTGGAGGAATCACCGCAGGAACTTGAATCCATCACCATTCAGTGGCTGCGTACCCAGCAATTTATCGCTCCAAACTACTGAGTGGGAGATCTGACAATGGGATGAAAAGATTGCTCACCTCAGATCAACAATTGAAGTGATGAGGGAAGCAATTGCCAGAAGAGATGGAAGAATACCTGAGAGATCCCTAAATCAGCAGCAGAGAAGGAGGACAAATTTAAGAAACATGAGCCTCCCGACCGCACGCGCAACAAGGAGCTACACAACTAGTACAAGGCACTACATGGACCGACAAGAAGATCGGTAGCCACGAAGGAATCGAACACACGCAAGAGACCCGGTAAGGGTCGAGCTAAAGCAGCAGGATTGGGACAAGTGGTTGGAAGACTGGCTTGACAACAAGGATAAGCACCAAAAGGGGCGGACGATCCAAGATATAGCTCGAAGAGCCCTGGACCAGATTGCTTCTAGCCCCTTCATAGAAGAGATTGAGACATGCCGACCTCCTTGAAAATTTGTCCCACCAAAGTTCATCCCTTATGATAGGAAGTTGGATCCCATTACCCACATTCAACACTATAAGCAAATGATGACACTATGAAGCTATGACGATTCACTCATATGTCGAGTTTTCCTTTCAAGCCTGGGAGAGATAGCTCTACGATGGTTTGACAAGTTGTAGCCCAAATCAGTGTCAAGTTAGAGACAACTTGTCAAGTTATTTACTAACTGTTTCATAGCAAACAGCAAACAGCCTAAGAAGGTATACTACTTGCTGACCTTACAGAAGAAAAATGACGAGGGATTACACGTGTATGCGAGGAGATACTAGGAGGCTTATAACGAGATAGAGGACTACAACAAGAAACTGGTTGTTGCAAATTCAAGATTGGCCTTCCCAGAGAACACCGGTTGAGTCAATTTCTCATAGAGAAACTAGTCACCCGGATACAAGATTTGATGCTAAGAATCGAACAGTATGCACTGGTTAAAGAGGATCTAGCACAGCCGATGCAGGAGAAGATCGGTGAGAAGACCGAGAAGAAATATAGGCGTGAAAGCAAGAAACCTAGACGTGAGGAGAACAACAACAACAGTCGGGGCAAGAAAGCGACAGAAGGGGTCAACACGGTGTTCAAGGACCCAACATACAAGATTTTATCCCAAATATGAGATAAACTCTTCTTCAAGTGGCCCCAAAAGTTGGGAGGAGACACTGCCGCACAAGACCAAAGGAAGTTCTGCTCTTACCATAGGGAAAAAAGGCATCAAACGGAAAATTGTCGGAATCTTAAGAACCACTTGGAAGAATTAGAAAATGTGGGACACCTTGACCAATACATTGACCGAGAGAAGACAAAGTGGGACGCAGAGTTGACAAAGCAGAAAGTCGTTCCGCAAAAAGAAGTCCGAGCTGAACCTACCCGAGTAATCAATGTCCTCTGCGGATCGGCAAAATCAGCAACTATAGGCCCACACAGATACCGGGGGAAGATCCAGAAAGCTGCACACCTCAGGGAAGTAATGCAGTTAGAAGCCCCAAACAAAAAGGCAAACGTCAGCAGCAGTGCTGAGGCCATAACCTTCACTGATGATGACTTGATAGGGGTGCAACTGTCACACAATGACACGTCAGTGGTAATGCTACGATTGGGGGATTGTGATGTAAAAAGGCTGCTAATTGATCAAGGAAGCTCCTCCGAAGTTATGTTTTACAACCTCTTCAAGAAGCTAGAACTGAAGGATTTCGATCTATAACCATCTTTGAACCCCCTGGTTGGATTCAACTCGGACCCGGTATGGCCATTGGGAAAGATAAATGTCCCGGTTACTGTAATAGGAATCACTATCCAAACAGAATTCTTGGTGGTTAATGTGCCTTCCCCCTATAATGCAATCATGGGTCGGAGGTTGCACCTCATGAAAGCCATTCCTTTGTTCTATCATCAGTTGATCATTTTCCGATTTCGGGAAGAATAAGAGAGATAAAAGGGGACCAAGTAGCAGCAAAACAGTGCTTCCTGACGGCATGCGCCACCAAATAAAACGCGGGTAAGGTTTAGATGATAGAACTCCACGAAAACACACCCACGATTGATGATGTCAGGCTGTTACCAAAAAACAAGGCTGTTGAGGACCTGGAAAAAGTTTACATAGATCGGCATGATGAAGAAAAGTATTTTGTTCTTGGCACCTCTCTGCCTAAATCTGATGAGAAATCATTGATCAATCTATTGACAGAGCACATTGAGGTGTTCGTCTAGACACCTTATGACATACTGGGAATTGACCCAAATGTAACTTACCACAGACTTAGCATGGACCCACAGTGCTAACCTGTGGTTCAGAAGGGGAGAAGGCCAGCTACTCAATATGTGGATGTTGTGATCGATGAAATGGATAGACTCCTTGATGCAAGAGTAATAAGGGAAGTCTACTACCTGCGCTGGCTCTCAAACACAGTGGTGGTAAAGAAAAAGAACGGCAAGTGAAGGGTTTGTGTTAACTTCACCGACTTGAATAAAGCATGCCTTGAGGACCCTTTTTCCCTTCCAAAGATCAACCAACTGGTGGATGCAACAACAGGATTTAAAAGGATGAGTTTCCTAGATGCTTACCGTAGGTACCACCAGATCCCGCTACATGAAAAGGACTAAGAAAAAACTGTTTTCATCACCCCGAGGGGTATCTTCTGTTACAAAGTAATACCCTTTGGACTGAAGAACACAGGCAGCATCTATCAAAGATTGGTCACCAAAATATTCAAACAACACATCTGCAACATTATTGAAGTGTACATTGACAATATGGTGGTTAAAAGTAAGGTCGACAGACAACACTTAGGCGATCTAAGGGAAGTGTTCAACATCCTCAAAAACTATAGGATGAGGCTAAATGCCTCTAAGTGTGTGTTCAAGGTAAGCTCTAAAAAGTTTCTTAGATTTTTGGTTACATACCGGGAAATTGAAGTAGATCCGAATCAAATAAGTGCAATTTAAAATATCCAGGCCCCAAAGAACATTAAGGAAGTCTAGAAGTTGTCTGGAATGGCAGCAGCTCTCAACTGATTCATTAGTCGATTTTCAGATAAGTGCTGGTCATTCTTCCAACTTTTGAAGAAATGGGAGCAGTTCGACTAGAGTCCTGATTATGGCCAGGCCCTTGCCAACCTTAAAAAATATCTAACCCAGCCATCTCTACTTTCTATGCTGCTGAAACATGAACAACTCTATCTCTATTTGGTAGTATCAGACCATGCAGTAAGCGTCGTCCTACTTCGACAGCAAGACAGGTAGCAGAAACCAGTCTATTACATCAGCAAAACTCTTCTAGGAGCGGAAAGCAAGTATCTTCCACTAGAGAAGTTGGCCCTAGCATTGGTAATGGTGTCACGCAAGTTAGTGCACTACTTCAGGGCCCATACCAACATCGTCCTCACGAACCATCAACTAAAAACACTCCTCAGAAGAACCGATTTCTCGAGAAGATTAGCAAAATGGGTGGTGGAGCTAGGAGAATTCGACATCAAATTTTTACCTAGGTTAGCAGTAAAAGGTCAGGTACTTGCTGACTTTATTACTAAATTTTCTATTGAATTGCCCCAGGAACCCATTCAAACATCTGATGTTGATCAATCAAATGGCGAAACCCCTCTAGGAACTATGAGAGATTACTGATCATTGGAAGCTCTTTATCGACGAAGCATCCAACGACAGGGGGGCAGGATCGGGCATAGTCCTTATCATGCCAGATGGTATGGCATTGGAGCAGGCTATAAAATTGGAATTTGTTTCATCAAACAATGAGTCAGAATATAAGGCTCTGCTCGCCGAACTGCGCCACGCTATAAAGCTCAAGATTATCGAGATAGCTATATATTCAGATTCCCAATTAGTGGTCAACCAGATCATAGGTGAGTATGTGGCAAAAAATGATAAAATGGTGCAGTACCTTGCAAAAGCAAAGGAACTGCTCAACAAATTCAGTAAATATAAGCTCCATTAGATCAGTCGTGACAGCAGCACTCATGTCGATGCTCTGACAACACTGGCAGCAACCCTAAAATTAGGATCAAAGAGAACGATTCACGTGGAGACACTGCTGAGCCTAACCATATTCTAAGAAGAAGTGCAAGCCCTGGTTATTGAGCAGTTTGGCCCATCATGGATGGACTAATCATATCCTACCTCGACAAAGACGAGCTGCCAGAAGACAAGAACGAGACTAGAAAAATCAAGCACAAGTCATTAAAGTAGTGGCCATCACCTGACAAGGAACTGTATAAAAGATCATTCACCAGCCCCTATCTGTATCGCGTCCACCCTGACAAATTCATGAGGGCATCTGTGGGAGTCACGTTAGAGGAAGATCTCTCGTGCACCGAGCTATTTCCCAGGGCTATTGGTGGCCCTATATGGAGAAAGATGCTGCCCAGTTGGTTTTTAAGTGTGAAAAGTGCCAGAAGTTCTCACCGATAATCCACTAACCTGTCGAGGACCTCACAATAATCACCAGCCCATGGCTTTTTGCATAATGGGGGTTGGACATAGTCAGCCCGCTACCCCGAGCTCCAGGAAATAAGAGATTCCCCATAGTGGCAACTGATTACTTCACCAAGTGGGTGGAAGCTGAGCCCTTATCTACTATTAGAGAAGTTGACGCTAAGAGGTTTACATGGAGGAGCATCATTACAAGATTTAGCATACCCCATGCACTAGTGTTAGACAACGGCACCCAGTTGGACTGCAACATGTTTAGAGAATTCCACAATAGGCTTAGGATCAGAAATTACTATTTAACGCCAGCCTATCCGTAGTGTAATGGGCAAGCCGAGGTATTAAACAAGACCATGCTCAATGGAATCAAAAAGAGGCTGGAGAAAGCTAAAGGAAGATGGGTAGAAGAGCTGTCGAATATCTTATGGTCCTACAAAATCACTCCAATACTATCAATAGAGGTGTTTCCCAAATGATGTAATGCTCTACAAAAGTCTATAATAACATATTGCTTTTTCCTTAAAAGTTACAAGTGATTCAGCAAAATCATAGAAAAGCATAAAAAGGAGATAACCATAAAAAACCAAGTGTTAAAACTTGGTCCTGTCCAACTTGTTGGCAGGTCAGCTAATGAAGTCCATAAAAAACCAAGTGTGAAAACTTGATCTTGTCCAACTTGTTGGCAGGTCGACCAATGAAGGCTATAAAAAACTAAGTGTTAAAACTTGGTCCTATCCAATTTGTTGCCAGGTCGGCCAATGAAGGTCACAAAAAAAAATCAAGTGTAAGAACTTAGTCTTGTCTAACTTTGTAAGCACCCTATTTTTGCCCACTCGGCAATCTTCAGGCTGACCAAACTCCCTTTCAAACTCTATAAGCATATTTAAGCCCAAATCAACTTTTAAATCTCTATCCAATTAGTCAACCATTTCTCGGGCCCACTGGGCCCAATAGAGGCCTAGTAACTAAACCCGCCTCTTGGGCCTCCAGGCACGTCTTGAGAAAATTCAAAATCCTTCAAAACGGTAAGTCCACCCTTCCAAAATGTTACTAAACTAATAGGCGTACTCCACACGCCATCCGGTCTAATTTCAGTCCCATTTCGGCTAACTCTGGTCAAAATGATCGTTTTGCCCCTGAACTCCCCAGCAATGCACAAACCCCACCGAACAGTAAAAGACTATCCCGAAACCATCTCTGAACAACCCTGCACGCTTAACATAACACTCCGATTCATTCCTGACCATTTTTAACCAAAACTGGCCAAAATGACCATTTTGCCCCTGACAATCCAAACGCGCCCCGAAACAACACCGATCCTAGGTTATTGAACGGCGGATCTCGTCATGAACCCCCGTTTAACCTAAGGAAAACCTCACGACACCAAACACCCATGACTCGATAAAAGTTTCCTAGAGCGTCTCACGGACGCTCTACCTAAATTACCTTTTCCCTCGATTCCCTGGATTATAATACACTGTCAAATGACTTGAGAAATGCATAAACCAGGGAATTCTCAAAAGCTCGTTCACAGATCTTTCCATCAATACGGCTTGATCAGATAGATCGCTTCCCGAAGCCCTCCATCGTACGACGTGAAAACTACAACTTTCAGCAACCCCTAGAGCGTCTCGCAGACGCTCTACCAAGGTTAACTTTTTCTCTGATTCCTTGATTGAAACGCACCGTCAAATGACTTAAGAAAGACGTAAATCTGGGAATTCCCGAAAGTATTTCCAGAGTACTTTCTATCGGCACGGTCCGATTGAAAAGATCGCTTCCTAAAGGCCTTGATCATGCGATATGAAAACAGCTACTTTCGAACACCCACAGAGCATATCACAGACGCTCCGCAAAATTGTCCTTTTATGCACGTTTCCCAAGACGATATCTCACACTTCCAAACACCATTCGGACTCTTCAAAAACATGAAAGTTCACCGAAAGCCCTAGGAGAACATCCCAGGTGCGGCCAATTTTTCTTAAACCTTCCCAGTTGGCTTAATTATCGAGAAAAAATTTAAACAAACCTTCCCGGTGATGGAGTGTATGCTACATACGCTCAAATTTTGATTAGATCAACCAAATTTCGATCAACGGTCAAGATTTAACCAATACATAGGGTGCCACGTGTCATTCTAGCAATGGAACAGTACCTGCGCATATGCTACATGCGCTAGGCCAAATTTTGGCCAGGCGCATGTAGTACATGTGCCAGGCCTGTTCCAAATTGCCTCTAAATACCAGACCCCCCCTTTTCATATTCCAACTCCGAAATTTATGCGAAGCTTTACTGAAATTGCTCCAGAACCTCGAATTTCCATACACATTCCACACCTCCAACACTTAGGCTAGATTCCACCTCCCTCAAGTCTGTACACTTCATCTACATAGCCTTATACACTATTAAATACTTCCTTCCAGCCCTTCAAGCCTTCTTGAAGCCCTTCAAGCTCCAATGAAGACATTCATTGAAGACTACAAGTGTGTTGAAAGCAAAAAGTGGTATCCATTTTTCATTTTTGTCATCCCCCACGCTTTTCTTCCCCCTCCTAGCCTACTTAAGCTATTCTCTATTTTAATCCCCATCTTCAACCCCCCTTTCTTACTTGCTTGAGCCAAGAGGGCTTCTAGATCATGCCTAGAGGAAAGCGAGTGAGAGCCACCGTGTAGGGGGACCTCTCACTGGCCTACTTTAAGATGGTATGGCCTAGGAGCCCCTTGTTTTTGTGGTGTAGCCTAAAAGCCTTGTATGTGATCATGACCCCTTGCATATTACTATTTTGATCATGTTTTGTGTGCTTGGTTTCATTTTTATGCTTATCACCATGTTCTACAATGCTTACATTACTCTTAGCTCCATGTCATTTCCAAGTTCTATATTTCTTTTAAAAATTATTCCAAGAGTTGGCTCCTTGAAGTTTAGGATGGGACTTTAGAAATCATGCCTTAGAAGATCCCCTACTAACCCCCTAACTCTCATTTTGGCATCATAGCATTTTAACTTGCATAAGGATTGTTTTCTAGCTCTCTAATTTCTAAGATTTCCATTCTTTTAAGTATAGTGGTGGGAATGGCCCCATGGAACCCTCTCTTGAGTGGTCTCCCTTTTATTTGGCCATAGGAACCCTCTCTTGATGGAATGGTTTTCTTAGAAAATGGTTTTTAAAATCCTTTCCAAAGATGCTTTTAAAAAAAAAATGTATTCCCTTCATCTTTGCATTAAAAATGGTGTTTCAAAAAGTTGTCATCATGTTAATTTTTGACCTCTTATACTCTTGTCAAGATAATGGTTATAATGGTCATGAGGAAACCTTCCTTAGAATGGTCTCCAAACACTAACCATGTAAACCATGTTCTTGGTTAGAGCCAAAATTTTCATGAAAATGATCTTTAAAAAGATTTCCTATCAAAGTCCATTGCATAACATATTTTGTTTTTCAAAACTCTTCCCAAAAGTGCATCAAACAACATTTCAAAATCATCTTTCAATTCAACCCTAGGTCAACTTGACCCTAGTTGACTAATCCTAGGTTAATTTGACCATAGTTATCTAACCTTAGGTTAACTTGACCTTAGTTGACCAATCCTAGGTTAACTTGACCCTAGTTCACTCACCTTAGGTTAACTTAACCCTAGTTAGTTAACCCTAAGTCATCTTAACCTTAGGTTACCCCTATTCTAGTTAGTCAACCCTAGTCCAACTTAATTTTAGGTCATCTCTAACCATAGGCTAACCCAATCTAGGTTAGTATGCTTCAAGGTTCCAACTCATGAACCCATTTTGAATGATCCTCCAATTTTAAATTATACTCATTACCCATTTTTTCCAAAACCTTCAACTCTTTTGAGATTTCAAAAACCAACTCCAAGATGTTTCCAAAAATATTTTAAAAATGTCATAAACCTAAGGCATCCCTAGCCCTCCTATGGTTAGGGACCCCAAAGGAAAGTGACGTATCAAGAACAACCTCTAAGGTTGTCTATATTAGGATTCCAAACCCTTAGCCATTTTCAAAAATCACTTTCAAAAACTAATTCATCAAAACATTCTAAAGTCATGCCTCCAAGGTTTTCAAAATAAGACTTCAAAAACACTTTCAAGCTCCCTTGAGTCATGCCAAAGTATTTTTTTAAAACTCCCTTAAGTTGATCCAAAAACATTTTCAAAACACTCTACCATCCAATTTCAAGTCAAAACTTCCAAGACTACAAAGAGTCTTCAATTTCCAAGATCACAAAGTGTTTTCAACTTCCAAAGACCTCCAAGTGTCTTAAACTTTTCCAAAGACCTTAAAGTGTCTTAAGCTTTTTCAAAGACCTCAAAGTGTCTTCAAACCTTCTAAAGGCCCTAATGCACCTATTTTCCATCGGGCTCTTGCCCGAACTACGATTGATCTGATTCTTGCCAAATGAGATACGTAGGAAACCCAAAAGAGTGCGGTCATAACTTTTATTTCAACTCCAATCCCCTTTCCAAAAATTTCAATCACTTCAAAGTTTTCATTTCAAACTTCTTCAAAACTTCCATGCTTTCAAACTTCTCCCAAAACATGCGTCATGCATCATTCATCCAAAAAGGGATGACTAAACCCTATTTTCAAAACTCTAAAGTGGACATTAAGTGGACAATAGTAACCGGTTATTCTAGTGGGTGAACAAAGGATGATTAGACATGTTGGTACCGAAAGGGCGGGGTAGGGTGATGATTTTAGGATATCTTCTCTATACGTAACCAACCCCCGGACCATAGATTTCTATTTTTGAAAGACCAAATGGAGTTATTTTTTAAAATGGGCTTAAAACTTTCCAAAGGTTGCCAAACAACCTATCTTCTCCAAAACCCTTTCTCAAGGGAGTTTTTCAAAACCTTTTTCAAAAACCCTAAGTTTAATTTTCAGATTAATACTTAGTTTTAGGTGACCTAACTCACTGTAATCAAGTTAGGTAGCAAGTTCTATTTTTCTAAAAAAGCTCTTAATCAAATCAATTTCCAATTCGAACCTAGTCGCACTTGTCTTCCTAAGAGAATAAGTTCTAGTGACAGAGTTCCATACTTTTGGGTCTCCGAGCCGAAAGGATCTTAGACACCCCCAAAAACCGGGGCACAACAAACTTGCTGGCAAGTCGGCCAATGAAGGCCATAAAAAACCAAGTATAAAAACTTGGTCCCGTCTAACTTGTTGGTAGGTCGGCCAATGAAGGCCATAAAAAACCAAGTGTTAAAACTTGATCCTGTCCAATTTGTTGGCAGGTAGGCCAATGAAGGTCATAAAAAACTAATTGTTTAAACTTGGTCCTATCCTAAAAAGATTGGACAGGTCGGCCAATAAAGACCTTGGCCCAGAAAGACAAAATATAACAAAAATCCAAAGCTAAAATTGTGCGCTTTAAATGAAGAAACATCTATACAAAAGTCAAATTAGAAGACAGAGTAAATGTTCATTCAAAAAAGTTCATTCATTATAAGATTTTGCAAAAGAAATATACAATTACTTCAAAACAAAAAACTAAAGTAAAAGCTAGGCTACGGCATCTTTAACAAGCTTCTTAGCTAGGTCAACCGGGTTAGGGGTAGTGAGATTAGCATCAATCGTCTCAGCCGACTTCAGCATGTCTGCATCAGCCGTCTGGGGGGCACTAGCTTCAGCTATCTCAGATGTACCCACAGTAGGAACTAATGAAGTCGCTGTACCCTTAGTCATCTCGGAGGCATCCTTGTCACTGCCCTCTAATGTTTTCTCAAAATAGAGTGGAATATCCTTCTGAAGGCTGGAATATCCTTCTAGTAGGAATTACTGAAGTCGTTGTACCCTTAGTCGTCTCGGAGGCATCCTTGTCATTGCCCTCTAATGTTTTCTCAAAATAGAGTGGAATATCCTTCTAAAGGCTGGAAAAGCTTTCAATATTCATGGCCTTCAAAGCCCCATGCTAGACTTCGATGAATATTGACTGGGAGAGGTTCACCATCTAATCAGCAGTATCGTTCAAGTTTTGGTTGTGCTTCTCCTCATACTCGGCCTTCTCCTTGGCAAGCTTGACTTTGAGTCTATTAACTTCGGCCCTAGCCTTGTATAAGTCTACCATGAGCATGGCCTTGTCATCCTCCAGCTTCGATACTACATCATATTTCTGGATTAGATCGGCTGTAGCCTGGTCCAGTGTAAGTTTTGCCTTTTTGGCTTCCTTTTTAGCGGTCAAACTGGCCTGTTTTGCCTTGATCCACTCCAACTTCAGCGTGCCATGCTCCTTAACAAGCTTGTTATGCTCCTCAGACAGAGCTTGGAAGCGTTGCATGGCCTCCAAAGTGTTGAGAGAACCTTGGAGATGAAATAAAGGCAACAAGAATAATACACAATGAAAAAAGCAATTTTTACAAGTTAATGGGTGAAGAAACTTACTAGCAGGGATTCATGAAAGGCTCCTAGGAAGATGGAAAGATTATCTTTGCTCTCCAACAAATCAACATCAACCCACTGGAGGTTACTTTGGACCACCCCCAACGCCACTTTAGCTGACTTAATCAGGGAGTCGGTCGACTACATATGACGGTCACCAACTGTGGGTCTGACAACAACAAAGTCGGCATCATCAACTACCACACTGCTACTAGGATGAGGGTCTGTCAGCACAACTTTAGCCTTCTTGGGTGTGGGCTTAATCAACATATCCCCCACCGTTGGTTTTTTCTTTGACGCCCTTGTCTCCCTCATTTGATTGTCTGGTTCAGTAGCATCGACCTCTGCAGTGAGGGCAGGGGGAATGGGCTTCGCCGATTCGACCATTGGCTTCCTCGATTTCTGTAATTTATTTGCCGCCTTCTACTGCACCATCTCTCTGAGGTTCATCGCGTCAGGAGTGTCGAAATCAGAAGACAACAGGTACACTAGCTTACGTCTCTTCCCAATTTCAGTTATAACTCGACGGTTTAGCGCGGTGAACGGAGTTGATGTCGACCTTGAGCCAGATGACCTTGACCAATCCGAATATATGTCTTGGATAGAATGATCCGTAGGATGGGCCACCATTTCAGTAGTGGTTCGAGGCAATTCGAATGACTCCTAACTTGGGAATCCAACCCCTGAGGTCACTGGAACGACGGTATCAACAATTCGAGTCCACAAAATCCCGAACAATGGCAGCGCATCACGGGGCACGTCGGCAATAGTCACCCGATCGTCAAGATGGATGAGCTCAATGGTAATCCTTACTGGGATTTCGGCGAATTCACCAGCTTTAGCCTTCACCGATAACTTGGCAATCACACCTAGCGGGATCCCTGATGAGGCAGTGAAGGTAGAGACCCGGAGTGGGTAGTTCAGCAGGATATGAGGCGTCCTAGTGATATCACGAAGCCAACCAGTACTTCTGTAATTCATCACATTGTTCAGATCAAGCAAGTTGACTCCCCACGTCTACTTCTTGCTCTGACTATATACAAGTCAATACGCATGGAAAGTAAAAGGTCGGCACCAACCAAACTCTCTAGGGGTTCTATGGCATCGACTTAACGGTATTTGGTCAGTAGGAATCTCACCAAACTCCTAAAGGCCAGAAACCCAGATTCGGACATCATCCACGCCCTTACCCGAAGATGGGAGACACTTTACTATTTTCTTACTTTTATCGATTGCCCTAAGGTATACTTTTCAACTATCACGACCAACTTTGCACAAAGTGTAGCAGAAATCAAGCTTGGTAAACCCTAGGTTAACGCCTAGGATTCGATTCAGTTCAAGCGTCCCCATTACAATTCGATAGGAATTTGGGTTGACTTAGGCAGGATATAAATCGTGGTGTTGAATAAATTTTACAAGAAAAAGGTGTAAGGGAAATCTAATGCCACCCTCTACAATAATCATCACGGGGAAGGGCATCCCCTTGTTGGTTTTTTCTATCCTATAATCGTATGAGTCCACCAACTCAATGCTGACCTAGTTGGCAATATTGTACCTAGTCTTAAAAGTAGCAATAGCTGATAGGCTATCTACAAGTTTCCTAAGGCGAGGAACCATCAAGGGATGATCATAGAAAAGTAGGATAGAAAGCGAAGAAAGCAAAGGTTCGAAGACTTATAGTTTTAGGGCAGGAGTCGCTCTCTCTCTCACCAGGAATCTTAGGCCGAGTTCAAATGTTAAGAATGGAAAAGTGTGCGCCCAATTTATAAGCAGACATGTCATCGATTTAGTAGCGGTCATCATGACGCCTGAGCAAATTGTCACCTCGGAAGCCCAATTGACGTGTCCCTTCGACTGCAAGGTCGATACGAAGTGTCCACGTGTTACGAAACAGCGAGAAGGTTAAAAGGCAAGTTTTAAGGGCACATCTCAGCCCCTGCCCTCTATGTTTATTCAAACATGGCAGAAGGGCTTGGGGGCAATTATGGGCCCCATAAGAGCCAAGCCCAAGACCAAGAGAGACCAGCTTGGTAAGGTCGGCCCATGAGAGTCGACCTATCAGACAAGGCCCATGCCGATTAAAAGTAGGGGCCCAAAGTGGCTGGCCCGTGAATCCTAATCCAAAAGGTAGTAGGACTAATAAAGTCTGTAGTACAAATCATATTCCCAAGTGAATTAGGACAAGTAAAAGATAAGTCCAATATATTAAATCGACTTAATTAATGAGGATTCTTAGGAGGAACGTAACTCTAATTTTCAAAGGAAACATGACATTTCAAAAACTGTAAATACTCCCATGTACTAAAAGTATAAGGTACGTTCACTCGAGTTCTATATCTTTCATATTCAATTCGATTCATCGTGATTAAGTTGCTAACTTAGTCATCGGAGTGTTTTTGACCCAAAAAGGATCGAGACATTCTCATTATTTTCTTCTTTTATAGATTGCTCGTATTCGTCGATACGGTTCGAGAGTTCAACTAGGCTTTTTCAAAAATCTCACCTATAGTACTAAGTATTTAGTAATAATTTTTATTAAATATTAACACGTAATGTATAAATACATTAATAATATAAATTAGTGGAGTAATAAAGAAACTTTTAATTAAAAAATTAGCAAATGACAAAATTTTATAAAATAATTTTTTAAAAATGTATTCATTAACTGTCATTGATGTATGCACGTATTTCACGTCAGCATTTTATAGAGATTACCGCCTGACTATTTTCCGATCATCGGGAATCAAAATTTTATCCGATTTCGAGCACGTTCTCATATCCGCGAATCTCTCGAACTCAGCTACTTCGCACAACGGTTCGATCCTCATTCCTTTACATCTTAACCCTCAGTAACATTTCGTGCGTTGGGAGGCAACTTCTTCACCGATTCGGTTGTGTATATAAACAATCAAGATGCCAGACGGGCAGGTGCCTACCCCCGAAAGAAACGAAGATAAGTAAGTCGAAAGAAGGAGAAGACGACAACGACGAAAGAAGAGGAAGGCATGTTGCAGAGACCCAGACGCAGGTGTGAGGGCACGGCCATGGGTTCCATCGTCTTGGATCTCCGTCCCGGCGTCGGAATCGGACCTTTCTCTCTCGGTATAACTCCAAAATTACATACCTATATACACGCACATACATGTAAGCACCCCTGGCCCCCGCCCCCCCCCCCCCCCCCCCCCCCCCCCCAACCCAAAAAAAAAAAGACAAAAGCACATACATGTACATGTGTATGCAATCGTATATACGTTTCTGCTTGCTTACGAGCGAATTAACTTGCTTCACTGTTGATTAATTTTTTGTTCGTTGTTAATGAGGTCAAAAATTTCGATTATTACTTCTTGGTTTGGCGGTTAATGGGATAATAATATTTTTGATGGAATTATGTGGTCGTTTGCTATGATTTGTTGAAATACTGATTTTGATTACTAACAATGTTGAGTTCAAGTGGTTATCCAAATTTGAGCTGATATTTGACAGCTATGTTGATTAGTAATTATCGTTATATTTGATTTTTTCTTTTTCACGATGGAGTTATACTTGAATAATTCGCTGATGAATGTTCGTGCTGTTGCAGGAATGCCAATTTGTGAAGCTTTTGCTCAAATAGAGCAGCAACCTAACATTTACGATGTTGTCCATGTGAAGTGCCTCGACGAGGTTTGGGTTTAGGTCAATGAAATATGACTAAAGATGTTTAATGTTGTTTGTTTCGTTATGATATTGTTGTTCTAACGGGTCTCGTGTGTTTGTCTGTTTCGATGGTTTGGAATGGGGTCCTGTCTTATTTTATATTTGGCCCCATTTTCCAGTTTGATTGTAGGGGAAATTAAAAGAAAGGGGGAAAAATATAGAAATTTACCATTTTTGGATGTTTAACTGACCCAACTGTTATTTTGATTGCTGCTATCCTGTCTGTTTCAGCCGTGCGTATCTTATAGCATGGGTCCTTAATAACCATTAAAGTCCCTGTAGTTGAAAATTTTACTGTTCAGTTGGTGATCATTCTCAGGGGCTGTATCTTTTTATTGTTTATACTCCCACTCATCCATTTTTATCATCCTTATTCTTCTTGTTTGTTGGTGCTGTTATTGTTTTAGCATTGGTCTGCAATGTATTGCAAGTTCAATGATTTTCTAACATGGATTAGGAGGTTGTGTTAAATTTTATTTCAATTACATTAATGATTTGCACGGATAACCTTTTGCTATCTCAATGCCAGAATTCATATATTTTTGTTTCTGGTCTTTTGGCCCCCTCTAATGTGGTCTTCTAAGTTTGTCCATTTCAATGGCTTGGTTTGGACTTTGGTACTTATTTTTCATTTTGGCACCATTTTTCAGTTTGATTGTCGGGGTAAATAAAAGAAAAAGAGGGGGTGATATAGAAATTTACTATTTTTGGATGTTTATTAGCCCAAGTGTTTAGTTTGATTGCTGCTAGCCTATGGATTTCAGGCACGTAGCTTATGGCATAGGTCCTGAATAACCATTAAAGTCCTCCTAGTTGAGAGGTTCAATATTCACTTGGTGATCATTCTCGAGTCTCTATCTTTTATTTTTTACACTGCTAATCATTCATTTTTCTCATACTTATTGGTGTTGTTATTATTTCACTATTGGGCTGCATTGTCTTGCGAGTTCAATGATTTCAATCTTGCATTACAGGGACTATGAGAATGTGTGAAACTTTATTTTAGTTATAGTAATAGATCACATTGATAACCTTTTGCTGTCTCAATGCTAGAATCCTTTTTCTTGTGACCTTTTGGCCCCCTCTTCTTCATAACCGTTATTTTAATGCTCTATATGTATCTTGTACTTTTAAATTTCTCGTGGAAGGCATCTTATGATTTATTTTACCTAATCTTTTTCTACCAGCTAAAATTTTTGTGTTTGGTCTAAATTTTGTATTGTAGTTATTTCTGTGCTTTTTAAGCTTTGTAGTGTTTACTAGAATATATCATGAAATTGCATTGCTTGTATTATATAATTGATGATTTCCCAAAATTTTGAGAATTTTGGTTGAGAAATTACTTGGACACCACCTTTGCTTCACTTTGGGTTTGTAGGATGTGAAGTACACCCATTCACACATAACACGTGTATCATGCTCAGATTGCAATTATTTATTTGAAGGCAGATACTGTGGGCATTCATTGATGTAGGCCTATTTGCTATTCAGTTGAAGTGTATGGTATTTTGGCCTTTTAAATGTGGGGCAATCTATGCAATCTCTCATTGTCATGCCTTTGTTATGCAGGAGCCTCTAAAACTGGACATTGTTATAAGCTTTCCAGATCATGGTTTTCATCTTCGCTTTCATCCTTGGTCACAGGTATTGGTTTGTTCAAGCATTTTGTCGTTGCCTTCCCGTTTGGGTTTCATTTCAACCAGCAATCACTCCTGTTGGGGAATGTAATCTATTGTATGGATGTTTTAATTTTTGTGCACCTAATACTGTATTTATGCAGGATTTTGCACTATGGATACCAGTGACTAAACTTGTGCAGGATTTAATTGTGAAGCCACGGTTCTTATATATTTCCTGGTCACTTGATGGACCAAATTTAAGACATTCAAGAAAATCAATTGCTCAGTTTAAGCAATTCAGCGGCTTTACTTAATTTCAATCTGGCTAGCATAAAATTTCTGAAAACTAATACAAGATAACTGCAGTGAGACCATTTACTATGATCAAGATAATATCCATTGATATTGTGTTTGAAAGAACACATTTATTGTGATCTGAATTCATTGAAATGCAAGTTAAATAACATAGAATGCAAATGTGAAACCATTTTAACGATGACACGCCTTGCAGTGCACTGAGTAAGACATTCATTGTGGTGCATTGTCTCACATGGTGAGTTGCTAAATGATGACACTGTTGTTTGTGGATGTTAGTAGATAACTCGATTTCAACACCCTCTAAAAGAACGCAGATGGAACAATTTCTGTCTGCATCATGAGTGACTATTAATGAGGTACATGTCATTGAGATATACCATTTATATATGGAAGTTACAAATTTGCAACCCCCCCATCCACCCACCACACAAAACAAACATTAATACTTGTCCAAAAATTAGTGGTGTTTTTCTTAACTTTTATGGTGTAATGTTGTCTTCGAGTTTTGTGTTGAGGTACTTTATTATCTGATCTGTGTGATAAGCTCATTTTTTAAGTGTGTATGAATGGTACACTTGATTGACCTTACTTTGTACTATGTATCAGAGGCTACGCCTTATCGAAATTTTTGATGTCAAACGGCTTCAAATGCGCTATGCCACTTCTTTGATTGGGTGAGTCACGAGTTTACCCTTGATTGTTTTGCATTTTCTATCAATAGATTATTGTTGACCTCATCTTTACTTTCAGGGGACCTTCCACTCTAGCTACTTTTGTTGCTGTATATGCGCTTTTTGGGCCAACGTTTCCTGGAATTTATGACAAAGATAGAGGTGTTTACACACTATTCTATCCAGTAAGATCTCCAAATACACACCCATGAGATATACTTATTTCTCCTCCTTTGAATCCTTTTTTTTGTTTGGAGATGTTGATTTATGCACTTTACAGGGATTGTCCTTTGCTTTTCCTATCCCATCGCAGTATATGGACTGCTGTCATGATAGAGAAGGTATTGGATCTAAAATTGTTCATTTTACTATGTTTACGTATACAAGTTTAAGGATGCTTATTAACATTCTTTCCCTTTTCACTGTGAAGCGGAATTGCCTTTGGAGTTTCCAGATGGCACTACTCCAGTTACATCCCGTGTCTCTATATATGATAGCTCTGCAGATGGTAAAGTTGGTGTTGGTTCTTTAATGGACAAGGCTTCTGCTCCTTCTCTGCCTGCTGGCAGCCTCTACATGGAAGAGGTGCATGTTAAGGTTTGACTACTTCCTTTGCCAAGTCCTGCATAGTTATGATTGTTTTTTTTTTCCAATTTTTTTACTGGTTTCCTACCTGCTCAAATATCTTCCTATCGACATTAAGGGTCTGACATCCGTTTTGCATTACTAGGAATTTCTATAAATCTATTAGTCTGGATTGAAAGATCCCATAGCTGGCCCTTTCCTGATGTGATATTACTGTGGTCTTATTTAAAGCTGTTCCATAAATGCAGCAATAAAAAATTTGTTTCTTTTGAAGACTCTTCATCTGACCCAAAAAGTGGTAGGGGGGTGTATTTGACTGACCTTGTTCAATTTCTGTTATCCAGCTCCGGGAAGAATTATGTTTTACCGTTGGCGGGCAGCATGTCCCATTTGGTGCATCGCCGCAAGTAAGATCTGCTTACCTCGTTCACTGCATGTACTCTTTTGCTTGTTTCATTTCCTGTAATTTTATTTTGAATTCTTTCCTTGATCACATGCTGTATAAGTATTCTTTTTCCATAAGTGGTTCGAATCATGCTTCTCACGGTTATTTTCATTTATGTGCCATAGTGGGGAATGCGAATTTCTTTGGCATTCAAAATAAAGTAGAATCTCATAGTTAGTCGTGAGTTGTTAAAGGTAAATTCAGAGTGAAATAATAGTGCAAGCAATCAAGAGGAGGAGAATTTGATGGACTGTTTGTAATAGTAAGAGAATTTCGCTTATAATTAGTGTGTTATTCATTGTTGCCTCATTTTCACGAATAAACTAGAAACATTGAATATATGGTGATAGACTAAAATTCAGCCGATTGAGGTAAAAGTATAAACTTTTTGTCAACGTCAGAAGCAATTCGAGAAGTTTATTGTGGAAGTCCTGCACAAGTTTGGGAAATCTGTACCGCTATGCTAAGTCTTTGGTGCATCCTTCCAATTTGTGGCTGTTCTATGTACTCAAAGAATAGAGAACGTGGATTTCCAAGTGGCTGGTTCAGTGGGCAAGAACTCGGATTTCCTTGCTCAATGCTTGGGTTCAAGTTTTCATAGCCGCTTAGTGGGGCTACTCTTCAGCACTCAAAGCATGCGGTGGGACCTAAGCTTCGGCCCCGATGTAGATGCAGTGGGGTCTTTCACAGATGGTTGTGTGGTGCTAAGGGGCAATGTTCTTTGGCGGATGTGTGGGGTAGCCTATTTGCATATCCATTTATTGTGCCAAAAAAAAAAAAAAAACAGAGAACAGTAAACCATTAATTGATCATTAATGCTTCCAATTTTTGCGTATCACAATTTATGATTTGGACACAAAGCTACCTCCTCTGGTGGGTTATCTACCTCCCCTCTATTGCAATGAAGTTGGGGTTCACTAGCCCTCTAGCATTCTAACTATCAACTTAGACTTTGTCCTGTTGGTCCACAGTCACTTTACTGTAACATCATTTTCTTTTGTTCATGTATTATATGTTTTTTGCTAGACACTCTTCATAATTGTTTTCCTCTCTTTCTTTTCATATTTCTTCTGATAAGAGAAGAACAATAAAGAAAAAATTCTCTGTTTTTTACAACCCAGATGCACCTGCCTCTCATTTATTGCAAATATACCTGATTATTGTGCATGCCATCTCTTTTCATGGATTGTTTTAATTCTTTCAAGGAACACTTGAACTTGAAATGATGTTCTTTTGGTCTGTCTTAACTGAAACAAATTGAAGTTAAAGTATGTTTGTATGGCATGTGATGCTTTTGTTGTTTTTATGCAGGATGTGTGGACTGAGTTAGGTCGCCCCTGTGGAGTTCATCAAAAACAGGTCTCATTAGTTACTATTCTTCTTGAAAACTGAATGTTAGAATTCTGAGCACTGGTTATTGTTGTACATTTCGGCTGCTTATATGAAGCCAGGGGATTTTTATTTTTGAGAACTTGCAGAAATTTAGTGAACTATTATATGGATTGAAAAGATAAATTTAGTGAACTATTATATGGATTGAAAATATTTTTTAATCAATTTAGGAGAGCTTAGTCTTTGTTATTTTTTCCCATAGCATGTGTTAAATTTAGTATTACCAAAATCTTCATTACTTTTTAAAATAGACTTCCTTTTGGTGCATTTATTATATGTAATGTAATACATCAAAAAAATTATATTAGTGGACCAGATGTCTTGTAAATGTTTTTGTTAAATTCTTGAATTTCGTGAAATTGCACCATGGATTTATGGGTTGTTACTTGGATAAACAAACTGGGGTTTAAAAGAGTGGTTTAGGCATTGATATGTTCATGGTCTTTGTCATTTTATGCTTGATTGCTGATGTATTGTTTCTTCTTGTTTGCTTCTTTTTCATTTGTCCTTCTAGCATGGATTAAGGTTGGGAGTAGTAGTTAATGAAAAACTTCTTTTTATACGCCTTGTTAGTTGCTACATGCAGCTGCTTCCTTACATGTCTGTAAGTATTGGTTTACGTAGTAACAAAAATCCAATTTTTACTAATTTTCTCTTGTCGTTGTCTAGTGGTAGATTGCGTGATTGCGTTAGGCAATCATTTAACTAGCAGGGCATCTCCTAGGTCATTTGTCATTTGGGTATATACTTAAAAGGTCTGTTGTAGAATGTATAAGAAAAGAAAAGAAAATATAATGTTTAGCCTATTTAAGCAAGCTTTAAGTTTTTGCAAAGAAAAGAAAATGTTTAGCCTATTTAAGTCTTTGCACTAACTATTAGGCCATATTGTCTCTCTTAAAGTTTGTAGCTTGATATTCACTTTCTAATTGGCATGTGTGAAACTTGAGCTGTTGAGGGATGCTGAATGTAGATACTCTTGAAATCACATCTTTCTGCTAGTAATATCTGGATTTTGGTGTCTTAAAAACAATTCATGGTGATAAATTTGTTATTTGTGCAGGTAGACCAAATGGTGATTCATTCTGCCTCTGATCCTCGGCCACGGACAACTCTCTGTGGTGATTATTTCTACAATTATTTCACTCGTGGCTTGGACATATTATTTGATGGGCAGGTATTGTCTTCCTTCCCTCATGGTGATACTTTCTGTAGTGAAGTAGTGTGTATTAATCTTTGTTCTGGAAAATTCTGAGTGTGTTGTGTTGAATTTGCAGACCCATAAAATCAAGAAGTTTGTTTTGCATACCAACTATCCGGGGCATCCAGATTTTAATTCGTACATAAAGTGCAATTTTGCTATCTATATTTCTGATTGTAAGTACTGTTCTGTTACTGAAGGATTTGGTAATCATGCTAACTTAGAAATTGATACCTTCAATTTCTAAATTTTCCTGTAGTAGGTGGGTCTTTTCATCAGGATGTAAATGCCTCTAAGCATTGCATTACACCCAGTACAAAATGGGAGCAAGTCAAGGTAAATATGTTTTGTTGCCATTCCTAATTGTACTAGATTTTCTATCATGGAAGATGCAACCTTCGAAATATCAAAATAGATTATGGAACTGCAAATACAATGAATAATGACAGAAGTGCATGCAATTGCACATTGTGTGTTTTTTCTTTTTCTTTAAGGCTGTTAGCTCATTTGGTTGCTGGGAAGAAGATATTGACTCTGTCCCTTTTATACTTATTCTTAATTTCTTTCTTTGGTTTATTTAACAGCTACCTAAGAGATGATTAACAATTGAAACATTCTTTCCCCTATATCTTGTATTATTTCTTCAATGTTTTCAAATTGGAATTTCCTGGTCGGGGTGTATGGGAGCTGACATGCAAGTGGGTCCTAAATGTTTTTAATTTCTCTTCATGAACGCAAGCATGATGACTTATATCAAAGGGAGAAAGAAAAAAAAAAAAAAAAGTAACTCATCATTCTCTATACGTTTCAATATTGGCATAGCTATTGTGAAATAACATTTACTCTGTGGGAGATTTTTAAGCTACTTGTTAGTCGTCTGTGTATTCACCATCTCTCATCACTTTGCTTCTTTCTACTTCTGCTGTCCTTAAATTCCATTATTGATTTCAATAAATGTACTCCGCTGTAGGAGATTCTTGGGGACTGTGGCCGAGCTGCCATCCAAACACAAGGTTCTACAAGCAATCCTTTTGGATCTACTTTTGTATATGGTTATCAGAATGTTGCATTTGAGGTGAGTTATGGATCAAATTTGACCTATATTCTTTTGTAATGATATTTATGTTTTCCCTCCTGCATTGCCGGATGATCCGTTTATATACTCATTCTGTTCAATTTCACTGTCATAGGGATTTTTTTGTTTTAAGTTATGGGATATGTAAGGATTATTTATGAGGTTCTAACTGATGTTTGGCAGGTTATGAAGAATGGTTATATTGCAACTATAACTCTCTTCCAGTCTTGACAAAAGATTTTATTTGGTATGTGTAGGTCTTGCATATCCTTCTTTTATATTTCAAAGATTTTGTTGACTGCAACACTACTTTCTGTGTTATTCTTCTATTAAAGTTATGACCTTATTTTTTTTTGTGTATGTTTTTGTGTTCTATTTGCATACAAGTATTTTTTAGGCAATGGTTATTTTAATATCCCCATGAATTGTATGTTTGTAACAGGGACAGCATTTTCTCAATTCCAATCAATTAGGCGTACGGAGTTGATTCTTTCGAGCAATATATTTGGAAATGCTTGTTGATGCCTTATTAACACCGTTTTGGACACAACCGTATATTACAGAATAACCGTTACTCGGTCATCTTTACCCTTGGCCAGGAACCTCCTTTGGTGGAGCTCGGAGTTTGTTGTTGGCAGATTCCTTCCCTACCACTAGGATAAAGGGTCATTTTCATTCTCATAAAAATAAAACAACGGAACGGAAGTAAAAAAAGGAGAGAGAGAGAGAGAGAGAGAGATGATGCTCATGTACTTGGAGTGGAAAGTACGGTGTTTTGATCCCAAAAGAAATCCAAATATTCTCTATGTTGAACATGTGTGAACCAGCGCTGTGCGGGTATGTTTTAGCTGGTTTTTTTTTTTCTTTTTTTTAAGCTGGTGCAGGTGGTGTTTGTGCCCCTGGGAGGATTTGAAGCTAGGTCACTATCATGGCGTCCAAGAGATTTTAACAGTTCATTGGCCCCTTCAAATATTAATTTATTCTTGTTTCAATTGTAAAGTGCTATCATTACCATGAATAATAATCTCATTGTGATTATTTATGATATTCCCTTGATATGTGTCAGCTCTAAACCGAGCCTCGTGGTGGTGTCTTTTATAATTGTACAGTTATGTAAGGATTTGTACAGATATTCGATGAAATGCACAAAATAGCTTGTGTAACCAAGTATAATGAGAAGTGCGCATGCTGCATTGCTCGTCTACTAAAATCGCGTGTTCTTTTGCCAAGTTTCAGCGGCTTTTTGTTGGCTTTGCATTTTATAAGGTGACTTATGGAACTATATGTAACTAGAAAACATAATGACTCGTTAAAAACTTATATTTGTCTCATTTTTGAAAAATTTGGAGAATGAAAATCAAAGATGAATACAATGAATCTGCAGACTATCCTATAGGAGTCCTTTGTTAAAGAAATTTCTGAGTCTTACTGAGATGCTGGTTTTGCCTGGAGCATAATTTTCAACTCCTCTTGGTTGCCAGGGAGGCCTGCATCTGCTTGAGTGCAACGTATGACCTTTGCCTAGCTAACTCTTGGTGTTGGGTTAACTACTTTTTCCCATAAACGTTTGTCATGCATAACAAAGATCAAGTTGAAAAACTATGATTAATTTCTTTCCCAATCAATAAGAGACAGATCACTGGAAATTATGAGAAGTCAGGAAGCCAATCATAGCCATCAATGAAGTCAAGTGAAATAAATGGTTCAGCCTCTTGTTGAGTAAGCTCCCTGGACCATGACACCCTCCCTCCAAATTCAGCCCCTGGTCCCCAACACTTGAATTGTCCATAGAATACAGTCCTGCAGAATAATGCACAATTTTTTGAATTAGTCTTTCGCCCAGTACAGAAATTTTTTTATAGAGAGAGAGAGAGAGAGAGAGGACATACATTTCCCTGCTCTTATCTCCCCAGTCATACCACCCTCTAGGAGTGATTATTTTGTCCATGTAAGTGTAAGCAAAGACCACCCTAGAGAAGGTGCCCCATGCCCTGCCCAAGTAGAGGGCACCTGAGCCAGTAACCCTGCAATTAACAAAGCAAAAGCCAGTTTCCTCAAGCAAGCTCTCCCTCTTCTGGGCTGTCAAGGCTCCGAAACTGTTGGCTTTCGCATGCAGATGGCAGCCCTCGTAGTGGGAGAGGCCGTTCCCAAACACGAAATCCACTGAACCTTGGATGTAGCAGTTCTTGAAGTAATGCCTGCCTCTATGATCGTAAAGAGTGTCTTGTGCTCCAATAAACTTGCAATGTACAAAAGCTGCCATGTCTGCCGAGATTCGTAGGGCCACTGCTTGCTTTCCAAGCGCTCCTGATGGCGGCGATGGCGCTTTGTTCTGTCACAGAAAATTATTCCCAAAGTCATTCTTAGATTCCTACAAGTTCCCTATTTAAGTACTGAATTTCGTTTGGCTCACCTTGAAGGTGATGTTCTTTGCAATGAAGTAAGGAGAGTTAACGGCAACTGTTGCAGATGCATAGGTACCCAATGGCCGCCCATCCTTCCCTCTCCGGTCTGCCGTGTCGTTCCACTCAATAATGGTCTTATCTGAGCCTTCCCCTTCCAGGCTAATATATGCCATGGTTGCAGGAATATCAACTTTCTCCCTGCAATTTTTCATTTAATTCATTACCAAAACTAACATAATTAACCAGAGGAAGACATTCATCATGATCATGATGTGAAGAAGAGTCTGAACGGATACCTGTAAATTCCTGCACTAACCGATATAACCGCCCGGCAGAGATTGACGACTGGAAGCGAATTTACCGCTTCTTGCACTGAAACAAAATCTCCTAATCTTGGGTTTTTATGTACTTTAATGGTTAAGCAAGGCTCCAACTTGTTACTTGCTTTCTGGAAGAGAGAATGGTTAAAGGAACCCATTAGTTTCACCCAATTTCGGTGGGCTCCTTCAAGAGCCACGACCAACCCTTTACACCCATTTGAGTGGGACAAAGTATTCGTGTTCTCGAACAACAAAATCAACAAAAGCAGCTTCGAAATCATAGCCATGGATTGCTAGTTTTGGCTACTGTAGAAGAATGAGAAGATGATGAGGGGGACTCAGCCGCTGAAGTTAGAAGATAAAGCTGTTATAAAATGATTGGTTTAAAAGCGAAGGTTGGGAGTGGAATGCAGAGGAATCTGGCAGGCAAGGTGTGGCTGCATCTATGTTATCTCTTCCTACCACCCGCGTTAGTAAGTAACTTGACTGTCAGACTGGTTTTCTACTGCTTGTCTTGGTCTGCTGGCCAAGTTGAGATTATATATATATATATATTTATGCAAATATACATTAATATATTCCTATAGAAGTGAAGGAGTTTCTAGTGCTGCCGTGCCACAACAATAGATTACTGGAAAATCTGGTGTTTGTACTTGCTACCAACCGAGGATTCTGCTAGTAGAAGTATATACTTGTACACCACAGCAAGAAAGTTGACAGTGATGAGAATCAGGAACAGAGGAATGCTTAGGATGATGGAACCCATTGAATGAATGTCTCTCATTTTTTTTCTTAGGAATTAGGTCCAGATTCAGACAGTGCATATATAGAAGTGCCATTGCAAGTACTGGAGTTGAAGCTTGATAAATAGTGGGTATGTGCATGCTAGGAGGAAGTGGGAGAGATGACAAATCTCCAAATACTTGCTGTTTCCATTTCTGCAATTGCACTAGCATGGTTATGTGCTGAAAGAAAGAACAAAGAAAACTGGTAATTTTCAGGAGGCATGATAGGTGATGACAAGAGGTCGTCATGAATATTCATCATGTTCATGATGGGATTGCTGCAGAAAAACAGTGCTGGAAAGTGATAGCACCATGAGTGGTTAGTTCCTTAACTTTAATTCTAGGGTGTTAAGTCACCGTTTTACCTAAAAGTCAACACCCTCCTTTATGTGTAATCTTAACTCGCAAGTGGAGAAACAAACAAATCGAACAGAACAAGTATACGACCAAAAACAGAACAAGCACATGTGCGTCATAAGACTTGAATACAGTACCTTCTAAAATCAGAGCTCTGGTATCATATTAAGTTACCACTTAACTTAAAACTTAAAGTATTAAGTAAGTAACCAACAATATGTACCAAGCTAACAAAGGAATAATAGGTTTGTTTCTTTGGTAATAGATTTGTTTCTTTGTTTTATTTGGTGTGTTCTCTCTGGGAGGGAAACCTAATTCATTTGAACTTATAGCCACAGAACACGACTTCCTTGTTACTTCTGTATCACCATGATTGAACTCACTCCTTGCTCATTACTATTGTTGACTTGGATGCTATTGTTTTTCACACTCGCATATTTATTTCCCCTCTCTCTCTCTCTCTCTCTTTGATGGGCCGTGGATAAAATCATAAAAGAACGGTAAGCCCTCTTGATTATATTATTTTCTTGGTACATTGGGGGGACAAAAAGCCCTGGAGAGGCTCCTGATTCCATTCTGTTAAAGCTTCAGCTCTCTCAAATTGAACTTTTACAACCAAGCCTGTTCCACTTGATCAACAAGTCTTAATATACTTTGTTCAAATAAATTTGAGTTACTTGTCAAGGTAAGTACCTGAAGGGCCTGAAAGCTTGAATTACTACAAACTAGTTCAAAACTTTGGATTATTTTAGATATCACCTGACATCCCAAATTCCGTTGTAGTCTAGTTGGTTAGGATACTCGGCTCTCACCCGAGAGACCCGGGTTCAAGTCCCGGCAACGGAATTCCAATTTTTGCTGCTAAACGTTTTCGGCTGGCAACATAAACAAACAAGAAAAGGTAGTTCTATGCAAATAGTATTTTTGTACATAAACAAACAAGAAAAGGTAGTTCTATGCAAATAGTATTTTTGTACATAAATTTTATGCAAAATGATAAGGCTGTTTGCCGCTCTTTTACTTTAAATAAATATACCAATAATTTTGAATCATAGTTCAAAAAAGGTTAGTTAAATTTTGCACCTTTGTATTTTTCACAAATTTCCACTTTTAAAACTTCTATTTTTATTTATAATAACTAAACCCTTAAACTCATAATTTGTTGCAATGTTAATTTAATGCTACTTTTTATTTTGCGAATGTAGAAAAAATTTACATATGATAATCACATGGCCACTTACAAGTAATAATAATATAAAATCCAAACCTTCCCCTAATAATATTCCACAAATTTTTTCTAAATCACTCTAAAATTATGAATGTAATCAAATTTGTGATATCTATATTATTATAAAATAAACCATTAGGGTTTGGTGAGACTTTTAGTTTGGTGAAGCCTCCACTTTGATGAGTTTTTTTTTTGTTGACAAAAATGACCTTACAACAGGAAATTTGCTCAATTTACATTCAAGACATGCATGGGTAATTATGTAAAATTCACAAACAAACCGCTTCAGATTCTTAACCTCCCATTACTAACTTAGTGATAGAGAAAATAATTCGGTATTATGTAGCACACACACATAATACGTGTCACCCTTCTAGTATATAACGTAATCATGCCTCATCGCTCAAGTAAAATTTCTCAATTAAACTCGTGTTCTAGCCAGTGTTTCAATAGGAAAGGACTAAATTGCTTCTTATAAAATGCAACGTTCTTATCACACAATAATTTTTCAAATGAAAATTGACATTCAAACAAATTCAAGGTGTAGGCTTAATTGTAACAAAAAAAAAATAAAAGTATTTAAGTGAAATTTAGTGTAAAGTATAAAGCCGCAAAATAAAATTAAACTTTCAAAGATACCACTGTCATAGAGTTTTATATACATGACACTTCTATAAAGTCCATAAACCTTGGAAGAAAAAAACAAAAGAACAAAGTCCATAAACCTTAGAATAAAAAAACCAAAAGAACACAACGGACGTTGCGGGGACTTGAACGCGGGTCTCTCTCGGGCGAGAGACTAGTATCCTAACCAACTAGACTACAACGGAGCTGCGCATTGTGTGGTCTAACTATTATTATTTATTTAAAAGTTCATCTTCTTCTTCGTCAGTTTCATTGTCGTTTCTCTTCGTTAAAAGGCAGGGCTCAAGCTCTCCAAGGACTGGAAGCCCTCGCTGCGCTGCTTCGGCTATCCGTTGCAATCCCAACCCCACAAGTTCCAGAAACACAACATATAGATACATACTTACATACATATGCATATATCGAAAGATAAGAAATTTCGTTTCTCTTTCGATAATTGATTTTAGAAGAGGATAACGCAGGGCCCTTCACCTCAGGTATTTATTTCTACAAGTTTGTATGATGTACTCACCAGTGTAATAGATTTCTGTACCAGATATGAATGACTTGTTTAGTTCAATATATTTTTTTTCGATTGTCTTTTCAAGTTTCATGTTGTGCTCAAAGATCACTTACAATGTGATGATGAATAGAAATTACTGAATAATTTGTTCGGCTTGTTAAGGCACCACTTGACCTAAAAAAACTGAAGCTGTTAATTAAGGGCCCAGCAATGCATATCAAGCTCTTCAACACCCTTCCTGACTTGTAACCCTGTCTTGAAGATGCAACAAACAGATAGAGAGAAACAAAATGTAATTGGAGAACAAATACAACTGAAGAGATCTTGGGTTGTTAAGGCACCACTTGACCTAAAAAAACTGAAGCTGTTAATTAAGGGCCCAGCAATGCATATCAAGCTCTTCAACACCCTTCCTGACTTGTAACCCTGTCTTGAAGATGCAACAAACAGATAGAGAGAAACAAAATGTAATTGGAGAACAAATACAACTGAAGAGATCTTGGGTTGTTAAGTAAGAGCTCAGACAATGCATATCAAGCTCTCCAACACAACTAATGTTTAAAGCTTTCCATTTTACAATGCATTTGACACTTATGTTTTAATAGAGGTGCTATAATTTCTTCACATTGGTAGAACCTGGATGCATACAAAGGAAATTTTGCTTTGTCCCAGTGATTTCGAACTTTTTTTGGTAGTGGAAAACAACTAATGGTCTTTCCGACGTTATGATTTGTATTTTATACCCACATGTGCATTCTAAGTATTACTTACTGCTAAAATTGATGGTTTTGCAAGGGAGGCACTTTAGAATCTGATATGAAAATACTCGTCATTGCCTTTGTTGAATCCTTGAAAAGGTTGTTGGAAAGCTATTTGGAAAATTTGAAACCTCCTTCAATTGTGATGTAGGGAAGCCCATAGGAAAATAAAGAACAAGAAATAACTAGTTTGAGTCCTTGGATCCGCGCACGAATACCCGGAAATCAACTCTTCTTCAGTTTGTTGATTCACACAGAATACCAGAAAAAAGTATCAATGGCAGTTTATTCTCACAGAATACCCGAAGTTAAAAAATAAGAGAACTTCCTCTGTAATCTTTTTAATCAAACTCATCAACTCATAAATTGCCTTCTAGTTATCCCTTTTTCTTTATTTTCGTAAGCGCATCCCTGCATCAGTTGGTATCATAGTGAAACTATGTTCTTGCAGTCATGCCGCTGAAAAAGGTTTTATGTTGTGGATGAAATCTTCTTCAAAAGGATGTAACAACAAATTGAGACTCTGACTCAACAAGTTGCCATCCTTACGACCGCTATGCAACAAGAACGACAACAACCCCCACGCCCACATTTTGTGTATAAGGAGGAAGCTGTGGATAAAGAAGAAGAAAAGTTGTTGATGTTTTGTCAGAACATAGTTATGTGCATTGGAATTCACCTCCTATCTTTGATGATAACTCTAGTGATGGTGATGTGTTTGATGGTGATTATTTATTTACATCAATAACAACTCTAGATCCAGTTGTTGATTGGAACAAGTCACCAATTTTTGATGAAGAATTTTCCATTAATGAAGAACAATTCATTATTAAAGGCACTTCAAAGGAAGTTTGCCATAATTTTTGTAACTAGTTGGATTTAAATCCCAGCAAACAAGGTACATATATGCTTCCAGGGTTTTTTGAATGCATTCAAGACTTATGTTACAATAATACTCTACTATCCTAGCGAATTACGTTTTTGGAACGGCGTTCCGATACATGATACTCTAGCGTTCCAAAACGGTGAATTTAGCGATCCAAAGTTATCTCAAACTTTTTTTTTATTTATATCTTTAAAGGTCATCTAATGGAGGATCAATTACAATGAACAAAAATATATGAAGAATAGAATTTTGGTATAACAATATGCAAGAAAATGGGTCATAATACTCCTACAATATGTTTTTAGATGATTAATTTGAAAAAAAAATAAATTATATTTTATTAAATGTATCATTGTTAAAGAAAATTATTCTAGAAGTACTTTAATTCTAATAGTATATTTCATAGAAGTCTACCCCTAATGTACCATATTTTAGAATATGTGGCATACCACGTTTTTGTTCCAGTTCCACGTACCGGAACGATCCGCATTCCAGGTAACGTAGTTCAAGACACCCACTATTACGAAGACCCATTCTATTTTGTGGGACTTAATTTTTCTTCTTCATGGTTCATCAAGCAATTAATTATGGATTATTTTATTTCAACTCGATCGACGAATTGGATGGAGATTGTGACAAAGGTTGGAAAATATAAAGTGTTGCGCCTTCAGAATCCAAACTTGGGGACGATTTTTTTCAACTTGGGGAGTTTATGAGCTTTTCATGAATAAGAATTGAGACTTCTCTCTATTTTTTTAACTTTTGGGTATTCTTTGTGAATCAATCAGTAGTTGATGCCTTTTTTTCTGGTATTCTGTGGAATCAATAGATTAGAGAAGCGCTTAGTGTTCGGTATTCATGCACGAATCAACGAGCTCTAACTTGTTTATCACTTTGTTACACGCTTCCCTACATCAAATTGTGATATTCTTGTATTGGCCAAACCTTGGGATGTAGACCTCCAGTTGACTGCTTAACAGACGCATAGAGACTAAGGCTTTTCAAATATATTGATTACTTTCGCATTGGAGAGATAGACATGAAGAATCTTGCCATTCAAGAGGATCCAATGTATCGGATAATCCAAAATGGTTGTAATTTCTGGTATTTTTCAATTTTTCTCGGTCTTATTTGTTATAGGCATGCATTTCTCCCATTGGAATATTGTAGATTACTCAAACAGGTTGAGATGTTGTTAGAAGACATTTTGGACATTACAACCATTTTGTACATTTTGGAATATTTTAGACATTTTGGTCTAGCTTTGATATGATTAGGTTTCTTTATTTGTTGCAGCTATAATTTCTCATTGATATTAAAACTCAGGTTAGTGGTTTGATTACAGCTACTTGCTGCTATAAAGATGAATTTGTCTGGATTGACTGGTAGCCCATCAAGATATTGCCTCCACCTACATGCACATGGCCAGGGTTCACTTTCTAAGCTAGTTTTGGCTTTTCCTGATATTATGAAATCAAGAAAGTTGCCTCTAGAAAGGTATGCCTTGATCATTTCTACTGATTTAACTTTGGTATGATTCTTGTGCATTTCATGATTAACTTTTCGCCCATTGTGATCTTTGTGTAGAAATAACTGGCCCGGTTCTGTTCAGAGATACAGCTTACGAAAACTCCCCTTGTTTAAGTGTGCAATGGATGCTTCCTTTGGTGATACTACAAATGGCTCAAGTACTGGTAATATTTTCCTTCTTTTCTAATAAGTTTATGACACTGTTATTTTGTCGTTTCCATATTGTTCTTTTGGTAGATATTCATTGACAGCTTTTAGTGTTCTACTTGATAGACATGATAATATACATCTGTACAAGTTTAAATGGTTTTCTGGGAAGAAAATGACTGTACAGGAACCTTGTTGACCGTCCCACTTTTCCTTCATAGATACCATAGCTGGAGATGCATATGGATTGATGGTGAGAAGTCTTTTTTGCCAATAAGCAAAAGGCTTTTTCTTTTTTGATGTTCATTATATTTGTTGGTTTGAGATTAAGCAACATAATAAATCCATGAAATTTTTTTTAGAGAAAATTAGAGTAATTGGTCAGTGAAGTGACCGATTTGAAGTGAAAATGTCCCTTACGCTAGTTTATGTTACTTGGACTCGGGTATGGGTGTCGGGTGCGGGTACGTGTTCAAGTGTCGGATTCATCTAATTCTTATGTCCAAAGACACTCGGATTCTGCTAAATTTTATATTTTTTAAATACTTTTTTTGCTTTTTTAAGGTAAAATAGTATTTACAACCTAAAATATAGCATTTTATGCATAAAATAGAAGTCATATGCTTAGTTCTATAGTAAAGTCAATTACTTATACATACTTGTTAAATGTATCTCCAACTAGCCATATCGAACACATATCCCATACCCTTATCCGAGTGTTGAGGGCTGGACACGGGTATTTTACAAATTTAAAAGAATCTAGGTAACATAGACGCTAGTGGGCATCAACAAAGCCGTGTAAAGTCCAAAGGGGCCATGGCCCCCCCTAATATTCCAAAATCCCCATTATGTGTAGTAAAAATTATGGCAAAATTTTTTTAACATAGTAAAGTGGGCCCCCAAGTTTGAAAAATATTATATTTAGTATAGAATCAAGGCAAAAATATTTTACACAATAAAATGACCATGTACAATTTTATATTGTCGCCCATTTTTGTTGGTATTTGGGCTTATTTTTTATTTGTTGTTGGTGATTTGTTTTGACTTTGGCCCAAGTCCTATGCTTATCCATACCCAATTATTGAGATTTGGGGGAAAATTTGGGGGAAAAAAACACAGCTCTATTTTTGTCAAAGTGTAAATCAACGCTGTAAAGAAATTTTTTAGTATATTAAATGTAGCTTGCATTCTTAGTTGATTTTTATTTTTAGAGGTGTTCTTGGCCCCCCCTAAGATGAATTCCTGGCTTCATCCCTGCTAGTGGGTCTGGGATTTAATGAGGTAGACTATTAGGGTTCTTATATTTCAAACCAATGTGATTGGAGAAACAGTATCTGCACCTCCAATGAGTATTTGGATATTAACTCAAAAGACAAACTTTCATCGTGGAGTTGGGACCTGCCCAAAAAAAATGGATTTTATTGAGCCATGGATGGTCATATTTGCTACTGTCCACATTTAGAGCAGTTTTGTTTCTGGTCACCACCAAGCAACCTAGTCAACTGCTTGGCAATGGAGCCTCCCAAAACTGCCTAGGTGACCTGTCTAGATTGTCCAACTATGGGTGACTGGTTAAACCCATGTTGCCCTTTGATTCAGGTTTCGCCTTGTGAAACAGTTTTCTTTTTTCTTTTTTGTTATTTCAAATCTCCTTAGGTCACAACACCAAATTGGGCCCAAAATCACAATCAGTTTGATTAAACTTTTTTTCCTTTTTTAGGTTGTTAAATAGCATTATCATTTTTTGCCTTCTAATGGGAGAACTTGTGGATTATATGATACTATTTCATTTATGAGTCCAACATTTATCTAAAAATGGACAATATTCTTAAATATGTTCTGATTTGTTAGTTATTACTGATGAAAACTTTTATCATTATACTTCTATAGGTTCTTTTGTTGAGTTTTGGTTGTTGTTTTCTCATCTATGGGAGTTGCACACTTGCCTTTTGCTCGTCAGTGAATTAGTTGTCAAAAATTAAAAAAGAAAGAAATTATTCCTTTTCTGAGGTGTGTTTTTAATACTGGAAAACTACATCTAAATGACGTGCATAAATCAAATGATGACTGAAGATTATACATAGTTGTTTGAAGCTGATTAGGCCCCTGTGCAACAAGGTTGGCCCCGTGTTGCCTAGGTGATTTGACAGATATGACTCGAGGTATGCATGGTAACATTGTTGCTGTGCTATTTGACATGCATATGTGTGACAGGCCAACACTTCTCACTAGTGTATGGTGCTTATTTGGACGTCCACCAAACAAGGCTGCCAATCTATGAGTGTGCCTGGCACAACTACTACATATTTAGACTCCCTACAACATGTACATAAAGGTTTGAGGGGGCCCACTGCCTGGTGTTCATTTGTTTTTTCAAGAACAATTTCATACCTATTCGGATGCTGATGGTATTAGGTACTGTACTTATCTGAAACTGACACTTGGTATTGGGAGCTCCTCTAGTCCCTAGATGCTGTTGGATATTTATGTGTTTAGTGTTGGTTCCACTATTTTAGAACTTAAACAGAAACTGAGAAAAAATTGAAACCAAAGTTTAAAATAGGACACTGAATCCCTCGGCTCCCTCATTATTCATATTTGAGCGGGTTTTTGTTAATAGCAAGAGACTGATCTATGGTGCATAACAACTTCTCTCTGCTTTTCCAAGAACAAAAAAAAAAAGAGGATAATATATTATACTATTTGCATTTGCCGAAATCCTTGATTTCTTTATCTGTTGGTGTATATGCATGTCAAACCCTGAGACTTGTTATTGTTATCTACGTCAATGAGGCTGATTCTGGTTTTCTATTGCAGCATGCTATAATTTATCATAATTGAGCATTCTTGTATCTCTGAAATTCTCTCTTTAAATGTCTCTTCAAGTGCAGGTATATTTCCTAGAATTAATGTAAGGGACCCATATAAACGACTTGGAATAAGTAGGGAAGCTTCTGAAGATGAGATCCAAGCTGCTCGGAATTTCCTAATACAAAGATATGGAGGGCACAAGCCTAGTGTAGATGCAATTGAATCAGCCCACGACAAAATAATCATGCAAAAGTTTTATGAAAGGAAGAACCCAAAAATTGACATCAAGAAAAAGGTTAGGGCAGTAACTCAGTCCCGTTTTGTGCAGGCAGTCACAAGCAGGTTCCGAACTCCATCTACAAATTTCATTATAAAAACTTCGGTGGCTTTTGCTGTTCTTGGAGCTCTCACTGTTCTTTTTCCCACGGAAGAAGGTCCAACTCTTCAGGTAGCCATTTCCCTGATGGCTACCATATACTTTATATATGATCGGTTAAAAAGCAAACTGCGAGCTTTGCTGTACGGGTAGGATCCTGATTCTGGTGTTGTTACTTCTATATCTGATGGTTCTCCATTTTGTTGGAAAATTTTCATATTTTGAGAAAATTCTGAATCACAACTGTTATGAACATCAGTAATGCAAATTGACACTTATCAATTTCTTAAATTTATCATTATGTTCCAGGGCTGGAGCTTTTATTTTCTCATGGCTGTTTGGAACCTTCTTGATGGTGTCTGTGATTCCACCTATACTAAAAGGGCCAAGGAGTTTGGAAGTTACTACTTCATTGATAACCTATGTGCTTCTTTGGGTTTCTTCTGCTTATTTAAAATAGTGCCAATTCTCTTAGAAGACCACAATTTTGTCAATGACCAACACTAGATTCTTTTTTTGGTCCTTATTTAGATACAGAGCTGTGTTATGTTCCAGCTGCATTATGTATACTTGTAGTTGTCTCTGTTATATTTCATGAGCTGGTTTCCGAGATCAGAACTGAGTAGGGGGTGAGAGGCTGTTTTCTTGTTGAGTGGAGGATCAATATGTGCAGAACGTATATGCACATTTATCATATTTCCTTTGTTGTTTAACATCGTGCACTGCTATTTCCAGTGTTCCTGATTTTGTGATTCAGTGAGGCACTTTCAATGACATCCGTTTGGTAAAGCTTATTTTTAGTTTTTTTTAGTTTGGCTTTTTTGGCTTATCAGCCAAAAAGCAATTTTTTCTGTTTTTTGTTTTATGCTTGAGCTAGATGGGTTCCGGCCATCACGTGGTTTAAGATGGTGCTTCTATAGAGTTGTAATGGTCCACATTCAAATGCAACCCTGTCCACAGAGAATGGCCCTTCGGAAAGAACAATACCCTGTAGGGGCTGTGTTGATGGAAACGACTTGACTTTCATTTATATATATTTTGAATGTAGAGAGAAAAGAAAAGAGAGAGAGTTGAAAATGGAGAGAAACCACCACTTACTAGAAGCAGTGTGTTAAAGAGAACACAAAAAGGAGAGGAGAGAGGTAAAGAGAGCTTAATTACATTATACATACATCTGCTTGAAAAGGCTAATTCCAGTAGTAGATGGCATCTACATCTCTCCTTAGGTCATCACCTGTCCTCAACCATTTCGAGTGGGTACAGGGTCAGAACCTTCGCCTGCCTACAGCTTCTGTGCGGTGCCACCCTGTTGCACCCTCTGCTCTCACAGTGCGTGTTGGGTCCTATGCCGATGAGCTTGTCAAGGCTGCGGTACCTGTAGTTCATATCAAATCGCCTATATTTTTACAACATTTTATGTATGCACACCAAAAAAAGAACTGCAGAGAACTTCAGAACACTATCCTGAAGAATCGAGGAGGAAGACCCGAGAACGTTAAGGAGGCTCAGGAAGCATTTCTTGTTGGGCAAAGGCCAACTCTCTAGCTCAGCTTGGCAACTACACTGGTGAGGAAGAGTCTACTAAGTTGTCTGAACCAATCTTACTGGATGGTCACAACGATGGTGACTCTGAAGAAACAAGAGGAAATGTACAACACCCATCATCCATGGAGACTATTTTTCTTCGCCACATGTACCTTAGCACCTCCATAAGAAAACCAGCATTTTATCAGATATATTGTCAGATAATTAATATTCACCAGAGGTTGGTGATACAAAGAACTTCAAAGTTCCTGGTCACACATGAGAGAGAGAGAGAGAGAGAGAGCAAAACATCGGTAATATTACGGCTCCTTTTGATTATTTATATACAATGCCATATTCTCCACTCAATGTTATCCCAGGGATACTATTTCTGTTATTTCATTGATGGACAACAAAATGACACAGTTAGGATCAGAAAATATAAGCTAGGGCAATAAATACAAAGCCAAGGCTGTGGGTATTATTATTATTATTATTTTTGGGAATTCTGACAGCTCATACAGGCCATATCTTCAAAGGATGAGCAGTTAAAACATCTGTTGAGAATGTAATCCACTAGATTGAGGTTAGAGGATCATTATTAATATTTATATGCCTCCGCCATGACTCCTATCACATTGAACTCCTACCCGTGGCTTGGCACTGAGACAGCCACAAGTCTATATGTTCAGTCATTTTTTGCCTTGCTTTGTGAACTGCGTCAGTGGAGCTGCAATTCTTGGCATCACCTGAAAAGAATACCAAAATTTTATTCGATGCAATATCAAAATTTTGCAGCAAGAGGGTAACTGGCAACTAGTATGGGCTATCCATGGAGTCTGCCGGAATGCTGTGCAGTAGCATAAAAGAGGCCGAGAAGTGTGCATACCTTCAGGACTTAAAGGAGCTTGGGGACATCCTCGGAGATCAGTTCCATGGCCACAATTATGACAAGTAATAATGTAGGACGGCACTGTAAGATTGCAAAGAAAGTTTCATTAGAGTGAAATCGTGACACAAAAATACATTGAACTTAATGTCCTAATACCAATTAATATTCTGATAAAGAATTTGAACACACAAAGGTCACTGAGTCGTTATTGCATGATTCTGTTCATTGTACCAAACAAAAGAATTTTAAGCAGCAACCCCATATAGATGATTGAGGTATATTAATATGCGTAGTTCTGAATAACAAGAATTAGGAAAGACACCAGAAGATAGCACATAACAACCCCCCTCGCCACCCAAAAAAATACACACATACACGGAAAAAAAAATATTTGTATAGTAGCTATAGCATGAAGTTAGATCAATCACTACTAAGAAATTTTTCTGTGATGTATCAAGAGGTGTGCTCATCAACTAGAAAGCCCAAATCAGTAAGACGGACCACATATGTGGCCTGAGATGAAGGAATCAATGATTTTTCAAATACTAAAAACTTCATAGTGCTGTAATAATTAACTGGTATCATAAAATGTTACAAGCATTATAAATTTCCCATTAGAGTAGTGGGAGACTCACTATCTGGGGATGAAGTCTGTTTGGATGCATGCCTCCAGGGATCCTGTGAGCCATTCATGAAAAGTATTTTTGAACCTGCCAATACATATTCCATCAGCACACATAAACTGCGGTTGAATTTGTTGTATGGTGATTCAATATAGTGCTAATATGCAGAAACTCAACAATATTTTGACCAACATCAATGCGTGACGGTCCCACTCTCAAACTAGATGGAAAACACCAATAGTGTTTTTTCTCAGTTCTCCTGCAGGGACAAAGTTAGAAGGCAAGGAGCTGGAATAAAGCAAAACCATATAATGAATTCACTGCTGGCATATAATCTAGCCATAGTTATGAGAATGGAAAGTAGGTGTATGAGATGAAAAGGGAATGTAACCTTAAATATTATGGAACACATGGTACAGGGAATCAGTTTGAAGACGTCTGGAAAAAAAATGTATTACAAGGTGGTGTCAGGAATGTTTGATACCTTTAAGATTAACTTATGGAAAAAGAAATTATGGATCCGCTTTCTCTAATCACAAAAATTTCTGACAACTATTGTGTACAAAATCCGAAGTAGCGTCCATTTTAGGGTTTTAACTATCCATCTAAGAATCGTATTTGTCCCAGGTAAGTATGATTGCTAACAACCGTAGTTGGTCCCGCAGAAGAAACGTTTAGAACATCTCATTTGGAGAAAGTTTAGCTTGTAATTCAATGGCCTCAACTAAACAAAGTCCCATTCGAACTAATAGGGGGCGGCTAAATGGATCTTGTTATGTTACATCACTCAAATAAGGGCAATAATTTTAGTTAATACACAAGCCAAAATGTAATCCCGAGGGGTTGGCCTGGTGGACAAGGCTTGAGACTTGGGATTTGCTCTCTCCAAGATCTCAGGTACGAAACCTCTTTAGGTGCTATCAACTTCTCAGGACCACCCCTAAGGTCTTTGGCCTGATAATTACTCGATTTGTGTGGGATGGGAGGACCGCACATGCTCCCAGATTAGTTGAGGTGCGCGCAAACTAGCCCGGACACTCGGTTAGCAACCAAAAAAAGAAAACACTAGCTAAAATGTTTCGATATTATCTTAACCCACATTAATCTTGGTCATCTCCTTCACCAAACATTACCCTCAATGTGGATATTCCTCTTCGTTATACTTGGCCAAATCATTGTAACAATTTCCCCTCATTTTATCTTCAATAGGTACTACCTCTACCAACTCACATATTCCGTCATTCCTAAATTATCTTCCATAGTTTTGCCACACATCTACCTTAACCTTATCCACTTGGCTACACTTATTTTGTGAACATGTAGTTTCTTAACTGCTCAATTTTCTGTGCCATAAAATATATAGCCCATCTTATATCGATCTTGTGAAAGTTTCTACTTAGTCCATCTTGCCTTAATTCTACGAGTACCATCATCACCAATCTTTAGCTCCATGTGTACAATTGAACCAAGGTATTGAAGTTGTTCATTGTTTGGTATTCATTGCCCTTCAATTCTTATTTGTTAGTTTGGGTTTTACCAAGTTACATTTCGTATATCCAATTTAATCCTACTCATCTTGAACCCTCTTGACTTTATAACTTCTCTCCAAATTTCTACTTTAGCATTTTCTTTTGCCTTTTCACTTGTAAAATATCATCTACAAAACAACATACACTATGTGCCTAGTTAATTTATTCATAACTAATGCAAAAGGATACCAGCTTAGAGTTGATCACAGACACAAACTTAGGATGACAGGAAAATCACTATTTTCTCTTGCGATTATTCTCATTATGGTTATAACTCCTAATACATGTCCTTTATCATTTCAATACATCTATTTGTAACTCCTTTCTTTTCCAAAACCCACCATATCGTATCTCTAAGGACCTTATCATAGATGTAAGTGAGATTTCTGGGAAGGCCTGGCCGATCACTCAAACTAATATCGATGAGGCTCCAACCTACTGTAGAGAGATCAAAGAGTTAGAATAGGTCAACCCTCCTTGGATCGATCACATTCCAACGATCAAGTTAGCAATGTTCATCAGAGCTAGAGCCATAATAAAGACTGTGTATACTATAGAAATTAATTGTCCATACCTTACTTCTTCAAGATGTTAAGTTTTTATAGTATAATGTTCTCGGTTGAGCCTAATCATGTAATCATGGTCTACCTTGTAAGCTTATACTATTTAGAGTGGGCTAAATAGACAGAAATACATCTTTTTTATCATGCTTGAGCTCGTCTAACCAGATGTAAGTATGATTGTCGCATGCTGTATCTCCCCCGCATTGAATGCGGGTCCGTTTCTTATTAAATGTGATCGATAGAGTATTAAATGCCCTGAAATCCCTGACTCGGGTAACCCAGCTTAGGACCAGATAATTTTTCTAAATGGACTGACTTGGAGTGTGGGCCTGAGTTACCCTGATAAAGCCTGGGGTGCGCTTGGCCCATATGACACCTCTTGGTATTCGTTGGGCCTACCCTTTTGGGCTGAGCTCGGGTATTTACGACCCACAATTGCCCCCCAGCCCTAGCGTCTTTCGCAAGGGGGCTGGGACTGATACACCATAACCATTTCGAGTTGTGACGTTACCTTTGTCAGAAGTTTTAATGCAACGCGACTGTTTGAATGACCCGAAGAAGCTGCCGCCGTCTCAACTTTTTCTGTCAAACGAAGACATTGTGGCTATCTTTCAAACGCGGGGGTAAACTCTAACTTCAAACTTCGAATCTATTTCTTTTGCGAAAGTAGCAACTCGGTACGTTTCTCTTCTCATCTTGTGTATCTCTTGCATCCTCGAGTAGGAAACCATAGAAACCCTTGTCTGTGATTTGCGATGGGGTTACTCTTTAAGGGTATGCTTGGCACTTCCGACGATATAGCTGCATTTAAAGTTCGATATAATTTCCCGACGGGTGTAGACATTAAGCTGATCAATCCCACCGATGATAGTTAGGTAGTAACAGAGGAGGGGACTCCCTTCCCTCTCGTCATCAATGTAGAGGGTGGACTTCGTTTTTCTATTCACCCCTTTCTGACCGAAATCCTCAATCATTATGAAATCGCTCCAATTCAACTTGCATCCAATGGATATAAGATAGTGATGGAGTTGGTCGAGTTGAACAGAAAGTTGGGTCTGAACCTAGGGCTTCATGAATTCGATTACTGCTACACGGTAGTAGAAATGAACACCGCCCGGTCAGTCCATCGTAGATACTATTTTAGGGGTAGGACTAGCCTCAGAAAGTTGGTTCAGTTCCTTCCAAGCTCGGGAAAGGGGATTGACGATGTCATAGCTAGGGTAAGCAGTCCATGAGAATTTGAAAAAATCTCCGTGGAGCTAGCTCCACCAGTGCGATGCCCCAGGGTCCCACGAAAGATAGGTCGATCTTCTCCTTCTTGATCTGGTACAAGCTTCCTCCCTATATCTTTTTGGAATCCCATCTTTCTAACTCGCCTCCTTTTTCTTTCCGCTATGCAGCTGACTTCGGTGCCAAGGACAAGAATACCGAGTTTCTGGGGGTGGACTTGAATGCTTTAGGCATTGCCTGGGCGTATAAGGGTGAAGGAGTCTTGGCCGGGATTGGGCGAGCGACTCACGTTTTGCTGGGGTACCCCGTTCAATACCAATTTTTCACAGCAGTGTACGGAGTTGTCATCTCAGTTCTCGCAGCGCAGAAGGCAGAAGGCAAAAGGGGGTCTGCACGAGATCGGTGCGTACACGGTATTGTCACCCCCACCCCCTGCCGTTTTTACCGCCGTGCCCATCACCGCTGTCGACGAAGAAAGCATGGCACCCAAATTGCGCGACCTATCACTAGCACTAGGAAGGAGAGCTTCCAGGAAGAGAAAAGGGGTGATCTGATCCTCCGTTGGCGCTACCTCTTTCACCGCCAAAGTCACTGCCCCGGGTGGTGGTGTTGAGGTTCATCATCCTACTGCGCACTCCGATGCTGGGACTGACGACGACCCTGAACAGATGGTTTTGGGTGGAGCCTTGGTACCTGCTGAGTACTCACTTTAACTTTTGTCCTTTTTTCTTTGTTGCAGGGAGCTATCCAAAACTTGAAAGTTTTGCGTCCGTTTTGCATCCTGCAAGATCGATATGCCGACTTGTTGGTAGACCGTAACCGATACAGGCGCAAATTTCATACAAGGGACAATGAGGCCAGAGAATTTCAAAAGGCCTTCACTGAGCAACATGTCGTCCTGGGGCATACATTGGCCTCCCTTAAACTGAAGGAAAAAGATTTTGAAGAAGTTAGGGTTGAAGTAGCCAATCTGAAGGCGAGACTAGCAGAGGCTGAAAAATCGGCGTCCGATGCGAATGCGGCTCTGGCTGAATCCCAATCTGAGGTGAACAAACTAAAGAAGGGGGTGAGGATCAGTACGCCAAGGGTTTTGATGATGCCCGAGATCAGTACGAGGCTCAGGTGGAAAGCATCTCCGAAGGTGCTTTTCGAGATGGGTGGATATCGGCACTGAAAAAATCATTACTGGACAAATTCTCCCCTCTATGGAAGGAGATACTAGCTTAGACTGACGCCGAACTAGAGTCCGAAGGCGATAAGGGTACCGATGTCCACGGTGGTGGGGCGAATACTGGCTGTAGACCCTAGAAAATTGATGGAGCCAATCTCGCCGAGCTCCCACCAGTCGATCGATGATCAACTATTGAACTACACCCGGCTGACCCTTCCATTGCCAAACCCCCAGCAACTGAACTACCTTAGGGCTATTTTTGTTTTCATGTTTTCCAATTTTGTTTTTTGAATTCAACAGTGTAATTTTTTATTGTTTATAATTGTACACCTTTCTACTAGTCTTTTTTATGTGCCATTACCCCCATAGACAACTGATTCTTAATGTGGATGCCTGAGCTAACTTGCCAAAGCCAAAGTTTAATCCATATCATTTTAGAAAAATAAAAGGTTTTCACTTGCTGAGCTTCCGAGCTTTAGGCCAAAAATTGTTTTGGTAAAGAAAATGAAAGCCTTTAATGGCAAACTGTGACTTTTTACCAGGCCAAGTCATTCATAGTTAGGTCAGGGGTCGGGTTCGATCGAAATACTTATCTTTTTTTATTCTTCCGTTCTTATGGCGATCCTGCCGATCTTTTTGACTCAGGCTAGATTAAGGTGGGTCCGCAGCTTAGATGCAACTGACCTGTCCTGTGTTTAGATAGGACCAAGCTACCTTGTGAAGTTATTTTTAGGTAACCTTTGTTGGCCGACCTGGTCATAAATGATTCAGGACCAGGGTTTTACCCTTATTTTTTGAGACATTCGTAGGCCAACCTAGTCATAAATGATTCAGGATCAGATTTTTACACCTGATTTTTGTGACCTTTATTAACCGACCTGTCCAATTTAGACAGGATCAAGTTTTTAGGCTTGATTTTAATGACTTTCATTGGCTGACCTGGTTATAAATGATCTGGGACCAGATTTTTACACCTAATTTTTGTAATCTTTATTGGCCGACCTGTCCGACTTAAACAGGACCAAATTTTTACACTTGGTTTTAATGACCTTCATTGGCCGACCTGGTCATAAATAATCCAGGACTAAGTTTTTACACCTGATTTTTTTTTCATTGGGTCTTCCCTCAATACTTTGCTGTTTGGTGTGGCATCAGATATGTTGAGTAGCCTTCCATTTTATTAATTTTGCAAAGATTACATAATTGTCGAAGGAGGTTCCATCCTTCTGAGAGCAAAACTACAGCCAGAACACCCTTTGAAGATAAGAAGGGCTTACTGGCAGAACTTCCTAAGATTATTAGCGTTCCAAAGTAAGGGTAATTGTTGTCTTTTGTCGATACATCCCCAAGCCGACTTGAGACGTAATTCTGTAGGGACCTTCCCAGTTGGGGCCTAACTTCCCGTTTGCTGAATTTTTCGTTGCCCCCAACACCTTTCTTAATACCAGATCTCTAGGAGCAAAGGGTCTCGGCTGCACCCTTTTGTTATAAGATCGGCTCAGTTGTTGATGATACCCTGTAAATTTGATTAAGGCAGCCACACGTCTTTCTTCAGCCAAGTCCATGTCTTTTGCTAGAGTCTGATCATTGAAGCCGGTATCAAAATCCGCCGATCTAATCGTAGGGAGTCCCACTTCTAAGGGTATCACTGCTTCTACCCCATATGCCATTGAGAAAGGAGTTTTCTCAGTAGATCTCCTTGGAGTGGTTCTGTAAGACCATAAAATACTGGGGAGCTCTTTCACCCATCATCCTTTAGCCTTTTTCAGGCACTTTTTGATGCCGTTGAGCATTGTTTTGTTAAAAATCTCTGCATGTCCATTGCACTGTGGATAAGCCGGCATCGAATAATAATTCCTAATGCATAGTTCGTTGTAGAATTCTCTGAATTTGTTGCCATCGAATTGGGTGCCGTTATCTGATACTAGCGTGCGGGGTACCCCGAACCGTGTAATGATGCTTTTTCAAGTAAATCTCTTTGTGTCCGACTCCTTAATTGTCGAGAATGACTCCACCTCTACCCATTTGGTAAAATAATCTATGGTCCCAATGAGGAATCTTTTGTTAGTTGGAGCTCGGGGCAGAGGTCCGACTATATCTAGCCCTCATTGGACAAAGAGCCAGGGAACAGTAATTGTTGTGAGGTCTTCAGCCGGCTGATGGATCAACAGGGAGAATTTCTGGCATTTCTCACATTTCATCACATACTGGGTGGCGTCCTTCTGCATGTAGGGCTACCAATATTCTTGCGAAATCGCTCGGTGAGCAATAGATCTGCCGTCGATATGACTTCCACAGATTCCTTCATGAATTTAAAATAAAATAGCCTGTACTTTGTCAGGATGAACAAAATATAAATAGGGACCAGTAAAACACCTTCTGTAGAGCTCCCTGGTAGGAGAGAGTCAATACTTCAGATATTTGTATTTAACTTTTCTGACTTTGTTCTTGTCCTCAGGGAGTATGTCTCTGTCCAAGTAGGAGACGATTAGGTCCATCCAAGAGGGTCCTAATTGCTCAACAGTCAGGGCCTGCTATTCTTCTTGAAATATACAGGTCAGCGTCTCCACATGGATTGTTCTCTTTGAACCTGACTTCAGAGCTATGGCGAGCGTAGCCAAAGCGTCAGCGTGAGCGTTGTTGTCGGGCTGATCTAGAGGAGCTTGTACTTGCTGAATTTTGCCAACAGTTCTCTTGCTTTTGTCAGATATTGCGCCATTTTGTCTTTCTTTGCCGCGTATTCTCTGATGATTTGATTGACTACCAGTTGGGAATCTGAGTAGATCACGATTTCAAAAATATGGAGATCAATAGCTCGACGCAACGCTGCGAGCAGAGCCTCATATTCTGACTCGTTGTTTGAGATAGTGAACTCCAGCTTAATGGTTTGCTCCAACGCCATACCGTCTGGTGTGATGAGGACTACCCCTGAGCTTGCCCCCCAGTCATTGGACACTCCGTCTACAAACAGCTTCCAGTGATCAACTTTCTCCCAAAGTTTTAAGGAAGGTTCGTCGTGTTGCGCATCGGGGATCGGAATTGGATTGATTTCCTATGAAATTTCAACAGAAAATTCGACAATAAAGTCAACTAATACCTAGCCTTTAATTGTCGTTTGAGGTTAGAATTTGATGTTCAATTCTCCTAGCTCAACGGCCCACTTGGCGACTCTGCCAGAGAAGTCGGCCCTTCTTAAGAGTGGTTTCAGCTGGTGGTCCGTGAGTACGTTGATGGTGTGGATCCAAAAGTAGTGCACCAATTTACGCGACGTTACTACCAGTGCAAGGGCCAATTTTTCCAATGGTAGATATTGGCTTTCGGCCCCCAAGAGAGTCTTGCTAACATAGTAAACAGGCTGCTGTTGCCGATCTTGCTATCGAAGTAACACGGCGCTGATCGCATGCTCTCATACTGCAAGGTAAAGGAAGAGCTCTTCATACTTTAACAGAGTAGAGAGTAGGGGAGGCTAACTCAGATATTTCTTCAGATCTGCCAAGGCTTGATTGCATTCCTGGGTCTAGCTAAATCGCTCATGCTTTTTGAGAAGCTGGAAGAAGGGTTTGCATTTGTCCAAGGATCGGCTAATGAATCAGTTAAGTGCTGCTATCATACCTGTCAGCTTCTGTACTTCCTTCGTATTCCTTGGAGCCTGGACATTCTAGATAGCACTGACCTGCTGCGGGTCTACTTCAATGCCCCGATGTGTAACCAATAACCCCAGGAATTTTTCAGAGCTAACCCCGAACACACATTTGGAGGTGTTGAGCCGCATTTTGTACTGTTTTAGGATGTTAAATACTGCTGTCAGGTTCTCTAGATGGTGACTGCCAAGCTTACTCTTGACCACCATGTCATCGATGTATACTTCTACGGTTCTGCCGATGTGATCTTTGAAAATTTTGGTAACCAAACGCTGATAAGTGGCCCCAGCGTTCTTTAGTCCAAAAAGCATTACTTTGTAATAGAAAATACCCCGTGGAGTTCTGAAGGCGATTTTTTCTTAGTCATCTTCATGAAGTGGGATTTGATTGTACCCACAATAAGCAACCAAGAAGCTCATTCTTTCAAAACCAGCTGTGGCATCAACCAGTTAATCGATCTTAGGCAGAGGGAAAGAGTCTTTGGAACATGCTTTGTTGAAATCGGTAAAGTCCACACAAACTCTCCACTTGCCGTTTTTCTTCTTCACAACAACTGTGTTTGACAGCCAGCAGGGGTAGTAGACTTTCCTAATTATACCAGCATCAAAGAGCCTTTCGACCTCTTCTATGACGGCATCTACATGTTGCGTAGCTGCCCTCCTTCCCTTTTGGACCACAGGTTGGCACTGAGGGTCTACGCTTAATCTGTGACAGGCAATCTTCGTGTCGATTCCAGGCATGTCGTAAGGCATCCAAGCGAACATTTTGATATAACTCATCAGGAGCTCGATCAATGAATTCTCTTCTGTTCGGGATAGGGAAGTGCTGATCACAAAGTACTTCTCCTTTTGCCGATCTATGTGAATTTTCTTCAGGTCTTTAACTGCTTTCTTCTCTGATACCTGCCCAACGTCATCAATCGTGGGTGTGTCCTCGTAAAGCTCCATCATCTGTACTTTACCAGCTTTTGCTTTCGTAGCACATGCCGTAAGAAAGCAGTGCTTTGCTGCAACTTGATCCCCTCTTATTTCTTGCACCTCCTCTGGAGAGGGGAAGCGAATTAGATGGTGGTAGGAAGAGGGGATAACCTTCATGAGATGTAACCATGTTCGGCCCATAATTGCATTGTATGGGAATGGCACATTGACCACCAGAAATTCTGTCTGTAGGGTAATCCCTCCCGCAGTAACAGGAATGGTCACTTTTCCAAGTGGCCAAACTAGGTTGGAGCTAAACCCGATCAATGGGTTGAGCAAGGGTTGGAGTTTGGCGTCCTTCAGTTCTAGCTTTTTGAAGAGGTCGTAGTACATGATCTCGGAGGAACTCCCCTGGTCAATGCGCAGCCTGTTCACGTCACAACCTGCTAGGCACAGAGTCACAACAAATGCGTCATTGTGGGGGGTTTAAACTCCTGCGAGATCTTTGTCAGTAAAAGTTATGGCCGCAATGCCACTACCGACCTTGACTTTTTTTGGGAGGAGTGCCTATCTGCAACACCTCCCTCAAGTGCTCGACCTTTTGAATATCGGCCTGGTATTTGTGCCGGTCGATAGCTTCGGATTCTGTCGATCCGTGTAGCACGTTGATCACTCGGACCGATTCAGCTTCATCTTTTATTTGGGGGAGGGCCTTCAGCCTGGACTGCTTGGCCTCCCGTTTCGTCTTTTCCCACCTGGTGGCGTAGACTCCTCTTCTTCCTAAGAGGTTGGTACTCATGTCTACTTATACTTTCCCACAGACGACGCCAATTATAAGTGGGATTTCTGGAAAGGCCTGGCTGATCACTCGAACTAATATCGATGAGTCTCCAACCTACTGTAAAGAGACAAAAGTGTTAGAATGGATCGACCCTCCTTGGGCTGATCACACTTCGACGGTCAAGTTAGCAATGTTCACTAGATATAGAGCCAGAATAAATACTGTGAATATTATAGAAATTAATTATCCATACCTTACTTCTTCAAGATGTTGAGTTTTTATAGTATAATATTCTCGGTCGAGCCTACTCATATAATCATAGTCTGCCTTGTAGGCTTATACTATTTAAAGTGGGCTGACTAGACAGGAATACACCCTTTTTACCATTCTTGAGCTCGTCTAACCGAATGTAAGCATGACTGTTGCGTGCTGTATCTCTCCTGCATTGAATGCGGGTCCGTTTCTCATTAAATGCGGCCAATAGAGCATTAAATGCCCTGAAATCCCTTACTCAGGTGACCCGGCTTGGGGCAGGGTAATCTTTCTAATTGGACTAACCTGGAATGCGGGCTTAAGTTATCCTAATAAAGCCCGGGGTACTCCTGGCTCACATGACCCCTCCTGATATTCGTTGGACCTGCCCTTTTAAGCTGGGCTCGGGGATTTACGACCCACAATAGACTTTTTCCAATTCTAACAAAACAGCAGGAAGATTCTTTCCTTTTTTCTTTATACATTTACCTTAGTTTTCTTAATAAGTAAATTACCTCCGTAGTTGATCTCTCAAACATAAATCCAAACAATTTTCTTATACTATTATTTCAAGTCTCAGTCTATGCTTTGATTACTCTCCCATAATTTAATAGTATGACTTATAAGATTAAAGACCCCATAATCTATACAAATTTCAATATCTCACTTATTTCTATGTACATATACAAGGATACTTTTTGCAACTCTCCTTTCCAAATCCCATATAGCTTCCTTTCACATTTTATCTTTGAACAATTTTACACGGTCTTTTTTCAAATTCCAGCATCAAATTCTTATTTCTAGTACATAACTCTCCTACTTTATTTGGGCTTGGAATTGGCTATGTAAAGATAAAACACTCAGCATGCACAGGCGGAATTTGACTGTAAAAGCTACCTCACATGAGCCACCTCCTATATTTGGGTTTGGGTTGGCTATGTAAAGATTAAACGTTAAGCATGCATAGGCAGCGTATACTAACTCAATGACCTATACAATTATATTCGTTGCATTAACCAATAAAGAAACCAAGAACTGTCACAACTCAATCAACAAAAATATAAGTGTTGTAATTTAGTAGCAACAAATGTTCAAAGTCACTAGCATTCCTGTGGCAGTACATAAGTCAAACCCTTAATCCCATTAGTTTCAAAAAGTGTAAGGAATACGATACTTGAAGACAAGGGAAAAAATATAGATCTAGTTCAAGGTGATATGATGCTTGTTTTCAATATTGAAAACAAGAAATATGGAAAAACAACCACATGGAAGCGTAGATGTTTTAACCTGCAATTTTTGTGCCACCGTAGTATATATTAGTTGCATCGACGTCAGGATAGATGCCCTCACCGAAAACACTTTTGCAAAGGTCCAGATGATATCTGCACATACAATCAACTGATTTGTATAATAAAATACATTGAAAGGGCTAGGGATTACATATACCCAAATAATACAAGTAACATGCTGTTCTACCTTGACATTTCAGTGATCAATAGAAGTAGTCAATGAGTAAAAGAACAGAAAGTAGAAAAATGCTATTAAAGTGCATAGAAATCAATATGGGCTACTAGATACATGCCTTGTGTCGACTTTTGAAGAGCGAATGCTGTCATTTGAGGGTGCCACCTGGAAATAAGCAACTTCAGTACATACTTGGAACCACCACAACCGCTCAGAACTGTCACCATTGACAGCAGTGTTTTTCAGATGCTGCTGATCATATGTTTGAACACTAACACCAAAGCTCCCAAGGTAATCGTCTTTTACATATTTGGCATATGCATCCTGCACAGAACAATATCTGCCAAAATTAAAGCACAGCACAAACTATGAGAAGAACAAAATGGCAAGCATCTCATTTGCTTTTTCAATGAAGCATAAGCCAAGCAACCTGTACAATCTCACCAAGCATGATTTGAAAAATGAAAAACAACAAATTTTTTAAAAAAATATTCATGAAAAGTTCTATGAAGCTACTACTATTTCGAGAGGAAAGTAGTCCTTCCAATTCTGGCATATGAATGAATTCAGTGGTAGGAACGTTTGATAAACACGAAGTTTTTCATAAAAGCGCCATGAGTCTATAAACCACAACCACCAAATCCAAATGAAAGTTACATGATAATTTTGCTTCACAATAAAGAACGTCGAATTTTGTAAAATATCTATGATGATCAGAGATTTAGACACTTGATCTTCTAAAACTAAAACATATTGCTAGAAAATTGCAAATATAGGAAATATAATGACGAATAAGTATGTGGTTGGCACAGTGGACCAGCGTAAACATCCTGCTCACACCCCTGCCCCAAAAAATAAAAAATAAAGAAAGAAGAGAAGAAAACCATTTAAGCAGCTGTGGAATTTTATATTTACTTGATTGTGCAATAAATGCATAAAAATAAGATAGAGATAGTCTCACACATCTATGTACATCACCATCAACTTGAAATCGCATACCTAATTACCCTTTCTATGTACATTGCCATCAAATTGGAGCCGCATACATAATTACCCATGCAAAAGGTTGGCCAGATCTTGAAACTAGAACATTCAACAAATTGGTTATTCCCTGAGTAGGGGCTCCTTCCTAAATGACCAAAATGTAGAACCTATTGATCCAACTAATCTCAATTCCAAAGATCTAACCCTAAATTTTTACATTGAGTTGATAAGTCTAGTGATTGGACTATGGAACAACCTAAGAAGCATGAACACTTCTAAGAATTGACACTCGTTGGACACTCCCTCAAAGTCCAACGAGTGTCAGACATGCGTCCAAATGTGTCATATTATTTTTTATTTTTCATAACCACGCTTCAGATACTTGACGGATACACGTTCCATCACTTAAACACATATGAACATGTTGGCTTGAAGAAAATAACTTGAGATCCAATTGTAGAATAAAAGCAATATGGATTTGTACCTAGTTTGATGTTTAAATTATGAAATACATGATTTTTAATTTTAATTAATCATATCTTGCAATTTTTTCATTATTTTCGAGTAAAATAGTCATATATCTTTGGCGTGTCGGCATGTCATGTTGCTTCTTAGAGAACAACTCTTCTCTATTGAATTGGTAGAACTTGATTAGTTATAAACAAAGAAAAGAACAAAAAAGAAATGGTAGAAACTAAATGTCAATCTGATCGACGAGCAGGTTCAGTTCAGCAAGTTTTTGGCTGCTAATATGCATCAGAAATGAAAACCCCCAGATACGTAAGACTTTCAAAAATAATTACTCAGAAGAGCAACTTTGATGCAGATATATTTAGTTTCCATTACAAAGCACCATATTTCAGTTACAGATAAATTACTCTTCACTAAAGATCTTGGAGGCATGGGGAAGGAAGCAGCAGAGATCAGTTGAACGACCACAAAAGGCAACCTTCCAGTACTTTTAAGGAATAGAAGATATATAGTTACATTTTATATGCAACATGTAATGCCCATTTCCAAACAAATAAAGGAACCCCGTTTAAATAGAACTTCAAATAAATTTTTTCCAACAAATCGGCCCATTTCAATGGTGGCAGGCGCTAATAGAGAACCCATTGATTTTGCTGGAACAAACAACAATGTAAATTTGAAGTTTATCGCATACAAAAATGTTTGTACACTTGTGGATGTGTGATGTTCAAGGGCTTGAATACTTTGTAGGAATAACCCCTTCACTATATCATGCTAGAATAGGGAAAAAGAGGAACTGGAGGATTTTATGACTGAGAGATCTTGCCACAAGCAGTAGCTTCATGGATAATAAAGTTCTTGGTCTCTGCTGTAGTATTCTGGGTGCCGGTCCAATCAGGGCCTTGAATTTCAATAGAGTTCCTACCATTTTCCCAGCATTATACAGCTCAAGCACTTTTTGCTATGCGTCATATACTTGATACACACAATACCTCATAGAAAGGCTTCAACAAATATCAATATCCATAAACAAAATCCACTAGTTAGCAGTCTTAGATTTTTCCTAGGCTGATAAAAATTAATGTCACTATAACTAAGCGAAATCCAGAACATAACAACTATAGTTAGCTGTTCCATTTTAGTTTAGCTGCCAGTTACAGCCTAGGTGGCAGCAGAAATGTTTTTCTTCAAACAAGAACATTCCTATAGCCTTTGAAGAGTGTGTTAATGCAAAGGATTAAATGGATGGCAAAAGCAAGGACATACCACCAGATCCTCTCCGTTATTCTTTGTCTGAATAAGAGGTAAGCATAGCTTATCTGGATTTCCATATTGAAACTGCAAATTGAAAAACAGAGTGGTAACTAACTTGAATCAATAGATATTAAGTGACAACTGAAATGCAAGAAAACCTACCGCCGTCACTGCAGCGTCCGCCAGAAAATACAGGAAATCAGCATCAATCTTCAGCTGCAAAAACTCAAAATGCCGCATGAAAGTTAAAAGAGTGGAAAAGAAAATTCTCACATGAATAGAAATGCAACTCATGCATGATAAGTCAATGACCCAATAGTGTAATCTTGGTCTAGTCAGCTTTACCACAATAAGACCTATGCATTATACTTTCAGTGATTAGGGTTGCAATGCTTCCTCCAAGTTGAGGTTATTAAACATATGTTCAAGACTTAGTCCTTTAGTCAACAAAGCCTATTGGAATTTGCCTTCACAGATCTGAAACCACAGTATATACAAAGTGGATTTTTGCAAGTTACAGAACTTTGGTGCTGCAAAACAAGAATATTGTGAACATCATTAAATTACTCATGCTCTACTTATTAAAAAAAATATATAATAAATAACTCTAACGCTCATAAAAGCAGAGTGATGTATGACAGTCTCTTCAATGAGAATTTTAAGGTGTAGGTTGGCTATTAGGGTTTGCAATTGAGAAGGTAAAATAGGGGTCTAGGCAGGTTTAGCCTCGAATTTGGGTGAAGCGTATGGCAGGATTTTGGCATGGAACTGAAAGCTAGAAATTCAAGGATTAAAGGTTATAAGAGATAGGGCAAGTAAAGGTACGGTTTTAGGTTAAAAGGCTGAAAGATGCAACTTGGGTGAAGTAGTGCTGGTTAGCATGGTTTTGGTTAATAATTATGCACAGTAGTACTGGGAATTTTTTTCTAATCAACTCGTCTGATTGTATTACAAAGGACTTGCTTATATAGAACATAGTAGCTATCCAACTAGGACTAGAATTTCCTAAATCCAACTAAACAAGGATTTCCTAAAGTAATTACGACTAAATCAATTCCACACAAATATAGAACTTAATAGAACTCGTGAAGAAGACCCTGGCAACCTGGACACTCAATAAAAGGTATTCAAATCGGGAGATTACTAAAATGCCCCTGGTTTCGAAAATCTGACTTTCCTGCAGTTATAATTCTCTATCTTTGATACAATGGTGGGGCCCATTGGTCCATTGGTGGGGTCTACATGACTTTTTTCTTTTTCTCGTTTTCCAAGCATAGACTGTGAGGCAAGGAACAAAATTTCCATTTGTTTCCACCGAAACGACCAAAACGTTTCCGTTTCCTAAGGAACCGAAACGAAACACTAATGGAATAACGAAACACTATTATTACAATCAAAACACACTGAAATATAGAAAAATGTACCAAAACACAATACTATATGCCTAAACAATAAGTTGTATTAACCCGAATTTAAATTTTTTATAAAAGGTGTATAATTTTTATACAAAAGATTGTATTTTACTATTTTAATATTTCTCACAGTAGAAATGTTTCCGAAACATTTCAAAACATTTCCGAAATGTTTCCGAAACGTTTCCATTTCTGAGCCAACCGAAACGACCTCTCAAAACGAAATTTTAATCCTTGCTGTGAGGTACTGTTCCCCGTAACACTTTTTTGTACTCACACAAACACAAGTATTGCATCCCACTCAGTGAAGCTCACCGTCGTAACACAATTTCAGGGGTCGTCCCTTAGCATGTCAAAACAAGAAGAACATAATGAGAAGTATATAACCTCCCAAATATGATGTAACTATAAAAATTTAACAGATTGTGATCAAAATTTCTCAACTGATAGTTCACAACAATCTACAGGTTAAAGAGTGTTTCTGAATAACCTATTAAATACATGACAATTCTGCCATGCTTTCTGCATTGCAATTCATTAAGTTACTACAGAATTTAAATGTGATGATTTATCCACGAAGCTGAGGCATTTAACTCCTAATTTCACCCGCCAGAATTTTCATGGCTTCTGCGACCCGTTGCTTAAAGTTGAAAATAGAAACAGAGACCATGAAAAACAGGTAATCATATATAACTGCTCATCCTAGAACCTTTGTGACCCAGAACAGTCCATATCTGACAAGCTCACCATCCACCAGGGCCATCTTATTGGTTCCAGTCAGCAGGTGTGACCGTTGATTGTTCTCGGATTTCAGTAAAAGAGCACCTCCTCTATCACTGTAAACACTCCTTTTCAGAAAACATATTATTCCACTGTTTGCCTGTTAAGAGAGACTTTCCCACACCTGTGATAGGCTTTCATGAGTTTTAAATTGACTAGAAAAACCATACTCATCTTAGTGGGGTCGCTATTGATATAACGCTTCCAACATAAGAAGAGAGGTATGGAAGGAACCTTTGATTTCCAGATTGTCACTACAGGTAGTGTTTTCGCCTTCTGTAGCACAGTAGCTTATGGTGGTCCTTGTAAGTGGAGGATCTTTGCTCATGCTATCAACCTTTCACCGCTTTGGATGTAATCAACAATAAAAAAATACCATGCTACTTCTATTTGCACACAATAAGAATCGACACAAATTGAAAAACTTGGCAGAAAAGCAATGCCAATTGGAATCTATAAGATTGTGGAGTTGGACTCATGTTCATGGGTGAATTATATTAGAAGTGGCAATGTGAAATAGATACACACCTCAGCTGCACCAAACAAGGTCTTCAGTGCTTTACCATTTGTTGCAAGCCTTTGTTCCACAAGTTGATTAACTTCTTGCAATGCAGCTTTACATTCTGGACCAGCTGACTCACCGATCTGAAATAGGAAAAACAAACTGAAAGCCCTAACTTACAGTACATGAGCTTATCTGTGCAACGGGATGTATCTTGAAAAATCAACAAGCTCATACGCATAGAACTCAACATAATAAAATATAAGAATGTGGACTTTCAAAAAAGAATTGAAAGCATGTATTATTTCTTCTTTTTTTTTTTTTTTTGGTGTGTCATTATTATTTCTTCTTCCAATGCATAAATGACGAATAACACTATCATATTCACCTGCTGGTCAAATTCAGTAAAGTTGTAAACAGCAAGAACAACTGCAGAACTTGCAAGACTTCCACATGTCAAGTGAGGGAATTTCAGACGGAACCATGCACTAAGAGCTCCAGCGTATGAAGTACCAAAAACGAACCAGGGATTTTCAACATTTGATCTATTGAGCTTCACATTTAAGGATTCCTGCAATGTAGTTGTGAGATGCTTTATCATAAATTACTCACCCAAAATAATTTAACATAAGGTGAAAGAAGAATAAGGTTCGCAAACCACCAAAGCAAAATATGCTCCTAAAAGAAAATTAATTGCATTGTCCACATCACGTATATTTTTTTGATAAGTAATTTCAAAATTAAGATATATTAAGCAAACTAACATGGAATGATGTAACCAAAATATATACCTAAATGCAGTTACCACTAAAAAAAGAATAATAAATAAAGCTTTATCAGTTCATCATAATGTATCTCATTATCTACATATGTGTATTCTAAGATAAATGCAGTCTCTTAACTTCAAACATGCACACCAACATTCAGACAGATAGACATGCCAACATCTTGGATATCAGATTATTAAGCTGCAAGACAGAAGTATACTACTCAAGTGTATACTGTATAGAAGTCGTATCCTGTGGAGCAACTGCATTAGGGAAAATAAGTTTCAAAGTGGCAGCTAGCTGAAGGTTGAGCAACAGGAACAGGCGTAAAGGCTGTTCAAAACTTTGAAGACTCGGCATAAAATACAAAACTCTCCTGCTCCTTTAGATATAACCTACTTGTCTGCTTCCTATTTACCAACAATGTGGAGAGATCACGTACCACTTGCAATCTGAACTTTGCCAAACTTAGAATTCAGAAAAGGCCACCGGATGTTTAGTCGAAGTAGAATACTGACCACCTCATAAAGTAGTCACTTTCAATAAGTTATAACAGAATGTCAGTTCCTTTTCAATATCAAATAACACCTACAGGATATCTTGCTAAATAACATACACTGAAGAGAATGCATTAACTCACTCTAGTCCTAGATTGCTTGGTTTACCCTTGGTCCATTAGAAGCCTGTAGTTATTAGTCAAAAGAGGGTATCTCCCTTTCTTTTACTCATTTTAAGCATTATTCAGTCGATATGCACAATTTAAAATTAACACTTAGCAAAGATGAATCAACAATTAATTAATCCAAGATAATGAATTGGGAAGGAAGGGAATCAGGAAAAACAAGAAAACTTCATGGCATGTTGTCAGGACTGCTTGTGAGCCAAGTATTGGGCTGTTCAAGCTTGGATTATTAGAATGGGTGAGCTTGAGAACCAAACACAAGCTCAGTTAGCATCTCAAGCCTGTTTTATTCATATCTTTTTTAACACAAGTTCATGAACTAGCTTGGTTCATGCTCCTCATCTAATAGACTGTAAAATTGGAACTACACAGTACTGTGATCCCTGATCTCCTGCAAATTCTGTATCATAGCTAGGTCCAACAAATTTTAGAACTGCAATGTGTCGCAACTCTGCAATCTTCCTTTACCAAGGTGTATGAATCATACTGTGCTATAAAATGCCTCCTCATTACTGCTATTTGGAAAGAATGGGAGCTAGCCTCATTTGAACAGAAATAATACGCATATTGAAAACCATGTCAGCCTAATATTTAATAATAAACTTGCCTGGTAATATTGACGGAAGACAGCCAAATCAAAAAGAGCCTGCTTGGATGAAAGATACTTCAGGTTTTCTGTTGCCCAAGATTTAAAGGGAGAGCTTTTCCCATAGTAGCGGTGCTCAAGAGAAACCACTGCTGCTCCAAACTTCTTCGCCAGAACCTGTTTGACATTGCAAGGTTAAAAAATTTTCTTCTACTGAGAGTAGCTATTTAACATAAACCTATACGAGTCCTTTGTGGAAGCAAAAAATCAGGATCACACTAACTAAAAAGAGTCAAATAGGTCTAGCCATGTGCCAGGTCTCAGGGCCAGCCAACCACAGACATGTTGGCCAGGCCTTGTGCCCTCGCCCTAAAGAAACAATGTTAAGTCCAACCCAGCCCTCTCAAAGATCAATAACTTCAAAATAAATAAATATCATGTTAATCAATCAAAATATCCAAATAATTAAGCAATATTTGTCTAAAATAATCATAAGAAAATTAAACGAATAAAGGATCATCAACTATTGCCTGAATTTCCAGCACTCGCAGCACAAAAAATAAGAAAGCAAAATAAGCCCATGAAACCAAGCCAAACTTTCCTAGCTTTTTGCATTGCAAATAAACCCAAACTGCCCCAAACACTTACTGGAGAGTTGTTAGGCACAAGGCCACCAATAGGGCCAAGACAAGATCATCTACTTGACATTCGTCAATTAGCTACAAGCCAACAATAACATGCTATATTTGTATGGGCATGATTCAAGTTTTTCACATTGTGCATTCAGCCACTTAATCAACAGTCCTTATCCAAAAACCTGAGGCTGTACCTGGGAAGGGTGAAGCACTAAGCGATGATAAGTACACGTTCAAGGAGTAGATGAACAACACGTTTGACAAGCAAAATTGACAACTAACCAATCATTTGATTGCACTCACCAAATAAGTATAACTGTCAAGTAAATAAGAATTCAGCAAAGACTTCATTTAGAACTTACGCTGATATAGTCATTGGCTATCCCATTGCACGCAGCTTCACCACAGATTTTAAAAAAAATTGGTCCATTTGGAAGAAAGTGGTCAAGGAATTCATAGTAACGCTGCGCAAATTGCCGGTGATCCTGCAAAAGCCAGTGCCACCAAAGACTGATCATAATATGCATCATGAACATAATAGAAGTCCACATAAGAATAAAGTATAGTCTCCAAAAAATTAATAGTAGGCCTCATATTTCCTCTGAGAAAAAGGTTATACCTCTCATCCAAATGGACTGAATCAAAACCTAAACATGAAAATATGTATCCCTCTGTGATAGTGCAAGGAAAAAGCTACCATCTAGATTTTCCTCTTTCCTTAAAAGGGCAGTACAATACTATGCTCATGAGTAGTTCTGTATGGTTTGTGTGTAAGAAGGTGAAGCAGTGTCTTCATTAACAACAACGTAAGAACATCTGGCACTACCATATTCAGCCATATTCAATAGAGACAAAAGAAATGAATTACTGCAACATTTGTTAAGCCACACTCCGCCAATCTCCTATAGTGTGATGATTAAGCATGCAATCAATTATTTCTGTTTGAAAACCTAGGAAAACCTAAAATTATTCAAAATTCTAGAAGATAAACCTCATTATTGTTAGGTTGGGAAGACACATCAAGTCATGCCATAATTAGCATGACCTGATCTTCTCTACAGTGTGGGCATTATTGTCTTTCTGATCAGTCGCCCTTTAGCTCAGTCTCGATGTTCAATACTAAAACCATTTCTTAGCGACTAAAATTTCAATGCATATTAGATAGCTATCAAACTCATTCACTCTACATGACATCCAAATGTACCCATTATATTTTCTATTTTAGTCTCGTACTGCACATTGGCAGACGAGAGTGATTTAAGTGCTAACTTGAAAAAAGATTCCTAACAAGGTGATCATATATTTTTGTTGAAGATGTTCCTTCTTGCAACATTGCTAATGAATCCAACTTTTCCCACGAGAGCCTCATGCACTGGTGTGTCCTTCTGTTAAAAATGATCCCATACTCAGTCTTGTACACGGAAAGATAGATAACACAGACATATAAACATATGTATTCTTTTTTCCGTTGATGACCCAAATTTCCGTCCAAAGGTACACATCTCCTTCCAGAGTATGTAAAACAGGGTGGCCATTATAAGTTTATGAATTAGTCTAGAGAAACTTTCAAACAAGATAGCTGCTATCCACAAATGTAACAAATCAATTTCCCCAAAAATTGGCGTTTCCAGACAAAGTAATAAAATTAGGTTATTAATTTAGCTCCATCAATTCTATCAAAACTTCTCTTCTTATTCTCTTCTATTGTTTCCACATGGAAAAAAATATAATGAATTCAAGAAAAGAAACCGAGCAACACTTCGTGAATCGTGAGGCAATTTCACAGAGCCATTAGAATATTTCCAGATCGAATAAACGTATATGGTGTATGTATAAATACTAACAGAGAGAGAGAGAGAGAGAGAGAGAGAGAGAGAGAATACATAAGGGGAGAAGTGATCAAGAGTCTGATTGAACCAGAGTTCCTCAGTGGTCAAGTAATTGCTACCGTCAGCCAGGCGATTAAGGATCCGAGACGTAACGGCCGCGTGAGAGAGCGTTAACAGCAACGAGAACGAGGCGACGAACGAAGCGAGCCTCATATCTTTTCTCCGTCGCAGCGTCTTCGTCGTCCGCCCGTTTTTCCCGTTACTTTTGTTTCCCCTCCTTTTCCCAGCAGCAAGGTTTGAACGAAGGTCCCTTCTTCGACTGGATGTAATTGAAGTTGTCTTCTGCGCCAGATGCCTGTCACGGCTAACAAGTCTTGTTAATTAAGTATTGAAAATTGTTATTCTTATAAATAAAAAAAAATTATACAAAATAATATAACATTAACAGTTTTTTAATTAAAAATTATTATGATAAATATTTATTTAAAGTGAAAGGTTTTTCACATTATTTTATATAAAAATTTTGTATTAATTTTTTGTTTATATAACATTACTAGTAATAATTACTCACGTAACTATTATGCTTTGAATAAATAAATATAATAAATGCTTAGGGCATTTATTAAGCATGTTATGTCTGGAAAACACTTTGTCCAAATGAGAACGAATTTTTAGTTAATGATAAAAAAAGGAATCTTATTCCCAATCCCAAGTCCCTCTTTTTAAATCATGTCAATGTGTAAGGGTTGTTACCATTTTTATTTGTGAACATTTTTTTTCAATGTGAATGAATTCTAGCTAAGAAAAAAAAAATTGAGTTTGTAAGTAGCATTCATATTTTTAAGGAATTACTTTTGTTATTATTATATTTGTTGGTACATATTTTCATTTTGTTGTTTACCGTATATATTTGGTGGGTCTCACTTTCTAAAACCAATTAGACTAATCTAATTAGCCAAAATCAGTCTTCTTTCTTTGGGAGGTTAAGCGATTCACATTTGTCTCCGGCAAGAATTTTGGGATTTTGACTTTTGGCTATATTGAAAATGACTTTAGGTTGTGTTGAAGTAGGAATGTTTATCTGTGAGGATTACCTGCTTGACCAATTTGTATCTTATCCAAAAACTAATGAATTACGGTGTTTTGCAGTTTCTCAGAAAAAAAATATAAAAAATTAAATAAGCTTAGGTGGAAAAAAATAATAAATGATCAGCTTTTTCAATGAAAAAATGATATAAAATAAAGGTCAGTGCACTATTTCTTTCATCTCACTCTTAAGTGAGATTCCTACTTTTCTCTCTAACTCACTTTTTCTTCCATTCTCCTCGCCCCAAGTTTCCCCACTCTTCCCCCTCTTTGCTTTCTTCCACGTGGCCCTCCATCCTTTCTCCATGCCCTTTCATTGTCAATGTATAAAATTTGGAAAATATTACTCATATAAAAGATTTATATAAACTTTACACATAAAGTGATATGACTATAATTGTGGCAATAACAGTGACAATTTTATAATTAAAACCTATTATGATAGGTATTTATTTTAGAATAATATACTCTCATCAAGACATATCATTTTATATAGAATTTTAATATGAATCTGTTATTTGTATAGCATTACTCATAAAATTTTCCCATCATATTAATTGTTTTAAAAGCCTATCCACTAGCAGTAAATTCATGATGCTAATATAACACCAAATATCATAATTCAATAAAATTTCATACTATCTGGACGTTCTTTTCTCCCTCAAGAATACGGATTTGTTACAGTATAAATCCTCACAGTATAAGTTACAATAGTTTTTACTACCTCATTTCCGTAGGAGTATAAAAATGTGCGAGGGGTTAAAATTATAAACTTATACGTGTCTTCAACCACTCTTATTTATTAGCGTTAACTGCAAATTTTTTTTTTTTAATTTTATTCGTCAATGAAAGCCATGTACCAAACTCTTGTTACCTGGTCTACAACTAAAAATTTCATACAAAATTTATGTACAAATGATGTCGTTGGTGAGAGCTCTTCCTTTAAAAAAAAAAAAAAAAAAATTGTCCCACTTGAAGTCTTAGTTGTAATAATACCATCATTACAGTGTTCTGGTATAAATTTTTTTTATATAGTTTTGAAAAAGAATAGCATTTTCTATACGAGAATAATAAGATGAAGAGGAGCAGCAAAAAGACCCATGCAGCACGTCCACAGCTTCCAGGACTCAATTGAGCTGTGCAAGCATAGTACCGTATAACTGTCCCATTATTGAAGCCATTGGCTGTACATATGATTTCTGAACCACAGTTCCCGGAGCTCTGATTTTGATCAAATTATTATCTGGACCATGTAAAAATTACTGCTTACACGTCTAATTAAGTCAATCAAGAAATACTAAGAAAGTTAATGCAACTATATAGGCTTCATTACAACCAATATTATATATCTCCAAGAATGTCCAGAAATCACCCAACTGCAGCTTATCTCTAATCTAGTAGACACGACATTTTCTATAGGAATCCTACATTACAGATACAACCTTCGGCTTTGTAACACAAGCTAAGAAAGTTGTCCATATGCTTGCGCTAATGACTAGGCTTCATCAATAACAAACCTATCAATTCCGAACCTCGTTGACCATAATGCCTGCTTCTTCAGAAATAGGGGATGAGGAGAGAAAATACACGACACGTGAACTGGCAGCAAGGAGAATAGAGATTAAACTGCGAGATTCTGAAACTTTACTGAAACACCCCAAAGAAACCAATGCTTCCTCCCTGGTTCACAATTCCTGCTACAAAGAACAACAAAATCCATGTTCCTTAGAAACGCTATCACGTACCGTACAACATACTAAAAACATGAATACATTACACCTTATGCACTTGAAATGGAAAAATGGAATTTTTTTTCATGCATCTGTTGTAAGAATGGTAACATGAATCCTTCGATTCTCATATCCTCAAACCGTTTTCCTCTCCAATGCACATACCTATATTGCTATTTGGTAACATTTAGAAGAATTCACAAATTTCTGACTCGATCATATGATTGATACTAACAACAAAAAATAACAGTAAGAAATTCAAGATATGATAAGTCAAATTTAACACTTTAATTTTGCACGTAGGCATACTACTTCTAAACGTATAACAGTCTATGTTCCCTGCTTTTTTTTTTTCCCTCTCCTTGCACCAAGTCCATTCCCAAGCCTATATGGGTAAAACACCAAATTATATGCTCTAAGAGTCCTTTTATCTTTTATATTGCATTTACTTCATTGTTTTCCTTTTCTATTCATGTTTGATCCATTTCATAAAAGCTTCAGATTCCCACTCCAACCACCACAAATTTTTTTTTCCTATCTACACCAAAGTGATCCAAATGCTAATACAAAATGTAACCATTCCATCTCTGTGGGACACTGATAGGTTAATAGGGATCCAAATTGAGACCAACCAAAATTCAAGATCTGGTTCCTGCTAGACAAACAATGGAAATAGTCTAACCTGATCATTAGAAGCTTCATGAATCCGATGTGGCCTCATATTCAAATCAATCATATTGGTCTCAATCTTGGCATGCCCATCGGCATTGGCATCTGAATTTCGAACAGGAGAGATCCTGTGATTCTGCTGGTTCTCTCCCATTGTCAATCGGGTTGGCTGAGTCTGTCCTCTACTGCTCTCAGCTGGATCCCTGGGTTGTGAGGCTGGATCCTCCATATGGCCAGGTTTATCCCCAGGAAACTAATGACATAACCAAGGGAAAGAAAAATAGTAAGAGTCTTAGCATCACAAGAGGAAGAATATGACTCAGTCCTATCCCATAGAAACAAACCTCAATTCTCTGCCTCAATACAAGATATCTTCCATGGGTTCTTTTAGCGCCTACATGCACAATCATGTCGCATTGCAAACAAAGGGAACTTCCATCTATCTCACAGTAAAAGAAAGCTGCACACATGATTCAGAGGGAAGAACACAAATTTAAACCTTTCTCACCCTCTTACAGAAAGAGAAAGCATATTTTATTAATTAAAAAAAAAAAGAGAAGATGAAAAGTCAAAAAGAAAAGGATAAGGAAAAAAGATTTTTAAAAAAAAAATCTGCATACCAGGTGCATTTTCACATATGTCACAGCGAGGCACGTCACTGGGGTCAGCAAGCCCGACCCTCACATGCCGACTAGCAAGCTTATTACACATGTGGACCTGCGACCCCGATTTAAAGGTTTCTTAAAAACACTGCTAAAGCATCTCCAGAAAATGTGGAAAGATTGGCAGTCTAAGAGGCTATCTTTTAAGGAGCCGCAAATTTTATAGCAACCACAGCTCATTTGTTTGCAGTGACAAGGATAAAGTCCAGGACATGTGTAGCTTGATGCTACGATTATATTAAATGACTTGTCACTATGTATGATAAACGCATTAGTTTCAAAGCTAAAATATAAGCTATTCATAACATTGTTCAATACAAAAATTGCCTTACTTCATAAATTGCTCTCCTCTGGGTTAAATACTTCAAATTTGTCAATTTACTAATGAGTAAATTCATATTTGTGTAGGCAGCAAATAGAACAGATTTTGAATCTCCTAGTTTTGTTTTACAGGTACTTCTATGTTTTAGAAGAAACGACCAAATTTAACTTTTCATAAAGAAAATAAAATTTGTAAAGTGGTTAGTTGCTTCATTTTTATGGCCAAATAGATCTAATTATCTAAATGGACTATCTTGAAATGGCTCAAATAAAAACATTTTTTCAGGCCAATATAACAATACTTTGCCTTGAGAGTGGACATAACACCTAGCTTAGCAAGTTACAATTGAGAGATATCACACTAAACAAGCACATATTAGAGGAACTTCAGGCATAGCAATTAGCATATATATATATACATGTATCTATTTCCTCTATTTACTGATAATCTTATTAGAAAGGAAAATTGGACACGCACACACGTGTATGCATATGTATCTATATATCTTCATGTGGAGGGCATACCTTGTCATCGCAGGAGCGGCAGAGAGCGGCCTCATCCGCAGCGCAGAAGAGGACGGCCGCTGCGCTCTCGCACGCGTCACAAACCGTTCGCATACTTAATGGAAATCTGCTTCTCTTCCACTCTCATTTCTCCGATCACAGAGTAGAATTTGAGTTTGAATCAGCAGAATTCCTTATGAAGAATCGAAACCCCAACAAACTAAACTAAACACCACAACTCAAGTCGCAGAAGAGGAATAGGATTGGGACACAAAAGGAGTGTGTCTGAATCTCAGTACGCGCCTGTCGGTTTTTGTTTGTTGAGCTGTTGGTTACTTTGGTGGAGGTTATGGTTTGATTTGATAATGACGATGACGGACGATGAAGACTAGGATTAGTAAATGAATGGACCTGGGAGGGGAGGACATTCCAGAAAGGGCATGTATGGAATTTCATAATTGGAGAATTAAGTAAAATAAAAAATCATAATAAATGCGAAAAGAAACAAGGGTTGTGTCAAAGTTTTGTTTCGCTTAGTGACTCCATGGCCACAGGATTTAAAGGTAGGTGGGATGAGAGATTCGATCACCCACCAGTATCATATCTTAGCTGGGCCCACCAAACTCTATAGTTTACGCCCCTCCATTGTTTTGAAAATCGGATCAAATTATTCGGTTGAACCGAAAAAATTACGAATCGAGTTAGGTAATGATCTGATTAAACCTTAAAATTTATTTTGGTTAAAATTTGATTAAATTCAGTCAAATCCGATTAAACTTGCGGTTAAACCGTGACCCGATCATTAAACCCGGTAATTAAACCGGTCGGTTCAATTTTTAAGATAAAATTTTAAATTTTAAGTATTAAAATTAGTGTAAAAAAATAAAATACATTTTATTACTATTAATAAATAAATTAATGACATAATTATGACATAACGGGTCAATAACGATTGATTCGATGGTTGAATTAGTGACCCGTGACCTGATTTCTTTTTCAATTCGCTCAGCGGTTCGATTTTCAAAACATTGCGCTCCTTGTTACCGGGTAGGTTATGAGATGAGTCCACAAGTTTAAGTGTTCGTCGCAACTTATTTAGTAATTTATTATTTATATTTATGATCAAGGCTAGATTAAGAGTTATATGATCAAGACAATCATATAAAGCTGTTAAAATTTTAGAGTTTTAATTTTTTAAAACATGTATATTATCTATATAATAAAATATAATCGTTTTAAAACATATCTCTTTTATATTTATATTTAACGATTCAAATTTAATATTATATTATATTTAATGATTGAGATAAATTTAACCTTTTACCCAAATTTAAATTCCGTCCAAACAATTTACGTGAATTTCACACAAATCTTCTAAAGTTTTTTATTGTGTCATGTGTGCACAGATGTGGAGTGCAGAGTAAAGAGCATTAAATGCTTATCTGCATTGAGTTGTAAAACGTCATATGATTTGCTAGAGAAAAGTCAAGGGTAATTTGACTGGAGAGAGAAAAAAGAGTTCAAATTTCAAATATTATTACTAGATATATGATAAAAAAATAGTCTTCATTTCTCTCTCTAAACACACAAGTTTTCTATCTCTTAATATCCCTCTCTCTCTCTCTCTCTAAATCGCAACCCTCTTCATTTCTTCTCTCTCTCACGAAGACACCTTCACCTTCGGCCTATCAGTGGCTGCCACCTTCTTCATTTTTTTTTTCTTGCTTGGAACCCATTTTTTCTTACTTTAATCCATTCTCCGAGAGCTAGAATAGAGAACATGTAATGGGTTGTCTCCTTGGAAACACTAAAATCAGAGGAAGAACAAATTATCTTTACATTTTGTTTTCCAAATCTTCCACGAGACCTAGCCTTCTGGGTGTCCGTTATTTTATTTGGGGACCATCTGACTTAGTATTTTGTTTTATTCAGGTCCAAAAAATTGCAAATTGCCTGCGAGTAGGATGCTCTACACAGCCTCTCATACCCACTATCTCTAGAATAGAATGCTCTATAAACCTGCGAACCTGATTTTAGAATTGCCCGTGAGTAAATCAATTTTCTTGGGGTTCTTGAGTCCAACTCCTAAGTTTTCGTTTTTACTTTTCAAAAACAAAACAAATTTACTGGTTGATATATCAAATTCAAGTCTGTTTTCGTAATTAAGTTGTGACAAATGAAAAGCTTTGCACATGATCGATTTGAGAAATTTGATAGAGAAGCTGCTTATGCAGATTTATTGTTGTAATTTCATTTCAGACTTGGTGTCATGGCTTTGAAACTCTTCCCGATCTCTTACTTTTCTATTAGACAAGAGTATTTAGGAGTAATTGCTCCACTAAACAGGTGTATGAGAAGGAGCTAAGTAATTGTGAGCATATTCATTCTCATTCTTTTTGTTGTTGTTTTTTTTCCTGAAATCAATTTCAGGAAACTAATATTTATTGTCTCAAATGGAAGACATTCATGATGACATGAAACTATTAATCATTACTTCTCCCTACTTGATGTTCCAGCATGTATTATGTTTCTTGGGTTTTCACCAGTTTGTTGATTATGTGGTGTTTATCTACAGCACAAAGAAAGAGAATTTCTTTTGAAGTTTTCTGCTATGGTGATTTACAATGTATCTGTTTGGGACCTCCTCAGCACAGAGAGTATTCCACTTAGACTTCTAGATGATCCAGACATGAATTACTTTCTTGGTGTATTAAATACTTAGTATTACACATTTTTTCATTACACTTTAATTCTAGCTACTTTCACAATTCGTGATGGTTTTTATGAGAGGGGATATGAATGCAAGTGAAAACATTTGAATTACATGATTATGAGAATGCCATGACAGTGGTAACTTTGAACTTTTTCAGCAAATTGCGTTAAGTAGAATAATAGAGTTGCATTTCCATCCTTATCAATCAGTTAAGTTCATGACGCATTCAATATCATAGAACATCTTTTTTATTTTAAGATCTTATTTTTTGGTTTTTTTCATGACTTCTTTCTTTGTTTTTTTTTCTTCTCAAGGGTAAATGGAACCTGAAGGTATAGTGTATGAATTATCTATGATAATTTTGGGGATTTTAATCCTCCCTTACCCGTCGGAAATGCAAGTCGAGTTTGATGATACATTGGCAATTTGGTTTTTTTTGCCTTAAAACTATAGTTGACTAGGGAGAGCACTTCTCTAGGGAATGAGTGGAGTTTATTACTTGGTACTGGTTTAGGGTGGTAGCTGTTTTGTGTTAATTTCATCAAAGCACGAAAATTTTTGTTGCTCATGTGGTAGTTTTTGTGAGACATTTGATGAAGTCGATTTTGGGTAGTCAAAAGAAAGATGCAATATAAGTTTTTATAAGGAGCGTCGTAGGCACGAATTATTCCTAGTATATATAATATAATATAATTATTGTATGTCTTCTTTTGCAAAAGTTTAGATGAGAAGAAAAAAAAGTCTAAAATAAAAAATACATTAATTAACTTTTGCATAGTAAAAGAAATTTAACGAAAAACTAAATATTTACCTGATTATCACTTTTGTCAACATAAGATAAATAAAAGGTCTCTATCCTAAACGGTTTTTTCTCTATGTAAAGTAGTTTATGAGAAGTTGTAATCCCACCAATTTTTCTCTCTGTGCACTCTCTCTCTCTCTCTCTCTCTCTCTCTCTCTCTCTCTCTCTCTCTCTCTCTCTCCCTCTCTCTCAACCCTGAAAAATTAACTTCATACTCATCTAGTACAATAATGGATTAGTATTGAGGTAGTTTTTGTTTTACATATTTTATTTTTTGTTTAGTATCTTTCTCTATTTATTTTATTATTTTTATTAGCAGAAATGTACTAATCCAGTTACAATTTATTGACTGTCTTTTTGTAGAAGTTATATCAAACTCAAGCTCTCATCTTTATTTGCAATTTTTACAGTCGACAGTGGTAAATCTGGTTTCATTGTTCTGTACTTCTAATACTGTTTAAATTCTAATATTTTTTTTTTGTGATAAAGAGTTTGTTTTGTACTATAAATAGTAAATATGTTTACAAGAAAATACGAATTTGGATATGCAAAACTTGAAAATAAAAAATAAAAAATTTAATTTAATCTAAAAAAGGAGCTCTGGATAGATTTGTTACTAACAATAATAAAAATATAACAAAAGATTTAAATAAAAAATCTCTAAATAAACAGATAACTGATCCTAAAGGATGATAATTTGAAAAAATATTGTCTTAATCTCGAATGTAACCTAAAACATAATATTTTTTTCTGATAGTAAAAGTTTAAATTTTGTAGGTACCTAGTCAGCAGTCGCCACCTGTCTACTTGGCAGATCATGTGGGTCCCTTGGGTATCCCAAAGTCAAACATGGATTAAATCCTACTTGGACAAACTAGTGCAGTGCCCTCGCCCCCGTGGCAGACTCAACCCTCCATTATCAAGCCTCGTTCAAACAGCTCCAAGAGCTTATCTTAAACCAGGCCCCGTGCCTGCACGGCTCCGGCCAAAACGAGCCTCTGTGCAAGATAGGCTTTGCACCTAGCACGCTTCAAGGCCTCGCACCTCACTATCTAATAGGCTTAGGCCCGTAACTGTTTAACTCATCCTCACTCGAGACCCCTCTCCATGGACAGTGAAATGGAGGTTAGAATCAAAGGGACCGTTGAGCTTCACGCTTCACAAGCGCGCGAGGGACCAATCCCATTAACCAACTAAGAGAGAGAGAGAGATCTACCTTCAGAACCACTCGAATACCATATCTTAAGCATTAAATACTGACCTGACACACATTTAATACAATAAACACGTGGCGAACCATGGTTGGATAAGTGCTTGACACGATGGCAGTGGGCATCTAATTGCCCGCCACGGCCCTTGACATGACTTCACTAGGTCATGATAGGGGGACTCAGGCCTGCCCAGTCAAGGGGTGTCACGTGTTCGCATAGTATTAATCACTACTTACTATAAATACTCTTAGCACATTTATGACAAGGGAGATATATAACTTAAGGACATTAATTACACTAGCTACCACAGGCTCATGAATCTCTCTCTCTTGTCTGCTCTTATGGTTCTCGCCCCTCTACAACCGGGAGACTCGAGTGAGTTACTCTCAGCGACTGCTAAGACTCCCAAACGAACCCCATATAAGTCAACTCTAGGCTCTCGATCCATTTACACAAACAAATTTATTTTTGGAGTTGAAAGTTCTAAAAGAAATTTTACAAATAGAAGAAAGCACACAAATTGACGTATTAAATTATATAAAAAGATTAGATTCCTTTCCGAATGTATGTATTGCTTATAGAATATTATTGACTATACCAGTAACAGTTGTTTTTACACAAAGAAGTCTTTCAAAGTTAAATTTGATAAAGTCCTATTTAAGATCGACTATTTTACAAGAAAGATTAATTGGATTAGCTATCTTATCAAATGAAAAAGGACATGCTAAAAAATCTCGAATATAGATATTCATTTAATAAATTGGCATATCAAAAGGCAAGAAAAATAAATTTTAAATAATAATTTATTGATAATATTAAAAAATTTATAGGCCTCATTCAAATGTTTCGTCTTAAGCCTCCAATGGTGTTGAGTCGGCTCAGCTTATGACTTTTTTAAATTGTGTTTAAGTGATAATAAAAAATGGCTTAAAAAAGTGACTTACATCTAACACAATTTTTTTAAAATACTATTTAAAAAAATAACTTTTTAAAAATAACTTAAAACTTATAAGCTAGTCATTAATACACCTCTTAGACAAACATTAAAATTATTGACAGAGAGATATATCGTTCTAAAGAACATTGGATAATATTTCATCATTAATCCCTCCAAGATTTGCCTTTTCCTTTTCCTAGTGTTGGGATCATCTGTTGAGTAAGGTAAATTTTTTTTATTCTTTTTACTTCTATTTTTACGGAGGCCTATATATCTCAAAAGGGGGGATTATCCAAATGCATTTTAAAGTGGAATCCATCTTTAGCTTTTTAAATATTTGATTAAATAGGTTCTGAACTTTGAGGTAATAATTTTTATGGTGTAATTATACTTTATCACTTGTGATTTGAACTAAAATTAGACGACTCTTTGTAATTTAAAAGTGAATACAAGATTTTCATGTAGTTTTAATTTGTTTGCAAAATGCATAAAAACTATTGGATGTAAGGAAAATTTTATTATAGAAATATTTTATGTCTCAAAATTAGAACATTAAAAAGACGATTTGGTAAAATAACAAAAAAATCTCTCGAAAGACAATCATCTATTTTGGCATAAAAGGGCTAAATTATTTTTTTAATGTTTTAATTTTGAGAGGTAAAATGACAAATATATCTCTATGACAAAATTTTTGTTAAATGTAATGATTTTCATCTATTTTGCAGATAAGTTCAAATCACAAGAAAGTGATTTAATTTTCACTCAGATCAAAAGAGGTAAAGTATAACTATCCCTAAATTATCATATTTTAACTCTTCTTACATTTTATCGTTTGCAAAATTTATTGTTGGATTACATGCTCCTCATGTGTGAACATTTTTGCGCCTTTTATAGGAGAACCAGTTGGTTCAACTAAACGAGTAAATTCAATTGGCACAATTGGTCCGCATAGTTGATAAAGTAGTTTGGTAATCATACTAGATACTAAGTTATGGATACAGAGAGGGCAGTGCCTTATTTGCGGACCCCATTGCTATTGGATTAAAAAAGTTCAATTAATGGTGTCAAAGTCAAATCTAGGGTGGATATGTGTATTTGGAGGTAGGCCTGTACTGGATCCAAAGACGCGACCCGTTAGTGGATTGAAGAGAGCACACAACGAAAAGTAAAAGAGAAGAAGAAACACCAAAATCAAGCCGAAGTACTGAAATCTCAAATCTGTTACAAGCAAACCCATACTTTTCGTAGAGTTAGTTACTCCATTGACCTTACACCACTATGGAAAGAGGAAAAGGAGATAAAACGATTTTGGACCGTTCGGCTGACTCTCGCGGAAACATGAAGTGAGAGATATAGAATTATACAAGCAGCCCTTATCTTAGGAGACTCAAAAATAAATAAAAAAACACCCCAAAAGATAAAACAATACAATACTAGATTTGTTGCCCTAATTTTTTAAAAGTCAATTTTTAATGAATAAGGTTTTAAACATTAAAAAATTAAAGTTAAAATTAAGATTCATGTCAAATTTTAATTAAAATAGGTTTTAAAATTTATTTTATAGGTAGTTTTTATTTTAAAATTTTTTGAAATAAAACTGCGTGGATTCATTTGTATTGTGGACAAATCCAATTTAATAAAAACTTGTTGAAAAACCTGTTTTAAAGAGAACATTTCAAACCTCACATATCTTAACTCCAACAACACATCCCACTCTCTAATTCAACACTCTAATATAAACAAACTCAGCCTCCAAACCAAATCACAATAAGTACTAAATCATAAGAATCTACCAACATAAAATAAATCTCTAAATGTAACATAATAATAATAATAATAATAATAATAATAATAATAATAATAATAATAATAATAATACAGTCATCTAAAATAAAAAGAGTGAAAGTTTCGAAGTACAATACAACACAAAAAGAAATTAATTAAAACTCAAAGATAACACAATATGGGGTCAAAATATAAGTAGACCTCCGGTGTCCTAGTTTCAATAATCAAGTTTGTTTGCCCAAAGGCCCACCTGTAACTATTGTAGGGTGAGTATTTTCACGGTTCAAGTAGAAAGTTATGTTATCGAGCTAATAAAAATGAGCTGGTATGTGCAAGTACACAGGTAAAGATATATGAAAGTAATAATAAATATAATTTCTTAATTCTAACTTCCAACCCAATTCTTAATGATATAATACAAACACACACATGAATTAACTAAATAAAAATTAAACACATATAACATCGAACCACAATCTATTCAGTCATCAACAACAACAGAAATTAAGTTAACTTTATAAGACTAAAACTAAAATGATAAAATGCATAAGTAAATAAATAAAATATCAGGACTCACCCAAGTCCAATCTAATGCAAGTGTATGACGCAACCAATCGTACTGAGGAGGAAATACAATTCTACCTGCAACCTCTTCAGTTCTTTATGGAATATCTGTTACACCCCCAACCCAATTAGACATTAATTATGTCACATTAGGTGAGGCGTGATCGCACAGGTCACCATACCTGCGAACGACACCTTAACCCATACTCAAAAATAAAAGAACGCAGCGGAATAAACAATACAATGAGGAAAATATAATAAACTCTCCAAAGGAATACATTACCACTGGAAAATAATCAACATCCTTTCACAAAATTCTTTACCATTATACAAAGTTAAAACATAACACCAAAACCCAACGTCTATATAAAATACAACCATGAAACTGAAAGTAAGACAATGGAGCTGTCCCAAGCCCCGTGACTCGACATCCTGACATCGACATGATTGCCACCACGGCAAGAACCAAGACTGCAGTGAACCAAACCGTCATCTCCAAGTTACCTGTCAAGACAGTCTGTGTGGGTGTGAGCTAATTGTCAACATGCTCACGATAGATAATCAAACTCATAAAGAATGATAATAAGCACTCAAATGCATACAGGTAGAAATGATTAATATATATCTATATCATGGATGTCTCAATGCAATGCATGTATCACCCACATGTGCGCGCAATTTTAGATAACGTTGGCCCAATATATCGATGGCGCGTTATCAAGGAATGCCCACCGTGGCACCCCTAGGCTAGTCCACCGTGACTAAGCCTTGGTTAACCCACCGTGGTTAACTCTCTCCAGTGCAATGCAAGGCATACAATATGAATGGTATGCAATGCCACCATATATATAAAATCATCAATGTCTCCACAGAACTTCTCATATAATATCAATTTCACCTTATATATAAACACCTTCAACACCTCATATGCATTCACCACCATTATACATATAAAAATACACAATGCATTTAACATGAATAAGATTATATCAAAATCTCACAATTCCACAATTAATACCAAGATAGATAATAACACAAACAATATATATATTCACTTCTATACGAATAAGATTATCCTATGATCCCACCTGTCACCGCACACACACTATGTCAAAGATCACTTCGGGGTTGACGTTGAAGGATCTTGCTCTCCGTTAGCTCCTATCACCACAACCGTATTAGTTTAGGAAACTCAATGTATACTCCGATAATCATAGCTATAATGTCTACACAAACAAGTTATAATACTGAAATTATACATTAGAACTACTAAATGCTAATCTCAATCACACTCCCAATGTAAAGCTAGAGTTGAAAAATACCAAAATACATCAAGTCCTCTAATCTGCCAAAACTGACACAGGCTTCATAATCTGGACATAACTTCGTGGGCTTATGCCCAAAAATTCTAAAACTTTAGAAATACCAACTAGACATATCAAAGAGTATCCAGACCAAATTGTAAATTTTTTGAACATGCCTAAGTATTTATTTGGTATTTTCAAATACAGGGCAGTGCTGCAAAAAACTCGAATTCAGCAGTAAATAGTCTATCTTTAATAAATTAATAACATAGGTAAACGACATCTAAATGATCTGAAATTTGGTACAGATTATCATCAACCTTTATCCTAGATACAGTAAAAATTTCATAATTTTTGGGCTACTCTAACTTGGTCGAATACTCTGTTAAACCAGAGGTTACAGATCTGGGCATCAAAAATCTGCAGGGACAGTCCCATTTCAAAAATTCACCATAATTCGAAATTACAACATTTTTAAGTGAATCCAAAGCCCAAATGATCCTCATAACTCTAACTTACAGTGTTCAAAAATTCAGCCACAAATAAAATTTTTAGCTAGGTCGAAATGTCTCTAAACAGTAGCATTTTCATAGAGAATACTCTGTTAAGGCTGCCATGGGTGATTCTAAGTTTTTACCATGGAAGATCTCACTTCCATCCTCTTCCTTCCATGGCATGATTCATACAAAATGTAATAATTAGAGAAAATAAGATGAAACAAGCATGATACTCACCTTAGATGAGGAAAACAAAATGCAAGAAAGCTTCCTTAGATTTTTCCCTTCTTTTCTTCTTCTTCCTCTTTTCCACCGATTGCTCCTTCTCTCTTCAAGCTTCTCTCTCTCTCTATAACTCTATATCTCTCTCTCTCTCTCTCTCTCTCTCTCTCTATAATGGCAGCTATCTTTCCTCTCTTCTCCCTCCCATCATGCTAACCACTCACTCCCCCCCACCCATTCTTGTTTTTTCCTTTCTTTTTCTTCCTTTTCTTTCTTCATTTGCGTTCTTGTCCCCTCTTGTCATCTTTCTCCATTTCTCTCCACCGACACCTTCCCTTCCTCTCAATTAACTTCAATAGAAACATAATACTATATATCTCAACCCCCCTTAGGTATTTTATACACTCACTTATTATATTTTAGGTATTTTATACATTTACTTATTATACCCACTCACCAATGTTTCACCATTTAACCATTTAACTTACCACTAATAAAATGATACAAGTGGCACACACAATTTATAATTAACCATGCAATAGATGTAAATTAAATTAAATAAACTAATTTAACTACGTTTACGATGCAATTCAACTAATTATAAAAATATGAGATTAGGGTTTCACAATATTATCTAAGTAACGCGTGTTTTTAAATAATTCTAGTCTTTATGGGTTGTAACCAAAAAACGTGTGTATCCCATTAAATGAAGCACCAATCTTTTATTCTAATGCAAACTCTTAGGACCTAGGGTTTCAAGCCCATGCCTGACCATGCTCAAGTACCGATAGATTAAATCCAAGTCTACAACAACATTAACGCCACACAAAAACAAGATCAATAATATCCAAATTATCAAATTCATAACATAATTTCTAATTATTATTCAAGACATCCAAACATCATTTTTAATGCCTACTTCACACTATGTCAAGTAAGTAAAAATATCTAATTATTTTCTTTAAATTAACTAACACCTAAAGTATAATTTACATACACATCAATCACATAAATATTAAGCCAATTTTGTTAATCAATTATTTATGATAAAAACTCCTAATTTTATTAAAAGTGTAAACATGATAAATTCTTAAATTTTTATTTAAACCATTCAATAATACACAAGACATTAGAAACTAACACATTATGATAAATATAACAAAAATTAACTAAGAGAGTCAATAAACTAAATTACAATTAATTTTTAAGTTCGAGTAAAACTTAGAACTCAAATTAAAATTTCTATAGCCATGATTTCTACCCAACCCACATATATAACTCAAAATTATTAACCTAATAGCAAAACTCATGTGTAACCCCCATATCTCATTATAGATCGTCAACCACAAGTAAACTTTAGTTTGTGAAAGCCCCCTTTGAAACTACCACTGCAAAATCTTAAAAAAGAGGAACACAAATCTTAAGATGTGGTACAAAAATTTTGCTCTAAAGGAAAATAAAATGAATAATAAAAATAAAGAAGAATGGAATAAGCAGAGAGAGAACCCTGGTCTCTAGTTCGCCGAGCCTCGACCGTGTGAAAGAGTGAGAATGAGGGAGACCGAGAGAAAAAAAAAATCTTTTAAAACTTTTGGATTAATTGTAAGATAACTCTCAAACTTATATATAATAACAAAAATAATTCTAAGTCTATCTTTAATTATTTGACCTATTGATCAGTCACTATAAGACCGTCGAATTTAAAGAGAGAAAGAGGCATGAATTTATTTTGCCTTGTCTTCTTCACCATCATTTTCTTGATGACGAAGGTATTGTGCAATTGTGATCGTTGTTCCACACAATAATCTCAGATTTAATAACTGAGAAAGAAGAGAGAGAACTATTTTAAAGAGAGAAACGACGGCTGATGGAGAGGAGTGAAATAAAGCTGAGAAGATCTATGCTTTTTCATAAGAGAAATAGGACTTAATCGGATCGGGTTTACTCTAAGGTTTATTGGGTCCAGGCTTATCTGATCCAAAAATTAGACAGATCTATCGGATTTGGACTAACAAATTATCTGATCAGGTCTATTGAATCTAGTTTAATTTTATTGAATCAGGGTTCAAATTGAGTCCGGATCAAATCCACCCAATCCATTGACAGGCCTATTTGGAGGGCTTGAAACGATGCCATAGGTATATTAGCTTGACAGCCAGCAAAACTCACCCATGCGTTTGTAGGGCGCGAAATGATGGTACAAAGCCCCTAGTCGAGCTATGCAAATTTTTTAGACCCAGTTGTAAATATAGGCCGGGTTTGAGATGATTATATTAAGTTGGCAAGAATCTGCAAATTTTTTTTTACACATACACACACACATATATATTTATATATATTTACACATCATATTTCGTAAACATAAAACACATGGTACTAATTTTATAAGACATATTTGTAAGATTTGAACATTTGCCTTAAATTTGAAAGCAAATTGGAACCAAAACCACCAAAGCAATTATTTTTATGGTTCAAAACGTGACAAAAATATTTTTATTAAAAAAGTTTTTGGGCTGTATGTGTGGTGTTAAAATTATTTATTTTTGGACAGGCTTGGAAATGCATGTATATTGTATAGTTCGGTCTAAGAGTACACAAAAGAATTAAAAAACTCGAGAACCGAATCAACCTGATCTCTTTTAATTAGGTTAATTCTGGTCTATTAAAGGCTTGATTTAGTTCTGAATCTAAAAAATACAAACCCGATCATTTTGGTTTGGTTATTAGGTTCGCACTTTTTGAACCACAACCAAACTGAGAACCAATCCAAGACCTAAATTATATACCATAAAAGTTTAGATATATTGTATGTATATGTCTTAATTTTAAAACTCATTAATATTATAAGCTCGACACTATAAGTTAATATATAGATAAAAAAAATAATAACTCGAGCTCGACTCAATTAAAATTTATTTGATATCAACTCAAAAGTTAAACAACACAAACTTTAGCAGATTTTGAAACCGTTAAGATTTCAAGTAAAACTTAAAACAACCCCTCCTCTGAGCACATTTTCAATGCACAATTAATCCTATAATTCTTCGAAGAAAAAAAGTAAATGCTAGAGCTACGCAATGAAAAGGACAATACTTTCTAGTTTCTACAATAAAAGATCGCTGAGCAAGGAGACTTTCAAACTGACACCTTCAATCACATTATTTGCTGAAGTTGGTTGTCTTTATGAGTCTGATGTTCAAAGTTGGCCTTAGGTCCTATAATTTTAGGCAAATTCCATTTTGATCCCTATAGTTTTGTTTGCAACACAATAATCTTTATGGTTTTTAATTGGTACCAATTATGTTCGGTCTTCAACTTCCCACTAGGAATCTGGACAGAGTGAACACAAATGAGCTCTACGTGTGTTTCATGTGGGATCCTCATGAGCTCCACGTGGTGTTAAAAAAAAAAGCTACGTGGCATTAACGGAAGTTAATGATTGGACCCAATTGCAATCAATTAAAAGGAGTAAGGACTGATGTGTTTCAATTTGCACCAAGGGCCAAGGTGAAATGCACCCTAAATTATATGGGTGCAAAATGTAAGTTTACGTCTACCCTTCCCTTCTCATTTATATAAAATAGAAACATTTTATTTTTAGAAAACCTTTATGTATAAAAGTTCGCCAAATGAGATGCTAGTGACATTTTTTAAATTATGAGTTAAAATAATAAATATTTTAATTTAATATAAAAGACTTATAAATTATCATAACATTCTATATGACATTACTCGACATATTATAACCAAACACGTAAGAGCCGTGAATCCATAGCACGCTTGTATCTTATATGCGCGCACCCAAATATATAGCTCTAAACAACACCTAAGAAATGTTTTAGTGAAAACTTAGTGATACACACAACACCCACAAATGGGTGTGGGACAACGAACACTCCCGAATATTTCTTTCTTTTTTCATATCCCCACGTTTAAGAGATCTAATCTGAGTAATGCGTGTGGGGCAAAGCCTAAATGGTACACCGCAAGTTGACACATAAATTGAAAAAGAAGGAAGCTTCCTTACAGCTACCGTTAGCATTCGTTTTCAGCAAGATTGCCAGATAAATGGAGAAAGAAGTTTTCATTTGTCGATCATAATTTATATACAAATTTTGATTGTATCGCATTATCCATAATCGTACTGAATAGACCAATATTAGCTCCGATTGAACTCAGCCAACCGCCCTACTGTGTTTGTTCATGATAGAGGTCACTGCATGACTTTCGTCCTATTAGTGACAGAATTTGCCAGGAAAGTTCCTCACTCCAAAGGGAAGTTGCCTGTAAATTTGACTGAAAGCACCATCATATTTTGGAAATCCCTCCCTATAAAAACAGATACACTGGAATGAAGAGTGCAAGCCAGGAGAGAGTAGAGAACAGGAGAGAAAAATATATATACATACAAGAAGAGAGAGAAAAAAAATGGAGATAGAGGAAGTAAGCAGCTACGAGGCGCTGCCTCTTCTCTCATTGAACCATGTGTCTCTGCTGGTAAGATCGGTGTGGGATTCTGTGCGGTTCTATGAAGATGTCCTTGGCTTTTGTCTCATCAAACGCCCCTCTTCCTTCAATTTCCATGGAGCTTGGTCAGTTCCTCTCTCTTCCTTCCTTATTTGTTCTTTCTTTTGAACCGTTTTGTATAACTGTGTTGGAGTTAGTAATTTATATTGTTGACACTAAGTGGGAAACAATATTGAGGCTCATGGGTGGACAGAATGGAGTGTAGCGAGTGAAGCCTAGGTGTAAACGGAGTGAGGTCGATATTTTAGAAATTTTGTCATAGTATCAAGGATTAGAGTTTGATTTAAATTTGTGTAACCCCTAATCAGTCGTAACATTTTTCTTCTAGAAAAGTGAGAGAAAAGTTCGCTACCTGAACGTAAATAGTCACATTAGCTACTCAAACATGATAAATCTATGTGTTCTGTGATTGTTGTTCATTTTCTATTGCGTCGCATTCATATATTCTTGATTTCTGCTCGACACTTTGTCTAGGCAACATATATCAAGTTCCTAAGCACCTTACGTGTTTTTTTTTTTCCAGGTTATTCAATTATGGAATTGGGATACACTTGCTTGAGAATGAGTCCATTGATGAGTATGAAACCATGAACGAACCACGACCCATCAATCCTAAGGATAACCACATATCCTTTCAAGTAAGACCTAAACATATACATACATATATGCATATATATGTATGTATGCACTCAAAGCCTTCTTCTTCATCTTTTTACTACTTTTCTATCATACATAACCTGAACATTGATGATGAAAATTTTGTATATCTTATAAAAGTGCACGGACGTTGGGCTGGTCAAGCGGAGGTTGGAAGATATGGGAATGAGATACGAGACGGCAGTGGTGGAGGAAGGAGGGATCCAGGTGGATCAGGTGTTCTTCCACGACCCCGACAGCTACATGATCGAACTCTGCAACTGTGACAACCTCCCGGTGCTTCCCATCTCTTCCTGTTCATTCAAGCCCAAGGGTGGAAGTTTCAAGAAGATGGCAGCAAGCAAGTGTGGACTCATGGAGACTGTCATGATGGAGAGCCTGAGCATGGATATGATGAACTTCTCATTCTAGGTTTAAGTTGTGAAAAAGAGTGAACTCTTCTAAGTACTTTCAATTGTTTGTCAAAATTATAAGGAGAATTTGTTATCATTTATATGTCTATTTGATGGAAGAATATGAACTGTTTTTTCTGGTATAAGATTGTAAGATTCAATTTGATGTACTCTTCTTTTATGTATCCCTGAGTGTGTAGATGGGGGTTCTGATAAATGGAAATTATGAAAACTTGTGTGCATCAATTGTGAAGATCAAGTTAAAATGTTTACTTTTTCAGGTTTGCAAGGAGCAAAATATTTTCAACCAAGTCAATATTGAGTTATTGTAGATATAAAAAAAGAATTGTGCAAAATTTTCAGATGGAATATTGAAGTGAATCACTTGGCTCTTGTGATTGTTAAGAAAAGTTGGACGTACAAAAAAATTAAGTGCGATGGTTCAACCGATCAATTCAACCAAGATTGTATCCGTCATCCCCAATTTAAAAAATGTCACCATTGGACACGTATGAAATTTTCCTTTGTTCGTTATACTTGTTATTTTTTCTCACCAAAATTCTTAGATTGTAGTAAAACCATTGCATGTATATAATATGATACTTCGTACATTAGATTGTGCCAATTAGTTTCTCTTATTGTTTACTGATAGATCAGTAAACTTGTAAGGTCTGCTCCCAGGTCACGATGAAAGTCTCCAGTTGACTGTAAAGAAGAGTTAGGTGAGGGAACACTGGTATGGTACTTGTCAAGTACTCTGCGATGCCAAAGTTAGGTTATGAGAAGATAATTGTGCAGAGTTTCGACTAAAGTTTTTGTATACATAACTTGGGGAGGAAGGCTTAGGGTGCCTTTTATACTGGCGTGATTTTTTGGAGTGGTCCTATGAGTATCTACAGGCAAGTAGTGGAAATGATAACCTTTTCAAGTGGCACTTCGTCGTTGGGTTATCAGGACATTGGTAGGGTAGTGGAGGACGTGGTTGTTCTCCCCTCACACGCGTCACCTCCTTTAGGATTTATCAGGCTGATGACAGCTTGGTGGGGAGGTGGTTGTCCCTCCATGCGTCACCCTTTTAGCGTTGTACTACTAACCTTAGTATCAGTTACTAGGGGATTACTTGTAATTGTGGTCCCCACAGGTTGGGTGAATAGGATGGTCTACATGTTTCTGCCCAGTAGTGCCTGCTCAGTATATGCCCGGCCGACATGCATCTGTTCAGTGTCTCCTGCTCAACGACGCTTAAGTGTCACGTCCTTTGTTTTACTTGATCTGGTTCCTTGTAGGGGTGCGGTCTGCCTCTCACTGGGACCTTGGTCAGCTATCACCCGATTAGTCCCTATCAGTTGCCCCCAATTCCTCTGAGCACCTTGTTGTGGTAAGGGAAATTTCAACAGTGGGGGATTCCTCATAAGGAAGGAGCTTTTTTGACTTCGTAGGCGCAATTATGGTCATAGCTGGTAATGACTAGATGCGTCGCTTGATGCCCCCATGATGTGTTCTTTCTTATTAGGTTTTTGTCACGTTTAAATTTTTCGCACTTGAGGAATACACACACAAGCGGGAAAAACACTGTACTCTCTTGTTAGAACTCACCCTCCTAGAAGAATAAATGCGACTAAGTTTGAATTGAAAATTAGTTTGAATTAAGGGCTTTTAGAAAATAATTTGGAGTCACCATCTAACTTGATTAAGGTAAGTTAGGTCACCTAAAAACTAGGCATAATCCGAAAACTACACTTAGGGTTTTTGAAAAAACGATTTTTAAAAATACCTCCTCAAGAGAGGATTTTTAAGAAAACAGGTTGTTTGGCAACCTTTGAAAAATATTTAGCTCATTTTTTTGAAAATAACTTTTTTTGGTCTTTGAAAACAGTGATTCTAGGTTCGGAGGTTGGTTACGTGTAAGGAAGACACACTAAGCCATCACTCTACCTCGCCCTTGCGGTACCTACATATCCATTTACCCTAAATTCACCTATGAGAGTCTTCAACTAACAACTGTTCAATCCTATCTACTTTGAAAAAATAATGTTTGAAAAGAAACTAACATAATGCATGATATGCAAGTGCAAGAAAAGAGACTTGATTTGGAAATAGATTTGAAAAGAATTTGATTTGGTTTGAAAAGAAAGAAATAGAAGTTTGAATTTGGAAAAAGGTTTTGGAAATTGAAATTGAAGATTGAAAATAGAAATAGATCATGAAATTGGAAACTTGAAGAAAATTGTAGGATTGGAGATTGGAAAGAAGTTGTAGAAATAGAAATTTGAAAAATGTTGTGGAATTAGAAATTTGAAAAATGTGGTGATTACACCCATGTTTTTTATTTTTTTTTTTTTTTTTTTTTTTTTTTTTTTATTTTTTTTTTTTTTTTTTTTTTTTTTTTTTTTTTTTTTTTTTTTTTTTTTTTTTTTTTTTTTTTTTTTTTTATTTTTTTTTTTTCTTTTTTTTTTTTTTTTTTTTTTTTTTCTTTTTTTTTTTTCTTTTTTTTTTTTTTTTTTTTTTTTTTTTTTTTTTTTTTTTTTTTTTTTTTTTTTTTTTTTTTTTTTGGGGTTGCCTACGTATCCTTTTAAAGGAATTAGGTCAGTCGTAGTTTAGACAAGAGTCCGATAGAAAATAGAAGGTATGATTGGAAGAGAGTTGAAGTTGAAATTCGAATTGGAATTGGAAGAATAGGAAATTTGGACTTTGATTGGAAGATTTGAAAAAATTGGCTTTGAAAGACTTGGTTTTAAAAACCTAGACTTAGGAACTTCGAAAAGAAGGATTGGACTTGACTTGGAAAGATTTTTGAAAAGAATTGACTCGAATATTAAACTTGGAAGATTAGGGAAGGTTGGATTTAGGAAGGGTTCGAATTAGGAAAGGTTCGAATTAGGAAAGTGTCATTTTAGGAAAATTTTGGTTTAGGAAAGTTTCAACTTAGGAAAACTTTGACTTAGGAAAGTTTCAACTTAAGAAAATTTTGAATTAAAAAAGTTTTATTTTACGAAAGGTTTTGAAATAGGAAAGGTTTTGAAAATAAGAAAATTTTGAGTTTAGAAAGTTTTAGATTTGGAAAGATTTGAAGTTTTAGGAAAGTTTAGAATTTAAAAAGATTTGGGTTTAGAAAGATTTAACTTAAGAAAGTTTTGAACTTAAAAAACTTTGAATTTGGAAAGATTTGAAATTTAGAAAGTTTAAGATTTAGAAAGTTTTAGAGTTTGAATTTTAGAAAATCTTGAGATTAGGAAAAGTTTGAATTTAAGAAAGATTTGAAAACTTAGATTTGGAAAGTTAAGTTTTGAAAAGGGGTAGAATTAGGAAAGGGTTGAATTAGGAAAGATGTGGAAGTTGATTTTTAAAATTTAGGAAAGATTTTTATATTCAAGCTTTTGAAACTTAAGATTTAGAAAAATAGAAGATTAGGAAGGATCTGAATTAGGAAAGATTTAGACTAGGAAGGGTTAAGATTCCTATTTCCTAAAACAAGGGATTGAATTTTGTTTCTAAAAGAGAAGGTTTGATTTTGTTTCCAAAAATGGAGGATTGTATCTAGTTTCCTAAACGGGAAGATTGAATTTGGCATGGATTTGGAAAGGGAAGTTTTAAAAACCCTAGATTTGGAAGACTATTGTTTTGACGTAGAAAATAAATTTTGGAAATATGTATAATTTCGATGTAGAAAATAAGAGATTTTGGAAACCCAAATTTTAAGGCAAGTTCGAAAACCATGTTTTTGGAAAGGAAAATTAGGGTTTCCTAATCGTGGGTTCTAGGGCTTGACTTGGGCACTAAGAAAAAGGATTTTTTAGAAAGTGAATTTTTAGAAACAAAGATTTTTGGAAGGAAATCCTAGGGAGGAGTTTCTAGAAGGTGAGTTTTCAAAAGAGAGTTTTTTTAGGAAGGAGACCTAGGAAGCGTTTTTAGAAAGTGGATTTTGAAGAAAGCGTTTTGGGAAAGAGTTTAAAAAGGAGTTTTGAAAAATAGATTTTTGGAGAAAGTTTTTAGAAAACCATTTTGGAAAGAAGAGTTTTTTGAAAAGTATGTTGAAAAAGAGGGTTTTAGAAATAAAGACTTTTGAAAGAGAGTTTTCTGGAAAGTATAAAATATCTCACTTACCTAAAGTGATTCTAACCATAAGAAGGCTAGAACCACTTTAAAAAAGTGATTTTGAAAACAACAAGGAGTTAAAAATGTGAACTACATTGGTCACTTTAAATGTAACACTTTCCTAAAGCAATCCTAGCCATAGAAAGACTAGAATCACTCTAGGATTGTGATTTTAAAAATAAGTTTTGAAAAATGAGATTTTGATGCAATTTTGAAAACAAGTTTAATGCAGGCTTTGAAAACGAATTTGAAAATGATTTTTGGAAGAATATAAGAGGATGATATGCACAATGCAAATTTGGGGTCGTGAACATACAAGGTTAAGGCTTCACCACATAATTAAGGGGGCCGAACCCACGTGGTCTCCGGTTAGACTAGAAGGAAGCCCCCGACACGGTGATGCTCCAATAGCCTAATCCTACAGATGGACCGAAAATCCCCTTATTTCAAGCATGCAAAGAAAGGGGAAAAGAAGATGGGGGATTAAAATAGAAGAAAACCCAAGTGGGTTAGAAAAGAGAAGAGAGAGGGGGAAAGTGTAGAAACTTAACGAGAAAACCTACCGTATATCTTGTTTATTTCACTTTGCTTTGCGCGCCTTGCTTTTCTTCGGTCTTTACTTCACTTCAATCTTTGAGGGCTTATCTTCAATCTTCAAAACTTGTAGTTGCAGCAATCTAAGTCTTCAATGGAGGGTTGGAGGCTAGTGTATAAGTGTATAGGAGTGTGTATGAGTGTATAAGAGGCTAGGGTTTGGTATATAGTGGCTAGGGCTTGGAAAATCTAGAGAAGCTAGGGTTTAAAGAGGCTACGAGCTTTGTATATCGAAAATTGGTGTTTTCAGACTGAGTTTGCGAACCTCTTTCACACTGGAGGAGGCTCTATATTTATAGAAATGGGATAGACCTGGCGCCTGTTGCAGTGGCGCCAGGCCAAATTTCCTCCTCGTGGCGCTAGGCCATTTTTTGGCTTGGCACCATTGCTAGTGGCACCAGCCAGTTAGAAAACTTTGTAAGTTGGTAAGTAACGTATCTTGAGAAGATTTGGGCACCTGTACTAGTAATTACCATGCAATTTTTAGTTTGGTTTCATTAGGAGTGACTGCGGAAAGCTCGGGAATGATTTGAAGTGTCAGGAATTGGCTCGGAAGGCCGAAAAAGGGCAGGAACACTTAAAATAGTGTCCCGGAGGTATTTGACTTGAAAAATGAGGATAGGATGTGTCGGAGGGGTTGACCGGGCTATTAGGGGCAAAACGGTCAACCAGGCTGGAAAGCTGCCCGGATGGACTCAAAATGTCCCGAAAGAAGATTTAAAATTTGGAAACATTATTTAGAATGTTCCCAAAGGTTGTCGGTTTAATACCTAGAGCCGGTGTGGTCGGAAAAGGTGACCGGCCCACCAGGGGCAAAACGATCATTTTGCACCGGGTTTGCCGGAATTGACTCGGAATGATCCGAAAAGATAAGAAAAGGTCGGGAATACTATAACAAGCATTCTCAGGAGATTACCGGTTTGATACCCAGGGCCGGTGTGATTCCTGGGGCATTCAGATGCCTGTGGGCAAAATGGTCATCTTGATCGAAAAGTCTCAGAATTGACCCAAAATTGACTGGAGGGCACCTAATCATGCCAGATCATCTCTGGGATGATCTCAGAAGGGTGGAGTTACCGTTCTGAGGACTTAGGTGTGTTCTCAAGAAACGTGCCGAAAAATGACCCTAGGGGCAGTTTGGTCATTTTTCACCGAAGTGGGCTAGCAAGCCCCAGTGTTGACCTGGGTTTTGAGTTTTTCCGCCACTCTGATGGCGGTCTCATGATATAGGAGTTTGTTGGCAATTTCCTATATTGACCTGCTTGTGAGTATTTCCGCTACTCTGACGGTTGTGATGTTTGCGAGTATTTTCGCTACTCTGACGGTTCGCGATCATTCCTGAGACTGCCTGATCTCGGGAAGCTACTAAAGGGACTTAGCACCTGAGAATCAACTTTCTAGGAAGGCGTGCCTAAACGGACATTTTTGCATTAGCAAGCTAGCAGGCGCCAAAGGTGAACCGTTCTACCATCTAGGGGACTTGGGGTCTGGTCTTGGTCGATAGGTTTAAAGGGACTTACCGTTTTGAAGAGATTTTTTTTGAAAAATGTGCCGAATTGGATAGAATTATCGTCTCGAGGAATCAATTGTCTCGAGAGAGGGATTGGAATTGGAATTGGAATTGGACTTGGAAAGGGGACTTACCGTCTCTGGAAAGACGTGCCTGTTTTGGAATTGGAACATGGACTTACCGTCTTCAGAAAGACGCGCCTAATTTGGAATTAGAAAGGAGACTTACTGTCTTTGAAAAGACGTGCCTGTTTGAAAGGGGACTTACCATCTTCGGAAAGACGTGCCTGATTTGAAATTGGAAAGAACAAGCCCCTAAGGGCATTTTGGTCATTTGGCCTCTATTTGGGCTTGGTGGGCCCGCGAAGCAATGAATGGATAGGATTAGACTTGGAATTCTAGAGTATGTCCATATTGACTTAAAATCAAGTCTGGACGGACTGGAGACCGCCAAGCGGTAAAAAATGGGGTGCTTACAGTTTTATCCCGCGACGTGAATTGATGACTACCATCCGTTAGATTTGTGGTTAATGAGCTGATCTAAGCCGTTGATTTTGAATAGGAGGGTTTTAGACTTGGCGGTTTCAGCCTTTGGCTTTCACTTTGCATTCCTCACACTTAGACGATTTTTGGCTTTCAAAACCTCTATTTTGTCCTTCTTTCTGCTTCTTCTTATTCTTCGTGTACTTGCACTTGGAGATTCAAGCTTTCCTCCCCTTTGGTAAGATCTCAAACTGTGGTCCTTCTTCTTCATGAGATTCTTCTTGAGGCGTTGTCTCTAGTATCACGTCAAAGTAGGGATTTTCCCTTATTTCCAAGGGTTTGTCGGGAACCTGGAGTTGTTTGAGTTTGTTTGGGAGTCAGTTGGGAGTGGCTTCAAGTTGGTTTGGAGATTACACTTGGTAGGCATTATAGTGGACCCTGAAGATGTACATTCCTCGGGTTCTGAGAACACGGCTTCTCAGGATATAGTTAGGGTGCGGTTGGAGGTCCCCAATAGTGCTTCAGTGGGGTCTTTTGGGGCTTCTGGTGAGAGGCTAGCCCTTAGGGGTATGGTTCATGGGCTTAGGGGCATGGTAGTCCCTGGGGTTAGGGAGTTCAGTTTTGCTGCCAAAGGGGTGTCCTCCGTCATTACAGAGAGGAAAGCCAGGAAGTTGTAGAAGATTACCAATTCCCTTTTAAGTTGTCATATAGGATTCTTGAGAAGGGAGACTAGGCTTGTTTTGTTTGTCCTGAGGAAGTCTGTGCTTATGAGGCTGCCTTGGCTAGTGACCTCAGATTTCCTATTTTGACCCCCATTAGAGGGGTGAGAAGTGTTTTCGGGTTGGCCTCTGGTCAGCTCCTTCCTAACTCTTGCAAGATTTCGCTGGCATGTGTCGTGTTGTGGCAAGCATCTAGTGATAGTGAGGACCACCTCACTGCTGATGAGTTCTTATATTGCTACAAATTGATTGAGCAAGAGAAGGGCAGATGGTACTTCTCGGCCAAGAGTAGTGCCATAACTCTGGTGATGGGGCTGCCTTCTTCCAACAAGAGGTGGAATGATAGATTCTTCTTCGTCTATGGCGATAGTTTGGAGCATCAATCCTGGGAGGTTGTAGATGATGATTTTGCATGAGTTCCTCGGTCATGGAATGTTCTAACTAAGGGGTATGTCCCTTAGTTTATCTAGCTTTTGATTTTCCTTAGCCGTAGTTTCTAGATTTTTAGGGTTTTGACTTATGCTCCTTATGTCAGGCTAGCTTGTGCTGCACCTACTCTGGACAAGGCTCAGGAAGTCGGGTGAAGAGAGCCCAGGATTATGACATTACTGATGCCAATGATCTTATGAATTTAGAACACTTGTGTATGTACTTATTAGGCCCTGAGTCTACAAGTGAAGCTCTAAGGGCAGAACATGAGATGAGTGAGTATAGTTTGTTCTCTTCCTTGTCTTTATTGGTTGCTTATTAATATGCCTGTCTTTATTGCTTCTGTGCAGCTCAAGGCAAGGATAACTCTGACAAGGAGGGGGATATGGCTCTTAATAAGAACATTCTTGCAAAGGTGAGGCTTTCTTTAGAGCCCTCTATGGCAGTTAAGCGCTACAGGCTTCCTACTAGCTATAAGGCCGGGGGTAATGGCAGCAAGGACAAGCAGGCTGACCTTGGAGACCTCCTATCACCAAAGGTTGTCAGTCCTCCTCTTGCACCCGTAGTCACCTAGGAGGCATCATCAGTCCTAATTGGGCCTGTTGGCATGCACCCCCCACCAACGCCTCTTGCTGATACTCTAGCAATGCCTGCTTTTTCCGTTCAGAATCTTGTCACTGATGAAAAACTATATTTGAAAGTCTAGGCTTGGCGGAGATTACAGAGCGTAATCCATCTAGGGGATGGAGAATAGCTGGCGAGCAGTTCCACCTACAAGCTGACCAGGGACCTTAGTCAGGATTTTCTTGAGGCAAGTATCGTAAGTGTAGTTGCTCTGCTTATTCCTTCTTGCTTCTAATCTTACTCTTTTTTATTTGATTAGGCTGCTACCAAGCTCTTTGTACTAAGTGCTAGAATGACGAACAACGAGAAGGCTTTCTTGGAGCAGAAATGCATAGCCGACCAGGCCCTGGCTGAGGTAGTTTCTTTGAGGAAGAAATTGAAAGAGGTCTTTTCAGAGAAAGACATCCTAAAGGGTGGGGTGCTGACCCTGCAGGAAGAGAAGAACAAGTTGACGGGGGAATTGGCCAACAAGAAAGATGCCAAGGAGGCTATTTGTGATAAGCTTATTGCTGAGAAGATTGCCCAGAAGGTTGCTCAAACTAAGATAGCTACTTTTCATACCCAGGTGGAGGCAGTCGTCAAAAAGGCCTTTGAGTAGTACTACCAGGAGGAGACTTAGTAGTTGGCACTAGGTGAGGCCTACATGCAAGGCTTCACTGAGACTAAGGTGATGATTGCCCAGGCTCACCTTGGCCTGGATCTCTCTTCCATTGAAGCTGTTCCTGAGGATGGCACAGTCTCTATGGCCGTTGAGAGGAGTAAGGCGGTAGGGAAGGATAGGGCTACTGCGAAGGATGATGCCCAGTCAAAGGTCCCTTCTTCTAGCAAATAAGCAGTTTTTTGTATATCTTTTTCTTTTTTGCCTTTTTGGTTTTTCTTTTGCAGTGGTTTTGATGTAACACTATTTTGGGCCCTTTCGTGATTCACCCGTTATCAATGAATAGATTTTTTCTTGTTCTTGTCAATAGATAAACCTTCTGTCATTTCTATTTCTTTTTCTCTTTCTTGTCTCTGATTTTTCCAAGTGTGGACATTTTGGTTTTACCTTGGACTTTTGTGGTGGTTGTTTAAGCGTTGGATCTTTGGCCGTTGCCTGTTCGATCTTGTGACTGAATAAGACTTTTGTCTGACCGCATCGGACTTTTATGGTGGGCATTTGGGCACCTGGCCTCTGCTTGTTCGGTCTAGTGACCGAGAAGGACTTTAATCGTGAGCGTTAAGCCTTGGGTGCTTGGCCTTTGCCTTATCGGTCTGGTGATTGAGTAGGACTTTTGTCATGGGCGTTAAGCCTTGGGGTTTGGCCTCTGCCTGCTTGGTTTGGTGACTGAGCAGGACTTTTGTCCTGGGCGTTAAACCTTAGGCGCTTGGCCTCTGCCTTCTTGATTTGGTGACTGAGTAGGACTTTTGTAATCGGCGTTAAGCCTTAGGCGCTTGGCCTTTGCCTGATTGGTTTAGTGACAGAGCAGGACTTTTGTTGTCGGCGTTAAGCCTTGGGCACTTGGCCTCTACCTGATCGGTCTGGTGACCGAGCAAGACTTTTGATGTGATGTCCTTTGTAAGGAAAGGATGAAGGCATTTTATAAAAATGAATTTGAAAGACTTGTAGACAAAGATTTTGTAGGGTACTAGTTTCTCATTAATCTCTGCATCTGACATTACATCTGGGGGCAAGATGAGTTGTTCACAGATAGTATTTTCTTAGGTGCTCAGCATGCCAAGGGTGAAGTAATTCTTTGCCATTTAGCCCCGTCAGTCTGTATATGCCTTTCCTTGTAAAGCCAATCACCTCGTAGGGACCATCCCAATTTGGGCCAAGCTTTCCATCTTGGGTAATTCGTGTGGACTGGTTAACCTTCTTTATGACTAACTCTCTTGGTTTGAAATCCCTCAAGTGCACTCGGCTATTGTGGTATTGACAGATCTGTTGCTGGTATGAAGCCATTCTGATTTCTGACTATAGTCTCTTTTTTTCTAGAAGCTCCACATCAATTGCTAAGGCCTTGTCATTTGTCTTTAGATCGTAGTTATGAACCCTTGGGCTTGGAGGCCGATCTCTACTGGTCTAAGATACTGGGGAGTTTTTCTACCAATAGTCCCTTAGCCCTTTCCAACTTAGTTTTAATGATCTTGAGAAGGGATTTGTTGGTCACCTTTACCTGTCTATTTGCTTGGGGGTGCTCTGGTGAGGAGAAATGATGGTTGATTTGTGTAAGCACCTTATTTTTGTCTGTTTGGCAATCTCCGGCCCGACCGGACCCAGTTTTCAAACATCACAACACATGCAAGCCCAAGACGGGTCTTTCAAACTCCAATCCAGTCAACTAGTCATTTCCTGGGCCCACAAGGTCCCACTGAAGCCATAAACACCATCATGCCCCTAGGCATTCTAGGCAGCTTTCCGAGACTGGGCGGTCTCGGGATCCAACGCCATTTAGGTAACTTCCCGAGATCGGGCGATCTCGGGAACCAACACCTTATCGAATTCCAGACTGTTCACTTATGGCACCTGCTAGCCCGCCAATGTAGAATGTCCATCATTTGGTAGTTCTCCGAGACCAGGCATTCTCGAAGACCAATACCACCATCGCAGGTAGCTTTCTGATACTAGGCGTTCTAAAAAACCAACACCACCTTACAAGTAGCTCTTTAAGACTAAGCGGTCTTAGGGACCAACATTGCACATGTAGTTTTTTGAGATTGGGCGGTCTTGAGAACCAACACCTAGGTCAACATCGGCGCCTGCTAACCCGATTCGGTGAAAAATGACTAAACCTGTCCCTTGGGCCTTCAAGCGTGTTTTAAGAAAGTTTAAAATTCCTCAAAACCGTAAGTCCACCCTTCCAAAGTGTTACTAAGTAGTTAGGTGTACTCCACATCCCATTCGGTCCAATTCCAGTCCCATACCGACTAACTCTAGTCAAAATGACCGTTTTATTACTGAACGCCCCAACACCACACAAATCCCACCGAACAGTAAAAGACTCTCCTGAGATCATCCCTAAATAACCCAGCACGCTTAACATAACACTCCGATCCATTCTTGAACATTTTTAACCAAATCCTGCCAAAATGACCATTTTACTCTTGACAACTCGAACGTGCCCCGAAAACTACATCGGTCCTAGAATATTGAACAGTCGGTCTTGTCATACACCTCTGTTTAACCTATAGAGGACCTTTCGACACTAAACACCCCCGATTTGATACAAGTTCCCTGGAGCGTTTCGCAGACGCTCCGCCAAAATGGCATTTTCTCCCAATTCCCTGGTTATAACGCATCGTCAAATGACTTGAGAAATGCGTAAACTAGGAAATTCCCGAAAGCTCGTTCATAGGTCTTTCCATCGATATGGCTTGATCGGATAGATCGCTCCTCTAAGCCTCTCATTGCGCGGCTCGAAAACTACTACTTTTAACCACCCTTGGAGCGTTTCACAGACGCTCCACCAAGATTGAATTTTTTCCCAATTCTCTGATTATAACGCACCGTTAAATGATTTGAGAAATGCGTAAATTAGGAAATTTTTGAAAGTTTTTCCAGAGTACTTTCCATCGGTATGGTCCGATCGAAGAGATTGCTTCCTAAAAGCCTCGATCATGTGGCACAAAAACAACTACTTTTGAACCCTTGCGGGGTGTGTCATAAACGCTTCGTAGAGATGTGATTTTGTGCACACCTCCCGAGAGATATGTCACATTTTTGAACACCGTTCAAACTTTTCAAAAACTCGAAAGTTTACGAGAAACCCTAGGAGAACATCATGGATGCAACCAGTTCCTCCGAAACCTTCTCAGTTGGCTCAATTATCGAGGCAAAGTTTAAACGAAAACTTCCAGTGGTGGAGCGTATGCTACATGCGCCCAGATTTTGATCAGATCAATCAAAGTTCGATTAACTGTCAAGATTTAGCCAGTACATTAGGTGCCACATGGCATTCTGCTAATGGAACAGTACTAGCGCTTGTGCTACATGCACTAGGGTAAATTTTGCCCAGGGGCATATACCACATGTGCCAGGCCTTTCCAGGATTGCCTATAAATATAGACCTCCCCCTTTGCATATTTAAGGATCGAAATTGATAGCAAAGCTTTGCAAAAACCGCTCCAGAACCTCGAATTCCTATATACCTCTCACACTTCAATCACTTAGGGTAGATTCCACCTCCCTTTAACCCATACACTTCACCTACATAGCCTCCCATGCCATAAAATACCTCCTTCCAGCCCCTCAAGCATACTTGAAGCCCTCCTAGCTCAAGTCAAAACATCCATAGAAGATTGCAAGGGTATTGAAGGCAAAATGTGGTATTTCTTTTATATTTTTGTCTCCCCCACTCCTCTCTTCTCCCTCCTAGCCTAATTAGGCTATTCTTTATTTTTATCCCCATCTTCTACCTCCTTTTCTTGCATGCTTGAAGCAAAATGGCTCTTAGTTCATGCCTAGAGAAAAGTTAGTGAGAGCTACTGTGTAGGGGGATCTCTCACTAGCCTACTTTAAGATGGTATGACCTTGGAGCCCTTTGATTATGTGGTGTAGCCTAAAACCTTGTATGAATTCATGACCCCATTGTATATTGCTATCTTTGTTCATGTTTTGTGTGCTTGACTTTATTTTCATGTTTATATCCATGTTTTTCAAAACTTATATTATTCTCATTTTCATGCCATTTTCAAGCTCAATATTCCCTTCAAAGTGGTTTAAGAGTTGACCCCTTGAAGTTTAGAATGAGATTCTAAGAAATCATGCCTTAGGTAACCTCCCCATTAATCCCTAACTCACACTTTTGCATCTTTGCATCCCAACTTACATAAAAATGATTTTCAAACTCTCTAATTCTCAAGGTTTCTATTCTCTCAAGTTCAGTGGTTGTAATGGCCTTATGGAACCCTATCTTAAGTGGTCTCCCCTTTATATTGGGCATAGAAGCCTTAAATTGTTCGAATAGTTCATTTTTCTTTTATTCTTGCACAAAAATCCTTTTCAAACTCTTTGATTTCTAAGATTTCTATTCTCTCAAGTTTAGTGGTTGGAATGACCCCATGAAACCCTCTCATGAGTGGTCCCCCTTTACATTGGCCATAGAAACCTTAACTTGTTAGAATAATTTCCTTTGGAAAACGATTTTCAAAATCTTCTTCTCAAAAATGGTTTTCAAAAGTTTATTTTCTCCATCTTTGCATTAAAAATAATTTTTCAAAAGTTGTCATTATTGTGTTGATTTTTGAAATCCTTACTCTTGTCAAGATAAAGGTTATAATGGTTCTAAGAAAACATTTTTCGGAATGGTTTTCAAACACCAACCATATAAACCATATCCTTGGCTAGAGTCAAATTTTCATGGAAATGATCTTCAAAAGGGTTGTCTACCAAAATCTTTTACATAACATGATTTGTTTTCTAAAACTCCTTTCAAAAATGCATAAAACCACCTTTCAAAACCATCTTCCAATCCAACCCTAGGTTAACTTGACCCTAGTTGTCCAACCCTAGGTTAACTTGACCCTAGTTGTCCAACCCTAGGTTAACTTGACCCTAGTTATCCAACCCTAGGTTAACTTGACCATAGTTGTCCAACCCTAGGTTAGCCTAACCCGAGTTAGTTAACCCTAGGTCACCTTAACCCGAGTTAGTTAACCTTAGGTCACCCCTAATCTTAGGCCAACCCAACCTAGGTTAGTATACTTCAAGGTTCCAACTTATAAACTCCTTTTAAATGATATTTCTATTTAAAACTATTCTCATAACCCATTTTTCCAAAACCTCATACTCTCTTGAGATTTCAAAAACCAACTCCATAATTTTTTCAAATACTCCTACACTTTATCTTTAAATCATTTTTAAAAATATTTTCAAGAACTCGCAACCCTAAGGAGTCCCTACCCTTTTTATAGTTAGGGATTCCAAAAGAAGGTGATATATCAAGAATAACCTCCAAGGTTGTCCATATTACAGTTCCAAAGTAGTAGATATTTTCAAAAACCACTTTAAAAAACTTTTCAAAAACCAATTTACTAAAACACTCCAAAATCATACCTCCAATGTTTTCAAAACAAGACTTCAAAATGTTTTCAAACTCTCATGAGTAATCTCAAAGTGTTTTCAAAACTCTCTTGAGTTGTTCTAAAAACATGTCAAAGCACTTCAAAACCCCCTTTCGAGAGTTTCAAAGTTCTATTTCAAAAGCACCCCAACATTTGATCCCAAATCAAAACTCTCTAGTTCTCTTTTTTCAAAGACCACAAAGTGTCTTCAAACTTTTTCAAAGACCTTAAAGTGTCTTCGAAACTTTCCAAAGGCCCTAACGTGCTTATTTTCCATTAGGCGCTTGGCCGAATTACGAACGACCTGATTCTTGCCAAATAAGATACGTAGGCAACCTAGAGTGGTGCGATCATAACTCTTATTTCAACTCAAGTCCTTTTTCAAAACTCTCTGTTAATCCAAGATTTGTATTTCAAATTCCTTCAAGACTTCTATGTTTTCAAATATTTTTCTCAAAACCCGAATCATGAATCATTCATCCAAAAAGTGATGACTAAACCCCGTTTTCAAAATTCTAAAATGGATATTAAGTGGATAACGGTAACCGATTATTCTAGTGAGTGAACAAAGGGTGAATAGACATTTAGGTACCGAAAGGGCAGGGTAGATTGATGATCTTAGGATATCTTCCATGCACGTAACCAACCCCTGGACCATAGATTTCTGTTTTCGAAAGACCAAAATAGAGTAACTTTCAAAAAGGGCTTAAAACTTTCTAAAGGTTGCCAAACAACCTATTTTCTCAAAAACCCTCTCTCGAAGGAGTTTTTCAAAACTTTTCTCAAAAACTCTAAGTTTAATCTTCAGATTAACACTTAGTTTTAGGTGACCTAACTCACCTTAATCAAGTTAGGTGGCTACTCCCATTTTTCTAAAAAGCCTTTAATCAAACCAATTTCAAGTTCAAACCTAGTCACACTCGTCCTTTTAGGAGAATGAGTTCTAATGACAGAGTTTCGTGTTTTCCTGAGCCGAAAAGACTTGGTCTAAAAATCGGGGCGGGACAATCTGCAAGTTTGAACACAACCCGCTAAATTGCTTTCCTTCAAATTGCTTCCTATTATCTGTGATGACTACCTTTGGGATCCCGAAGCGGCACACAATGTTTTTTCAGAGGAAGGTGGTCATTTTTTGCTTGTGATGGTGGTGAGGGCTTTTGTTTCGACCCACTTGGTAAAGTAATCGATGACCATTACTGCAAACTTGTTATGTCCTCTGTCTAGGGGTAACGGGCCCACGGTGTCAATTCCCCACTGGGCGAAGGGCCATGGGCTTTGGATGGGAGTCAGTTCCTGAGCAAGTTGCCTAGGGATGTTGGAAAATCGTTGGCACTTATCACACTTCTTTATGAACTCCTTGGAATTCCTACTCATGGTTGGCTAGTAGTATGCTGCTCTGAGGATCTTGTTGGTCAGGGAAAGTCCTTTAGAATGGTTCCCACAGATTCTTTCGTGGATCTCCCCCATGATGTAGATAGCCTCTTCTTCTGTGGAGCACCTGAAGAGGGGGAGGGTGTGTCTCCTTTTGTATAAGATTCCATCAAATATCACATAGCGACTGGCTCTGAACTTGACTCTTCTTGCTTTCAACTTGTCTTCGGGGAGGGTGTTCAACTCTAAGTAATCTCTAATTGTTTGGCCCATGAAAGTTCTATTTCCACAACGTTGAATTCTATGGTTTGGATGCTCAGTGAGTCAAGGATCTCCATGGGCACTTCAGGGTCGAGTTGCTCTGAGGACACAATTCTTGCTAATCGGTCGGCCTCTTCATTCTTTAGTCTGGGGATTCTTTGGAGTAATACCTTAGAGAATTTTCTGGCTAAGCTTCTAGCCATCTGGCAATATTTCTTCATCTTTTCTCCCCTAACTTCATATTCTCCTTGGATTTGCTCGATCACAAGCTATGAGTCTCCCTTGCTCTGCCCCCATTCACCGAGCAATCCGAAATCCAGCTATAAGGGCCTTATATTTTGCTTCGTTGTTGGTGGCGGAGAACCTTAACCTAAAAGCATACTCCACTTTGTGGCAATCCGGGGTGATAAGAACAATGCCTGCCCCAATTAACTATTTAGTGGAGGAACCATCAACATTTAATATCCAGTGGTTCTCTGAATCGTCTACCTCAGGTGGGTTGTCGGGAGGGGGGGTTGTGAATTCTACAATGAAATCTACTACTGCCTGTCCTTTGACAACCACTCATGATCTGTACTGGATATCGAACTGACTGAGATCCACTGACTACTTTATGAGGCGCCTTGAAGTTTTAGGCTTGTGCATAACTATCTTGAGTGGTTGGTCGGTTAGGACTACAATTGGGTACACCTGGAAGTAGGGTCTGAGCCTTCGTGCTAAAGTTACTAGAGCAAAAACGAGAAACTCCATACTAGGGTATTTTTCCTTTGCCCCCCTGAGGGCCCTACTAGTGTAGTAGACCGGTTTTTGAACCCCTTGGTCTTCTTGAACAAGGCTGAGCTCACTGTTGTTGCCGAGACGACCAAGTAGAGATAAAGTTCCTCTCCATTGACCGTTTGGCTAAGTAGAGAACTAAGTCCAAGTACTGATTTAATTGCTGAAAGGTTTCCTCACATTCGCTAGTCCATTGGAATGCTTTTCTTAATGTCTTAAAGAAGGGGAGACATTTGTCAGTGGACTTGGAAATGAATCTGTTTAGGGTTGCCACTTTGCCTGCTAACCTCTGAACATCTTTTATTGTCTTGCACGTATTTGGCAGGATTCAGCTTCATATTGTAGGCCTTAAGGGTTTGGAAAGTTTCCTTTAGATCCTTTAGGTGGTTAGTTGCCCACTTACTCTTGACCAACATGTTATCGACGTAGACTTCCACATTTCTCTAGATCTGGGACTTGAACATCTTATTGACCAGCCATTGGTAGGTTGCCCCGGTATTCTTCAGAATGAACGACATCACTTTGTAACAGTGCAACCTCCTGTCTGTGATGAAGGACATGTGTTCTTGGTCTCTCTCAACCATTCTGATCTAATTGTATCCCAAGAAGGCGTTCATGAATGTGAGCATCTCATACCTCGCAGTAGAATATACCAGAAGATCAATGGTAGGTAAGGGGAAGCTGTCTTTGGGGCACGTCTTATTGAGGTTTGTAAAGTCAACACACATCTTCCATTTCTTGTTAGCCTTCTTTACCATCACCACATTGGATAACCAGATTGGGTATTAGGCTTCTTTAATGAACTTAGCCTAGACGAGCTTGTCTACCTCGTCGGCTATGGCTTCATTGCGCTCTAAGGCAAAGCTCCTTCTCTTTTGTTTGACTGGCCTAGCTTCAGATGAAATGTTGAGATGGTAGGCAGCAATATTGGGGTCGATACCTGGTATATCGTCATGCGTCCAAGCTTCTCGGTTCTTCCTTGAGTGGCTCTAGGGTTATGGACCCAATCATGATCACTCTGGCCTGTTCTGGGCCGCCAGCCAAGTTTGGGCCGCTTATGTCCACTTCCTCCAAGTCTCCCATTGGTTCTCTTCTCTTGATGTCTTCTTTGTCTTGTACTTCTAGCTCCTCTATCACTAGAGTATCTTTGACACTGTCTCCTTTAAGGGAGGCCATGTAACACTTGCTCGCCGTTCACTGTTCTTAATCCGTGCTTGGTTAGAAACTTTAACCTTAGGTGGTAGGTGGAGGTTACTGCCTTGAACTGGTTTAGGGCTGTTCGCACTATGATTATGTTATAGGCTGAAGAATAGTCCACTACCAGAAAGTTAATTAGCTTGGTTGCATGTTGGGGTCCATCCCCTAAGGTAACGGATAGTTCTATGGACCCTAAGGGGGTGACTTTATCTCCTGTGAACGCTACCAGAGGGTAAGTAATAGGCTTCAAAACCTCTCTTTGTATTTGCAGCTGCTCGAATGCTTCCCAGAATAGGATATCTGCTGAACTTTCATTGTAGATCAAAATCCGCCTAGTTTGAACATTGGAAATAGTGGCGTTGATTACCAGGGGATCATTATGGGGTTGACACAGTTTGGCAGCCTCTTCCTCAGTGAAAACAATGTAAGAGGGCTCCGCGCGAGTCTTCTTATTTGGTCTTTCTATTGCGAACACCTCATTTTGTTGTCTCGCTTTTCGAACATGATTCTTTTTGCTGACGAAGATTCTCCTCCTTCAGCAAATCCCCCAGCAATGACCTAAATCTCTCCGATTAGGCGCTGGTGTCGTGGGGCTTTATTTAGCCTCTATCGTTCTGTAGCACATGGCCTACCACGAATCTTCCTAGGCGGCCCTGCCTTATTAGGTTTTTGATCTGCTGCTTGAGATCGACGCAGTCGTCAGTGCTGTGGTCGTGATCCCTGTGAAACTAGCAATACGTCTTCTGGTTTCTCTACTCTTGAGGGCTCCTCAATCTCTCGAGCCATTTCAGGTCCGGATCGTTCCTGATCTCGTTTAGGATGTGCTCTAATGGCACTGTTAGGGGGGTGAAGTTACGATTAAAGCCAACAAATCAATTTCTTACCCCTTGGGTTGTTAGTCTATCGGTTCTTTAGGTCTTTTTTTTCCTTGTATTTTTTTTTGTCGTCAGCTGGCCTTTTCTTCTTCTCAAGGAGACATCTGGTGTCTCCATCGTGATCACGTCTCGCGTTCATGGCATCCTCCGTGTTTATGTGTTTCTAGGCTCTGAGCATAAGGTCGGCCATACTTTTTGAGGGTTCCTTGGCCAATGAAAACAAGAACTTGTGGGTCCTCAAACCACTCATGAAGGCTATGACCGCTACCTTATCATCAGCATCATCCACTTCTAGGGTTTCTAGGTTGAACCTGGTGACAAACTCCCTAAGGGTCTCCTTCCTCTTTTGCTTCCCGTTGAGTAGGTAGGTATCTGGTCTCCTTTGCTGCTGGCCTCCAATATAGTGTCTTGTGAATAGCTTACTAAGCTGGATAAAGGAATTAATAGTAGAGGGTTGGATTTGCTTGAACCATACTTTGGCTGTTCCTTTGAGAGTGATCGAGAAAGCTTTGCACATGATCTCGTTGGGAACGGCTTGCAGTTGCATCAATGCTTTGAAGGTCTCGAGATGGTTCAAGGGGTCTTTGGTTCCATCAAACATTTCTCAGGTTGGCATCTTGAACTTGGGTGGCAAGGTACTCCCATCACCGTTTGAGTGAAAATGGAGTCAGTTCTGTTTACCAACTCCTCTACGATGTTGGGAGTCTTTGTCTTAACGGCCTTCATGACCCCTGTCAGTTGGGCTTGGGGGGCTTTGATACATTCATCCGAAGCAGGGAGATTGTCCATTCGATCTCCCACCACTTCTGTCTGCTAGGGGTAATGCTGCAGATGTGAACTTGGGGCATGATTGTGGGCTTCCTTTGGTTGGGCCTCTCCATTTGGTGGTATAGCGCCATCATTTAGGATGATGGGATCTTCGTTCACAGGGCTGGCATCGTATTTCCCTTATGCGTCTCGTGGTGGGGCTTTAGGTTCCTAAGCTCTTTCCGATGTTGTGGGGAGTTGCCGAAATAACTCTTGATTCTGGGTTATCAACATCTGCATGTTGGCCATTACATTGGTCATTTGAGTATCAAGGCTCGTAACTCAGTTCGCACTTTGTTCCTGTATTGATTGTGGTATATGTGAAGCACTAGACCTAGCTAAGACCATGAAAATGACAAACAGTTGATTCCCACATACGGCGCCAATTGATAAATCAGTAAACTTATAAGGTCTGCTCTCAGGTTAAGGTGAACGTCTCCGGTTGATTGCGAAAAGGAGTTAGGTAAGGGAACACTAGTGTGGTGCCTGCAAATGACTCTCTGATGTCAAAGTTAGGTTATGAAAAGATAATCGTGTAGAGTTTTGGCTAAGGTTTTTGTATACATACCTTGAGGAGGAAGGCTTCGGGTGCCTTTTATACTGGCGTGGTTTTTTAGAGTGGTCTGAGGAGTATCTACAGGCAAGTAGTGAAAATGATAACCTTTTTATGTAGCACTTCATTGAGGGGTTGTCAGGACATTGGCAGGGTAATGGAGCACGTGGTTGTCCCCTTCTCACACTCGTCGCCTCCTTTGGGGTTTGTCAAACTGATGATTGCCTGGTGGGGAAGGTGGTTGTCCCTCCACGCTTCGCCCTTTTAGCGTTGTACTACCAACCTTAGTATTAGTTACCAAGAGATTACTTGCAATTATGGGCCCCACCGGCTGGGTGAATAGGATGGTCGGCATGTTTTTGTCTAGCAGTGCCCGCTCAATATATGCCCAACCATCATGGATCTATTCAGTAACGTTCCTGTTCAGCGTCTCCCGCTCAACGACACCTAAGTGGCTCGTCATCTGTCTTATCTGATCGGGTTTCTTGTAGGGGCATAGTCTGCCTCTCGCTTGGACCCTAGTCAACTATCGCCCGATTGGTTCCCATCACTTACAAAGATTAGTCTCTTTTTCCTATAAAAAAAAATTCGTTACTAAGCTTGAAATGAATTAGTGGACTTAGATGAGTGAAGCAAATTCTTGTTTTCTTACTACAAAAATATGTTTTCTTAGTGCAATGCTTTAAAGGAGCCTGAAAATGCCGTGTTGGAAGCATTCCACCGAAAATGGATTAGGCAACGAGGGTACAAAAACTTGAGAAACTGTTTAGATGTTTCCTCACCTTGATCTACGTATGCCAAAAACTCAAATTGATCAGCTTCTTCGAATTACTTGGCTTCTTGGCTATTAGAAACACTTAGGGTCCGTTTGGATTTAGGAATTTGGGTTTGAGAATGAAGATTTCAAATTCCTAAGGTTGTGTTTGGAACACACCCAGATTTACTAAGGGAATAAACTTTTTTCTTACCTTTTTCTTTTCTTTTTCGTTTCTATCACCAAATCCTTGATTCGTTTGGATACAATCACCTTTGGAAGGATTTAAAATCAATGCATTTCAAATGCTTTGTTTGGATAAAAAATACATATTCCTTATTCAGCTATTTATCATGGAACAAAAAAAAACCCATATAGCTGGGGTTGAATATCATTTCTTGTTTGCTATTTTAAAATTGAATGATGCCTAAACTAGCTAGCATTGTTTTGAAATCCCTATATTTTGTTTATTAAATCCGTATGAATTTCAATCCATAAATCCAAATGGACCCTTAGCAAGTTCTAAATCAATTTTGAATTTGAGGCACTGCTGACTGCTAATTGCTCACTGCTTTGGTAACAGTAGTTCTTATATCTTTATGTATATATATTGTGAGTGGGATTTCTGGGAAGGCCTGGCCGATTACTTTAACCAATATCAATAAGTCTCCAACCTACTGTAGAGAGACAAAAGAGTTAAAATGGGTTGATCCTCTTTGGGTCGATCATATTTCGACGGTCAAGTTAGCAATCTTCACCAGAGCTAGAGCGAGAATAAAGACTGTGAATACTTAAGAAATCAATTGTCCATACCATACTTCTTCAAGATGCTGTGTTTTTATAGTGTAGTTTTCTCTGTAGAGCCTACTCATGTAATCATGACCTACCTCGTAGGCTTGTGCTATTTAGAGTGGGCTGATCAGACAGGAATACGCCTTGTTCACCATGCTTGAGCTCAACTGACCAGATGTAAGCACGACCATTGCGTACTATATTTCATCCGCATTGAATGCGGGTCCGTTCAGTATTGAATGTTGCCAATAGAGCATTAAATGCCCTGAAATCCCTGACTCAGGTGACCCAATTTGGGGCTAGATAATTTGTCTATTTGGGTTGACCTGGAGTGTGGGCCTGAGTTACCTTGATTAAATCTAGGATGCTCTTGGCCCGCATGATCTCTCTTTGTATTTGTTGGGCTTGCCCTTTTGGGCTGGGCTTGGGGATTTTTGACCCACAATTGCCCCCTAGCCTTAGCGTCCTCCGGTAGGGGGCTGGGGCTAATACACCATAGTCATTTCGAGCTGTGACGTTACATTTTTCAGAAGTTTTAATGTAATGTGACTATTTGAATGACCCGAAGAAGTTACCGCCATCTCAATTTTCTCTGTTAGACGAAGACGTTGTAGCTATCTTTTATACGCAGGGGCAAACTCTAACTTCAAACTTCGAATCTGTTTCTTTTGTGAAGGTAGTAATTCGGTATGTTTCCCTTCTCATCTTGTGTATCTCTTGCATCCTCGAGTAGGAAACCATAGAAACCTTTGTCTTTGATCTGCGATGAGGTCACGCCTTAAGGGTATGCTTGCCATTTTCAACGATATAACTGCATTTAAGGCCCATTTTAATTTTTCGACGGGTGTAGACATTAGGCTAATCGGTCCCAGAGATGATGGTTGGGTAGTAACAGAGGAGGGGACTCCCTTTCTTCTCGTCGCCATTGTAAAGGATGAACTTCGTTTTCCCGTTCATCCCTTTCTGACCGAACTCCTTAATCATTATGAAATCGCCCTAATCCAACTCACACCAAATGGATATAGGATCGTGATGGGGGTGGTCGAGTCGAACAGAAGGTTGGGTCTAGGGCTTTATGAATTCAATTACTGCTACACAACGGTGCAGGTGAACACTGCCCAATCGGTCCATCGTAGATACTATTTTAAGGCTAAGGCTGGCCCCAGAGAGTTATTTAGTTCCTTCCAAGCTCGGGGAAGGGGATTGACAACGTTATAGCTAGGGTAAGCGGTTAATGGGAATTTAGGAAAATCCCTGGGGAGCTAGCCCCACCAGCGCGATGCCCCAGGGTCCCGCAAAAAATAGGTCGATCTTTTTTTTCCCGATCTGGTGCAAGCTTCCTCCCTATATCTTTTTGAAATCCCATCTATTTCTAACTCGCTTCCATCTTCTTTCCACTTTGCAGCTGACTTCGGTGCCAAGGACAAGGATATTGAGCTTTTAGGGGTGGATTTGAACGTTCTAGGCATTGCCTAGGCGTACAAGGGTGAATGAGCCTTGGTTGGGATTGGGCAAGCAGCTCACATTTTGCTAGGATACCCTGTTCGACCAGTCTTTCACAACGGTGTACGAAGTTGTCACCTCGTCCTTGCAATGCAGAAGGCAGAAGGGGGTTTGCACAAGATCGGCGAGTACTCGGTATTGTCACCCCCACCCCTACCTTTTTACCGCCGTGCCTATCTCCGCTGTCGGCGAAGAAAGCATGGCCCCTAAATTACGCGACCTATCACTGACACTAGGAGGGAGAGCTTCTAAGAAGAGAAAAGGGGCAATCCCATCCTCCGTTGGAGCTACCTCTTCCATTACTGAAGTCGCTGTCCCGAGTGGTGGTGTTGAGGTTCATTATCTTGCTGCGCACTCCTGCGCTGGAGTTGACGCCAACCCTGAACAAATAGTTTTGGGCGGAGCCTTGGTACCTCAGCAGGGTGCTAAGAAAAGGAAACTAGTGAAAACTATTGATAAGGAGGCTGCTCAGGAGAAGGGAGCCGATTTTGCTATTTCCTAATTTTGTTTTTTGAACATAATAGTGTAATTTTTGATTGTTTATAAACATACACCTTTCTACTAGTCTTTTATGTGCCATTTCCCCCATAGACAACTAATTCTTAATGTGGATACCTGAGCTAACTTGCCAAAGCCAAAGTTTATTCCATAGAATTTTAAAATAAAAGATTTTCACTTGCCAAGCTTCCGGACTTTAGGCTAAAAAATATTTTGGTAAAGAAAATGAATGCCTTAAATGGCAAACTGCAACTTTTTACCAGGCTAAGCCATTTAGAGTTACATCGGGTTGGGCCGAGATACTTATCTTTTTTTATTCTTCAGTTCTTATGGCGATCATATCGATCTTCTTGACTCAGGCTCGACCAAGGCGGGTTCGCGGCTTAAATGCGGCTGATCTACCCTTTTAGATAGGACCAAGCTGTCCAGTGGAATTAGTTTTAGGTAACCTTCATTGGTCGACTTGATCATAAATGATCCAGGATCAGGGTTTTACACCTGTTTTTTTTTTTACCTTCATTGGCCGACCTGTCCAACTTGGACAGGATCAAGTTTTTACACTTGGTTTTAATGACCTTCATTAGCCGTCCTGGTCATAAATGATCCAGGACCAGGTTTTTATATCTGGTTTTTGTGACATTCATTGGCCAACCTATCCAACTTAGACAAGACCAAATTTTTACGCTTGATTTTAATGGCCTTCATTTTTACACTTGGTTTTTTTTCTTTGGGTCTTCCCTCAATACTTTGCTATTTGTGGCATCAGATATGTTGAGTAGCCTTCCATTTCATTGATTTTGCAAAGATTACATATTTGTTGAAGGAGGTTCCATCCTTCTGAGAGCAAAACTACAGTCAGAACACCCTTTGAAGATAAGAAGGGCCTACTAGTAGAATTTCTTGAGATTATTAGCGTTCTAAGGTCAGGATAGTTGTCGTCTTTTGTTGATAGTTTCCAATCGATATGCCCCCACGCTGACTTGGGACGTAATTCTGTAGGGACCTTCCTAGTTGGGGCCTAGCTTTCCTTCTGTTGGATTTTTCGTTGCCCCCAACACCTTTCTTAATACCAGATCTCTAGGAGTAAAGGATCTCGGCTGTACCCTTTTGTTGTAAGATTGACTTAGCTGTTGATGATACCCAGTAAGTTTGATTAGGGCAGCCTCACGTCTTTCTTTAGCCAGGTCCATGTCCTTTACTAGAGTTTGATAATTTTGGCCGGTGTCAAATACTGCCGATCTAATCGTAGGGAGTTCCACTTCCAAGGGTATCACTACTTCTACCCCATATACTATTGAGAAAGGGGTTTCTCCAATAGATCTCATTGGAGTGGTTTTATAGGACCATAAGACCTTGAGGACCTCTTCAACCCATCGTCCTTTAGTCTTTTCTAGGCATTTTTGATGCCATTGAGCATTGTTTTGTTGGAAATCTCTGTCTGTCCGTTGCACTGTGGATAAGCCGGCATTGAATAATAATTCATGATGTCGAGCTCATCATACAATTCTCTGAATTTATTGCCATCGAACTAGGTGCAGTTATCTGATACTAGCGCACGGGGTATACTAAACCATGTAATGATGCTTTTCTAGGCAAATTTCTTTGCATCCAACTCCTTAATTGTCGAAAGTGGCTCTGCCTCTACCCATTTGGTGAAGTAATTTGTGGCCATGATGAGAAATCTTTTGTTACTTGGAGCTCGGGGCAGAAGTCTGACTATATCCAGCCCCCATTGGACAAAGGGTCAGGGGGCAGTAATTGTTGTGAGGTCTTCAGCCGGTTGATGGATCAACAGGGAGAATTTCTGACATTTCTCACATTTCTCACATTTCATCCCATACTCGGTGGCGTCCTTATACATTTAGGGCTACCAATATCCCTGCAAAATCACTCAGTGAGCGATAGATCTGCCGCCGATATGGTTTCCACAGATTCCTTCATGAATTTCAAATAGAATAGCCTACACTTTGTCAGGATGAACAGAATATGAATAGGGACCAGTAAAAGACCTTCTATAGAGCTCACTGGTAGAAGAGAGCCAATACTTCAAAGATTTGTATTTAACTTTCCTGGCTTCATTTTTGTCCTCAGGTAGTATGTCTCTGTCTAGATAGGAGACAATTGAGTCCATCCAAGAAAGTCCCAACTACTCAACAGCCAGGGCTTGCTCTTCTTCTTGAAATATACTTGGGCTGGCCAGCGTCTCCACATGAATTGTTCTCTTCGAACTTGACTTTAGAGCTGTGGTAAGTGTAGCCAAGGCGTCGGCATGAGCGTTGCTATCGCTGCTGATCTGGAGGAGCTTGTACTTGCTGAATTTTGCCAACAGTTCTCTTACTTTTGCCAGATATTGGGCCATTTTGTCTTTCTTTGCTGCGTATTCTCTAGTAATCTGATTTACTACCAGTTAGGAATCTGAGTAGATCACGATTTTAGAAATATAGAGAACAATAGCTCCACGCAACCCTGCGAGTAGAGCTTTATATTCTGACTCATTGTTTAAGGTAGTGAACTCCAGCTTAATGGCTAGCTCCAATGTCATACCGTCTGGCGTGATGAGGATTATCCCTAAGCCTGCCCCCCCGGCCATTGGACGCTTTGTTTACAAATAGCTTCCAGTGTTCAGCTTTTTCCCAAAGTTCCAAGGAATGTTTGTCGTGTTGCGCATCAGGAATCGGGATGAGATTGGTTTCCTGTGGAATTTCAACAGAAAATTCGGTAATAAAATTAGCTAATACCTGGCCTTTAATTACCATTTGAGGTTGGAACTTGATGTCGAATTCTCCCAACTCAACGACCCACTTGACCATTTTGCCAGAGAAGTCGGCCCTTCTTAAGAGTGGTTTTAGCTGGTGGTCTGTGAGTATGTTGATGGTGTGGGCTCGGATGTAGTGCACCAATTTATGAGACGCTACTACCAATGCAAGGGTCAATTTTTCTAATGATAGATATCTGCTTTTAGCCCCCAGGAGAGTCTCGCTAGCATAGTAGACAAGCTGTTGTTGTTGATTTTGCTGTCAAAGTAACACGACGCTAACCTCGTGCTCTGATATTGCGAGGTAAAGGAAGAGCTCTTCATGCTTTAACGGGGTGGAGAGCAGGGGAGGCTGGCTCAGGTATTTCTTCATATCTGTCAAGGCTGGATCACACTCCTGGGTCCAGCTGAATCGTTCCTGCTTTTTGAGAAGCTGGAAGAATGATCTGCATTTGTCCGAGGATTGGCTAATGAATTTGTTGAGTGCTCCTGCCATGCCTGTCAACTTCTATACTTTCTTCGTATTCCTTGGAGCCTGGATATTTTGGATAGCACTAACCTGCTGCGGGTCTATTTCAATGCCCCAGTGTGTAACTAAGAACCCAAGGAATTTCCCAAAGCTAACCGCGAACACACATTTGGAGGCGTTGAGCCTCATTTTATACTGCTTTAGGATGTTAAATACTGTTGTCAGGTTCTCTAGATGGTAACTGTCGAGCTTACTTTTGACCACCATGTCATCGATGTATACTTCCACGGTACTGTCGATATGATTTTTGAACATTTTGGTAACCAGACGCTGATAAGTGGCCCCAACATTCTTAAGTCCAAAGGGCATTACTTTGTAATAGAAAATACCCCGTGGAGTTATGAAGGTGGTTTTTTTCTTGGTTATCTTCATGAAGTGGGATTTGATGGTACCCACGATAAGCATCCAGGAAACTCATTCTCTCGAAGCCAGCCGTGGCATCTACCAGTTGGTCGATCTTGGACAGAGGGAAAGGGTCCTTGGGGCATGCTTTATTGAGATCAGTGAAGTCAATACAGACTTTCCACTTACTGTCTTTCTTCTTCACAACAACTGTGTTTGATAGCTAACGGGAGTAGTAGACTTCCCTAATTTCACGGGCGTCAAGAAGCCTTTCGACCTCTTCCATGACAGCATCTACATGTTGCGTGACTGCCCTCCTTCCCTTTTGGACCATAAGTCGGCACTGAGAATCCACGCTTAATCTGTGGCAAGCGATTTTCGTGTCGATCCCGAGCATATCGTAGGGAGTCCAAGCAAAGATTTCAATGTAGCTCATTAGGAGCCAGATCAACTAATTTTCTTCGGCCTTGGACAAGGAAGCATTGATCACAAAGTACTTCTCTTTCTGCCGATCTATGTGGATTTTCTTCAGGTCGTCGACGACTTTGTTTTCCGGTACCTGCCCAACGTCATCAATCGTGGGTGTATCTTTGTGAAGCTCCATCATCTGCATTTTACCTACTTTTGCTTTCAGTGCACATGCCGTAAGGAAGCAGTACTTTGCAGCAACTTGGTCCCCTCTTATCTCTTGCACCCCCTCTGGAGAGGGGAAGCGAATTAGTTAATTGTAGGAAGAGGGGATAGCCTTCATGAAATGCAACCATGTTCGGCCTATAATTGTATTATACGGGGAAGGCATGTTGACCACCATGAATTTTGTCTGTAGGGTAATTCCTCCTGTAGTCACAGGGATGGTTACCTTCCCAAGTGGCCAAAATGGGTTAGAGCTGAACTCGATCAATGGGTTGAGCGAGGGCTAAAGGTCAGCGTCCTTCAATTCCAACTTTTTGAAGAGGTCGCAGTACATAATCTTGAAGGAGCTTCCCTGGTCAATGAGCAGCCTCTTCACATCACAGCTTGCCAGGCATAGGGTCACGACGAGTGCGTCGTTATGGGGGGTCTGAACTCCCACGAGGTTTTCATCAATAAAGGTTATGGTCGCAATATTACTGTCGACCTTGACTTTTTTGGGAGGACCTATTTGCAATATCTCCCTCAAGTGCTCGGCCTTTTGAATATCGGCCCGGTATTTGTGTCGATCGTTAGCTTCGAATTCTGTTGACCCATGTAGCACGTTGATCATCCAGACCGATTCAGAGTTATCTCTCTGGGGGGGGGGGGGGGGGCTTCAGCCTTGACTGTTTGGCCTCCCGTTTCGTCTTCTTTCGTTTGGTGGCGTGAACTCCTCTTCTCCCTAAGAGGCTGGTACTCATATTTTCTTGGACTTTCCTACAGACAATGCCAATTGTGGCGGGGTTTCTAGGAAGGCCTGACTGATTACTTCAACTAATATCAATGAGCCTCCAACCTGCTGTAAAGAGACAAAAAAGTTAGAATGGATCGACCCTATTTGGGCCAATCACACTCCGACGGTTAAGTTAGCAATCTTCACCAGAGCTAGAGTGAGAATAAAGACTGTGAATACTTAAGAAATTAATTGTCCATACCTTACTTCTTCAAGATGCTGTGTTTTTATAATGTAGTGTTTTCTGTTGAGCCTACTCATGTAATCATGACCTACCTCGTAGGCTTGTGTTATTTATAGTGGGCTGATCAGACAGGAATACGCCTTGTTCACCATGCTTGAGCTCGACTGACCGGATGCAAGCACGGCCGTCGCGTGCTATTATTCCTCCGCATTGAATGCGGGTCCGTTCAACATTAAATGCTGACAATAGAGCATTGAATGCCCTAAAATCCCTAACTCAGGTGACCCGATTTGGGGCTGAATAATCTGTCTATTTGGGCTGACTTGCAGTGTGGGCCTGAGTTACCCTAATAAAATCTAGGATGCTCCTGGCCCGCATGACCCCTCTTCGTATTCGTTAGGTTTGCCCTTTTGGGCTGGACTTAGAGATTTTCGACCCATATATATATATATATATATATATATTCTGTGTATATACACACGTACATATATGAACCAAATTAAGGGCTCGTTTGATACAACTTTTTTTTTAAACTTTTTTTAAGATTATAAGTAAAAAAAATTAAAATTTTCTGACTTTACTTTAAGTAAAGATAAGAAAAAACAAAAACAAAAAAATAAAAAAGTAAAAAAAATTTAATTTTTTTACTTATAAACTTATAAAAAAAATTAGACAAAAAGTTAATACTAAACAAGTCCTAAGCCAGTGAGATGAATTCACAGATAGTCACCCCCTCCTATAATGTGTCCCTCTCTTTAGGCCGACCAGGACTAACACAAGCCTTCTCTGCACATTCATAGGCTGGGATTACACTAATGGTGCCGGCACATTAATATAAAGCTTTGTGGGTTCAAAAGTGATTTGGAATTTTTTCTCTGCTCCATCAAATCTCTAGAGGTCTGCCCCAGATGTGCTCCAGACAGTTAATTGCACCTTCATCGCCTAAGATTGCTTCTTGCTTACTTTATAGTTTGGTCCCTGGACAGGGTCTCTCTCTCTCTCTATCTCTCTCCCTCCAAAACAACTTAAAGCAGCATGGTGTTGCAATAGGCATGCACTACCATTAAGGTTAAGCAAGCTAGAATGAGCTGCCATTAAAGGCCGTTTGATACCGTGTTTTTGTCAATTTTTTTTAAGTTTATAATTTAAAAAGTCAAGTTTTTCCTATTTTTTTTTACTTTTTTGGTTTTACTTTAACTAAAGATAAGCAAAAACACAAAAACAAAAAAATAAAAAAGTCAAAAAATTTTGACTTTTTTATTTATAAGCTTAAAAAAAATTAAACGAAAAGTTGGTATCAAATGAGCCCTAAGATCACAACTAGGGATGGCAACAGTGTGGGTTTGGGTTGGGAAATCCCTATCTCATTCTCGTCCCGCCATGGTAATCTCTATCCAGTCACTTTGTACCTACCCGGCCTCATTTAACTCTTCTTCACACCCTTCCCGTCTCCTTTATATTAGTAATTTTTTTTAAATACATCATGAGTACAGTAACGCAAAAAATTATAAATATAAGAAAAAAATCACAATATTTATATTTTAATATTATATGTATATATAAAAAATAAATATATGTATAAATAGGGGGTCTAGAGTGGAGTGGGTTAATGCATATTGTCTCCAAATTCAATCCTAGATGATTAGTATCAATTCATATAAGGGGAGATGTCAAATTATTTTCTCATCCCTAATCACAATAGAGTAGCTGTGGGTTCATTCTTAAAAAGGACTAAATCAACCAAGAACTTGACATTCCTAAACTTCATGAAATCAAACAAAATTTTGACTAATCTTGAACTAACTCCCGCCTACAACAACGAATCTTCCCACCCACAAATTTTGCTCCATCTCAAGGTTGCCAACCATTTAGAGCCAAGCTGCCAATTTTATGATTATCTATTGGCATCATAGAATTAGTGTGATTACCTTATTTGTAATTGTAACCCATCTTTTTGAATTCAAAAAATGATACTGCTGCCGACTCCTCTTATCGCATTTTTTTTACTAACCAGATACACGCAAATTGGTTATACGTATATTTTGTTAGTGTGGGTTCCACCATTTGTGCCTATTACGGAAGAAAATACAATTAAAAAAAGGCGGGTGATGGTCGCGTTTCTCTTTTGAATTAGCAGTCGGTGACTCATTTCATGTACTCTTTATTATGTGATTATGATTTGTCTACTTTATCTCTTTTGCACCCCCCATTTGACCGTCTTGTATTAAAAAGAAAAAAAGTGCTAAAAAAAAGTCATATCCAGGGAGATTTTAAGAGGTATAAAGAAAAGAACAAAGGGGAAAGAGGGATAACAATTGAAAAAATAATATAACCCGATATGCTAATTAACTATGAGGTATAATTTTGATTTTTTTTATTTTTTAATTATTTATTATTTATATAATATATATAATTTATATAAACAATTATCTTACATGAGGTTAGAGTAGTTCATCAAACATCTAAACCCTTACAGGTAAAACGAACAAAGAAAAAAAAGTACATGACAAAGTGAAAAATTCAACACATCCTAATCCTACCATCGCAGCTCACAATCCTCTTTACTCTTCACATAACTAATTTGAATTTAACAATGACCTAGTAGTCAAAAGTTGAGACGATCGGTTTTCTTCAAATTTGAAACTTCTATTAATTCTTTAGAGTTAGCATCAAAATTTTTGACCTCTTAATTATATAATTTATGTGAGATGAATTAACTTTTTGAAATTATCATTAAGGCCTTTGACTTAATAATTATATAGCTTATATAGGACGAAAGGATTATATAAATTATAAAATTAATCGAAATATCTACAAATTAAAAAAAAAAAAAAAACTTCATTGGATTTGAAACTGGAAAAAAGTGCATGTTAATAAGGTCACAGCCCTATTTATTTAATGTACTTATTATATGGTTGTAAATGCTACTGTCGCCGTTGATAGGTCACAGCCTACTAAGGCTACTAGGTTTTCCCCCACAGTTTTCAAATCAGAGGGCAAAGATAAAGATCACACAAGCCTCCAATGATTCAACCCGTCTGAGGTCAAAACGTGCCAACCCATACAAACCAATAGACCCTGGGCCAGTTTGGAAGAAGTGTTACTCCAGAGTGTTTTGGGAAAGAGGAAATCTATAGAGAGAGAGAGAAACTGCGAAGCACGCGCACAACGGCGCAACATATGGCTCTGTCGTCCTTCTCTGCCAACACTCCCAGGAGATCACTGCTAACATACGCTCCCACTGCGCATCCCAATGCCCTCAACCCAGTCGCCACAAAACAAAACTAGTTGTTCGCAATGCCACCAGTAGCTTCCATGGCGAACAGTGTTCTCGTCTTCCTCGTGGTTATCGCCACCTTATTATCGTGCGCCGCCGAACGCAGCGCCGTAACCCTAGCCGAGATCGAAGCACTGACCTCCTTCAAGCTCAAACTCCACGACCCGCTTGGAGCGCTTAACGGCTGGGATTTGTCCACCCCGTCGGCTCCGTGCGACTGGCGCGGCGTCGCCTGCTACAACGGCCGAGTCAGCGAGCTCCGCCTTGCTCGCCTCCAGCTCGCCGGACCACTCACCAACCAAATCGGTAACCTGCGAATGCTGCGCATGCTCAACCTCCGTTCCAACTTCTTCAACGGTACCATCCCTTCTTCCCTCTCCAAATGTACTCTCTTACACATCCTTTTCTTGCAATACAACTCATTCTCCGGCAACTTCCCGCCAGAGATAGCCAACCTCACGGGTCTCCAAGTCCTCAACCTCTCCCAAAACCATCTCTCCGGCGAAGTCTCCTCCGACCTCCCTCAGAGTCTCCGTTTTGTTGATCTTTCATCGAACGCTTTCTCTGGAGAAATACCTAGAAACTTCTCGACTTTGTCTCAGCTTCAGCTTATCAATTTGTCGTACAACCAGTTCTCAGGCAAGATTCCGGCCAGTTTTGGTGAGCTCCAAAAGCTTCAGTACCTCTGGCTCGATTACAACCTTTTGGAAGGAGCTTTGCCGTTGGCGATCGCCAACTGTTCTTCGCTAGTCCACATGAGTGCCGAAGGTAATAAGCTTGGCGGGGTGATACCGCCGGCAATTGGTGCACTTCCGCAGCTCCAAGTAATTTCTCTATCACACAACCACTTCTCTGGTTCGGTCCCCTCTTCCATGTTCTGCAACCTCTCGGTATATCCTCCGTCCCTTCGCAAAGTGCAGCTAGGGTTTAATGCGTTCGCGGACATTGTCGCGCCCAAGGCAGCGACATGTTTCAGTGTTCTGCAGGTCTTGGATCTTCAGCAGAATCAGATACACGGCGACTTTCCTCTGTGGCTTACGAATGTTTCCACATTGACAAGGTTGGACGTTTCGGGTAACTCGTTTTCGGGATCGATTCCAAATTGGATCGGAAATTTATGGAGATTGGAGGAGCTGAAGATGGCGAATAATTCACTGAACGGCCTAGTTCCAGCTGAGATCACGAAATGCAGTCTTTTGCGTGTTCTTGATCTTGAAGAAAATCGCTTCACTGGGGAAATTCCTGCATTTTTTAGTGAGCTTAGAGGTTTGAAGACATTGTCACTTGGGGGAAATCAATTCTCAGGTTCAGTTCCATCGAGTTTCGGAAATCTGATCGAGCTTGAAATTCTGAATGTAAGGGATAATAGCTTGACGGGAGTCTTGCCGGTGGAGCTAACGGCATTGAGCAATCTGACCACATTAAGCCTCAGCGGGAACAAGTTTTCAGGCGAAATTCCGGCAAATATTGGGAACTTAAGGCAGTTATCAGTTCTGAATTTGAGTGGTAATGGTTTTTCGGGTACCATTCCAACAAGCGTGGGACGTCTTTATAAGCTAACCACACTCGATTTGAGCAAGCAGAATCTCTCCGGCGAGTTGCCGTTTGATCTAGCCGGTTTGCCAAATCTGCAAGTCATTGCTTTGCAAGAGAACGTTTTTTCTGGGGATGTTCCTGAAGGTTTCAGCAGTTTGTTGAGCTTGCGCTACTTGAACCTTTCTTCCAATGCCTTTTCTGGTCACATCCCTTCAACCTTTGGCTTCCTCAACTCATTAGTCGTTCTTTCATTGTCTGACAATCACATCTCTGGCTCAATACCGCCGGAGCTAGGGAATTGCTCTAATCTTGAATTCTTAAATCTTGGTTCGAATTCTTTGACTGGCCAAATTCCAGTTTACCTTTCCCGGCTCTCCCATTTGAATGAGCTTGATTTAGGTAGGAACAATGTAACAGGCGAAATTCCAGAGGAAATTTCCAAATGCTTGTCACTAACTTCCCTTTTACTAGATTCAAATCATCTTTCGGGCAACATACCAAGCTCATTGTCCAATTTGTCAAACCTCACAGCGTTGGATATCTCTGCAAACAACTTGAGTGGAGAGATTCCAGCAAATCTTGCACTCATCTCTAGCTTGGTCTACTTCAATGTGTCCCAAAATAACCTCGAAGGCGAGATTCCACCAATGCTGGATTCTAGATTCAACAATCCCTCGGCTTATGCAGGAAATCAGAATTTGTGTGGGAGGCCCTTGGGCAGGCACTGCAAGGAGGTTAGCACTGGTAGGAAGAAGAGGAGACTGATTCTATTAATTGCTGTGGCTGCTAGTGGGGCTTGCCTCATGACCTCGTGCTGCTGCTTCTACATTTTCAGTCTCTTGAGGTGGCGCAAGAGGCTTAAAGGGGCAGCTGGGGAGAAGAAACGGAGCCCGGGAAGGGCGAGTTCAGCAGCAAGTGGGGGCCGTGGCAGCGGCGATAATGGGGGGCCAAAGCTTGTTATGTTCAATGACAAGATCACTCTGGCAGAAACAACAGAAGCAACAAGACAATTCGACGAGGAGAATGTGCTGAGTAGAACCCGATACGGGTTAGTCTTCAAGGCCTGTTACAACGACGGAATGGTGGTCTCAATTCGAAGACTCCCTGATGGATCACTTGACGAAAATATGTTCAGAAAAGAAGCTGAATCGCTTGGGAAAGTGAAGCACCGGAACCTAACTGTTCTCCGCGGCTACTATGCTGGGCCGCCTGACCTGAGACTCCTAGTCTACGATTACATGCCCAATGGAAACCTGGCAACCCTCCTCCAAGAAGCATCCCACCAAGATGGTCATGTCCTGAATTGGCCAATGCGTCACCTCATAGCACTCGGAATAGCCCGCGGCCTGGCCTTCTTACATTCAGCCTCAATGGTTCACGGCGACGTCAAGCCTCATAATGTGCTCTTCGACGCTGATTTCGAAGCTCATCTCTCGGATTTCGGGCTGGACAAGCTCATGGTCGCAACTCCAGCAGAACCCTCCTCTTCAATAGCTTCAGTTGGGACTTTGGGCTACATATCACCAGAAGCAATACTAACAGGGGTAGCCACAAAAGAATCAGATGTTTACAGTTTCGGCATCGTCTTGCTCGAGCTGCTAACGGGGAAGCGGCCGGTGATGTTTACACAAGATGAGGATATAGTGAAGTGGGTGAAGAGGCAATTACAGAGAGGTCAAATTTCAGAGCTGCTCGAGCCAGGGCTGCTTGAGCTCGATCCCGAATCGTCGGAGTGGGAAGAGTTTTTGCTAGGAGTGAAAGTGGGGTTACTGTGCACAGCGCCAGACCCCGTCGACCGTCCCACCATGGCCGATATTGTGTTCATGCTAGAAGGCTGCCGCGTCGGCCCTGAGATTCCGTCCTCCGCCGATCCCACCTCCCAACCTTCTCCGGCATGACCCCACAATAATACCCCTAAATTTTCTTACAATTTTTTTTATTAATCAAAATTGGAATAGTAGTTGGATAGTGTTTAATTCTCTTTTCATTTTAGCTTTTGTTTTGGTTTTTTTATTTTTTTTCCCAAAAGGCCGTGCCTGCTGCAGTTGGGCTGTGTATGGATTGGTGGGGACCATACAGAGGAGTATGTAACATTTCAAAACACACTTTCAGTCAACGATGTCGAGAGGTCCGCAATTCAAGCGGATGTGGGGTCTACGACTTGTTTCGCGCCGAGGACGAAAGGGGTACTTCTCTACTCACTGGTTCCATCACATGTTGCGGCTTTTTGAACTTGGGGGAACAGAAAAATATCCGTTACTGTTAGTGCGGGGTCAGTGAGAGAGGAAACAATCATTTTTGCCAAGAAGCAATCGAATGCTCGTGACCATGGTGGTGGGTGGGTACACTATCGAGGACTGGCCTGGCCTCTCCGACCGCCACGTACACAGTATGAACAGAGAAAGTATGCTAAAGACCAAAGATTGGGAGGACCCACCGGATCAGCTCGACCAGGACACGAAGAGTAGAGAGAGAGGGAATTGTGAATTGGGGTGACCACTGGCCCACCCGCCAATCTCAAATTCTCAATTACTTTTTAAACATTTTTTATGGGTCACGAATCTCGTGACTGGCACTATTGAATTGCAATTCTGTTTATTTGTCATTTAACTTTTTATTTTGTAATTCATACGTACAGCTGTGTTTGCATATAGTTATCGGCAAATGTTAATATGTTTTTATGACACATTTTAAATAAATTTTATCTAGTTATACAAGGTGTTAAAAATTATATTTATTAAAAATATAATTTTTAGTATTTTTTATAATTAAATTTTTTTTACTTAAAAGATACTTTAAGACACATATTAACATACCTAGTTATTTTGTAACGCATCCATTCCTGGAGTTTGTTTCTTGTGTGAGTGAAAGTGTCAAACATCTTGTGTGAAAATAAAATATTGGGCACACTACTACATCGAGCTTCGTGCAAAATATTGGGTATTGAACGTTCTTGCCAAACTACAGTCTGCGGCTGAAGTTAATTTTATTGCCCTGGAAATGACTGAGCTTTGGTCAAACTCTGGAGTATTTGGTGATAACTTTTATAGAACGGTGACACGTGTGTGAATACATTAACAAATTAAATTTGTTAAGTAGTGAAGAAATTTTGAAATAAAAATTTTATCAAATTTTAGCTAAGTGATAGTATTTTGTTTTTAAAAATTCTTTCATTATTTTATAAATTCAAATTTAATAAGAATCACTATTAAGTAGTACTCAATATTATTTGGCTATTAAATTTTTTTTTCCTACAAAGAAAAAGATAAGTCCAATCATAATTTCATAACAATTACTATTAGGCTAATCTCACTCCTGGGTCAAAGGCAGACTTAGGATTTGCCTAGGTCAACTTTTACATTTTGGTTAAGCAAACGCACATTCACCCAAACAACCTGCCAAAATGAGGTGTATAAAGGGATAACAGGAGCACTTAGTTGTCGATGCGGAGTCCCTTTCATAATGGCCGAGAAACTTATTTGAACGGGAAGCCTGCCTTTGATATAGGTACGAAATTTATTTGAAAATTTTGAAAATACAAGAAAAACTATTAGGATACTTTATGAAAATTTTTGAAAAATTAAAAAAAATGCTACAAAAATTTAAAATATTAATATTTATATATTTTTCTCTTAAGTTCAAAAGAAATATTAATATGAGTTTCCACTATATTTTTTAAATGTTTCCACTAAATTTTTAAAAATTCTCTTCTAAGTTCTGTGAATGCTTTTTAAGAAAATTTCTATTAAAATTTTCAATCATTTTTTGCTTCCCATTTCTCCCTATATTTTTTTGTTGTGTTTTTTGCATTCCCTTTTGGTAACTATGGTCCCTCCCAATCCACAACAAAATATAAAAATTATTTAAAAAAATATGGCTCAATTTATGATTCTAATGGCTATATCTACAGCCTTTCGGAGTACAGCCAAGATAATTAGAAATTAAAGATTTCTTTGAGTTGCTCTAAACAACAATAAAGGCTCTCCATAGCCCTCACCCTTAACATGTATTAGTCCATAAGGTAAGAGGGAGGGCTGTGGATTAGATCTTCACTAAAAGGCTAAACAAGTTCCCCTTAGAAGAAGCCTAGCTAAAAAGTCACACTTGGACAAGATCAAGCAATTCGGTTGATCTGCTTGCAGTCCACAACCAGCAGGGATCAAACTACCATGTGTTACTGTAGAAATTTTCAATATAAATCTAAATGTGAACCCTCTATTAAATATTTGAATCTTGAAAATGTTAAGAAAAGGGGAAAGTAAAGGGAAGAGGAAAACAGAAAAACGAAATGATGAGATACATTAAATTCAAATTTAATTTTGTTTAGTCCAACTAAGAAAATGAGAAGAAAATGAGCAGAGATCTCTTAAAAATTCTTTATTTTTTTTGTTTCCTCAAGTATATGACCAAAAAAAAGAATAGATACATTTATTATTTTTTTCTTCACTCAACAAATTCAAAATCTAAACATAACAAAAATGACAAAAATGTCACATGACATCTTTTGTACCTATCAGGCCCAATCATAGTTCCACTCTTTTCTCTCTTTTTTTTCCCTGATAATGAACGGGTAAGAACATTCATTCCTATTTTCACAAAAGCAAGTACATCAAAGGGTTAGGTACCTGAGCAGCCAAGGAGACCAAGACCAAAACAACTGACCTAGCAAGAAAGGTACCAATTACATTATATAGATTTTTCTAAAATGTATGAAGTACCCTTGTCATAGGTACGAATACTTGTCCAACAAGTATTCTTGGACATTCATTTAACCAAAAAATTTAGTTATTCATGTTTAGCATATAAATATACATAAAATATTATTTTATTTTAAAAAATAAAAAAAGTATATTAAGAAATATAAATATTTTGTTGTGACTTTGTGTCCTAAATGTGGGAACTAGAGAAATCCTAAATATGAGAACTAGACGAATCCATGTATTCGAACTCCGCACCCAAGTTCATGTAACATAGGGTGCCAAAACCATAAACTACACATTACCTTTGCACAACAAGCTCACACACACAAAACCCAAGGTGTAGCCTAAGAGCTAATGGATCACCAAAAAATTTATCATTGTAGCACGTGCATGGCTTGTTCAAGAGTCTAAAGGGCGCATGAGCTTGAATGGCTGGTTACCAACTACATAACACGGTGTGATGGCTGAAAAAAATAACCCCACAAAGGCTCCTAAAATTCAGCAATAACCAACACTTGCTGGTGTCTCAAGAGCCATTTCCGACACCTTAGTTTTGAGTCTTCTCACACATCAAGCTTCCATGACTGGTATTATAGCTTGAACCTTTTAACCTAAAATTGAGTGAAGCCTTATCTCCAGTAGAGCTTGTAAATTAATTTGGATGAGCAATCATCTAGCCAAGTTAGGGGGACTCTCACTAATTTGGAGCATTTGGCTCTTATGCAAGACAAGAACATTTCCAGTAGACAAATGATGCCACCACATGAAAGATCATGTGTGTTTAAGTACCAGATTAATTTAATTTTCATGCCCAGAGACACAAGACCACAAGAAAATTTTATATTTCTTAAATGCCTTCCATTTGTTTCGGGTAAAATAGTATTTACAAACTAATATAGAACTTTTTATGCATACAATAAGTGTCTTATGCATAGTTTCATAATAAATTCTTCTATTTAAACATATTTGGTAAGGGCAAACCAACAACATACCGCAGGTTTAGCAGACTCGGAAAAGATGGTTAACTAATCTTCAAAACAACGCAAATTGAAATTTTCCTTCTTCCCATTGTCTACCCTTTCCCTATTCATTATTTTTCTTGTAAAGGCCTCTGCTGATGTCGGAACTTCTTTCAATAAATTATTCGTATCAAACAACCACTCAAAACACCTGTGCCTCTTCCAAGAAGTTAACTATGCATCCTTACTTGATGATCTCATACAAGACACTTAGCCATCAACAGATGAACCATAGGATGGCAGACCATCATCTTCAAATTTGATCCCAACCCCCCGACCCCCATCACCAGAGGGAGAGAGAGAAAGAAAAAGAAAAACCTAAATTCTTCCCACTTCTTACTTTCATGCATCGGCTCTGTGTTTTGGACCCCCTCATTCAATACATCAGAGGAGTCCAGTAATTTAAAAGAATTCATGGCATGCAAATCTTCAGCTAGACCTTGCATGGCAGCTCTACTAGTTAGGCCATGCAAAGCATTGAATATATATGGTGAAGTAACAAAATTCGTCGACTAGAAGCAATATGAGAGGCAACTTTAATGTTGAAACTTCTAACTTTAAAAGCAGGAGAACTGTATGAAAAATGAACCCTCTAAAACTGGCCCCAGTTTTACACGATGAATTGTATGCTCCTGGAAAGTTGCATAAACTACAATAATATGCAAATGGAAGAAACAAGCTTTACACAGCTTTATTTCAGGGAGAAAATTGCTCCCAATTTTACAATCAAGTTACATGTGATAAAGAATTCGTGTGCACCACAATAGCAAGAAGAAACATTGCACTTTCCAAATTAGCATCACTAACCTGAGAGTAAGGTGATGCCAACATACCACACAAAAGAACCAGTGAAGATAGTATTCTCTCTACTCTGCTCTAGATTGGCCAGCACGTGAAGAGAGGATGATGCCAACAATGAGGCCATACAGTGCCAATGCCTCAGCAAAGATGAGAATGAGAATCATTCCAACAAAAAGCTTAGGCTGTTGCGCATTAGCTCTGCAGAAATACAATCCAATATCAGAAACTGGAGAATGGACCATTCAGCAGCGTAATATTGATCTCTACAGTCCATTGATACAAGTACCTTGAGGAACTCCTTAGAGATCGATTTTTTATAGATAGAAGCACGTATTAAAATCAATCTGAAGAAGAAGAAGAAGAAGAAGAAGGACAATACAAGAGTAATGCATTCAGAAAATTCCATGTAAATTTGTTATTCCCACTTCCCTTATTAGGCATCTAACTTCCCTGCTCTACTTCAAATAACATTTATACCATAAACACACTGTCATTGCATGTATCAAAACCCAATTAATGTCAGTGCACAAGAACACATTTCTTCATGATCAAGCTTAGACTAGAGCTGCTGCATCTCAGTAATGCAGCTGGAGAATAGACTTTAACTGGCTAAATTGACCCATAAGCGACACTCATATAAACCTGCACATGAGAATAACAATTATGTTATTGAAAAACAGAATTGATACTAGTATCCAGTTCCATAGTTGTCAATTGGCATAACACCTATGTGAGACCAGGATCGTTTTCACAGGTTGCCTAGGCAGTAGCCTAGATTCAAATAACCGAATTCCCCAAAATTGAAATCTTATGATTCTCAGCTGAAACAATGCATCTGGAGGTGCAACACCCTTTATAACTATGCACTTCAGATAAAAAGTAATTCATCTAAAGTTGAAGGCAAAAGGAATATACGTAAACACTCTAATAAATATATCATGGTCCTTGATTTCTGGAAATTGGCACTCAATAGAGCTGAATGACAAAAAGCAATTGTCAGTCACTTAACCAAATTTCCTACTCCCCAACATCTACAGCCCACTGGAGTAAGAAATTCAAATGAACTTGATTGTAACAGTAAACAAATGCACCCAGTAATGAAGCAGGAGAGTTCTGTCTCCCACAAAGAAAGATATCATCCCAATGGATGAAAGAGGATATGGAAAAGGAAGCCCCCACTCCATTTTTCCCTTGGAGTGAACTACATTACTGTAAGCTCAGCCTATATCCATAAACTTTTGGGTTAGGAAAGACTAACTCCTAACTAGGTTCGACTTCACATGAGAAAGACCCACATTGAAACTAAAAAAACTCAACCAACTCATTCGTTCTAACCCTGTTCAGAAAGAGCTCTTTCATTTCATGAAGGCAATAATTCAACTCCTAAATTACTATATTGAGGAAGAAAAAGATGTATCTACTTAAAGAGATATTTTTACGCAGAAAACATGGGGAAAAAATCCAAACCCAATGGGAGAAGCTACACAAGATGCTTTTGGACCAACGTTGTGTAGTATTGCCATTGTTAAAGCACCATCATAATAAGTTGCAAGTTGTCAGTAACTATACATTGGCCTCTAATGCTCCACATTGGTAAGGGATATGTACCTCAAACAGAAATGTTCCATCAAAATTCAAATTCAAATTCAAAGTATGTCCACCCATCCTTAAATGCAGAATGATATAATTACATAAATGGATAAAATTCACAAATTCTGTAAATTCCAAAAGACCACTTAAGGGCAAGGAACCTAAAGTCCCCATGCATGCCTCATCAACATTTTACCATACATTTCCCAAGACTGAATCATTGATTGTAAAATGTATAAAGAAATATCACAGTACTCATTTTTAACATGTTTATCTATTTTTCATTAAAAAACTTATCAATACCCATGATTTACAAATGGTGTTATCAACTACAAATAAGTTAACACACAACTTAAAACATCCAATACACCAACTATCACATTAAATGATCTTGTATGCTTTCTCCTGTCTCTTAAGTGCAAAACATAGGAACCACATCTGACACTACGCAGCCAAAAGGTAAACTGATGGAAACAATTTAAATTTCCAACCACAATGCAGATCAGAAATCGAGTTTGTTCAAATCACGTGCTTGAGAAACGACAGTCCTGAAATAGATTGAAGATGAATCCAATGGGGTCTCATTAGAAATCAGTATTCTGACTGTATATCTGAGCAAGCTAATGAAATTGCTCGCCTTGAGAGCAAACTTGATTGAGCTAATAAACTTGGTTGCATTATAGAGACCAGAGATTATTTGAGAGAAAAGGCAAAATCACAAATCCAAAACATTGTAGATTTACGTAAAATCAAAAAGCTGTGTCATGGGGCCATGTTGTCACTCTAGCCACACCGTTTCTGGTTCAGGAAGGATCTTGGGAGAAACCACGAGAAATACAGAGGCACCCACAGCAAAATTAATTGTAATGATCTTGTTTTTGAAGCCACGGAGGGGATGAATCGTGCTAAAGAATTGGAAACGGTAGATTGAAAGGGGAGCAGTAGCGAGACAAAAGCTTCAGAAACTTCATTAATGGCGGATGAGAGCAGCAGGAAGTTGGCAAGTGATTTCCGTACTAACCAGGAGGCACATGTAGATCAGGGGAGTACTGTTCATGTGGATAACGAGCAGACAATGGCGCATGTGCTGGCCAGCAATTCAGATGGCTGTCAGCCAGTGTTTCGATCTTGAATGAGAGCTCTCACTCGGGTGCAACACATGGCAAGGGCACGACAAGATTAATCGAATTTGGGATCTCTTCAGGCAAGACAGAAGGGGCCATCATGAGCCATCCATCTGGATGATGGTGAATTAAAAATTTTCTCATGGCCTGACACATGGCAATAATAAAAGTCATGGGTGGGAGTTGGAGACCTACCTGAACCGTGCAAGTGCCGCCACTGGGCCAACCAATTCGGGGTATGAACCGAACCATCAAAGGTCTAATTCATTTAATGGCACAAGTAAATTTCGCTCCGTTACTTGAAACAACTTATTCCAACAACTGGTGAGCCTCAAATGAATATTAATCCTAAGCATTATGCTATTGGCCTTGCAAATGAAGGAACAACTGTTAATGTTCCTTCAGAGATCTCTAAAAAAGGAATTGCTCAATGGCATTTCACATTGGTTGGGCATGAACCGAACCATCAAGGGCCTAATTCATTTAATGGCACTAGTAAACTTCCCCCTGTTACTTGGAATAACTTATTCCAACAGCCAGCCGGTGAGCCTCAAATGAATATTAATCTTAGGCGTTATGCTACTGGCCTTACAAATGAAGGGACTACCATTAATGTCTCTTCAGAGATCTCTGAAAAAGGAGTTGCTCAATGGGATGTCGCATTGGTTGGGCATGAACCGAACCATCAAGGGTCTAATTCATTTAATGCCACAGGTAAACTTCCCTCTGTTGCATGAAATAACTTATTCCAATAGTCAAGTGGTGAGCCTCACATGAATATTAATCTTAAGCATCGTGCTAGTGGCCTTGCAAATAAAGGGACTACTGTTAATGTTCCTTCAGAGATCTCTGAAAAAGGAATTGCTCAATGGGATTTTGCATTGGTTAGGCATGAACCGAAACATCAAGCATCTAATTCATTTAATACCACAAGTAAACTTCCCTCTGTTACATGAAGTAACTTATTCCAATAGTCAAGTGGTGAGCCTCACATGAATATTAATCTTAAGCGTCGTGCTATTGGCCTTGCAAATAAAGGGACTACTGTTAATGTTCCTTCAGAGATCTCTAAAAAAGGAATTGCTCACTGGGATTTTGCAATGGTTGGGCATGAACTGAACCACATTTCTGGATGACCTCTGCCCTCAACCCCCGGCGGCCCCAATCGAAGCGATAGATCTAGATCTGGATTTGGTTGAAGTCAAGGATCTACTTCATCTAATGCCACAAGTAAACTTCTGTCCCTTACTTGGAATAACTTATTCCAACAGTCAACTGGTAAGCCTCAAATGGATATTACTCTTAAGCATTGTGCTATTGGCCTTGCAAATAAAGGGACTACTGTTAATGTTCCTTCAAAGATCTCTGAAAAAGGAATTGCTCAATCGGATTTCGCATTGGTTGGGCATGAACCGAACCATCAAGGGTCTAATTCATTTAATGGCACACGTAAACTTCCCTCTGTTACTTGGAATAACTTAGGGCCCATTTGGAAACAACTTTTTTGATTGATAAGCTGCTTAAAATAAGCATAAAAAATAAGCTAGCTTAAAAAAAGCTTAGTTATGGCATTTGGTAACCTGCTGAAAAAATTATTTTTTTGTTAGTTTTTAATTAGAATGTTTAGCACATGTTTTTTGATTTTTTTGACTTTTTTATGTAAAAATAATAATATTGCCCTCAAGGCAGCGGTGGTGGTGGTGGTTGTGGTGGTGGGCTGTGTTACCTAGACTCGACAGTTTGGGGCAGAGTACACGTGTCGACACGACACGACACGATGCCGGTGCGGGTATGGGATTTGCGTCCGACACGGCTCTCTTCCTCTTGACACGGCTGTCTTGGTCAAGCATCATCTCGGAGCCATTACAAGCCGTGACGTCGGAATATTCCAAATCGAGGCTGTTATCGCTGGATTCTGTAGACTTGTCAAAACCATCGGAACAGTTGAAACAGCCTGAGATTACCTTTTCGGCGTCGGAAGTATGATAAAGTAACTGACATAACCATCAACGACCATGAGAAGCTATGGTGGACTGGTGGTTCGTATGAGGAAGACGATTGGAATTTGAGGGTTGTCACAGAGAGAGAGAGAGAGAGAGAGAGAGAGTGAGTGATAATGTTATTAATTGGAAGAGAAAGGGATGTCTGTTTTGCTTTTGCTTTACACTTTGAAAAGTGAGTTGTAGATACATGGAAAAACAAACTTGTGTGTCAACAGCTGGTGTGCACTTTGTTGGGTATAGATATATAGAAAAATGGGTCTGTTGTGTGAAACAGCTGGCTAGCACATTCTTTATAAAAATTATAATTTTTTAAATTCAATCCTTTTAAAAGTCAAATATGATTTTCAAGAAAAAAATTCAGATATTATTTTTTCTTTCATTACAAACTTTGTATATCCTAAAAAATTATTTTAACTCAGTATTATGTATATGTATAATAAAATTTCTAAATAAATATGAAGATGTGCTTACACAAATTAATAACAATATATGAAATTTATCATTGTTCAATGTTCTATTTGCCGTATCCTCATACCCGTGTCCAATTTTTGGACACTTTTTTGCCGAGTCCCCATACCCTATAAGCTAAGGAAGAGGCGAATCCGACCTCTAGATATGTACCCGCGTCCGACACACACACCCGAGTCCGGGTAACATAAGCGGTGGGGGTGGGGGTGTGGCGACAGTGGTGGTTGGTAGAGGTGGTGGGTCGTGGCGACGGTGGTGGTTGGTGGGGGTGGTGGGTCGTGGCGACGGTGGCGGCGGCAATAGTGGTGGTGGGTGGGGGTGGTGGCGGTGGCGGTGGCGGTGGCGGTGGCGGTGGGTGGCGGTGGGGGTGACGAATCCGACCTCTAGATATATACCCGTGTCCGACACACACACCCGAGTCCGGGTAACATAGGTGGTGGGAGTGGGGGTGTGGCGACGGTGGTGGTTGGTGGGGGTGGTGGGTCGTGGCGACGACAATAGTGGGGGTGGGTGGTGGTGGGGGTGGGGGTGGGGGTGGGGGTGTTGGGTGGTGGCGGCGGTGGCGGTGGGCAGCGGCGGCGGCAGCGGCGGGGGTGGGGGGGGGGTGGCGACGATGGTACTGGGTGGGGGTGGTGGTGGCGACTATGGTGCTGGCTGGTGGTAGTGGCTGCAACAGTGAGATGGTGGTGGTTGGTGGCGGGCAATGGTGTTGTTATTGGGTAGCGATAGGTTGTAGTGGCGGTTGGTGTTGGCAGAGAACATTTTAAAAATGTGATAAATTTTATTAATTTTCACTACAGTGATTTAAGCACAAAAAGCATCAAACTTTTAATTTTTTACTTATAAGCTTATTAGGCTAAAAAGTGTTAAAAAAAAAAAGCATTCTTTTTTTAAGCTAAAAAAACACTCAATCAAGCACTTCATGCAAATTAGCCGTGCCCAAACGGGCCCTTATTCCAAGGGTCAACTAGTGATCCTCAAATGAGAGGACTATTGTTAAGGTTCCTTTCAAAGATTTCTGAAAGAGGAATTGCCCAATGGGATTTTGCATTGGTTGGGTATTTTTTTAATAAGAGATTATTACTTCCTTAAATCAAAACAACGGTGTAAAAAAGAATTGAAAAATGATTATATTGATGTGATGACTTTGGAAATAGCTTCTTCATTTTTGAAATTAGAAATGAAGAGGCTATGAAGAATATCCTTGATGATTGTCCTTTTTTTGGGGGGGATGGCGGTGATGATTAATTTATGCCAGTGGAGTTATGGACTGAGGACAAGTATTGTGGCTAGTAATGTGGACAATCCATTGTAGCTAGATAAACCTACTAAAAAAAAGAGTAGAATTAAGGCCAAATTTGTGTTGAAATTCCTCTTCGGACAACTTCTTATAACATCCCAAATTCATTTTATCTTGATTTGGGATATGGTAACCCCTATGAGATCAAGTTGGAGCTCCCACGGAAGCCGCAAAGATGTACTCTATGCCAAGCTTTTGGGCACGCTACCACTTTGTGACCTTCCTCTATTCTGTCTCTGTCTTAAAAGGAATGGAGGAAAGAGAAGGTGGGAAAGATTGCTGAAAATGAGTGGAAAGAGGTGTTATATAAGAAGGTGAAGGGAAAAAGTAAATGAGCCTACTTCTAGTGTGACACACATGGACAAATTGCCAAAGAGTAACAAAGCATCTAGTAGTTCAAATGTGTTTGATGCTATGAATGAAGATGAGGATGGGCCGGTAGAGAGGAGTCTTACAACCGTTCTCATGAGAATGAGAGTGATAAGAGCATGAAACAAGATTCCACCTCAACGGAAGAAAACAAGAAGAAATTTGATGAGAATCAACAATTTCAAGCTAGAAAGGGAAAAAATCCTTTGCAAGTATTTCAACCAAACCAAAAAGGTCTAGCCTCTAAATCTCAAGCAAAGGACATAGCTTCCCAAAGCAAGGTCACTAGTGGTGCCTCTTTCTATGAGGTGTATAGCTTTGGGGATTTGTCTTTGGGTGCCCGTGAGGCGGTGTTTTAAGCTCCCGTGTAGATTTTCATTTTTCTATTTGTCATAAAATTTTTACTCACCAAAAAAACAAAAACAAAAAAAAACTTTTGTTTCTATTAGGAAACAACTTCTTCCAGGTTGCATGCTGGTACAGACCAGTCCTGTTCATATGATACATGCAAGGCCTTCAAGAGCAATAAAGCAAAGCTCCACGTCTCAAGATTTTCAAATTACATGGACAGCTTCATCAAATAACATGGACACAATTATTTTCCAGTCTCATTTTCCACCAGAAACACGTGGCACTAGTATCATACTCTTCAAAATTTAACCAAATTATATTTAAGATGAAAAACTAAATAAATAAACTGTAACCCTCCAACAAATATTGAAGGAAGATAGGTTGTGGCAGAGAGAGTACCGAACACCAGCATCGCCAACAATCCCGATAGCCATTCCGGCCGAAAGCCCGGCGAGACCACAAGCTAGACCAGATGACAGGTGCGCGTACCCGTCGAAGAGGTAATACGACTTGGCCTTAGGGTTAATGCCAGTACTGATGATCACGGCTATAATCAAACCGTAAATACCCAACACACCGGCCATAACAACGGGCACAATTGACTTCATCACAAGCTCTGGTCTCATTACACCCATTGACGCCACGCCCACGCCGCTCTTCGCCGTTCCATAGGCAGCTCCCATACCTGAAACAAACATCCGGTCAAACGCTAACTTCTAAGATTTCAAAAAATTTCCACTCCTTTTATGTTCCTGTACGTCCTTGGGAACCAACGGATTATGAAGAATGCAACACGGAGACATTTAGGGTTAGGGTTTTGCTTACAGGAGAAAACGAGAGCAGCTGCAGCGCCGAGGAAGCCGAAGAATGGAGCAGTTTCATCGCCGCTGAACGTAGACGACATTTTTGTTTTCTCTCTCTTCGAATTATCGATTGCAAATACTTCAACAACTGATGGTCCGATTGGTGTCTTCGTTGTAGTCGTAGACAGAGCGATAAAGAGACTACCGAGAAAATTTCGCGCCAGCTCGGAATGGACACTACCTAGGGGTGGACACTAGGGGGCCGGGCCGGGTTTGGGCCAGACCTAGCCTACCTAATTACACTTTGGTCAATGGCCGAGCCTGGCACTGCCAGGCACCGGGCCTGAACTTCGTTTTCCAAGTTCGCCCAAACAAAAGAATAAAATCCAAGGCCCGCCCAGCCCACCCATTAGGCCGAAAATTCCATTCAAGCCACATTTTAAATTGTCCTATATTTTTACAGATTCAACACATGATCCAGCCCAACTTGTGAAACCCAAGACTATACTATAGTAAAATGAACACTTTAGAGTATTACAAAATCAGCTTCAAGATGTTCCTGATTGTAGAATTAAACAATACAAATTTTATCGTCTCAACATGAAAATTTCATGAGCAATTTAACAATACAAGTTCGAATTACACTAAAATAATATTACAACATAATATCACAAGTCCAAATTAAACAAATTCCAAACTAAAATAACATCATAAATTCCAATCATCACATGCCCACGCCATCAAATTCCTAAATGCCCAATACTTTAGTGGACGGAAGCTTTTTTTTAAATTTATCTCAGGCCTTTGAAACTCCTTTTCGGCGTTTACTGATCGGATAATCCTTATCTTCGTTATCGATAGCTGTGGAAGTTTTATCACAGTTGCTAGGATTTGCTGTAATTAAAATTTTACATTGAAAAAATAAAATTGTCAAAACAGATTCATCTATTTCTTAAAGCAAAAAAGAACTTTTCTTAAACAACAAAGTAGCATAAACAGATTCAGGCCGTTAGCAGTTAGCCTCGATTCGTTCTCTATACTTATACATACATATATATATCTACCTATCTAATAAGTATGATGAGTACATCACAATTTTCGGACCTTTTCCTTGCTTCTCTTGTGTTCGCCTCTTCACCTTTTGCTCTTGATTTGGACCATTTTTTTTGGCTTTATGTTTGTTAGATTTTTGGCCGATTCAACACTAGATAAAGATGAACGCTAGCTCTTTTTTTACATTGGTTCTTGTGTTATTCTGCCATTTCATGCCACCTCATCTAATTATTAAAGCTGATAGACTTTTGCCATGGCTTTTCCACCCACCACCATGCGTTACACGTCTCTCTCTATTCTATCTATTCCTCTAACTTCCTCCGATTCAGATTTTCTCTCCGTCATTTGCTTTCTCGTTCAACTTGGGGGTTTCAGCTTTTTCATCGGGTGACTTCTTCTCTATTATGCCTTTCACGCTCATTTCCTTCGCAGGGTTCAATGTTCACAGGAGAGGTAAAAATTTCTTCCTCTTTGAGGTTGTTTACCTAGGTTTAAGTTCTCAATGAGTTTTCATTCTCTCTGCCTTTTGATTTAGTATCTCTTTCAACCTGAAGTTTTTGACTTCTTCATGGAGTGAGATCTGTGGTCTTTGTCGCTGCTATGTATTTCAGGCTTCTTTATGCACATAGGGTCTAGGTTGTTTGTCGGTTGTCTTAGGTTTGTCTCTTTCACCGGAGTAACTTTGCTTCATTGTGGCTTGCTCCGGCTATTAACTTCTTTGGGTGATTTGGGGTTTTTAATGTAGAAGCGATTTTATCTGGTTGAGTCTTTACTTGTCTTGGGTTTTGGCATTTTTGAGGAGTAACTTTGTTATTTTTCCTTCTCCCTAACCAGTTTCAGCGTATTTGGTGGGTTGGTATCATTGTTTGATTGCTGAGTTCTATTGTTTCTTCGACTGATCTCTTATCGTGGAGTTCAAGTAGGTAGTTTGTTTTGTAGATTTATTTTTCCAAACATATTTAACACCTGCAATAGGGATATGACTGTGCTTTTAAAATTATAGAGGGAAAAAGTGTTTGTGTGGAAATTTTATTGGGCTTTTATGAACGAAGGTTGTTTAATCTTATTTGATATTGTTGCTGCTTTATGTATTTTGTTGTTCCTGTAGAAAACTTTGGAGTATTTTTTTATTAGTAAAGATTCAGTCTTCAAGTTGACATAGTTGTGAGTAAACCATTTATGTCTGAGGTTTTTGTTATATATTTTAGTTCTGTAATGTTTGATCCTCTGATTTTTTCCAAAGAATTCCTCATGCTCTGTTCTGCTTGATCTACCAAAATTCCAATCTTATGTATGAGTATTACGTCTTCAAGAGGTCAAGGATTCTAGAAAATTAACAAATCATTAAGATATTACTAGCAAAGGAAAAACAATAATATTAAGAGGATTACTGCAAGACATTTTTATACCGGGCAGTTCTAGCTACAATAAGATCCGAAGGTTATATTGTCCTTACTACAACAACATTAGGAGTAGCTACTTTTATTTTGCCTGGTGGACGGACTGCCCATTCACAATTCAAAATACCCATTATTATTGATAATAATACAACTTATAATGTTAATAAGCAAAGTGGACTTGCAAAATTATTGCGAGTTGTCAAACTTATTATATGGAACGAAACATCGATGGCAAGAAGAGAAGCTATTGAATCTTTTAATAGAATGGTGCAAGATATAAATGATTCTGATTTGCCATTTGGAGGAAAAGTAGTTGTTTTTAGAGGTGACTTCCGGCAAGTCCTTCCGGTCGTCCCAAGAGCCACCAAAGACCAGATGATTGATGTCAGTCTAATTAGCTCAAGCATATGGCCTACATTAGAAAAAAATCAGATTAACACAAAATATGCAAGCAGAACTAAATACTTCCTTCTATAACTTTTTATTGCGTGTTGGTGATGGAACTGAACAAGTTGCTATTGGCGATATCATTAAAATACCATCAAATATGATAATACCTTACGAAGACCATTCTTATTCCTTGAGTGTACTCATGAACTTAGTCTTTCCAACACTAGACAAATATGTGAATGATTTAGACACTATGATAAATAGAGCAATATTGACACCAAAAAATGATTGTGTTGATGGAATAAACAATCTTCTTATTAATAGATTCCTAGGTGCACCAACCATATATAAGAGCTTTGATAAAATCTTTGACCCAAATCAGCAGGGCCAATATGAGGATTTCTTTAATAGTCTTACTCCAAATGGACTGCCCCTTCATATATTAGTTCTAAAACCAAATTGCCCAATTATGCTTCTTAGAAACATAGATCTTGTTGAAGGTTTAAGCAATGGTACCTGCTTAATTGGTAAAAATTTAGAGCCTAATATCATTGATGTAGAGATAGTAAGTGGACATCATCGAGGCAAAAGATTCTTCTTACCAAGAATTCCTTTGGAACCTCCTGAAACTGACAACTATCCTATTGCTTTCCAAAGAAAACAATTCCCAATTAGATTATGTTTTTCTATGACAATTAATAAATCATAGGGCCAAACTTTTGAATTTGTTGGTTTATATTTACCACAACCTGTTTTCTCCCATGCCCAACTATACATTGCTTTGTCAAGAGCAAAAAATGTTGACTCTGTCAAAGTGTTTATAAAGCCAATTTTAATTGATAATCCTAATATATCTTGTACCAAAAATGTGGTTCATCGTGACATGCTAGCATTGACAGGTGCTGATTACTAAACACCAGCTCATGTGGAAAGCATAGGTTAATCCAACAAAATTTGAATTTGATATGGTTTCTAATTATGGATTCCCTTTTGTAATAGTTTAACAAGCCCAAATTACTTATTTATGTTTTCACTTTGTACAATTAGAAAATATTTTATGATGCTAACAGAGCCTATATTATGCCAATGATATTTTCTTTAGCTGTTAATTTCTTGAGTGCAGAATATCCAAAATGCCAAAAAATTTAAAAATGATCAAAGATATAACACCTCAATCAAAGCTATGGATTGTGAAAGTTATGATTGCCTAAAAGGGATTTCCACGATATCCAACTTCAAGCCCCACAAAATACCGCAGAGTTATGTTAGTTGACTTTCAAGTAAGACACATGTCAACAATCTTCGCCTATTATTTTGGTATTGCAAAAAAAAAAAAAATACTAACATAGCTGCTATTATATTTACCTAAATATATATATATATATATAAGTTACACAAGTGCAGGCTACTGTCTTTGGAAGGGACATTAAGCTGTTTGAAAACTTGCTGCTCATCTACAAAAAGTGCTATGTGTCTAATGCTATCGTCAAAGCAGCTTATCTAGATTATCGCACACCAACCTATGATTACCAATGGATTACCAACGGCAGAACACTTGTTGAAGAAATCCAGGATGAGATTGACACAAGCAGCACAATCAAATATAGCTTTGTTCACTTTGTCCAGCTTAAAAAATACATCGACTCTAGGTCAGAAGTTGGTAAGTTAATACATATTCTTAATTGTTTGCACTTTCTTAATTGTTTCTATTCTGCCCCTATTAGGAATAAATTATTACTCACTATACAAATATGTCTATTTCTAGATATCATTGCTCTGGTCATAAAACAATCACCAGTGAGGCAGCTGCGAACAAAGAGTGGATTGTTTTCAATTCAAGAACTTCTGGTTATTAATCAAGAGTAATATTCATAAATCTTCACTTCACATATCATTTCGAAATAATTCTTGGACCTTTTTTTTAGTATTATTATATGACAGATTGAAGCCAACACTTCTCACAATATGGGACAACTTTGTTGATGATGAATCTGCTACCATATCAGTTGTTATGAATGAATGGCCTGTGATAATTGCACTTTGACTCAAAGTTGTCTCCTATAATGGTTAGTTAAAGCATTACAACAAAAATATATATCTCATAATCAACAAACTTTAACTCTAATGTATTACTCTTAAACATTTGTTAGGCTTGTCACTCTCAACAAAATCATCAAGCTCCTTCCTGACAGATCCTGACATTGCTGACACAACAACATTGTAGTTGTGATGAGTAAATTATTTTTCTAATAGTAAACCTATTGATATTTACTCTCACCTATAATATGATTTGTCCATATCCATACAGGGCTAAAAACAACGAGATCTAGCTGAAATATGTTACACCAGAACATGAATTATTGCGACCAACCTTAAGCTTTCCACCGCCCAAACTTGAAGACATTGTACCCATAAGTACAATTCAGTCATCATCAACCAATGTATACTTTTGCTATTTTAAGAATTATAAACATGCAGATACTAATTCAATATTCAAACTTGAACTAATATTGACTCCATAATTCTAGGAAATGTTTTGGGTCAAAGCAACTACAAACCTCACAAATCTTAATCAAAGCTTCTGGTACATGGGCTGCAACAAGTGCCACAAAGGTATTGCTGTCGAATATGGAAAAGTATTCACTTGCATTCACTGTAGTTAGCAAACTGCAATGGCACAGCCAAGGTATGGCTATAACAACATTTATTGTTGTGTTTCACAGCTACTGTGATTTCCAAACAATTTCTTCCTTGCTATGTCTTACTTGTACTATTAATATTTTTTACTTCACAAGAGCAATGCTTTCCAGATTGCAAAATATTATACTATAAAAATTCTACTTTCTCCGTACTAATAAATAAATATGTATGACTATTTTAAATTATTCTTCCAGAATTTAATTTAAACAAACAGAAATCAATTTCTGTTTATTATAGATGCCGCTTTGAGGTTCAACTTGAAGATGAATCCAGAACCATTGTGGCCACTCTATTTGGGAAGAATGCTGAAAAACTCTTTCCTTTTACTGCCACTGAATTAATGGAGAAAACAAATAAGGTATTAGCCTTTAAATTGCTATGAAATTACCTGCTAATCTTAACTATTAATAATAATGCAGTGACATATTCTACTATTCTTGGATAGGATGGATTCATTGATGTCCAAATGTTCAAAGATTTTTCGATTATAGAAAAACAATTTGTTCTCTTCAAGACCTACCAGTTTGAAGCTCGCGACGAAATGTAGCAAAAGTTCAATATCATGTCAGTCCATGATGAGCTCCCACAAAGCTCCATGGCTGCTTCTTTGCAATCTATGGACTGACACACTTTAACCATGGCATATATCTAGGTACATATGTCTAACTATTAGTAATCTCAACCTAGAAAGGCTTGTACCTTAACAAGACACAAACTGATATTTTTGTATTATGATACCCTAACCCATATGCTATGTTAAGCTTCCATATGTCATCCTATGACATATATATTAGCATGCAAACAAAGCCAATATGTTTCCTGCGTCAAAACATACTGCTCGTGCTCATGTTTGCTGTATAATATGACAAGCTTTGTTTTGCTTACTTTTTGAAATGTAAATATTAACAAAAAAATGTAATATATGAACTCAAAAATTCAGGAAACCATAAAAATAAAAAAAAAAACTCATGTTGTACTACATATAAACTTTGGAAAGCTTGAAACATCAGCCGGTTTTAGCTTTGTAGTATGTCATGTCTTCTCATCTTACTCCTTAACACTTGCATGATATTGCTCGCTCTTCCACAAAATTAGGTGCCCTATTCAAACAACAAAAGCAAAATTGATAATTTAGACATACTTCATGTCTGCATTAGACTACAATAAAAACTTAAACTTGAAGTCTATGATAAGCCAAAACTGTGCAATAAATATTCAAAAATCAATCTATAATATTAGAAATTTATTTCCTGCTTCCATTTATGCTTTTGCAGTACTGTTTTTATTACTTCTTTCCTAATTTATTTCTATATGACATTAATATATATCAACTCCATTCATGCTTAATAGTCTAAACTGACAATTATATCTATGTCTCCTAAGGTTTGCACCCATGTTTTAACAACCCCCCCCCCTCGGGCGGGGCTGCGCTCCAATGGCAATGATGATATTTATGGATAGAAGCAAAACGCAATAACCAAACCACTACATATTCATTAGTAGGGTAACTTGGAGGGTCAATGAGTCTATCCATTTGATAGCTCTCATAGACAACCATTGTTGCAACCATGATAAATGTAGATATGTTTTGCTTCTCCAAATCATACTTGAGCCTACAAATCCACAAATCCCATTTGCTCCTTTGTTATTACTGAATGGCATGTTCATGCAGTTGTGGAACCACACAGTCTTAAAACAGTTTTTCATACTATTTGTCTCTGCTTATTACAATTTTGTCCATTCAGTAGTAGCTAGATATGAAATCTTTGCTTAGCTGTCTTTTACAATTCGGCCATTGCGCATCACCTTATATGGTTCTTCACATTTCTCTTTCAAACTTAAGTTTTTAGCTTTTTTGTGGGATGAGATCTGTGGTTTTCTCCCATGGTATGTATTTGTGTTGTGATTTATGTCTTGAAAACATTACAACTGTTACTCATCCCTCATGATCTAAACTTGCAATTATAACTTTGTCTGAGCAGCTTCCTAGCCACATTTCTACACCCTACTATGGCAATGATGTTAATTATTGTTGAAAACAAAACGTGACAATGAAACTTCTAAATATTCATTGGTAGGGTAACTTAGAGGGCCAATGAGAGATCTATTTATTTGATCTCTCATAGACAACCATTGTTGCAACCATGATAAATGAAGATATGTTTTGCACTTCCAATTCATAGCTGAGGCTGCCAAGTTATCATCCCAACTTACATCTGATTCTATGAACTTAGGTTTTTTATATAAGTCAGTCCATTTATTTAATATTCCACCTACCATGTATCATAAGCAACCTTTAAAAAGTTAAACCTTGAACTTGTTCATCTAAACATAAACCTAAAATATAAATAATTTTCTCACCAAACATGACTCCTAAAAATGACTTCCTATGTATTATCTCTTCCTTCTGCCTTTCTCAGATCTTATCTACTATCTCTATAATGTAATTTCTGTCACAGGTTCACAGTTTCAACTCCTTGATAAAGTAAGTCACATATTTTCATATTCCAGTCTATATTTGTTCATGTTTAGGCCATATTTTATTTTTAGTTTATCTGTTTCATTTTCCTCCTCTGTTGACATGCTTTATATTACCTCTTTACTGTGTCTATTTTGCACAATTCTGTTCTCTCTTTGATCTGTCCTATTTTAACACTTCATTGTGACTTGCTCCACTTGATATCTTCACTTCGTAATCTGTTTCTCTTTCAAACTTAGGTTTTAGCTCCTTCATGCAATGAAATCTGTGGTTTTCTCCCGTGATATGTATTTGTGTTCTGGTTTGTGTCTTTAAAGCATTACGATTTTTGCTCATCCCTAATAATTTAAACTTGCAATTATACCTTTGCCAGTAGCTTCCTAAGTACATTTCGACATCCCACTATGGCAATGATGTTAATTGTTGTTGGAAACAAAACATAAGAATGAAACTTCTAAATATTCAATGGTAGGGTAACTTGGAGAGCCAATAGGACATCTATTCGTTTGATCTCTCATAGACAATCATTGTTGCAACCATGATAAATGAAGATATGTTTTGCATTTCCAATTCATAGTAGAGCCTGCCAAGCTACTGCCCCAGCTTGTTAACTCTACACCTTAATTTTGATGATAACTAAACCTTATGTTAGTTTCCTAATACATTCAATTAGTGTGCAGATTAACAAGAATTATAATTTAGGCTTAAAATTTAAATTAAAGTCTAATTCATATCGAAATGGATGCACAACACTTATAAGTTCAAGTAATGCACCAAAAGTCAAGCCATACACCAAAACAGAGCAATTGCACCCACTCAAACTTCAAACAGATGATTTGCATTTGAAGAGATTGAAAGTGCTCAAAGGAAGATTTTATTAAGTGTGAAAAGACTAATGAAGATGACTTGAATTCAAAGAGATTGGAGGTGTTTAAGAAGAGGATTCATCATGTCTGTAAAATCTCTATAAAGAATTCAAATAAGAACTACATTAGAGCTGTGAAGATTCAAGAAAGATGATATGCATTGAGAGTACTTAAAAGTAGACTTCATCAAGCCTCTAATGAAGTGATCTTGAAGAAGAAGAAATTGGCATCATGTATATGAAGCTCTACATAGGTGAAAAGAACATTAGCGGTAAATGGAAAGAGCTAGAAAATGAAGAAGAGGAACTCAGCTTCAATGAAAAAGAATTTGGCAGCTAGACAGCAAAGATAATATGGTCATCAAAAGAAAAATTCAATCCAAATTGAATGGAAGACATTTTTGAAAGATTGAAAACTTTGATCTATCATCATACCCCAAAGAAAAGACTCTTTGAAGATCTCAAGTGTTTTTGGAAAACATCATACCTTAAAAAGAAGATCCATTGAAGAACATCCCCAGATTATTTGAAACTAAATTAATCAAGAAAAGCATAAAGGACAGTTTCTGGGTGATGTGTCGACACATGAAGACAGTGGACACGCTCTGGGAAATGCAGACTTGATGTGTCGACACATAAAGACAATGGATAAAATCTGAATAATGCAAACTTGATGTGTTGACACATGGAAGGTAAGTGTCGACACCTGGGGACTAACAGCTATATTTTTAAACGTTATATTGAAGTGAGCGCGCATTTAATGAAGCTTTAACAACCTCCAATAGGTGAAATCAATTCAAGGCTTTATATATAAGTCTCCAAATGCATTTATGAAAAAAGAGATACAACATTCACTTATTGATTGGGCTAAAACTCTAAAAATTCTCTTTGTATTCACGGTGGTAGTTAGTGAGCTATTCAATTCCCATTTACTCTTGATAGAGAGTTTGTATTTCATTTATATATCCTTCATACACTTGTAAGTGAGAGTTGGAGTGTACTCTTGTAAAAGAAAAACACTTGTAAGTTGAAGTGGATCTTGGATAAAACCACTTGGTGGCTGGAAGAACTCGGAAAGGAGTTCTTGTATAAAAGTGAGCTGAGCACTTTGGAAATCAGCATCAACTTCATAATTGGAGATTACATAATAGAAGAAGACTTCAAAAGAATCTTCGGGTGATGACGTAGACCACAAATTATGGTTGAACCTCAGTAATTCTTGGTGTGCCTCTTTATGCTTTGTTTTTCACTTTATTGTTGTTTACTTTGCATTGCATATGTATTGAACTACTGTTCTATTGATTAGATTATTTTTAATTGATTCTAATTGTTTTAATTTATAAGAAACCTAATTCACCCCCTCTTGGGTTGCCTTTTGGGCCAACACAGCTTATATCTGATTCTATAAACTTAGACCTTTTGTATAAGCTAGTCCATTCCTTTACTATTGCACCTACAATATATGATAAGCAACCTTTAAAAAGTAAAACCTTCAACTTGCTCATCTAAACATGAATCTAAAATATGCATAATTTTATCACCAAATATGACTGTTAGAAATCACTTCTTATGTATTATCTCTTCCTTGTGCCTTTCTCAGATCTTATATGTTGTCGCCATAATGTAATTTCTATCATAGGTTCATAGTTCCAGCTTCTGAATAAAGTAAGACACATATTTTTATATTATGTCTATATATATATTATTTATTTTAAAATTCTCAAGCCGAGCGGGCTAGATAAATTATTCCTAAGCTCGGCCCGAAAAATAATCGGGCCTAAAAATTATCCCAGCCCAGCCCAACGGGCTTATTTTTAAATTCCAATCCCAGAAAATATCGGGCCGGGCAGTGGGCCTATCGGGCCAACGGGTCGATGTCCACCCCTAAGTCACTACCGTCTACTGCTAAAAGCAATGTGTAAGTAGGCCTCTTTTTGTGCTGCAAGGATTTGCTCTAAATTGGGCCTACAAAGTGGTTGATTTTTTTAAAAAAAATTTAAAATCATTTCAAGCTCGGGCTATCCCTAATTGTCTATCCAAACCCCAAATCTGTAAAGCTAAGAGTTTAATATTTTGAAATACTCTAAATATTTATATTATATTTTATTAATAAAAATATACTTTTGATGTATAATCCGATTAACTTAAGTAAGGCAGGGTGGGGTGTTTGGCATAAAAAAGACAGGTTCAACTCATCTTTTGAGGTGGGGAGTTAGCATTGAGCCAAACTAGCTCTATTACCATCACTTGCATAGTCTCCTCTAGAATAAACAAAAAGACATGATTATGGGTTTTAGGTTTATATACTTGGAATTGGAATTGAAAAAAAAAAAAAAGATGAAGGAAATTACTTGAAATCCTTGCCATGAAGGATTCTTCTTGCAAAAGGATTTTATTAATTAGAAAATACATGGATTACACAAATGTTATGTTTGGGATAGTTTGGTATGTAGGAAAAGAAAATAAGAGGGAAGATGAAGTATAAAGGAGTGAATGTGAACACTTAGGCTGTGTTTGTATTAAGGATTTGATGAGGGATAAAGAAAAAAAAGAGGATATAAAATTTTATTGTATGTTTGGTTGTTAAAGAAAGTGAAGGGTAACAAGAGCATAAAAAGGAAAGGAGTAAGGCATTAAAATATTTTATTTTGTTCTATTTTCTCTCACATTTTTCTTTTCTTTTCAATTGATAAATCCGGGTTCCAAACACAACATTAGAGAAGGAATGATGTCATTCCTCCACCTTGTAGTCATGTACCAAAAATAGTTTCCATTTTAAAAATTGGGCAACCTCTCTTCCTCCCCCACCCTGGCCTCGTCCACTCTATCAAAAAAAGGAGAACCCTGTCTTTTCCTCCGTTCTTCCCTCCCCTCCTTTCCACCTAATCAAACACATCACTAGTAGCACCTACTTCCTTAGGTCTTCCAACTTAGATTTTGTAAATGAGGTAATTCAAAACTTTGTATAGGCATAAAATAGAACAAGTCTTTAAAGTTCCCATATGAATTTAATAAAAAAAAAAATTGTTTCATCCACAAGAATATTAAATTCAATAATTATATGTTTAAAAGAATGACTAATTTAAATTTGTGTAAAGTAAGTGAAATTTGTAGATTTCTATGTTTGTTTTATTTTGATAGCCAAGAACATCTAAGTTCTTGCGAAGGGTTAATTCTAAAATGGTACAATTCACAATTTTCATGGGGAGGGTGGGGTAGCAACATGATTGCGCTTCAAAAGTACAATTATAAGGCCTTGATTAGTACTTTGTTAGCATTAATTTATGATTATATATGTCTTTTTAGTTATGTTTTGATATTAATTATGTTTATAATATTTTATGTAGGTTTTGAGCTTAAATGGAATGATTTCGAATGCAATTTAATAATAGGTTTCAATCGGTTGCTGTCAAGGTACAAGTTGCTGAAACTGTGGTACAACCTGCTGAAGCACGCAGAGCTGAAACTTTGGAAGGCCATATCTTGCGAACCTGAAAGGCTATTCAGGCTCATAAAATGTCGATTTCATATAACTTTTCAAGACCTACAACTTTTGTGAAGTGACCCTGCCCATCTGAACACTTAGTGCGAACCGTCCGTACGACTGACGACGGGATTTATAGATTAATTCACTTTTTAGTTAGAGATAGATTAGTAGGTAGTAGCATAGACTTAGGAGATCTATGTTCTGGAGGAGGAGAAGAATTCTAGGGCTTTTCTAGGGTTTTGGAAGGAGGAATCATCCAATCATTTGGAGACTACGAGTCTTTTCATCTTTCAAGGGAGCATCTTTAATATTTAGTGTTAATCTTTAGTTTTCTTTCTTGTTCTTATTGTGAATTCCAGATTATATTTCTTTAATGCAGCATTTTCTTCCTTTAATTATTATTTCCATTCTTGCAATCTTTATAATATTTTTCAGTAGCTAAATCCTTTCTTGGTATGGGTTAAGAAAGTAACTAGGTTACAGGTAGAGATTTAAGATAGTTATTTATTTTCCAAGATTTCAAGATTTTGGACCAAGATTTATTTTCTTGCCCATGAATATCTTTGAAAATAATATTCTTGATCATATCTACCATGTATGTATAGACTGATTTGTAAGTAGGGATACGTATACCTAGAATTTCTGATAAGAATATTGATTGGAATTGCATATATATTCTTATTAAGAGTACTTTAGAAATCTATTATTCTTGATTAAGTTTCAAACATACATTGTAGACAGGTTTATAAACTGGGACAAGTATGAATGGGACCCTGGTATGAACACTAGTAAATAACTGAATATTGACTCTAAAAGGGTAATCGAATCTTGAGTTTCTTTAATCAATACTATCTTGGGAACCTACCAGTAGGCCTATTACTGGATCAAACCTTACCAAGACATTTTTATATTATCTGAATACATCCCTAAAATTAGTTCAATTTTATTGCCTAATAATTTAGATCAATCATCTCTAACAATTGATTTTTATTTTCTTTTTGGAAGCTTTTTTGCGATTTTAATTGATTCTATGCTCGTTGTTATTTTGTTCTGATTGTAGACCTTGCCAGATTAAGTTTATTTCTTGTGTTCCCTATGGATCGACCTCAGACTTACCGAGATACTATTACTGCATCGCAACTGCATACTGGCGGATATAAATTGCACTATTTAGGAGCGATCAGTTTTTGGCGTCATTGCCGAGGAACAATTACAAAGCAAATAAGCTAAGGTAAGAAAAACAAACAGGGCAAAAAAAATAAAAATATACAAGAACAAAAACAAAGCAAACGAACTCGAGGGGAAATGATTCCTGCAGAAATAGCTTCACTATCAAACTACAACAATGAGGAAATTCAATCGCTCAATTGGGTAATCTCGTTCCATCTCTACTATTTGTGAGCATATTAGATTTTTTTATTTTTTTATTTTATTAGTTTCTTTTAGATAAATTTTATATTTGTTTAGAGGAGGTATAGGGTTTAATTGCAAATTGGTGGATATTTTATGTGGAGATTGCTGGTTCGGTTTTAAATTTAAATTAAATATTGTTTATCTTTACTTCACTGTTGTGGCGGATTGGTGCATTCATGTGATTGCATTGCATGTCAGTTTGGCAGAAAAACAATTCAGGTAGACTTTTGAGAGCAACCCCACCTGTTTACGCCACTCGGTCTAGAGTTTTTTCCGATACTACACCAATACCTATAGACTTTGACATGGCTCACTTACTGGGTGATGATGGGAATATAGATGGGGGTAATAACATGCAACCCCCACAACCCCAAGTACATGCACCACCATAGAGAACTATGAGAGATTATCTAAACCCACAAAGACAGACTCCAAACTCTTGCATTATATTACCTCTTGACCAAAATGTCTTCCATCTTAAGTCAGGTATCATGCAACTAATCACACATTTTCATGGAATGGATTCTGAAAATCCATATACCCATCTTAAAGCGTTTGAAGAGGTCTGTAATATGTGCTTTGATAATACCTACTCTGTCGAGACCATCCATCTCAAATTGTTTCCATTCTCGTTAAAGAATAAAGCTAAAATTTGGTTAAATTCTTTAAGGCCGAGGTCTATTCCATCATGAGATGTCCTTCAAGCCGAGTTCTTAAAAAAGCTCTTTCCTGAGCATCGCACAGAGGCGATTCGTCGCCAAATTTCACAATTCACTTCTTTTGAAAATGAAACATTTTACCATAGTTGGGAGAGATATAAAGAACTTTTGAATTTGCGTCCTTATCATGGACAAGACCCATGTAGGTTGGTTAGTACTTTCTTTTCGGCCTTGACTCCCGAACTCAAAAGGTTTGTGGAGACAATGTGCAACAGTTCTTTCTATGATAAATCTCCAGAAGAAGCTTATGACTTATTTGATTTTCTAGCTGATAACGTAAGAGATTGAGACACCACAGGGACTAAAAATCCCAAGATTAGAAACAACTTAAGGACATGCACTATATATCCGTTAAGGCATTTAGATGAGGATAATTCAAAGATAGCCACATTGACTAAGCGATTAGATGCTTTAGAAATGAAAAAAATTGCTGCAGTTGATAGTGAAACCCAAGTTAATTGTAGTGTGTGCGATAGTGATGAGCATAGGACAGATCTTTGTCCTACAATTCCAGTCTTTAGGGAAGTATTGCATGGTCAAGTAAATACTATTGCCCCTTATAATAAACCTACACAGGCTCCATAAGGACAGGAAAACCCATATGCACCTACATATAACCCAGGGTGGAGGAACCATCCCAACTTCAGTTGGAAGAATGATGGTAACTCAGCATCCTAACAATTCCAACACCCGCAGCAATTTAATGGCCCCCTTAATCAATACCAAGCACAAGGTCAACAATTTTCATCACCAATAACAAACATTTATAGACCACCTTCTCTGAGACCTGTGGACGATCCTTTAACCCAATTCATATAGGTACAGCAAGCAACAAAAGCTAGACTTGATAAATCCATAGAAGAGTTAAAGACTTTATTTGCTCAATCGCTAACCAAAGAGAAAGGTACATTCCCTACACAACCATTACCCAACCCTAATAGGCAAGCTCATGGTGTAAAGATAAATCCAAATCTGTCAAATCATGAGCAAGTTCAAGCAGTAACCACCCTAAGGAGCGGAAAAGCCATAGACAAAACTATTCCAAGTAAAGAGTCTGCACCTAGGGAGGACACTAGCGAGGGAGTAGAAAAAATGTTAGAAGCGGATAGAGACAATCCTAAAGAGGTAGTGGAGGAGTTAGGAAAGAAGCCTAGGGACGATGAGTCTAGGGATAAATCTGTAGACATTGACGTAGAGGATTTGTCACGTGTTTCATTTCCTCATAGATTAGCCAAACCGAAGCAAGAACTAATAAATTCTGAAATTTATGAGGTATTCAAACAAGTGAAATTAATATTCTATTCCTAAATACCATTAAGCAGATCCCTTCATGTGCAAACTTCTTAAAGGATTTGTGCATCATAAAGAGACGACTCACTGTGAGAGAAGCCTATTTTCTGAACCAAGAAGCTAGAGGGGTTCTACAAGTAAATCTTTCACCAAAATACAAGAACCTGAGGAGTCCGACCATCCCATGCATAATTGGAGATCATAGGGTTGATAATGCTTTGCTAGATCTAGGATCTAGTGTGATCTTGCTACTTTATTCTATTTATCAACAGTTAGGGCTAGGAGAGTTGAAACCTACTAGAATTAACCTTCAATTAACTGATCGTTCGATTAAGATTTCTAGGGGCATGGTGGAAAATGTGCTTATCCAAGTGGATAAATTCTACTTCTCGGTTGATTTTGTAGTGTTAGACACCGTGGGAAACTCAAATAATCATTCTCCTTTCTCTGTCATTTTAAGTCATCCCTTCCTAGCAACATCCAATGCTATTATTCATTGTAAGGATGGAGAGTTGAACTTATCCTTCGGAAACATGACTGTAGATATGAACATCTTCCATGCGGGTAAGAAACCAGGAGAGTGTGAAGACATTAGGGAGATTAGCATGATAGATATTCTAGTACAAGAACATTTTAATAAATAATTCTTGACAGATCCACTTAAGAGAGCCTTAATTCAGAACGAGCAAATAGAGTGTTTAGAAGAAACAATGATAAATAAGGAAGTAACATAGTGCATTCCTGCTATGTATGTGAGTCATTGGACCCAATGTGTTGAGTCATTAGGGCTCAGTGCTTGTGAACCTGAATTATCAGAAGTGGAAGCTCCTATTCCAGAGTGAAAGCCATTGCCATATACTCTTAAATATATATATTTTTAGGAGATGGTGAATCTTACCTAGTAGTGATATCTTCTAGCCTGTTTGAAGGCCAAGAGGATCGATTGAAGAAAATGTTTTTAAAGCACCGCAAAGGCATAGGGTGGTCAATTGCTAATTTACATGGTATTAGCCCATTAGTTTGCACACATCGTATATACTTAGAGGAAGAGACTAAACTTGTTCACCAAATGCAAAGGCGATTGAACCCTAATATGAAAGAAGTAGTTAAAAGAAAAGTCTTGAAACTTCTCAATGCTGGTATTATTTACCCAGTAGCAGACTCTAGGTGGGTGAGCCCTACTCAAGTGGTCCCTAAAAAGTCTGGAGTAACAATGGTGAAAATGACAAAGATGAATCACTGTCAACTAGGATCCAGACAGAATGGAGCATGTGCATCAACTATAGACGTCTCAATGCCGTCACCACCAAAGTCCACTTTCCATTACCATTTCTTGATCAAGTCATAGAGCAAGTGTCGGGTAGAGCTTATTATTGCTTTTTGGATGGGTACTCCGGTTAGAATCAAATCAAAATAGCCCCAGAAGATCAAGACAAAACTAACTTTACTTGTCCTTTTGGCACATATGCCTATAGAAGGATGCCTTTCGGCCTGTGTAATGCACTGGCCACTTTCTAAAGATGCATGATGAGCTTATTTAGTGACATGGTAGAAAGAATCTTGGAAGTTTTTATAGATGATTTTTCTGTCTATGGGAATACCTATGACCAATGCCTAGAAAATTTAAAAAAAGTTTTACAAAGATGTGAGGAGACTAATTTGGTCCTTAATTGGGAGAAGTGTCATTTTATGGTGACACAAGGGATAGTGTTAGGACACATAGTTTCAAATAAAGGGATAGAAGTTGACAAAGCTAAGATTAACCTTATTCAAAACCTTCCACCACCTACAAATGTTAAAGATGTCCGTTCATTTTTAGGGCACGCCGGGTTTTATCGACGATTCATTCCAGGTTTTAGTGCTATTTCTTGTCCTATGTGTCATTTGTTATTCACGGATGTTCCATTTGAATGGACATCCCCTTACCAATAAGCTTTTGACAAGCTAAAAGGACTCTTGACCACTACACCCATCAAGCAAGCCCCCGATTAGTCTCTACCTTTCGAACTCATGTGTGACGCGAGTGGCTTCACTATAAGGGCGGTGCTTGGTTAAAGAAAGGACAAGAAACCATATGCCATCTATTATGCTAGTAAACCTTTAAATGATGCACAAATGAATTACATTACCACTGAGAAAAAGCTTCTTGTTGTGGTCTTTGCACTTGATAAGTTTAGATCCTACTTAGTCGGCTCACTCGTCATAGTTTATACTGATTATGCCGCACTTAAGTACTTGTTCACCAAGCCAGACGCTTAGCCACGACTAATTCGTTGGATTCTACTCCTTCAGGAGTTTCATATAGAAATTCGAGACAAAAAAAGGGGTAGAAAACGTGGTAGCTGACCACTTATCTCGCCTTCCTGTCGATGGCCGAGACCAAGAAAAATCTCCCATTTCGGAACATTTTCCTAATGAACAACTTTTTTCCATCCAGTCTGTTACTCATACTAGTACCCCTTGGTTTGTGGATATAGCTAATTACTTGGCTTTAGGTAAGATTCCATCTCAATGGTAATCCAATGATAAAAAGAAATTTTTTCGAAATGTTAAAGTTTTCATATGGGATGACCCATACCTTTACAAGTATTGCTCTGATAAGGTGATTCGACGTTGTGTACCAAATGATGAATTCCAATCCATAATTAGTTTTTACCACTCATATGCTTGTGGTAGGCATTTTTCTACCAAGAAAACAATTGCTAAAGTCCTCCAATGTGGATTTTATTGGCCGACTATGTTTAAAGATATCCATACATTTTGTACTGCAAGTGACAGATGTCAAAGACTAGGTACTCTTACTAGAAGAAATATGATGCCCTTGAATCCCATAACTGTCATAGAAATATTTGATTGTTGGGGCATCGACTTTATGGGGCCGTTTCTTAGTTCTTTCGGGTATTTATACATTTTAGTGGGTATTGATTATGTATCTAAGTGGGTAGAGGCAGTAGTATCCCGGACAAATCAAGATTTAGGATGCCGCGTGCGATTATAAGTGATGGTGGAACCCATTTCTGTAATAGACCCGTTGGGGTCTTAATGCGTAGATATGAAGTGCTCCACAAAGTCGGAATGCCCTACCACCCGCAAACTAGTGGCCAACTCGAACTCGCTAATAGGGAAATTAAGCATATCTTAGAAAAAAACGTGAACCCTAACCGCAAGGATTGGTCCTTAAGGTTGGTGAATGCACTTTAGGCATACCAGACTGCATACAAAACATAGTTGGGCATGTCACCCTATAGGCTTGTTTACGACAAAGCTTGCCATCTACCTGTTGAGGTTCAACACAAAGCTTACTGGGCTATTAGGCAAATGAATGAAAACCCCGATGACCCTGTACATCATCGAAAACTTTAACTCTCAGAGTTGGATGAAATATGTAATGACGCATATGAAAATGCGCGAATTTCTAAAGCGAAGATGAAAGCTCTTCACGACCAACACATTTCTCAAAAATCTTTTGACATTGGTCAAAAAGTCCTTTTGTACAACACCCGATTACATTTGTTTCTCAAAAAGTTACGTAGTAAATGATCGAGACCTTATATAGTGATGACAGTCCACGAGAATGGGGCTATTGAAATTCGAAACCCCACAAATGACAGTTAATGGACATTGTCTAAAACATTACGTCGAAAATTTTGTGGCAGAAATAGAGACATTACGTCTCGAAGATCCTCCTCCATAGAGTAATACTCATTGGGTAATTGTGTATAGTAGTGTTGTTGTGTTATGACAATCTCTAGTGTCTAGTGTGCCTTTCATCACTTAAGTTTGTGTCTTTCGTCTTTCTTTTTTCGTCCATTAAGGGCAATGTGCATACTAAGTTGGGGGGAGCAATCTTGTGTTGAATTGCATACTTGAGTTGTCATTGAAATTTTTGAAAAAAAAATAAAAATAAAAAATAAAAATTTTTGAAAGAATTCCTGTCCAGATGACTTAGTGCACTTAGAATTTTTTTGGTAGTAGGGGAAACAAAGGCACTGGCCGTCCGGACGCCCCTCAGACCCCGTCCAGACGATATTTCACACTTAGAAATTTTTTTGAAATGTTTGTGCAACACCACTGGCTGTCCGGACGCCTCCCAAC